>CM052201.1:14245925-14258829 GCA_028455805.1 Lasioglossum figueresi | reverse complement strand
ATCCTGAAGAAAAATTAACGATTGTTAATCGTTACGCTAGGACATCGCGTATCGGGCATTAATATGGGGCATCTGCTTTTATTCTTTGGTTCGTTTGTTCAATTTACCTTGAAATGGAATTGACGATAGTTAATCGTTACGCTAGGACATCGCGTATAAGGCATTACTCTCGAACATTTGCTTTTATTCTTTGCTTTGATTGTTCGATTTGCCTTGAAGAAGAATTATCGAATTTTAATCGTTACGCTCGGACATCGCGTATCACGTATTAAACTCGGGATTTGCTTTTATTCGTTGGTTTGTTTGTTCGATTAATCTTGAAGAAAAATTAACGATCGTCAATCGTTACGTTCGGACATCGCGTATCAGGCATTATGCCTGGACATTTGTTTTTATTCGTTGCTTTGTTTGTTCGATCCATCTTGAAGAAAAATTAACGATTGTGAAACGTTACGTTCGTACATCGCGTGTCACGCATTACGCCCGGACATTTGCTTTTATTCGTTGGTCTGTTTGTTCGTTGCATATTGAAGAAAAATTAACGATTGTCAAACGTTACGTTCGTACATCGCGTGTCAGGCATTACTCTCGGGCATCTGCTGTTATTCGTTGGTTTGTTTGTTCGATTTACCTTGAAGAAGAACACAATCGTTAATCGTTACGCTCGGACTTGCTTTTATTCGTGCGTCTTGCGCGCTCAGATATGAAGAAACGTAACGAGTAACGTAAAGTAACTGCGTGCCGGTTCGCAGACGAGGGTGGAGCACATCCGCCTCGCACCGAATATCATTTCTAATTTTGTTCGTACCCGGTTTGCTCGAGACTGTTTAAACACTATTTGTGGAACAGATTTTCACGTCGAAAATAGATTCCCGAGGGTGGTTATTTTCAAGTTAATGCTCGCTCGCGGCTCGCCGTACCTAATCCAGACCCTCCCCCGTGGTCGCACACGCGTCTCCCTCACCCTATCGCGGTATATATTTAACCACCGGATTTTTTATTCGAGTCGTTCCAACGCGCCATGGGTAGAGTGACAGCAACAGCTTCGTTTAGCTTCGACTGGTCGATTCGCTTCGGTTACTCGACGTCGTTATCCGATCTTGCAAAACGATTCGGCGTCTGTCCGATTAAACGATCTAGATCTAGTTTAGTGGATAGTCTCGTACGAATCTAGCACAGATAGGTAATCGTTTTGTACATTGTACATGTTTTATTCGTAAAAGATAATGAAACCACGCTTCAAGTTTCAAATTTCATACAAATTTTTTGATTTGGTCCGACGTTTTTCCCCAATTTTTCGAAAACTCTTTGTTTCATGAAAGACGCAGTCTGTCCAGATCTGCAGGTTTTGTTTAACATATTTTTCGACGCGGTGAATAGTTTAGAACGGTTTTATGAGCATTAAATTATTTTAAATCTGGGGTGCGTTTTCGCACAGATTTTAGTTATATCGGAACGACTCTAGGGAGTGTCGTAAAAGAAATTCAATGGTCGAAAGTAAGAGCAACCCTAGTACAATATACGGCTTAAGATATAACGCAGGTAGAATTGCCTAAAGTCCGTCGTATACCTAGCACCAGTAGATTCCCTTTTTTTGGACATTGTACATGTTTTATAAATGTACCAGTGCGATCAAATATACACCATACTGCTTAAGAAATAACGCAGGTAGAACGACCTAACGTCCGTCACAGAGACTGCATCAACTTCCTGCGGAAGTATTTCACGATGAACGCGACTGCAACGAAGGAACGGCGTTCCGGTTCTGTTCCGACCCTCACCCTCCGTAACTATGTCTTTTCTTTCGGCGATGCTATCATCGCAACCTTTGTTCTAACCTTTGCACAAAGTTTACAGAATTTTCGTAACTTTCGCAATGCCCCGAACAAAGCGATACAATTTTCTATGGCGTAACGGCACGTACGCGTGAGCCCACAAGGGAACACGACGGAAAACAATAGTTTGGAAATACAGTAGGACCTCGATAAACCTCTTAACTGCGGAATTTAGTTTTAAAAATCCCCGACCGAGTGCGGAATTAAAATCAAGCAATTACGAGTATACACGTCGAACGCAGAGCAAATGGTCTTATTATAAATTTTAGGAAAAACGAAGAAGGATTACATTTTTATTTGATAAAAAATTGACAATTCATTCTTGAAAAGGTTATTGTTATTGCAATGGAGTTCTGGATTGACGTGTATACACGTCGAACGCAGTTAACTGGTTAACCGGCTTGATCGCGAGACAAACACCCCGGATAAATTCCCGATGGATAATCAAGACCCGAGGAAATAATTAAAATGTACATTATAAATGTTTTATTTTTGAAAATTTATTTCCCTTCGTATAATATAATCATATTTAAACGCATATTTGTTCATAATCCGGATCCGGTTAATCGAGGTCCTACTGTATCAGATAATTGCATAAATTCGTGTTCAATTTTCATAAATGTCGCAAACTTTACTGCACGGCGGAGTGTAAAAAGAAATTACATAGTCACCATTCTTTTCTACAATTAGAAAAGTATGTTGACTACATAATTTATTTTCTCGAATCGGGCACGAACTTGTGCAATCATCTAATATTTGCGAAATTCGCTGAAATTGTTCGGTTCCGAAACGAACCATACTCAAATAGCCGCCGATCGAGAAGGTCGAACCTTTATGGTGGGTCGTGCTGCGCACATGGGATACACGTGTACAGATTCCCGCACCCGTATTCGTATAATCGCATTTATGTGAAACATTCCTACGTCTGTTTGGCCGCCTACACGCCTGCTCGATTGTCGTCCTATCTAGATCTTTCCCGATAAATTTACGTATTTGCTAAATATACGCTCATATATCTGCGGTTGCAAAGAAAAACGGCGCGTCACGATTTCAACGAATTCGAGTTTTCGCGTTAATTGAGCTTTATAGGATAGGATTTACGTATTTACCAGAAAAAGAATGATAAAAACAAATTCGAAAGGCTCGAAAAGGTAATGCAATTTAACCGATGTCCTATGCCAAAGCATTAGCGATGAAAATTTTAAACGGCAATATCTCGAAAGTGAAAGCATGCGACATGCGGCGTTCTTCCTGACAACCACAGATACACAAACGCAGATTTGTTTATTGCTAAAAATTAACATATAGTTTAACATTGACTTACAGATTCCGAAATGCCCTGTCCGTCTGAACGACTCGGAGGATCGAAGGCGACGAATCAGGGGTAAGTAATTTGATCGTTGACCGGTATTCCCTATTCTCTTTGTTTTCGCTGCTTTTTTCTTACCCATATTTTCTATAAACATGTTTAGTTGTTATCGTACTTACAGATTACGGTTAACTATCAATCTAGTTCTGCGATCTGACAGTATCTCTCTTGTTTTCGAAAATATTCATTCGCTTGGGACAGATGTCCCAGGCACTGACAAATATTTTACGGCTGTTGAATATATTTCCGGAAACTATATATTATTTAATTTCGATTGGATACATTCATTCATATTTATGTATAAACACAAATGAGAGTTGAGCAGTCTATATTATACATTTATACCGAGAACGAAGCTTGCCCGATAGAATTCCAAACAAAATAGATATATTATTGATATATCGATAACAGTATATTGATAAATATACTATACATACACATACTATACACCGCTATCATCGATCTTCGGCGCTCCACTATGTCCGTACAGTTACGGGGAAAATAATGCTGAGAAAAACGGGAAGACCATGTCTAATTCAGATTTACATTGTTTACCTTCGGTAAATAGCCGACAAGTTACCGAGGTCGTAGCGACAGTCACAGGAGGGATGTGTGCCCGTCCGCGATAAATCGTGAAGGCGAACACCGATCAAGAAACGGTACAACCGAGATAACGAGTCGACGCGATTTCTACTTTTCTCGTTTGGTCTTCTTTCTCACACGAATTACTGCCGTAACGGTCGATATGCGCGCACTGGCGTCTCTGTCTGTTATTTTTCTTCGTCCTTCTCTCGGCACGACCGTTAAAAAATCGAGCAAAACGATTCGGGCAACCGAGTTCGCCGCATCCTTCCTTGCTCTCTCGCGGAGGAGAACGCCCACTTTGCTCCCGCACGGAGACAGCTTCCCGCTCTGGCCTGTGGCCTCTCGCTCGATGTACACAACTTCTATCGTATTTTCCTATCCCATTTTCTCTCTCTCTCTCTCTCTCTCCTTTTCCGATACTCAACGAGACCTGTTGATCTAAGAAATCGAAGAAAGCATTGCCGTTTCTATCCGAGATGCATTATATCAACCCTTCTAAACATTTCTTCCGCCCTACAGTATTTCCATTCCCTATGTCTTTTTAAATTTTATGGATACGAAATTTGTATAACACCTAAATGTTCAGTAATTAATTAGATACCGATATATTGGCTTGGCAAGAAAGTAATTAGGGTATTTTTCAAGTGTTACCAAAGATGTGCGCGGCTGCTTGCCAACCCTGTATCCAATAATGTAAACAATATTTTGAATAGTGGTACAGCAATCTTTAGTGGTGCCTCTCAGAGTCACCATTCGAATGCTAAGGGCTAACCCTCGTCCGTCCCTCGTGTCAATTTGACAGTTTTCCCGAAATACAGTCCACTGTTCTGTTGTTCGTAGGTTTCGCCCGAAACTTGGTCACTTTTATTTTTTCAATGTGAAACACATGACCGAGCAACCTGTGTAAAAATGATTTGCAACGATTCCGGGCACAGCAGACGTTCAATAAAAATTTATTTAATCGCGTAATAGATTCTTTACATCGACAACGTCATAACAATATTCTTAGATTTTTCTAAACTTTCGTTGTTTCATATTTAACCCGGTCAGAATTTCTTGATAAATGCATAAAAATCCGCAGTCTACTCAGCAATTTTGTAAAAGAACATCGAGAAATAACTGTTTAGCTTGTTATTTCATGGATCTTTTGTCCTCGTGTCAATTGGACACCGAGGGACATATTCGGTTCGTGAAACGAGGAATGGAGTAGGGTTAAATAACTATTGAACGTTCTTTTCTGAAAGATGAATTTGTTCGGTCGGGAAAAGCGGCACGAATTCAAACGTTTCGTAAAAATGATTGTGCGTTCGATACGGACCGAGGATCTATGCGGTGGTCTCGTTTGTGAATGCAAATGCTTCGAGTTCCTTCTAAGAAAACCAGCTCGGACGGTTTGGGGAGAGGCAAGCAAGGAAGAAGGAGATAAAAACGGCGGGAAAGAGAGGACCGCAGGATCGGAATAGTGAGGGTGGGAGAGGAGGAGGCGCGTTAAAGAACCCGAAACTTTCATTGGATGAGATTTCCCGCCAATATACCCCACGCCAAGAGATAACCGGTTCCCCAACGGATCGACTGCTACTTACAAAATATTTCTCAGCTGATCGTTCCAACGTTCCCGCCTTTTCTCCTTTCTTCCTTCTCGTCTCGCATCTCTTCTCGTCGCATTTCGGAAATGTTACTTTACAGTAGACTCCCGCATAACGCGATGAAAAAATTGTTTAAAATTACTGTACCGTACATTTGCTGTAACATGTATGTACTGTAGTACATGTATACGGTCTTTTTAACGATGTTAAAAATGGTCATACAGTAGTTATACAGTAGTTTACTGTACTCTAAATTATGACGAACCAAGATTCATACGGAACAGATCGGTTTAAACACCTTGCATCGTATGCCGTCCGGATTGGTCTGTTTCTCGACCGAATTCACAGGTGGGCGTGGGAAGATCTTGACCACTTTGTGTAGAACCTGTGTGTCGCGGTCGTAAGAATAGACTTATACGCTTACCTGAGATCCTAACAGACCTAACCCAAGGAAAGAACCCTGCATCGCTGCCTACGCTACCGACACGGTTCTATTTTCGTGAAGTATGTACTTAACAAATACGGTTGCAGCGTGTGGTCGTTGTTGCTGTTGCTGTTGATTATCGAGAAGATGCATTTCCGGTTGCCCGGAGTCTTATAACTTTTGAAATGACGAGTATCCTCCGAAACGATCGTTGAGATGCATCCTCGAGTGGATGGACGAGCGTGTCTGCGTGCGTGCGCGAGGAAAGAAGCGCGGGAAAAAGCTACGAGTGCAAGGCCGTGGGATGCGTTACAACAAAACGAACGAGCGAGCGAGCGAACGGAGAACCGGAGAAACAGAGAAACGGAGGAACGAAAAGAACGAAGGAACGAAAAGAACGAAACAACAACGTGCTGACGGTGACGGCTGTCGCCGAGACGTTTCATCGGGTAGAGGGGCCCCGGGGGGTAAGGGGGCGACTAGGTCGCCGCATAGCAGAAACCAACCTTGGTCTTTTAAATCGGCGGCTACGAGGGATTTAAAAATGGCCGAAACAGCTTACCCCTGGCGGTTGCACCACACCGCGCTGCACCCCACCGCGCCATACCGCAGCACACCATTCCAGCCCGTCCGTCCCATGGAGTCTCTCCTTCTATCCCCTCCTTATCTCTCCGACCCTTCCGTCTCGTTCTAACTTAGGGCGCGGCACGGCAAGGTATCGCATCGTATCGTATAGCATAGCAAGCATCGAATCCTCATACCATTCCAGTCCGTCTTCCCCCGGTCTCCTCTCTCGCCGCTTGTTCCCTCTCGACCCCTCTCAACCTCCCTCGACTCTATCGTCTCTCCCGACCCCCCTCGTCCCTTCAGCTGGTCGAACAAATACCATCAGCTGACCGGTTTTGGAGGGAAATCCAGACGTTACGTTTGCGATACGGTTCCGAACGGTTCCGAACGGTTCCGCCGGGACGAAAGGAAACGCCGAGCAAGCTTTTCTCGTTTCTGTCAAGACATCAACGGAAAAACCAATGGAGACTATGCTCCATGGATTGTCCGATAGTCCCTTTCGTCTCTTTGTCTACTCTTTTTCACCCGTGGGAGTATGTCGAAGGCCACGAACCAAGTGAAAATCCCTTGGGAAAGCGGCGACAGGTCTTCCAGTTCCGAGAAACTCTTGTCTCCGACGATCTTCTCCTGCCCGTCGAGAAACATGTGCGCGGACTGGCGCAGAGACATACCGACCCGACGAGGAGTCGTGCCGAATGCGAAAAAAACAATGCGCCGGAGTGTAACGAGAAACGAGCTTGTTTCCGGCCCGAGTATAAATCATTGCTCTTCGGTTCGGAGTTGCGTTTCCTTGGTCGCTTTGTCGACATTTTTCCCGCTTTTTTTCCCGCCCTTTTTCCCTCTCACTCTCTCTTTCCCGCGCGCTCTCTGCTTTTCTTTCCTCGTCCGTTGATTTTTATCCGTTCACCGATTCTCACGAGTCGGCGTTTCCTTCTCGAGAGTAATGTAACTCGGAGGCGAGCATGCCCGCAACAAGATCGACGCGAACCATGGCCTTGGCTGGAAGAGAGATCGCGGGAAAAAAAAGCGGAAAGCAAGGAACGGATGTGTCGCGATGGCTGCGTACAAGGTACGTGTTAGCGGGTGTCCTTCTTTGTGAGTCGAGATCAAAGAAGCCTAGCTACCACCCGCGCACTGCTCCTTGGAACAGGTAGCAGGGAATATTCGTATTCGTGTTCTTTCAGTTCGCTCCGACACAGGTACTCACGCGTCTTTAACCGACGAGTCGGCCTAAATCCGAGAAGGGAAGAAAGAAAGAGGGTGGATGCACGCCTCGTCGAACCGCCTCGTTTCGAGGGATGAATTTTATTGCGATCTTCCCATCGTCCGAGTCCATTGTACTTTGTACGTGTCGGGAACGCCGTGGGCGATCGCCGCGGACATTTCGCGTTTCTAGTTCGTCGTTTTCTTCGATTCCGTTTTTATCGGTTCCGTCGCGACGATCGCGACGATCGCGACGGTCGAGCCTTCTTTTTCGGAAGCTCGCGGTGCGATATCGCGTGACGTTCGAACGACGGTTAACCGTTGCGCAACTTCCTCTTTCTTCCACATCAACATCCACCCGCCGCGCCGCGCCGCGACCCGGTCGGTTACGCGCCAAACCGAGCCGAGCCGAGCGGAGCCGCGGCCCGGCCGGTTACGCGCCTGTTTGTCTGCATGCCTGCGTGTCTACCCACACTTGTCTCCCCGTCATCCCGTCACCTCATCCGTTTCATCTTTGCTTCTTCCTCTTCCTTTTCTTTCTTTCTCTCTCACGCTTTCCTCCCATTTCGCTTTTTCGGCTTTCTCTCTTATACCCTCCCCTCGCCGCTGTCTCTCTCATTTTCTCCGTTTAGCCTATTCTATTCCACGGTACGCTACTTCACTCTCTCGTCTCTCTGTTTCGTCTCGTTGCTATCACGACTTCCCCACCTACTAACATTCTCTCCGACCCCCCATCTTTCTCTCTTCCCTCTGTTCCCTCCCTTCGCCTTATTCCCTCTCTATTCTCTCGGTATCTCGGCTCTCCGTTTCTCCGTTACTCTTTTAAAGCGCTTTAACTCGACTCTTAACGGCGGATTCGTGCCCCCAGCAACAACGCCCTTTCAACCAACTTTTTTCTTTTTCGTTCCCTCTCGCGCGGGACGTCTCTCTCTCTCTCTCTCTCTCTCTCTCTCTGTTTCTCTTTCTCTCGTCTACCTACTCTTCGTACACTTCCTCCTTTTTCTACTAACACCACTTTTACTGTACACCATCGCTTGCGAATGCCCTGTCTATTTTGCCCGTTTCTCATTCAAAGTTAATTTTGCCGCACCCGCTACGCGAATCGAGCCATTTCCGACAACAATGCAACTGTTTTTAGAAATTATATGTAGCGGGACCCCCGGAGGGCCTCCGGCATTCGAAAACCACCTTCGAATCTCACGATATGCCCCTTTCTTCCTACGATAACCGATGCAACCTTGGAACGATACGAGAACACGCTGACGCGTAGTTGCACGCCTGCAGCGTTTAAAACGCTCGATCATTTCGTTTGTTCTTTCTGCGTCGTTAGAGTTGCGGGAAGTAGGCGGTCGATGTGGGTTCAGCAAGGATTGCTGACCGCGGCCGCGCCAAACGGCTCGACCGCACTCCGAACGACATAGTGTACCTTTGGGGGACGGTTCTTCTGTAACTGTAGAACTTCGGAACGTCTAGATCCTACAGAAACGGTAGAAGGATCGGACGTCTAAGGTAAAATACCAAAGACGTAGAGATGAGGGCATTAAGCTTCCCCGGTGCTCCACTGGCACGGGTAGAATCTTTTGTCGGAAAACTTGAAAAACGCACCGCGAGCCTGTGGGAACCTCGGATATCCACCGTACGGAACCGCGAGTTTCTACTCCGAATTTCCAAATAGATCTTTCTTCCAGTTCCGTTTAAGCGCCGTAAGCCTCTTGGAACCTCGGACATTCAACTACGAATTTGATGGTTCGTATTCGGGAAAATCGATTGTTCGCGCGAGGTGTAGCGCCACGGATCCCGAGAAACGGAGAAACACGGGAAGAAAGCCCGCACCCGAAACTCCGCTTCGGAGGGAAAAGGATAGTGTACCTTTGGGGGACGGTTCTTCTGTAACTGTAGAACTTCGGAACGTCTAGATCCTACAGAAACGGTAGAAGGATCGGACGTCTAAGGTAAAATACCAAAGACGTAGAGATGAGGGCATTAAGCTTCCCCGGTGCTCCACTGGCACGGGTAGAATCTTTTGTCGGAAAACTTGAAAAACGCACCGCGAGCCTGTGGGAACCTCGGATATCCACCGTACGGAACCGCGAGTTTCTACTCCGAATTTCCAAATAGATCTTTCTTCCAGTTCCGTTTAAGCGCCGTAAGCCTCTTGGAACCTCGGACATTCAACTACGAATTTGATGGTTCGTATTCGGGAAAATCGATTGTTCGCGCGAGGTGTAGCGCCACGGATCCCGAGAAACGGAGAAACACGGGAAGAAAGCCCGCACCCGAAACTCCGCTTCGGAGGGAAAAGGATAGAACCGTGTCGAGAAAGACAGCATCGGCGCAGTTACCAGTTACATGGTGGGCGCGACCGAGAGCCGCAGCCATAGCCATAGCCGTTGCGTTACTACGCAAGTGGTAACCGTAAAATTTAAACGAGCAGCCGTTTGAAGCTGCGAACCCGCTAGAGCTAGAGGAATACCGCTATCGGTTCTCGCTCTTCGTCGTCGTCTTCCTATTTCCCATCTTACTTCCGTACATTCGAGCATCTTTCTTTCCATTCGAATACGAACGGACTATCGATGATTCTTGTTTGCGTGGAGGCGTGGAGGCCCACTCGGTTGCACCATCGGTTCTCGACTAGAAAAAGATTCCAGACAGAAGCTTTCGGATTTGTTGTCTTGCGCGTTGCCTGGATCGAGGAATGAACGAACTATCTTCGTATTTGCTAACAAGTTGCATAACCAACTCGAACATGATTCGACGCCTGCGTTCAATATAACAGAATACCCAGTCCAGATGAACCCAGCGTTGGATCGTCGCAACGTCGAATTCGAATCGATTACGCAACCTGTTTGGAAATACAGAGGTATTTCGTTAATTCCTCGATCCAGTGTTTCAATCGTAAAGGGAACGATTGTTACAGCGCGAAACAATAACATCGAAAGGTTTTGTCTGGACTGGTTATTCTGTTACGTTGAACGCACCGTTGAATCGTCGCAACGTCGAATTCGAATCGATTACGCAACCTGTTTGGAAATACAGAGGTATTTCGTTAATTCCTCGATCCAGTGTTTCAATCGTAAAGGGAACGATTGTTACAGCGCGAAACAATAACATCGAAAGGTTTTGTCTGGACTGGTTATTCTGTTACGTTGAACGCACCGTTGAATCGTCGCAACGTCGAATTCGAATCGATTATGCAACCTGTTTGCAAATACAGAGGCACTTCGTTAATTCATCGATTCAGTGTTTCGATCGTGAAAAGAACGATTGTCACAGCGCGAAACAACAACATCGAAAGCTTCTTTCTGGAATGGTTATTCTTTTACGTTGAACGCAGCGTCCAATCGCGTTCGAGTTGGTTATGCAACCTGTTTGCAGATACAGAGGTACTTCGTTAATTCTTCGATCCGGTGTATCGATCATAAAAAGAACGATTGTTACAGCGCGAAACAACAACATCGAAAGCTTCTTTCTGGACTGGTTGTTCTTTTACGTTGAACGCAGCGTCCAATCGCGTTCGAGTTGGTTATGCAACCTGTTTGCAGATACAGAGGTACTTCGTTAATTCTTCGATCCGGTGTATCGATCATAAAAAGAACGATTGTTACAGCGCGAAACAACAACATCGAAAGCTTCTTTCTGGACTGGTTGTTCTTTTACGTTGAACGCAGCGTCCAATCGCGTTCGAGTGGTTATGCAACCTGTTTGCAGATACAGAGGTACTTCGTTAATTCTTCGATCCGGTGGTATCGATCATGAAAACAACGATTGTTACAGCGCGAGACTACAACTTCGAAAGGTTCTAACAACAACATCGAAAGCTTCTAACAACAACATCGTAAGCTTTTGGCCGGACTGGTTATTCTGTTAGGTTTATTTATCGTTAGCCGTTTCCTCCTGCGGCATTCTTATCCGTCCTCTCCGTGACCGTTCTACCTCCGGTGGGTTCGTATCCCGGTCATGCGCGCCTACTCGATACACATCCGTAGATCGGTGTGGCACGTTGGATCTCCTTTTCCTCGGAGTTGCGGTTGTATCGGTGTGGGTAGGCCTGTGCAACGGTCGTCGGTGCAACGAGACCAAGATCAAGACCAAGATCAAGACCAAGATCGAGATCGAGACCAAGACCGAAGAGAGGCAGAGCAACGTTTCATCGGTGGTTGCTCTTTCCTTCCTGCCCCCTTCCTTTACCCGTCCACCCTTCGCTCCTCTCCGTTTCATTGCCGTGCACCGTCGCGAACCTCGGTGTCGCCTCTCCCCACTATGAAAGACCACGACCGACCGTTGAGATTTAAATTCCTCTCCGGGTGGACTGAGAAGAGACGACTCCGGCCTGGGAACGGACAACGTTCTTCGACGGGACGGAAAGAAAATGACCGGCGGCGCTTTGACCGTCTACGTATCTCGTACGCCGTACGGGATCATCGGGATTCTCCTTTTTCTTCGTCGTTCGTCTTCGTGCTTGATAATTGGACCGTTTCCCTCCGAACTTTCGAAAAGATTGATCAACAGGATTTTGATAGCGCTGCGACACTGTATCGACGATATCGATGTCGCGCTGGCAACGAAGTGTCCACGGCATCGTCCTCGTTGTCAGCGCGACGGTCCACAGACGATGCAATTTATCGTACAACTAATCGTAGAAATTTAGTCGCTTCGATTTTCAGATCCACGCGGTCGAATCGGACGATACCATTTTTCGTACAACAAATCGTAGAAATTTAATCGATTCGATTTGCAGATCCACGCGGTCGAATCGGACGATGCAATTTATCGTACAACAAATCGTAGAAATTTAGTCGCTTCAATTTGCAGATCCACGCGGTCGAATCAGACGATGCTATTTATCGTACAACAAATCGTAGAAATTTAGTCGCTTCGATTTGCAGATCCACGCGGTCGAAACGGACGATGCTATTTATCGTACAACAAATCGTAGAAATTTAGTCGCTTCGATTTTCAGATCCACGCGGTCGAATCAGATGATGCTATTTATCGTACAACAAATCGTAGAAATTTAGTCGCTTCGATTTGCAGATCCACGCGGTTGAATTAGACGATGCAATTTATCGTACAACTAATCGTACAAATTTAGTCGCTTCGATTTTCAGATCCACGCGGTCGAATCGGACGATGCTATTTATCGTACAACAAATCGTAGAAATTTAGTCGCTTCGATTTGCAGATCCACGCGGTTGAATTAGACGATGCAATTTATCGTACAACTAATCGTAGAAATTTAGTCGCTTCGATTTTCAGATCCACGCGGTCGAATCGGACGATACCATTTTTCGTACAACAAATCGTAGAAATTTAATCGATTCGATTTGCAGATCCA
>CM052201.1:14105977-14245825 GCA_028455805.1 Lasioglossum figueresi | reverse complement strand
CGGTCGAATCGGACGATGCTATTTATCGTACAACAAATCGTAGAAATGTAGTCGCTTCGATTTGCAGATCCACGCGGTCGAGTCGGACGATGCTATTTATCGTACAACAAATCGTAGAAATTTAGTCGCTTCGATTTTCAGATCCACGCGGTCGAATCGGACGATGCTATTGATCGTACAACAAATCGTAGAAATTTAGTCGCTCCGATTTGCAGATCCACGCGGTCGAATCAGACGATATTGTGATCAACAGACGATGCAATTTATCGTAGAACGAATCGTAGAAATTTAGTCGCTTCGATTTGTAGATCCACGCGTTCGAAACAGACGAAATGAACCGTTAGATGGTGCTTGTTATTTCGACATTATGTGGAATTCATTTAGCGTTAACCCTTCGCACTCGGAGCTATTTTAACTCGAAAATTAAACATCACTTCGGACCTAGAATATTTCTATTACCTATGATTTTTGAATTTTTATGGATATGAAATTGGTACAATGCCGCATGCAATACCTAAATGTTTAGTAATTGATTGGATACCGACATATTTAATCATGTAAACACCGTTTTACCTTTTCCTTTAAATATTTCGAAACAAGAAATACAGGACTTGGGGACCAGTTTCCTAATTGTGGGCGCGCTTGTAAAATGGAAGGCGACGTTACGTTGAACTTCACAGGGCGTCGGAAACACGCAGGACATTGAGCCCGCTCGATTTTCGTTAACGTAGGAACCGAACGAGCTGTAAGCACACCCCCGTGTAACGCCTCCGGTTTCCCCTATGTGGGCATCGTGTACCGTATTGTCTAACGTTCGCAATCGCGATACGCTATAGGGGCACAGCTGTTACTCGCTGTTTACTCGTATGCGAATAATCGATGGATAGGCGAGCGAGCCAACCTCGTTCGAACGGTCGCGGCATACGAAAACCTCGGCCAGCTCGCACAGCGATTACATTCTTGTGTCGGTACACGATCCGTTTTTCTTTTTACGTTTACGTCGCACACATTCAACGACGGTTTAAACGCAATCCGCGACGTTCGCGTTTTCTATCCGTGTCTCCGTCCCGCGTCTTCAGGCATCAGCTTCGCACCGACAAAATACCTGATAACGCGAATGGAGATAAACGAGAAGAGAGAGAGCGCGCGAGAGATAGAGACAGCGAAGAGGGAAAGATGTAGCGATAAAGGGAATATCGCAGCGAGACGAGGAGAGAAAAGGCAAGATATCGTTGCGATATATATTTCGGTTGCGGTCGAACGTCGATAAGACCTGACCGTGTCCCAAGGTTGAACCGCTTTATAGCCACCGTAACAGTGCCATTCCCAGAAACACGATTGTGTACGAAACGACCGTTCTGTACGCGATTCTCGTGCCACCCGCAACGGCCGATCCGTACCCGCATTTCGATCGATTTCCGTCTTCGATCTCGATCGTCGCGACCAGCTTTCCCCAGTTAGCTGTCAACGCTTTCGCGGTAGAATTCGCTGGTCTCGTTTCCAGGATCGCGAGGGTGCGGAATACGCCTTCTCATTTCTCGGCAATGCAAAGATGGGGTTTCTTTCAATGATCAAAAGCGCTGGATGAAAATCATATTTTTATGTTTACGAGACGTAATTTAATAGCTTCAATATTATTTTGAAAAATTGAAAATACTTTGACGTAGCAGAATATATTCGTATACGCGCTTGAAGAAAGCAACTTCGAAGAATATATGGCTGGTAGGATACTTTCCGTCCCTGTGCCCATAATGTAAAGTTAACCTTATATCCGAAAACAAAGAATTTTACAGTGGTTTTCCCACTTTCACTCGTTTTCCACGAAATCCGCTTTCTGAACCTGGAAACGAGTAACACAATAGAACCAAAAAGTTTGCGAGACGTTATAGTCGGCGAGTCGGGGTAATTCGAAATGTGTTCGAGATAATTTGCGCTACGGTGCAGTGATAATCGTAGATGGACGACGAACGATTATTGTCGCTTTTATTACGGTTAGCAATACTGGAAATGAAGTAATCATTTTAATAGCCGTGGATGACCGGTGAAAAAGCGAGGCTAAATACTGTACAGCTTTCGAGGAGCGGCTTTTATTCGTAGGTACGATCGGCAGGGTGTCGGAATTTGGCGCCATTTAGCAGGTGAATGCCGCCTAATATGCCCTAGACCACCCGAAGACCTTGCCTTTGGGAAATTCACACAAAAATCCGTAAGAATACCTTTTCCTATTGTGGAAACACGGCCGAAAGGCTGCGAAAGAATACAAAGTGGGCAAAGGTAGGTCGAGGTAGGCCTGCCGCATGCTCTCCGCTTCTATCGCTATCTGTCCTTTTTGCTTAGCCATAAACCGTAACAACTTTGCCTTTCATTTAACGTTGGGCTATCTGCCGGATTGTCTATTGTTCCAAGCAGATCGGCTCTGCACCGCTATTCGCCCAACTTGTATTTTATTACACGAAAAACTGGCCGGTTTATCCTGCCATTGTTACCCGTCGTAACCTGGCGTCCCATAATCGCTTTCTTTTGCACAAAATTTGTATATTAGGCTTCTTCGAAGATATGGGGAGTGAACTCCAAAAGTTAACTCTTAGCACTCGAGTGAAGCCTCTGAGGCGCCATTAATAATTGATGTACCGTTATTTAAAATATTGTTTACGTTATTAGATCTGTCGGTATCTAATCAATTACTCAACATTTAAGTATTGTACGAGGTATTACATCAATTTCATTTCCACCAAATTTAAAAAATCGTACAGGATAGAAATATTTTAGATCGGAAGAAATGTTTAATTTTCCAGTTAAAATAGCTCCGAGTGCAAAGGGTTAATTCGTTAACTGCTTTGGAGAATACGTCGAACAATTAATTACATCGAAACTATTCCTTTTCGACCTGGAATCCCTCATAAACTTTTAACCAATTAACTGCAGATAAATTTTACGAAAAACGAAGAAGGATTACATTTTTATTCGATAAAAAATTAGCAATTTATTCTTCAAAAGATTATTGTTATTGCACCGCAATAGAGATTTTGATTGACGTGTATACTGACGTGTATAATGACGTGTTAACTGGTTGAACAGGTACATCGTTTAACGAAAAAGAAAATGCGACAATTTGCTGTTGCATATTTATCGATCGATTTTTGTCTAAAAAATTTTTCTCAAGAATCCTACGTTCCCGATTTTTAATTCCGATGTTAGGCTGCTTCGAAAAGATAGAGTCCGATCTCGGGAAATTAATAACTTTGAGTTTGAAATTACATCTATTTCTTTTTGTCATAAATGCATAAAATCCGCTGTCTAATAATTACTGACCAATTTTTGTTCGAAACATATTTTTCAAGAATCTTACGTTTCCGGTTTCCCGGAAAAGTAAATATAATTTTCCACGTTATCGCGTTTCATTCTACTATTTGCTCTTTCTCTTTATAAATCTGATATTCCGACCTCGACGGCCAGGGTTCGTCTCTTCTCAGAGTGATTATTTTTTCTGACTTCCCTCCGTTTCCATCTATCCATCGGAAAGAGGGGACATTCGCTAACTGTTGGCGAGGGGTTCGAACAAATTTTATGCTCCTTCCCTTCATTCTTTCGATTTCTTCCCGGCGTATTGCAAATTTTGATCTCCCATACGGTGCATCTGCGACGGAGACGGCTGTTCGTATCGTAAGAATAGTGAGAACGAACAAGCTGTCTCGCGCGCCCTTCTAGATCCCGAAGGAACAGATGATGATCCCGTTTAGATCAAAGCTGCAAAGCTGTCTTGCTCGCTACTCGCTACTCGCTACTTGCTACTACCAGACTTTACGGTTACGGGGTCATCATCCACAGTGGTTCTTCTTCGTTCGGTTCTTTTCACTCGGTTAAACGTGTTACATCATGATAACGCTAGGCCATACACATCTTTGATAACACGTGAAGAATTATTAGACCTTGGTTGGACATTGCACCATCAGATTACTTACCATTTATTTCGAAGTTTACAAAACTCTTTGAATGGCAAAACATTCACTAATGATAATGACCTGAGATAAGAACCAGAAGTTTTATTAGCCCGGAATTATGAAACTTTCAGAAAGATGGCAAAAGATCATCGAACGAAATGGAAAATATTTTATTGATCAAAGTTCATTGCTTGAATAAAAAAATTGGCTTTTACATCACCTTAACTCTTTGCACTCGGAGCTATTTTAACACTAGGTTTACGGAACTGTAGAAATAACTATTTCACATTATTTTATAAACATAACAAGGATGTGTCTATCCAAATTTTTGGCTATTTTTCCAATAATATATGCCCAAAGAAATAAATTTGGTAATTATTCCTCAGGGAAGCACCTTTACGATCTTAATAATCGCAAATTAAGAATATTAGAACCCGTCATTTTTAAACATTTCTTCCGGCCTAGAACAATTCCATTCTACATGATTTTTTCATTTTATGATAATTGGTTACAGTAATTGGTTAGATTCCAACATATTTGAATAATGTGAACAATATTGTGAATGACGGTACAGCAATTTTTAGTGGCGCCTCAGAGTCACCACTCGAGTGCCAAGGGTGAAAATACCGGAATTATTTTCTTGCCAACTCACTACATATATGAGTTAGACCAGTTTCATAATTACGTACACATATGTGTGTACTTCGTAGAATCGTATCGAATGTGAGAAACGTTCGTCGAGTCAGTTCAGATAACCGACAGTTTCCGTGGAACATGCCAACGGTTCCGAGGTTTGAGAACCTTTCGACAGGTATGTTGCGTAATGTGTTCCTGTACTTCTTGCCGGTATCAATAGAACACATTGCATCGCGCCGCACCGCACCGGGACGCCTATGTGCGGCACACGTTACACAAACACGTGTGCAGAATACAAGTTCGCCTGGTGTCGTGTATGTATATATTCAAAATGTCATATGTTTCGCTGTACACGTTGGTAGCCAGTGTCTCGCGCGCGTTCGTGTGCGTGCGCATACATATATGCGTGTATGCACTTAGCGGTGCACCATCGGGGTACCCATAGTTGGCACGTGCCAACCATCACAATGGATACGACCATCTGCACTCCTTCTTATAGAAAAATCAGAGTCGTAGGGACACGGGCGTTCGCCCGATTTCGTGTCCCCTTCCAGTCCGTTATACGTTCGAACTTCATACTCGTTTCTCGCAAGACGGATCAGACGTCGCGACGGGACATCGCGCTCGTTTGCTATGGACCACGCGTTTGTCCAGGTCTTATCGTTATCATTGATCAAAGGCAGAACGCGTTGGAGTGGACGTACACCCCGACTCGATGCGGAGGAACGAGTAAACCCGAGTAGAAAATGCTTGAGATTGCGACTTGTTCGCGGATCAAGCTTTCGGATCGTGTTTCGGAAGTATTTCGGAAGTATTTCGGAAGTATTTCGAAAGACGGTGTAACGTGTTACGCCGTGGAAGGTGCGCGATCTTGGCAGCTGCGAACGAGGGGTCTCATATACCCCCTGATGTACGTGGCAGTGGCAGAAAGCAGCTGAGCTTACCCCCATGGTACCGCGCGCACGTTCTACGCGTTCGATTCCCCATAGCGAATAATCTGTGCAGTCAGTACTGCTGGGAAATGACCCGGTGGATCTTGTATTGAACTCGGCGGCGATCGTTCCGCCAGTCGACCACCATCGCCACCCTCTACTCTTCTCTTTTCTTTCTCTCCCTATGTGTGCCTGCGTATGCGCGAGAGGGGGCACCCGTATGTGTCTGTGTGTCTATCCTTCTCTTAATTCGTTGGCTCCTCTCCTCCGATACCGTAAACGTGTCATCGTTTTTCTGGAAAAGTTCCACGAGGTTTCTGAGATTCGATAAAATTGTATGCAGATTTGTAGACTGATCCTCGGAACTGGGACCTCAGTTTTTTCCAGGATTTCAAAGGTGCGGATTGTGCAAAGACGCGGGTTTTCCGTACTCGAAGGGGCCAGGTAGTAAATCGATTTACCGCGGTCGCCCTCAATAATCCTACTTTTATTTTTACTTTCACTTTTAAAGTAGCTGCAATAAACATTAAATCAGGACACTAGAGAAAAACAGGAGGCGTATTCCGTACCCATGTATTTCTGGAAGCGAGAACCTCCCTTTGTAAAAGATAGGGTAACTTTCAACGTTGCCTTCTTTCGGATTTTAATAAGCTTCAAATCTGCTGTCGAGGTTACCTTTTTGAAGAAATTCTTTCTTCGCAATAATCTCGACTCGCAAACCCATGAGTTTCCATTTCCGGCTCCCCGCTTTCAATAATCTTTAGATATCTGGCCAAGACCATCATTCTGAACAACTTTGGAAGTATATGACGGTCGGTCATAAAATGTCCAAAGCAAGGGATCGATTGAACGAAACGTTCGGTTTAGCGAAACAATAGGATTGCCTTAAAAAATAAAAATACAATTGTACCTGGCGAGCGCGTCGGTGCGTCCACATTAAAAAGAAGGCGACGTATAATTTTTTCTTCTATCATGTTTTCCTATTTTTACTTTAAAAAGAGCAGTTTAACAAGCGGAGAAAAAGTTTGTTACTCGAATAACGGGCGCGGCGAAACGATCGAAAGTAGATGCTCGCCAAGGTGACTCGAAATCGTCGATTTTTCGGAGGACACGGAACGCGATCGTGTCTTGATCGATCGATTAACGTCGCTACGGTCGGCGACAGAAAAGAAATATGCATTTCGTTGACATACGGGTAAATAGTTTGTTCCCTTTCCGCATTCTTCTCGTCTCAATGGCGAACTCCGAACGCACTTATACGCTCGGAACGACGAGCGGGGTACCTGCCGTGTGAAAATCTTCGAAGAATGCGAGGGTGGTGTATCAGAGATCAGGTGAAGCATTGTGATCGGTAGAATGAAAAAACGGACCGGAGTCGTACCTGCAGAGAAATGCATCCTACGGAATAGTCGGTGCATCAACCGACGGTGCCGGGCGGGATCGGACAGGACGAGAACAGACGAGACGGGTCGGGACGGGCGGGATAGAACGGGACGAAACGAGTGCCGACCGAACGAACGAGAGAAACGGAAACACTCTTTCAATGCGAGCAACTCCTACGGTCGGCAACCTTTTCCGTCCTGCTATCGAAATGGAGAAGCCCCGTAGTCAGTGAATGACCGAAAATGAATACGAGTAGGATAGACGATGGGCCGGCAAAGTGGATGCAGAAAGAGCAAGGGGGGTCCTAGATCCTACGGGTTTTCAAGATAAACACGTTACAATATTCTTCTTTTACCGCAATTTGTTCGCTCGCAAAAGAAATCGAAGCAACAGCGGTGTAACACTAAACCTACCGAGCTTTAACTTTTAAACGGTAGCTTTGTAACAATTAAACATATTCTGAAAATTTCATAAAAATCGATCGACGTTGCAATGAGCTACAAACGTATAAAGATGGTAGAAATTGCAGTTTTTCAATATTCTATGCCTCTAATTGCAATAAATCTAAGGATTCTTACATCTTTCAATGTTTGTCGTTTTTTCCTGCATCAACCGATTTCGATGCAACTTTGTACATGCATATAACGTTTTAAATTCTCATTACAGGCACAGATAGAAACTTGAAAAATCGTGGCCTTTACTTTTTCCTTCGCAATTGCGAGCCATAACAATTAACACGTTCCGCGTCGAGCCGGTTTTAGTTCGACAATTAAACAAACTTATGTGCTTCGTTCTATACTACAGTTTTTTATAATGTCTCAGTCTTTTGATGGAAATACTTTATGTATATTCTACAGTGTTAAACTTGTTATGAAATACGTGTCTAGCGCATTAAATAAACATGTCACCCTGAATGGATAGTTTAACGTGTACTATCGGTGGCAGAAATCGTTTTTTAAATGTGTACGAATACTTTGTACAACCCACTGCAATCATTTCAAACATTCAATAATTGTTGAATGAAAAATGTGGAATCGGTGATTTGACCGGTGGTGGTAGGTTTAGTGTTAAAGTTTATAGGACGAGGAACGTTTGAAACAGACCGTTGATGGTAGTACCGTTGAGATTGTAGCTATCTGTATATGTGTACATACAGGTGGGTGTGCAATTCACCGCGATCAAGCTTTCTATTCTCTGTTCTAACGTATGAATTCTCGGTGGAACGAACGTACCAACAAACGTACCCACGAAAAACGAACGAACGAACGAGCGAACATAACGAACGTAACGAAAAACGGCGGCAAAGAGGCAGAAAGGGCCCCCCATAGCGGTCACCCTAAACCCAGAATTCCGCGTTCCGTTCTCCCTGCCTATCCTGAGAAGATTTAGGCGGGCCCTTTCCCACTTGCCGATTGGTCGGCCCTTTCCCCCACCGGACGCGGCCAACGCGTATAAAAGCAGACGTCCCGGCAGGGATCGATCAGTTTTCGGTTAGTCTTTGGACTTGTCGCGTTACAGTGCTCAGCAGTGCGTCGATTTTGTTCATTCGTTAGTTTGTCGGGTCGGAGGTGTGCCGATCGGGACTGTCCGTGTCGCTACCGTGTCGATTACCATTACGTCGATTCTCGTGCGTGTTCCCCAACAAAATTCTTCTACCGGCCCGTTTCGGTCTACGTATTTCCGAACGTGCCACCTTTTAACCATCGTTTCGCTGAGATGTTTTGGGAACCTGTCACGGATACCTGCGATGTGTGTAAATGTACAAGGTACATATCTAAGAATCTTCAAGTTTCTCCTTTTTACCGAGATACACGCGTGTCGTTTTACTCCCGATGTGTTCGTGTTGTGCGATTATTTCGGCTTCGGTGAAGGATTCTACAAAAAAATGTACAAGATATAAACGAGCAGAGTAGTTCTCGAGTAATTCGATTTCGCGAATGTTTCTTCGTGGAAAATCATCGGAAAGACGCTCCAATATATTCAGAAAGATTTTCAGTTCGCTTGTGGTTATGTACCTTTGACGGGGAGAATGTTTACTGTGTTCGCGCGCCAAACGGTCATGCGCGCGCTAGAGTCGCTGTCTCGTGTCTCGCTCGGAAAAACAATTAATTACGTGGGAGTTTGTTGTTTAGGCGGCAATGTGTTGGCACGGCATGCAATTTTTACGCGAGGATGATCGTGCGTGTGCGCTCTCGCTCTCGGTGCTGCAAACAAACGGTTCGATACAATTGTCTTTGCTCGAGAATCGAGGCTAGTGTTTTCGAACGTAAACAACTTTAAGTGATGATCGAAATGAAATCAGTCCTCCGAATACGATCGAGATCGGATTTCGGTACGTGTTGACGAGAGAATTTCGATTTCCAATTTCGGTAACTCTTGTAAAAGCGTGATTTTAGAGCAAGCGACTAGCGCTGCTGATAGATTTTAGGTTAGGTTCATCGTAGTTTGAATTCGCGCCGTGCCAGCTTTGACTTGACTCTACCTCTACGTACCTCTATCGAGTCAAGTTATAGTAAATAATTTCTTTCATTGATTTTACAGGCTTTTCAAAGATGCCTTCAAGTTCAGGACTACTCCAGAAAACCCGGTAAAGTCCAGGCCAAGGGGACGTCGACTTTCAGGGATGGCGGCGCGACGTTTCGTCATTCCGGACCCAGTCCTGCCATCTGTCGAGAAAGAGAACAGTAATACCGGCCGCAGTCCACGCGGGAACAGCCCACAAAAGGTAATTATTTCGAATTGATTAAAAATGTGTATTGAAATATATTGAAAAAAGTATAATTCAAAATGATTAGACACATACTTTATGTGTATGGCTAATACGTCGGAGGCTACGAGTGCAAATGGTGAATTTATACAGTTCGGCTTGTAGTCTCTGAGCTACGTAAACTGGTCATACACATAAAATATGTGTTTAATCGTACCTTGTCGTTGCTCTTATGCTATCTATAACAGAATACACTCGCCGAAATTTCTATAAAGTCACTATGTTTTGTAATGAATTCTTATTATTATACCATACCAATGAAAAATTTGTATTTGGTAGCATTTCGGGATTACATAAAGAAAGCATACACACCGATTTCAAAACATAAGTATAACATTTATTGATAAAAGAAAACAAAAATATAATTTTATGTAGAACAAACTGCGAAATTTCTATAATGTCACTTTAGTTTTACATGGTTAAAGTTGAAATTAACGATTGTTTTTTTATTATTTCTATTTTAATATCTAGTGTAACATCCATTTTTTTTAATTACATTAAAAATACGATTGGGCATTGACGAAATTAACTTTTGTAGCATTTCTGATATTAATGATACTCCAAACATTTTCAATAGCGTTTATATCAGGGGAACAAGTAGGCCATGGTAAAACATTGATGTTTCTTTCAAAAGGCCACTGCTTTGTGTGCTTCGACGTGTGTACTACAGCAATTATCATGCTGATAAATAAAATTGTCATCTTCAATATTTTCTGTAAAGGATATTAGAACCACGTCTGACAAATCTGTATAATTTTCTGAATTCATTTGTGATTTATATGTAACACTGGAGTTTTTTTTGTCAGTTTTGAGCGCAGCTCATATCATTAGGGAACCACCGCCAAAGATACGACTCATTGTCACACTTTTCTCATTTCTCAAATCATGCCAATAATATTTACAGCCATTAGGCCCATCCAAATTAAATTTTTTCTCATCTGAAAAAATGACAGACTCCCACTCTTTTGTCCAGGACATATGTGCTCGTGCAAAATCAAGACGGGCCTGTTTATGTACTCCTTTTAGGCCTGATTTACATTGCATTTTTGTCCACAAAATTGCCCAGAAGAATTTAAAAGTTGTTGCACACGTCCTGTTGTTACTGGAAGCTCCAATTCAGCTCGAAATTGTACTGCATTTTTCTTTTCCTTAGCCGCAGACCTCGATTGATGCTTTTTCTTCAATTGCTAGCACTTTTCCTCTCGGCATTCTAATACACGTGAATCAAATTATAAGAAACAGGATTTCTATGAGTTCTAAAACTAATACTTTTAGAATATTTCAAATTTTCTGTAGTTCACTGCTCAGAATTCAGCGAAACACTAAGTGACTTTATAGAAACTTTGCACTTGTGTTCTGCATCGTGCAGAAAAAAATAAAAACAAACGTAAATAGTGAACATAGCGGTCTAGAGTGCGTATTTTTTAAATATCTATGAATATGAAGATGAGTTTATAGAAATTTCGGCCACTATATACTTCGATTTACATATTCTTAAAAATGATGATATGTTCTCATAATTATAAAAGTGGTCTGTCATATATTTCTTGTTTCGAGACATTTAGAAGAAAAGGATATTAATGTTGAAATAACAAGTACTATCTAACGGTTCATTTTTGACAATATCGTAAAAATTACATTGAATTAGTTCAGTTTAAACTAACGTGACTATAATGATTGGAAGTTGAATTTGAATTTAGACTTAAATATAATGATTGAAAGTTGAATTTGAATTTAGATTTAAATATAATGATTGAATGTTGACGTAAAAATTATTTTTTCGATCCATTCTATAATACAATAATTGTCTTGTCCATCGGAAACAGTTTTCTAACTTTTCTTTCCATTGTTGCAGATGCCACTAGCAGTAAGAAAGTGCCGATTCCCGCTGGAAGAGTGTAACGCGAATAGTCAGGGTAGTGGCTACGAGGCGTGCTATCTGGCAAGAGACAAGAAACCGCGGGGCCAGTTTCGATTTGTGGAGCCGATGGCCGTTGTTCCCCGGCTAATGTCGATCGAAACTCGAAGTCCGATAGAATCACCGATTCGATCATCGCCACGAATGTCTGCTCTACAACAATCATCGCTCTTCCACACCTTTTCTTCTGGTTACGAGAGCGTGGACGACGATTTCAACGAGTTAACCGAGGTAGAACCTATAGAGAACTCTCGAGTCAGCCAGAATGAGTTCCCGAATGGTATTTCAAATCTTATTTGCGGCGATATCGTCGGCATAAGCCCTATCACTGAAATTTCGTCCGTCACCAAGATGGATACTACTATCAGTCCGAGCACGCCTGAGTTTCCCCGTACAAACCGCACCGGTAACTTTAGACGGTCCCTGTTTCTTCAAGAAGAGAAATCGGAAACTCGCAAGAATTCCTCCTTGTCGAAAGTACGTTCCTGCCTGTTCCGTTCGCCGAGTGTTAGTCCCACGATTGGTGCCGCGGACCTCGGTTTCGAAGATAGTCTGTTGATGCAGATAGGATCAAGTCCGACCGCGTTCGGATCTGTCTCGGTGACACCTACTCCCCTTCGACGACGAATCTGTTACCGTGACGAGTCCCCGAGCAGCTCTAATAGCATCGGGAACATGGTTTCGCCACAATCCGTGAGATCGTTCAAGCGACCGGATCCGCCGATAGACGACAGTCCGAAACTAGTCAAGAGATCCCGCAAATCGGGCAGCGGTTTCTTAAACCCAATACGGCAATGTTGTACGAGCGATGTACCGATATCCGGTCCTCCGTTGGCCGGTTTTTCCCTCCAGAGAAGTCTGTCCGAAGCAACGGCCACGATCGCTATGGAAACTACGAAATCATGCACTGATAACGAACTCGAGATCGAAACCGAGTCTCACGCGCTTATCGAGTCCGCGATTCACCGTAGCATCACCGACGCCGATCTCATAGGTGACTTCAGCAAATCTTGCATCTTACCGTTGGACGTCAGTCAGCACGAGAATTTGAAATCTATTTCCACGGATACATTGATCGCTTTGATCCGCGGAGATTTTAACGATCGCGTCAATTCGTTTAGAATCATAGACTGCCGCTACCCTTACGAATTCGAAGCCGGCCACATTCAAGGCGCTTTCAATCTGTACAGCAAAGAACTGATCGTACAAAACTTATTGGATCCGTTAACCGACGCGCCAAAGATCCAACCGGAGTCCAACAAGAGAGATATTCTAGTTTTCCATTGCGAGTTCTCGTGGGAACGCGGACCGAATTTGTCACGATTTCTGCGAAGTTTGGATCGCAGTCGAAACAAGGAACATTATCCCGCTCTCTATTATCCGGAGGTGTATCTGTTGACCGGAGGTTACCAACAATTCTTTAACGTACAGAAGGAACTGTGCTCTCCGCAAGACTATCGACCAATGAAACATCCCGCCCACGAAGCGGACCTCCGTAGATTCCGTAGTAAAAGCAAAAGCTGGCAAGGCGAGAAATCAAGAATTACTGGTTCCACGGTACGAACTAGTTTGAAGCGTTTAGGCTTTTAATCATGGACGCCATCTATCTTTATTTCTTTGTCCAAGTCTCGGTCGGAGAGATGTTCCTCCTGTTCCTTTTTTAGTTTTTTTTTTAGACCGACTGCTTCACAGAGAAATTAAGGGAAACAAAAATTGCGAACGATTAATTAATCGCAGATGATAATTTTGACAACTGAAGTTGGATCGAAACATCTGATCTTAGTTTTCACAGCTCGTTCCTATATGTAAATACAGCTGGTCTCGCATTTAATACGCTTAGTTAAGTTTTAGTAAATTTTAGTACAAGCAAATGAAAAACGCTTATTTCCATCGACGAGCGACATCAACGTTGTTGTGTTGGTGTCCTCGTCAAATGAATACGTACGGATCGATGCGACTTAGGCAACAAACGTGTAACGCCGGCGGAAGAGTGGCAAATTTTTATTATTGTGCGTATTCAACATTGTATGAATGATAATTAGACTGCGAATCTTTATGCATTATGCTTATGCTTTAGGCTTGTAAACGTTATTGAAAAATGCTGGAGTATGAAATTCGTCGGGATTTAGTACGATTTTCATTTATTTGGTACTACTTTCTTAAACATTGTCTACGAAATCTGAAAATTGCAAATTGCATAAACATCTGCAGTCAAATGATAATACTATGCGATCTCGTTATTCGTTCCTATGCGAAATCTTGCCGCGCTTTACTCGATCATGTGTTGTTTAGCGTACTCGATCGTTCGAAGTACTGTGTAGCCAAAGTTTAAGCGTGTTCGCGCGCACACGCCAAGAGAGATATTCTTGAATAATGTATATGCACCGTGTAATACGCACCGAAATCGTTTATAACCAGAGATTTAAATTGTTTCTTTGTATAAGTGCAAATTTCATTTCATACATGTTCGCGTGTTTGAACAAACGAAAGAGAAAATAGAGAAGTGAACGACTTCAATTTGCCTGCGTTCGTGTACGTAGGACGTGTACAAATGTATTGTATATATATATATATGCGTGAGTATATATACATACATACATACGTATGGATGTGTATACTGAAAAATAATTACGTGATATGTGTCGTTAGTTTATAATATATCGTTTCTGCAGTTAAAACAGATTCGTGTTAATAATTTCATACATTCAACACGTGTTGTTATGAAATTCGTGCAATGATAACTGTAAAATAAAACTTGTTCGCTCGCGGAACGTTATTATACGTTCCTGTAAACATTGTAAATATATGTACAGTTGTGAGCGGCAACTGTTAACGATCTAAATACTGTTCGGACAAAATACAAATCATTTAAAATAAATAAGTATTGAATATATTACACAGTAGATCTCATTTTATTCGACGACCAATCCTTTTTCTGCGATAGAATAAGAAGATAGAACAATACAAATTGTAAGTATACAAACAGTGACCAGTAGACAGCGGATTTGATCCATTTATGACAAAAAATAGTAGAAACAAAAGAATTTATAAATACAGTTATATTATTTTTGATCTATCGAACATATTAAGAAAGAAGATCGTTTTCTATTTCACTCCAGTTTCTTGCAATTCAGGTAGACAATTTTGTATAAAAATCCGCTGTCTAGGGAAGACAACAAAACCAGGTACGTATCTATATATCCTAAGTTTGTGGGGAAAGTAGCAGGGAACTATTACTGGCGGGAAAGTGTTCCAGAAGAGTCATATTTACAGGTCGCTGTGTAAATGTAAGTAAATACAAACAGTGTCTTCCAAAATCAGTGGGTTCTCGTACAGATTAATATTGATAATTGGGTTCTAGTTTATACTAACGAAAAATAAACGAGGATTTGACCGCTGGGTGTAACACTATCGCTCATTTCTTCTTTGGTGTGCGTACATATAAAAGATATCGTGTACTTACTCTTGTCCTGATAATCGACTCTCCTTGTCTTCCGTGTTGCTAACATTTGGGCAACGAAGATAGAAGATTGCCGTTCGAGTTGTAAAGTTTAATTGGACGAATTCAATGCGATTAGTCGTATTTCGAATTGGCCGAAGTTCATGCAAATAGAAAACGAGAGCGATTCGTTATCGAATTTACCGCCACCGGTTACACTATAGCACTCTCGTCGGTGGCTATAGTATAGTCTCTCATTCTCGCTAGCCGGTAAGCCGGTTTCAATTGAACCAGTTTTCATCAGTTTTCATTGTAACGTGTGACACGTTGAATCTGTGGTGTCCGAGCATGAGATTGCTCGCATTGACCGCAAGTAATTCCAACTTGAAATCAAGGGGAATCAAGGGGATCGGCGTGTTACGAAAATTACTGGAAATACAGTGTTACGTAAATTATTCGACAACGATGAACACTTTGCCTATCCAATCGGGAACGTTTTAGCGGTCGTTGAGTCGCGATCGACTTTTTTTGTGAATATCGAGCGCCGGCTCGGCAGTCGACGATAACCTTGTTTCGTTCTTGCTTTTGTTTGTTAGTTGCGATACCGACGTGCCAGCGTTATTTTCGCTGGATTAACCGTATCGCGTGTTACTGTTTTAGCAAAATTCACCGCTGGCAAGTCTCTCGTGGAAATTGCTGCGCGTTTCGCTTCATCCATGGCTGAATCTTTGACGAGTCACGGCGTCGTGCCAGACGTGATCAACAAGGACCCGGGGAAAATACTGAGCGTCGCTTATCCGAATAAAATCTTTGTGGAGATCGGTAAAGTGTTGACCCCGATGCAAGTCAAAAGTCCGCCTACGGTCAATTGGGACGCGGATGCAAATGACTATTATACTCTGTGCATGACCGGTATGTATTCTCGACGAATATCGAACGATTCGAACGTCGAATGTCGAAAATCGAACAGAAACGTATCCTCCAGGGATAGCGTGAATTGCTATGTACTTTTGGATCACTCGTGACTCGATCACGGGCGTTCCCAATCATTTTTACAATGATTCGTGATTTGAGGAATATGAATAAAGTCATTGAGAATTAGGATGATAGTGAGCAAATTCAGTCTAGATTAAGAAATCACGATCGCAACGTGAATAAAGTTGAAATTACGATCGTGATTCATTAATTGTCGACGAATGTCGAATATCGAATTTGGAATTTCGAATTTCGAATTTCGAAACGTATCCTTGTTGCAGATCCCGATGCACCGAGCAGACAAGATCCGAAATTTCGAGAATGGCATCACTGGTTGATAGGGAACATTCCTGGCACGAACCTTTCAAAAGGAGAGGTCCTTTCTGATTACATCGGGTCGGGTCCGCCGAAGGGCACTGGTCTTCATCGCTACGTCTTCTTGTTGTACAAACAATCCGGCAAGCTCACGTTCGACGAGAAACGCCTAACGAATCAGAGCGGCGATAATCGAGGAAAGTTCTCCATAAAGAAGTTCGCTGAAAAATACAAACTCGGCGATCCTATCGCGGGGAACATGTTCCAAGCGGAATTCGACGATTACGTTCCTATCCTCTACAAACAGTTGGGAGCTTGAAGTCATACCTGCAGTCTTTTTTTTACGCGCAGTACATTTTGGGAAATGTATATCGTCTGAAGCATTATTAAATCTGTTACTTCTCTATTCGAAATTGTTATTTTCTGTCGATAGTAGCGTGGTTGGGTCCCCGTTTCGAGTATCGTACATAGAGCGGCTGTACAATGTACATTTTTTAAACACGAATAACTTTTTCAAAATTGGACCCAACAGCTTGAGCTTTTCTGAGATGTTAGAAGAATTAGTTCAATAGCTAATGTGCAAATAATTGTTTTTTTAAGAAGTGAAGAGTAAAGGTCACGATTTTGGAATTTTTTATCTGTGCCTGTAATGAAAATATAGATGGTTCTTTTGGTAGGTCTAAGTAAGTTTGATGAGTGATTGAAAATACGTGTTTGAAATTTTGAAAATCGTGGCCTTTACTTCTTCCTTCGCAATTGCGAGCAATAACAATTAAAAAGAAATTATTTACATATTAGTAGACTGCGGATCTTTATGCAAAATAAAAATTGCATCCATTCCAAGAAATAGAAACTAAATTGAATGTTACTTCTTCCCTTAGTGATTTTAATAGAGGAGAAATCATATATTGACATCTTCACGCATAAAGATCCGCAGTCTGGACATTAGCTAGTGAACTAATCCTTATAACGTCTCGAAAAAAACGCAAGCTGTTAGGTCTAATTTTGAAAAAGTTTAAAAAGTTGTACGAATATTTTGTGCACACACTGTTGGTTGCCGAAAACGCATTGCGGACGATGGTAAGGCAGATGTTAGAATTAGTAGATGATCAACGCTCGGGGGACATCGAGATCTGAAAGGAAAAGTTGATCGTCAGCCTGTAGGCGCTATACGGTGAGAGTGAGAGGTTTCGTAGATCCTAGGAGGAGCACGATATAACGATCGGCGTGGAAGGGAAAGGGGATACCGGTGGAAGGAATAAAAGAGTTTACTCGCGACATTCGAAACATAGTTCCGTACGGTTGGAGATCGAGTGTGCAATCAACGAGGGAAATCATGTACTCTCTAACTATAGGTTTGTTAACGCGCGGAGCAACACAATACGTATTCGCATAGTTTCTTTAATCGCGTGAAATACCGTAAAATAATTGTACGTCCGATTCGTTTCAGGAATCTTTATTTGCGGTCTCGGTGTAATCGTAGCAGCAGACGTGAAGTCGGAATTCGAGACGGCAAAAATTGCACCGGAAATAATTGATTCGGCACCAATCGAAAAAATCGAGGTACGATCCACGCGAACAACGCGCTATATGTATATACATATATAACATAACGTATTGTCTGAACGATGCGAATGATTACGCTCGATAACGTCTAATTCGATGATACATACGTTGAACGAGTTAGGTCAACTATGGAGATAAAGTGGTCGAGCTTGGAAACGAATTGACGCCGACCAATACGCAACAGATACCAGGAATCCACTACAAACACGAAGGAGGAGTTCTCTATACGCTTGTAATGACAGGTAAAACGTTTTTGTTTGTCTTCTCGTTTCCATTTTTGTTCGAATGTCGGAGAAACAACCTTAATTGTCATTTGGCTCGAGGTCGACGCTCGACGGCTTTCACTGTGACGCGTCGTGACGCGACGAGACGAGTGTTCAACTCGAAACGCAACGCACGCAAGCAGGCGCGCAGAAACAGGTTTTGCTTCTGGTCGCATCGAAGCGACACGATCGTTTTCATCTCGACAGTATCGACTGATCGGCGCGATTGCGCATGTTCGCAGATCCTGACGTTCCGACCAGGAAAGGCTACAATCGAGAATTCCGACATTGGCTCGTTGGAAACATACCGGAGGAGAACGTTGCGAAAGGAGAAATACTGGCGGAATACGTGGGCCCGGCGCCCCCAAAGGGGACCGGGAAACATCGATACGTTTTCCTCGTGTACAAGCAGAATCAGGGGTCCATCACGTTCGACGAGCGAAGATTGAGTAACAGGTGAAAAATTGTTGGCAACGAATCACGTTGTACAACACCAAAATTGCTCTATCACGCAAAGCTTTCGAATAAACATTGATTTTTGTAAAAATGCGTAAATAATAAATTACGCGAAAACTAACATGTGGGACAGTTCAGGGTAGAGTGAAAAGATAGAGGAGACTGTCCTCTATATATTCATATAGTTAATTATCATTTTTTGCACTTTCTAATTGTTGTAAATGCTCGTTAAACTTTGAAAAAGAGCTGACGCAGGTAATTTATACGCTGTATTTTTGTATTTTTGTGAAAAAGCTTTTATGTAGCAGCAATTTACTATACAGCATTGGATTCTACAGACATTTCTGGCAGGGAAACCATTCACAAAAAGTATTTGGTTCGGTTAGTATATGAGCAGGTCAAGAAAATGTTCATTGACAGCATATAATGTAAGGAAAGACTGCAATGCGGCGACTGTAAAATTTATATATTTCAGCTATTTAGCTATTTTTACTTAGCTACTTTCAGTAATTGTCGTTTTGTCTCTATAATAGTAGGACTCCTTGATCTTTTCACACACAAGGAGACATCGCGACCTTCGCCTCACCGATCGTGTCGAAACTTCGCACACGTTCGACACGATCGGTCAGGCGAAGGTAGCGATGTCTCCTTGTCAAATCTGGACGGTCTCGCATGTTTAGTTAAATTATGCATTTTTACAAAAATCAATGTTTCTTGGAAACGCTGCGTGATAGAACAATTTCATTTCCGAATTTGGTTTTAGAATGACAAACTCCACAAGAATCACTGAACTCCGAGATACTAACGGGACGATTGCTAATTTCAGAGACGGCCAGCAAAGGAGGCGGTTTTCCATAAAGAAATTCGCGGAGAAGTACAATTTAGAGGGTCCAATAGCCGGAAACTTTATGAGAGTGGAGTACGACGACAACGTTCCGAAGTATTCAAAGCTGCTAGGATTTTAAACGCCAGATCCTTTCTATCGTTCCCGAACGCACAGCGATAAAGGTGGTGGTACGAACAAGTTTCATTTCGCGAGACACAGCATCGATGGAGACACGCTGGTGCGATATAATAAAGTTTCAACGATAAACATGTACGAGAAAATCGGTCGATTCGTTTATTTTCGTTGACGTCGTTATAAATATAAAATGTACCCTATGTTTATATCGCGACTCGATGCCACTAGACTCGACTCGGTTCGTGAATGGCAAAGTTTTGCGAGTCTCTTCTCGATTCGACGTATCTAAAAGCAAAAGATTTGCTTCTTGTGACCATTTCGCGTGTTCGAGTTTTTCAGAAAAAGAGAGAGACAAAAACAAAGAAAGAGAGAGAGAGCTAGGAAGCACGCGCGATGAAAAAAAAACAAAGATACAGCTCTACTTTGCACAGGCCTCGAGTCGCGATGATAACTAGTGTAGGCTGGGTCACGTTGATTCGTTGAGGTGACCGAACGGGACGCCAGCTCGGTGGGTACGTTCGTACTTTTGCAATCGAGTCGCTAGCGTGCGAGTCGAGTAATTTTACCACGACGCGAAAGAGGCTCGAGCCAGGAACCGCGTGAAAGCGAGTCTAGTCTCGCTGAAGGAACTTGTACGAGAAGATTCTTTCTTTCCGTTGAAAATAAAGGATACGTGAGGTATGGTGGTGGAGAAGGAGGGGAAGTAGGTAATGTCGAGGCGGGGCAGCGACTCGATAGCGTTTCGATTTCAAGGTAGAGCGAGGTCCGGATAAACGGTAATGTTCCAACACAGTCGATGATCTCGTACGTCACCCCATCCACCGTTGCCCTTTCTGAGCTTTGTCTTTTTTGCAGTACCAGCTACGGTGAGCGTCAGTTGATTAGGGAAAAGATGGGAATGGGCGGTCTTTAGCACGTTTTGAACCTTGGCGATGGCGGCGGTTGATTCGCAGTTGGTCTTTTTGTGGTGAACACCGCTGAAACGAAAAGCGTCGTGCAGTGGTAACGATCTGCTCGCTTAGGTGGGTACTCTGCGTGCCTCGCAAGTTGCCTCCTGGCAGGAATTCGAAAAACCAATTCAAATAACCATTGGCTGCGAGCGAGGACTACCTTACCGAGGCACGGAGAGCACTGTGCGTTGCTGAGAAGAATAGCATTCTTTCCAGCAACGTGGAGAACGCGATCAACGATAAAACGGCGTTGCCTCGACTCACCATTCTCCGATGTGAAAGACTCTGGGCGCTCTCATCATCATGGTAACCAAACCGGACTCGGTTCGCGGCGAGACTCCGGCTCCCTTGCTCGGCGGCATGCAGGACTGCGCTATGTGCTGGAGACTCCAGTCCCAGTTGTAATCGTCGTACGAACAGAATTGCGTGGCACACTTTCTCAGCTTGTTCCAAGTGACGCGATTGAACGCCATGCCCATGTTATGTTTGCTCGAGATCCAAGGGATTACCTCGGCCTGTCAAGAACGATGTATTACCCAGAGACGCCAACGTATCCGTCGAGCGGCGAAGGGTTCAGGGGTTGAATAGAATCGCGGGACGATCTGATCCGGATTTATCGTGTGTCGAATGAACATATTGAAAAGAGCGATCGCGTAAACAACGAGAAACACGAGTCGTGACAAGACGGAAACACGTGTCGAGACAAGACGGAAACACGACAATGGAACACCGGCTAGATTCTGGAACTGGAATCGTTGAAAGATCGTCGGGAACCTTTTGATAATGATTGTAGAGACCGGGTAGGAGCTGAAAAGCCCATGCGGGAACAGGTTGCGCCGTGAGCGCGTTCTTTCGACCGGTTGATAATACGGTCCTCGCAGCTCCGTTGCCGTTGCCGTTGCCGTTGCCATTCCCGTTGCCATTCCCATTCCCGGTCGAACTGGAGTTTCCGGTGGTGCTGGTACCGGTGCCGGTACCACTTCCGGTTCCAGCGCCGGTCCCGGTAGCGGCAGCGGTGGCGGTTGTGATGCCACTGCTCGGAACTGCGCCGGTGGCACCATTCCCCTCCGCTTTTGACGGCTGTTGCTGTCCCGTTGAAGTGTCCCATCTCTTTAGTCCGCGTAGGAGCTCCTTTTGCAGGGCGCTGTTGACGCCAACGAACTAATGGACGGGCCGTGCGTGAAACATCGACACACAGATATTCACACTGAGATGGAGCTACTGTTTGTTCGATACAGATGATACACACCTAAACGGATTAATACGCGCACGCGTTTCATACACCCGCCATGCTGCCGTCGCATCGGCACGCTTCCAATCGAAATCTTTAACGATGCATTCCTCGCGTCTTCGATACCCTTTTTACACGACGTCGCACAATGGGACTAAGTGATGAAGCTTTTCGTCAAAATCAAAACACTTTCGATAGGAACTAGATAGAGCGATGACTTATTTTTGAAACTAAAGCTGAAATATTGCAGAATATAGGAAAATTGTGGTTTTTCCAATAGCATGTACGGAAATATTTTATCTTGACATGCTATACATCATTTCCCGTAGATTTTGTCGCGCTGATTTCAAATCTGGTTGCAAGATTTGTCTACCACTTCAGGATTTTGCAAGAAATTGATTTTCGTGAAAAGAACTGATGTAGTCATTTTTTCGATGAAATGATTTGATAACCCAGTAGTTCGAAGCGTAGTTTATTCTCATATATGGAACGCAATCTGACGATGATCTTGAAAAACGCTCCGCAACGTTTCAGCTTTAATTTAAAAAATAAATTCTCGCTTTATCTCGTATCTATCGAAAGTACTTTGATTCTGACACAAACTTCATCGCTTTGTACCGCTGTGAGTCGCGTCACCTGCCAGTCGCGGGTCGATTCTTTCGTGCTAACGCTACGTCGCTACTATTACACACTACTTACTACTATCATACTACTACATCCACTACCACGACTACTTCTACCATTGCTACAAACTCAAGGTCTCGTTTGCAGATAGCTTCTCGGTCTCTCTCCTTCGTTTTGCGAGATCGAATGAAAGAGACCAGGGAGAGAGACGCCGAAAAATGAAACACGTCAGAGAAAGAGACATATATGGTGAATATGAGAGAAGAAGAGAGACAACGAGAGAACGTATTTCGTGACGATGCGACGCATACTCATCGACCAACATATGCATGGAATGAATGAAATTTTTCCAACGAATGCGGCGAACATGAAAGATATTGACGCGGGGGTCGACCAGAGGGTTGCTACGAATACGGGACTAGTCGGGAATTCAAGATTCTCACCTTCCGGCTAAAATCGGCAAAGTAATTATACGTCTTGAGATAGGTGCCTAACGAGAGAACGTTGCATTTCTCGCAGCTGTGCTTGCAAGTCCGTTCCATCAGCCTGAGAACATGCAAGAAGTCCTCGGCGACATAATGATCCTCCTCGAGAAAGAGAACCATGCCCGTGTGATTTCTCGTTATCGATAGTTGATCGAACACTCTGTTGGCCTTCCACCACCAGTGATGCTTGGTCTGTGTGAACTTCGCTTCTCTGTAGTGTCCGTATAGATCAGGATGCTTAGCGTTGATGCAGCCTAGATCCAAGGCCCTGCGCGCGCCAACAACCCGAGAAACGAACAATCGTGGACAGTGGTAATCGGTGAATAACTCGACAGCGTCTAACCTAGGGTTTGCAATCCCAATAGGATTTATATCAATCTCGCGGTAAAGTAATGATTGTTTAGAACGAACTATAGATAGCTGTCTGAAAATATAATTTCAATTAAATTCAAATCAGATAAATGTTCAAATGGTAAGACAAAATTTTCATTTGTAGAATTTTGAAAATATGATCGTAAAAAGCAAAGACTGTTAATTGTTGTATCTTCTAGGTTGCTCCTCGAGTCATTACAAAGATGTCCTGGAAAAAGCTCGTGCAGCTTCTACACTTGTATGTCGAATAGTTATTATTCGCGCAATTTTGATTACACGCATAGTCTCGCAAAAATTTTCGGGATTTCGCATCGCCTATTTAAGAAATGCGGGGCCAAAAAATGACGCTGGATCCCGCGGGATTGCAATCTTTAGCCGAGCCGATCGAGATCAACGTGTAACAAGTAAAATCACGTTACTCACTGTTCCTTGCGAATGTTTCGCGGACAATCGTTGGGATCCTCGCCGGGAAAGGTGTGCGGATGTGTTTGCATGCTGTGGGGATAAAAGATTTGCATCACGCGACAAAAGTCGACGCTCTGCACGAGATAGTTGATGTCGGGATGCCAGACATCGTGACTGAAGACGAGTAGGGTTTGCTCGATCCCTCTTGCCTGAGCCAACGATACTATCAGATGTCTCAGGTAGGTGAGACGCGTATGCACCTGGACCACTATCACGGGCGCGTCGATGGCCAGTGGACCAAACGCCTCCTCGTTGTACACTTTCTGTTCGGCATTCGCTCTCTCTATGCTGCGTCGAATCTCCGCTATCTCCAGCTCCGTAAGAATCTCCGAGCTACCGTTGGTGGCGGAGGAGGAGCCGTTTCGACGTTCCTTGAGAAACCTGTGAGAAACCGAACGAAACAAATTTGGCTCGTCTTTCTTCATTCTATCCCGTTTTTCTGTTCTACCGTTCTACCGTTCTACGGTCTAGAGTCCAGAGTTTAGAGTCTAGAACAATATTGGAAGTTTGCTCGTCTTTCCTTTTATCCTGTATTTTGTTCTATCGTTCTACGGTCTAGAGTCCAGAGTTTAGAGTCTAGAACAATATTGGAAGTTTGCTCGTTTTTCCTTTTATCCTGTATTTTGTTCTATCGTTCTACGGTCTAGAGTCTAGAGTCTAGAGTCTAGAACATCGAAGGTTTGCTCGCTACCGATCGTCGTCTACGCGTCACCGTCGCCTTTCGATACGTAAGTATCCACATAATTTTGTACGTATCCGTATATGAATATTTATATTTATATTAATGCTTATATGCATATGTATGTAATTCGAAAGGAACGCCGTGCACAGTTTCGTTCGATTTACCTGTGCAGCTCTTGCGGTACAAGAGCGAACAGCGTTTCGTTCGGGGAGGAGTGGCCGGTAGACTCTCGACCGGTCAAGCTGATCACGTGAATTTGAAGCCAAAGAAACGTGGCCAGGAAAACGACAACCAGCGTTCTCAGAAAAGTTCCACGGACCGATCTTATTCCTCCTCCCAGCAGCGTCCCTCCTAAAAGAAAAGCATTCCACGGTACACATACGATAACATCATGAGTTTTTACGGTACAGCTAAGTCGCGATCTAGCTCCCTGAGGATCTCCACGATCACTGTCCATTCGCCTAACCCTTCCACCCATCCCGTCCGTGTTTACATGCTGCCCTTTTCTACGTTCGGCATCCTCTGTATTTTCGGCAAAGTCGACGCGGTCATAAAAAAATAGTTTCCCTACACGGAACCCTTCCTGCTCGGAACGGGTGATGAAAACTAGATCGCGACTTCACTGCATGTGTTACGGTAAATGTGATTAATCCGGTGATTATGTATAATTACCGGTTATTATATTATAATCACCACTAAATTTGATAAATGTGATAGATTATTTAATATTATTATGTAATAAGCTCCGCGCGTTTCCGATCGCACGATTTTTCTTTTCGATTGTACGACCGCGCGGACACGTGCGAACGAATACGAAGACGCTAATGTAAATAAGAACCTGCGGGATCGAAAACGCGCGGTTTCCGCCGTGTCTGAACGGGCTCTAATGGTTTTCGGCGGAAAACGGCAAACCCGGCAAAACGGTGAGCGATCGATATCGGCGTGGTTCGAGTTCCGCGTCATCACTTTTACCTCTCATCCTGACATTCCTAAACGATCGTTTCGAAACAAGTTTGCCGTTGCGTTGAATCGTTGCTTTTCCTTCTCCAAAAATTTGCTCGCCGCAAAGCTGTCGTTCACGCTGTATCGTCGCCGGAGAATTTGTCGACTGTAAATTTCCTCGGTGCCCATCCTTGGTCGCTCGTATTATCGCGCGGCTCGCTGTTCAAGGCGAATCCCGCTTTATCATGATTTGGAAAATAGAAGCACGGCCGGCGAGCAGCTTTTCATTTTTCACCGAGTCTGCGAACAGAAAGAACACGGTCGCTTTACGAAACTGAAGAGAGAGATGAAGATAGAGGATCGAGATCACGGTGTTTTCGCTTTCCCGAGGTGTTCTTTCCACGTGATCTGCTGGATCCGAACATCACCTTTCCGTCACCGGAAGATGAAAGCACCGCGATGTCGATTCCTCGATAGTTTTTCTCTAGAGACCACGGTGCACGTGGAACACGGTTGCCCCGCTGTTCAACTTATTTTTAGTATGGCACGCGGACTCGCAGTAATTTCGAAGAGGTAGAGGAAGAGAGAGAGATAGAGAGAGAGAGAGAGAGAAGGAGAAGAGAGTTAGGTCTGGGTGAGGAGCGACGCGTTGGAACGACACGAATCAGAATCGTTGGAGAGCTTCAATCTCTCGAAAGGTTTCATCGATACGCTACGTCGCGCGACAACCCTCGATCGTCGAGTTCCCCTTTCGCAGAAAAGACGAGAAAACTTTTTGATTTCGTGCCGGATCGAGTCGCGGAACTTGCGGAGAAATTTGTAGCATCTCGAGCGATCAAACGAGGAGAGGAACACCAGGCGACGCGACGGGTCCAAGTAGACGAGCGGAGAACAGCGTCGCGACGTCGCGCGACAGCCCTGGATGGTCGAGTTCCCCTTTCGTTGGAGAGATGAACAGACTTTGAAAACTTTTCGGTTCCGTGGTGGATCGAGTTGCGGAACACGCGGAAAAATGTGTAGCACCTAGAGTGTCCTAGAGCGATCGAACGGTCCAAGTAAAGAGAGAGAAGCGGAGAGAAGAATCGCAACGTGTCGCGACAGCCCTCGATCGTCGAGTTTTCCTTTCGCAGGAAAGACGAAACGATGGGAAAACTTTTCGGTTACGTGTCGGATCGAGTCGCGAAACACGCGGAAAAAGTCTGTAGCACCTTGGCGATCGAACGAGGAGAGGAACAGCCGGCCGCGCGACGGGTCCAAGTAGAGGAGCGGAGAAAAGAATCGCGATAGCCCTCGATCGCCGAGTTACCCTTTCGCAGGAAAGAATAATCGATTTCGAAAACTCTGAAGACTTTGAAAACTTTTCGGTTCCGTGTCGGATCGAGTCGCGGAGCACGCGGGAAAATTTGTAGCACCTTGAGCGATCGAACGAGGAACAGCCGGCGACGCGACGGGTCCAAGTAGAGAAAGAGAGAGAGAGAGATGAGCGGTGAAAAGAATCGCGACGTCGCGCGCCGCGTCGCTCGAAACCTCTTGGCCACCGGATCGTTTGCAGTTTTCCGTAGACGAGCATCGAGTGGCGCGATATACCATTTTGCTTCGTGCCTGTACAATCCAGGTCAGCTGACTTGGCTGGCTGATGCGAAACAATGCGGATATCCGCGAGAACGAGAGCCAACCGCAACGATATCTTCGTTTCACGAACCAAAGGAACGTGGCAAGTGGTGAGGCCGGGACGAGGTGGAAGACGCAGGTTCGAACAGAAACGAGGAAGAAGGAACGAGAAAGATGGAAGGAGGATGGAGGGAGAAGAGAGAAGCTGGACTACTCGAACGGAAGGAGTTCGAGCTACGATAAAACTCTTAACCTTCTCGTTTTTCCTCTTTCCTCGCGAGCTCCCGTTGCAGTCTTTGCACGGTCTCTTTGAACCTTGAATTCCTCCCTCTTCCGCGCGTCGACTGTCCTTTTCTATTTATTTTGTCGGAATTCGAAAAGAAGAGATATTTACATAAGTACAAAGATAACGGAACACGCGATTCCCGTCGCAATAAGAATTCGTTGCGTGTTATGATCGGCTCGGTACATATTTCACAGAGTCGATCGCGTTTATCGTGCATCGAGCCTGTCGAGAAATCCTCGTCGACGATTCATCGGCCGCTAATTGACGCGAACGCGTTGCGCCCAGGCGCTAAACGGTCTCTGGCGCAGCAGACCTCGTTACGTATTCTGTATCGTATATCGTATGTTACATGTCGTATGTCGTATGTCGTACGTCGCTATGTCGTATGTCATGCGTTAGGCGATGGGCGTCGAGCGATGGGCGTCGAGCAATGGGCGACTGCCCGCTGGTATGACGCGTAAATGCGAGCGATTCTACTACGCGTGTCGGTCACGCGTTGGTCGTTCAAGGTAAATCGGAAAACTACGCGCGAGCAACCGGGTGGCAACGAGTCTAGGCGAAACGAACGATGGGAGAGAAGGAAGGAGGCGATAAAGCGGGACAAGAGAAAAAGGAACGAGCGAGGGAAAGGTTAAGGGGCAGGGACTCGATTCGGAGCATCGAGATCTCGGGCAAGGAATATCGGCGATCGAAAAAAGATATTGGGGAGATCGGAAAGATTGGAAAGGCCGGGCAATGACAAAAGGCCGGCAATGCTGGCAAGTGCCGAGAGACAAGTGGAAAGAATCGAGATAGCACCGAACGCTTTAGCAAACGGAGCAAAGTCATAGGTCAGAGGGGAAGAACGAGAGAGCGAGAGAGAGAGAGGGATATGGAGAAAGTGAAACGGAGAGAGGCGGAAAGAGGCAACGAGGACGAGAAGTATGGAATATCGATCGGTGGGTCTGGCCCGGGTTAGGTCCGGGACGATGCGGTCCGGGGCTGGGGCCAGAGTTGGGTACTGAAAACGAAGGAGCGGAGAACGGGAAAAGGGAAAATGGGATCGGGGACCGGGGACCGGAAGGGACTTGCGGGCTCGATGCGTTCGACGAAGGAAATCGAGAAATTCTGTTTACTTACGCGGATTCTCACCGTTAGAACGTTCCGATGTGATTGGCGAATCCGCGGTCGCGAAACGTCTTTTGACTCGACTGATCACGTATCGGCGAGCACACCGAGACGGATAGCGAGATACGTGGGGCAGGAGGAGCGAAACGTCATTGCTACCGGCCGCAGTATATTTTCTTGCGTCTCCTCGCGTTGCACGCAGCTGTCGAGCGACTTTCCGAGCAAACTGCTACGATCGTTCTTCCTTTCGATAATTTCCAGCTGGACTACGACGACGACGACGGCGGTGGTGTAGACTGTGACCACGATCAAGACCACGACCACAACGGCGACGACTCCGCCCACCCTTCGTTGGTTCTAGTTTCGACGCGCGTCTCGCACCACGTTGCACGTTGCACGTTGCACGTCGCACGTTGCACGTCGCACGTTGCGCGTTGCGCGCTACACGTTGCACAGCACGCCGCACCACACGCGACCCCTTTACGGGGGTGCAATCTCCATCGAGACGATCGATCTCCTCGCCCTGCCATCCCTCGGAATTTTCTATCGCTGGGCGACGTCGACGCCGACGCCGACGACGACGCCCAAGCCGACGTCGATAAACGTAGCTTCTCGGCGGATAACAGCCACGAGGGTATATCACCTCTTTGCCGCTGTTTCCGCGAGAAGCCGCATTTTCGACTAGGTCCGACTTATTCGTCGACGATCTTCTCTATTCGGGTTCTCCAGTTCACGAGCGAGCACGGATTTTCTCGTCGACGACCACTAGATGGAACGAGACGTACTTTCGGCATCTATTCTCGGTCGGTTTCTCTCCACTTTCTGCAACGTTCCATGTTCCAATTTGTCCGCGCACTGGAACGACTCGCGTTCCTACCGGCTGACCGGAGACCGCGAAATGAGAAACCATATCGAGTGTTTACAGTTGTATCTTTCGGTCCCGTTCCATAGATTCGAATGATTTGCATCGATTAAGGAAACGCGAATGTCTTTCAGAGTCCGTTCAGACACATTAGCGTCTTCGTATTCGTTCGCATCTTTCCGCGCGGTTTCCGCCGTGCCTGAACGGGCTCTAAGAGCCAGAGTATCCGGAAGTCGCGTGCCTTCGTTATGCTTGTCGGAGCGTTTCGCACGCTCCGAAAATTTCAGTGTCTAATTTTGCTTTTTCTGTTTCAAGGCTCTCTCTCTCTCTCGACTGCGTAGGAGTACGCGTACGGGGAAAAATGAACGAGGAAGAAAGAGAGAAGATGAGGCGAGGATAGGTAGCGACGGAGAGAGGGAGAAGCATCCAACGCGAAATGTAACTCGTGCAGGGAATCGCAAAAGAAAGTCGAGTGCTTGAGAAAAGGGTTTCGATGTAGTTCGCCGCTCGTGATGGACATCGATCGTACTCTCCTTCTCCCTTTCGTCCCTCTCTTTCTCTGCCTACCAATCTCTCTCTTTCTCTCTTTAAATTATTACAATCTACTTTTTTCTGAAATCGAATCGGTTTCGTAGAGCGATCAGATTCTTTTCGATCGAGACGCGGTCGTTCGTAGCGGACGGGCATCGACCGAAGCCGGCGAGTATTGGCCGAAAGTAGAAAAGCCACGTTCTCGTTCGACGAGGCTGACTTTCGATCGACGCGAACCTCCTAGTCGCGAGACGGTTTTTACTTTGCTCGTTACGATCGCGCGCGCTTCCATCCGATAATATAATCGGCTTCTCTATCGATGATCACGTTTTTCCGTTGCTTCGGTTTCTTCTTGAAATTCCATCGAAAAAGTTGCGTTAAGGTTTCGCACGCGCTCTTCAGCGATCATTTTCACGACGATAACGTTCGAGCCGCTCGACACGTGCGTCTTACCGCACGTGTCTTACCACTGTGTGTTGAGTGTCTTTTTCTGTAATCTGGCAACGTATTCGCGATTCCCACCGAATTCGACCGCTTTATCCTACCCTCGTAACTCGCGAACGAGCATGCGGAATCAAGACAGATAGAGCCAGTTGATGGAACGAGCGAAGAGGATGAAGGCTCGAGTACGTAGAACGTTGAAGGGCTAGACAAAGATTCAGCCGCTGCGGCACCAAAGAAACTGCGCGGAATGAGAGCTAGATAGATCTAGAATGAGAGAGAGAAGGAAGAGGGAGAAAGGGAGAGAGAGAGAGAGAAAACTGCAAGTGGCCGATGCCATTGGAGGCATTCTTCCCCCGTTGTGATCCATCCGTTCCTCCTCGAATTAATTACACGGAAGATGGGTCTACCGTGATAGAGGAGTGGCTGCCGTGGACAGGCCAGACCTTCTATCTCCTTTCAGACCATGTTCGAACGTTCTCTGCGATTTTTCTTTTCCCTTGGCACCTTCGACCTCGGTATCCGCTGAAAAAAGGACTCCTGGGAGTGGGAGAAAGAATCGGAACCATTCGAAAACCTGTTATCGAACGTCGACGATCAACCTATATCTGCTCGGAAAATTTGTCCTGTTCTTCACGGCGAACGACGCTTGAATTCCTCCTCTCGCGATTCGCTTCTCATTCAACGAGCGTGTACAGTCTCCCGTCGCATAGCGTTACTGTTAGAGGTCACGGTTTTGAATGTGTAGTAAACCACGTGTGTACACGTGGTACGCGAACCGTGTACTACGAATTTAAAGATCCGTGAATACGGTTCCGTGTACATGGATCCGCGAATCTACTGTCAACAGTCTGATCCTTGAATTCTTACTACAATGGTTCACGTACCACGTGTATTTATATGTACACACGTGAAATAGGGATGTCTAGTTACTACCTCGAGGGTGTGGAGTCTCAGAAAGCGTAGAGGTACTGCAAAGAGGGACTGAGAGAAAAGCGTGTCGATTACAATGTCAACGCAAATAGGAAGGTTTTTTTATTTTTCATTCTTTTCTTACAGAACGTTCGTCAACGTAATTTGTGAGATTTTTCTAATTAAAATCAGTCTAAATGATACAGGTAAATATGATTGAAACTCTGTCGAGTTTGGTACCTTTTAACCAGGGAAATTTCATAAGTATGTTAGTAAAAGTTCTGGAAATGAAGAATAAAAAATAATAAAGTTTTCCACCTGCTGTTCTTCTTTGCGTTCGAAAATCTCATCGCTTATTAAACGAAAAAGTAATAAAGTAATAAGTAGACTGCGGATCTTTATGCAAAATAAGAATTATCTGCATTAATCGTTTTAATGGAGGAGAAATTGGAATCAATTTTATAAATTTTCCAACAATTTTGGATTTCATCTACTCGAATTTGCCATAAATGCATGAAAATTTGCAGTGTAGCAATAAAGTTTCATCGTTGGATTGTGTTACATTGTAGCGCGACCGACCGCTCAAGGTGGGAACCAGCTAGTAAAAATGACACTATGCGAAAACAATTGTGTTTCGCTTATCTCTAATTCCCGATAACGAGTCCAAGTGATAATGTCGTTTAGCAACAAGTTGCACCTCGTGCGTTTCCCCTAGAGCTTCCTAGTATCAACAAGTGAATCGGCTTCCTGGCTGGAATCTCTATATCGCTTTCGGTTTGACTCCACAGGTGGTAACTGAAACTTCGATTCGTAAGATTCGCTCGTGCGAGAAGCGTTGTCGATTTCGTCGAGACGACGCGCAACAACAGAACAGAAACAGGATAGAACGAGATGAAACGGAACTGCTGTGGCTGATGGTTGTTCCTAGGATTTGATCGGGAAGGGAGGGATTTCCGAACGAATTTCAGCTTCGCTCGCGGGTCGTGCTATCGCCTTTGGTGTCGCTCATCGATCCATACGACGACGACGACGACGACGATTCTCCCTCGACATTTACGCCGGCAATCCAGCGTAATTCTGCAGCTGCTGGAATAGACGGGAAGGACGACAGAGTCGGCGTCTTCGTTTCTGGAACGTGATAAAAGGCAGTTTAATAAAGCCCCGATCCTGGTCCGCGTATCAAGAATTCTTGGAAAGCTTCGCGTTCCCTCTGACCTCGAACCGCATTCCCTGATCCGCTCGCTCTCGTTCTTTCGCCATCCCCCTCGATGGTGTCTATCACCGAATACTTCTCTGTTCCGAGCCCCCGCGACCCACGCTTTCTGTTCTATATTTTCTGTTCTAGGTGAATCGTTTCGAAATGTTTCGACCGCCGGAACTCCGAACGTACAATGTTGCTTCGAAGCAACACGAACTTGAAAAAGCAGAAGAAGACGATACCGTCAAAAGACGAGAAGAAACGCGAGGGAAGCATCGAATTGGAACAACGAGGAGCAGGACGACGACAGGGATAACGTTGGTAGGGGTGCACGTATTAGGGGTAGGGACGACGTTAACGTGATAGCTGGCGAGACAGAGCGAATAGAAGAGAAAGAGGAGAGAAGAGGAGAGGAGAGGAGGAAAGCCCCCGCGATCCACTCTCTGCGTCCTATCTTTTATGTTCTAGGCGAATCGTTATTTCATCTTGTCGATCGAAATGTTTCGCCGATTTCGGGAACAAGCTCGCGAACGTACAATGTCGCTGCGAAGCAACATGAACTTGAAGAAGCAGAAGAAGGAGAGAAGAAACGCGAGGGAAGCATCGAATTGGAACAATGAGGAGCAGGACGACGATAGGGATAACGATGGTAGGGGTGTACGTATTAGGGGTAGGGACGACGTTAACGTGATAGCTGGCGGGACAGAGCGAATAGAAGAGAAAGAGAAGAGAAGAGGAGAGGAGGAAAACGGATCGGTGAACGATGCGAAACTATAAAGGGGCGGGAGCGAAGGAGAACAGTGGGGGCTTCCGGAGGCGCGATGGACCATGCGCTTTCGGTCGCGGAACTTTGGATCTTCGAGGATCGCGAATAGAGGACGAGGACGGCTGACGGGCGACGGGTAACCGGTGACGGGTATAGAGTATGTAGGGTATACAAAGTATAGGGAATAGAGGATAGGGGATAGGGGATAGGGTACAGGGTGATGGGCGAAGAAACGCCGGAGTCGCGGACGTGAACGCGGACGCGAACGCGACGCGGACGACGGTGGGCAGAGAGTGCGACGGCCCCGAGCCGGAAAAATCGGGGTGAGATGCACCCTTACCGCTCTCGTCGCTCTCAATCGGCCGCGGAGCTTCCACCTGGAAGCACGGGTACTCCTCGACGTCCAGCTCGCCTTCCGGTCGACCATCTGCATACAGAGTTCAACCAAACTGCTGTACCTTCCGTCCGGCCGTGAATTCTCTATCGTCGCTGTACCGTTCAAACATCCGGTCTGTCATAGGTAAGGAACAATCTTTGTATTTCTATCGCGACCCGGTGACCGTTTCCAGTTTCGACGGAAATCTCGAAGTCGACGAGAGTTCGAACCCCGAGATCTCTCGATCGACGCTACGCGACGACGCCCCTTTGCGATCCCCGAACGACGATCGGCGCAATTTCAAGTTCCCCGATTATCGATTACCGCGGTCGCTCGCGTTTACAATTTTATCGAGGAAAGATCCCTTTCCCGTGGAATTGCTCCTCATCCGGATAGCCTAGCCTACGCTTTGTTAGCGACGGATCGCGCAACTTCCTGATCGAGATTTCGGTCCTCGGGGTTCCACCCTCATTTCCGCGTGTCATTCGCAGCTTCTCTTTCGAACGGCCTCTCCTTACCTTTGCGGAGACCAGCGTACGGATTTCGCACCGATAACTGGAACAGATCGAAATCACAGGAACGATAAATATTCCACATGATCGAACATAATTGTTTTCCTACGTGTAATAGTTGCTTTTCTGCTTACCTATTGCTCCCCGTTCTTCTCGGAGATCTTCCCCTTTCTTTCGGCGCACACCCCTTCGAACGTTGTTCGAAAGGCGCAGAGCGGAATCTCTGGTATCAAGCTCGCGACGCTAATAGAGCGATCGGTAACTAGGTTATAAAGCAATCTGCATAACCCTACCCTGTACTTTGCCCGAGCTGCAGGCTTCCCCTGTACCACTGCGAGCGGTCTCGTAATTACCGGCTATAATGCGATTACTCGATCGCCAGACCCCGTAACCGAGAAGTCGCCGCGCCGTCGGACACCGCTCTCGTCGTCTTTCCTCCTTTCTCTCGCTTATTTTGCATTCTTTTCCCGTCTCTGTTCCCAAACTTTTGTTTACCAACTCCTCTCCCTACCCCCACTCTATTACTACTTTCTTGTTTATCTGTGTATCCGGCTATCACTCTTTCCCTCTTTTCTTCCTCCACGTTCACCTTCGACCACGTCGGCGACCATCGTGTTTATCCTCCGCGTCGACCGACGATGCGAGCGAGACAGCAAGGGAAAAGACCGCCTAGACGTATGTATAGTTATCCGTGAAACGCGGATCTCGTTGCTAGTTCCAGTTACGAAGCTCGCCGGCCTCGTAAATTCGTTTAGGCGATATCGAAGGCGTAATTTTATTTCGCTTTCCTGTTTGCATTCAATCGTGTCCTTTCATAGTAGTCGCGCTTCGATATCCGCCCCGCGTTTCCTCCCCGGTTCTCTCGTTCTTTTACGTTCGTAAAAAGATTCTCTTTCTCGTTTCGAATCCTTCTGAAAATTTACGAATTTTTATTCGGAAGCGTAATTTTATTTCGCTTTTCCGTTTGCATGCAATTCTCTCCTTTTATGGTTGTCATGCTTTGACATGCATCTCGGAATTAAAAGAAGAGCATAAAAAGATTCTCTTCCACATTTCTAACCCTTCTGAAAATTTACGAATTTTTATTCGGAAGCGTAAAACTTCGCTTTCCTGTTCGCACGCAATCGCCTTCTTTTATAGTAGTCACGCTTTGACAACTGTCTCTGAATTAAAAGAAGACGGAGTTCGTAAAAACATTCTCTTCCTCGTTTCGAATGCTTCTGAAAATTTACGGATTTTTATTCGAAAGCGTAATTTTACTTCGCTTTCCTGTTTGCATCCAATTCTCTCCTTCCATAGTAGTCACGCTTTGACATGCATCTCGGAATTAAAAGAAGAGAGCGTTCGTAAAAAGATGCTCTTCCACATTTCTAATCCTTCTGAAAATTTACGAATTTTTGTTCGAAAGCGTAATTTTATTTCGCTGTCCTGTTTGCATTCAATCATCTCCTTTCATAGTAGTCTTCGATATCTGTCTCGAAATTAAACGAAGAAGGGGTTCGTAAAAAGATTCTCTTCCTTGTTTCGAATCCTTCTGAAAATTTTCGAATTTTTGTTCGAAAGCGTAATTTTATTTCGCTCTTCTGTTGGCATTCAATCATCTCCTTTCATAGTAGTCTTCGATATCTGTCTCGAAATTAAACGAAGAAGGTGTTCGTAAAAAGATTCTCTTCCTCGCTTCAAATCCTTCTGAAAATTTACGAATTTTTGTTCGAAAACGTAATTTGATTTCGCTCTTCTGTTTGCATTCAATCATCTCCTTTCATAGTAGTCACGTTTCGATATCCGTCTCGGAATTAAAAGAAGAAGGGGTTCGTAAAAAGATTCTCTTCCTCGTTTCGAATACTTCTGAAAATTTACGAATTTTTGTTCGAAAGCGTAATTTTATTTCGCTCTTCTGTTGGCATTCAATCATCTCCTTTCATAGTAGTTTTCGATATCTGTCTCGAAATTAAACGGAGAAGGGGTTCGTAAAAAGATTCTCTTTCTCGTTTCGAATCCTTCTGAAAAGTTACGAATTTTTGTTCGAAAGCGTAATTTTATTTCGCTGTCCTGTTTGCATTCAATCATCTCCTTTCATAGTAGTCACGTTTCGATATCCGTCTCGGAATTAAAAGAAGAAGGGTTTCGTAAACATATTATTTTCCTCGTTTCGAATACTTCTGAAAATTTACGAATTTTTGTTCGAAAGCGTAATTTTATTTCGCTCTTCTGTTGGCATTCAATCATCTCCTTTCATAGTAGTTTTCGATATCTGTCTCGAAATTAAACGGAGAAGGGGTTCGTAAAAAGATTGTCTTCCTCGTTTCTAATGCTTCTGAAAAGTTACGAATTTTTTGTTCGAAAGCGTAATTTTATTTCGCTGTCCTGTTTGCATTCAATCATCTCCTTTCATAGTAGTCTTCGATATCCGTCTCGGAATTAAAAGAAGAAGGGTTTCATAATAGTATTCTTTTCCTCGTTTCTAATGCTTCGGAAAATTTACGAAGTTTTGATCGAAAACGTCACGCCGCGGGTTCTGAATAGATAATGGTAAAGGGGTTACATCGACTTACGGATGAGTCTCTCCGGCCAGCTTTCGGTCGCAAACATCCCGATGGTGCGACGGAACAAGATAGACGCGACGAAACGAGACACGAATCGACCAGACGGCAACATTTCTTATGTATGTATGTATTGTACTTACGCTTACTTCGTGTCGCTTCTGTTATTGGAGGCAATCCGTCGCGTGGATTAGTCGCAAACAGTTTACAGCTTTGGTGCGACTAGCAAGTGAGATAATCGAACGACACGACGGAAGACCGCAGGTATGAGAGCTCAAGGATTCCTTCGGATAACCGCGGTACGCAACGATCCTCGAATAAATCGGCTGCTCGAATAATCTTGCTTTTCGTCGGCCAACTTGTTGAGGCGCGAAGCAACAGTTTGCCTTTTAAACGCGCTACTTCTCTCCTCCCTGGTACATATCGACCGTATCGACATCCACTTTTTCCATCTCCGTTTCTCTATCTTTTTACGCCGCGGAAAAGTTACCTCGCCGGATCGGAGAAGTCTGGAAATTTGTGAATTTTCGTGAAAATCCCGTGAACGGAGATTCACATGCGCTCATATATTTTGAATTCCGCAGTAATGGATACGCAGTAATTGGTACATGACTGTTTCTCGTCGAAAGTAATACGTACAAAATGTTATCGATATTATTTTTTAATATCGCCTTATACGTGTCGCTTTAGATTTCGAGGGACACCAATATTTTGTACTCGGAACACAATTCTTCCTTAAAATGCTTACATATTATTTCATGGTTAGACTGAATAGGTTGAATTGATAGGTTTATTGAAAGCAATACAACAGTATTTTGAAATTCTTCTGTTTTTACTATTTTAATGTACACCTACTCATTAGTCCCATAAATAAACTGCGGATCTTTGTGCAAAATAAAAAATGTCTGCGTCGATTCCAAGACACAGGAAGCTAAATAAAAATTTCTTCCTTCTTTCAATTATTTTATTAAACTGGAACAGATACGTTGATGTTCTTTTTGAAAATTTTGTTTAAAAAGTATGTTCACTGCTTCAAATTGTACGTACCAATTTTCCCAACGAATGCATCAAATCCACTGTCTACTCATGATAAATTACGAATAAAATTCAAATAAAGTACGATCGATGCACGATTACCGCAGTAATCGGTTATCGTGGTTAGCGTTACGCTCGAAAGTATCGTGGAAACGTCGTTTCGGTAGGTCGAGAGATCTGTAGCGTGTAATCGCGTCGATCCACTCGCAGCTCCTCGATTGCGAGCCGCGTTAAAGTTGTTTCAAAGACACGATCGAGCTATTCACTCGGCGGAACTGTAGCTACCGCCTCGGACTCGACTGTTCGGCTGCAGCAATACGTACTACTAATTGCTTTTCAAAGTTGAAACTTACTTTAGGAGAATCGGGAGTACGCGGCTTGTCGAGAATCTCATCTGGGCCGACTGTACCGCGCGCCGTATTTCGTCTTTCGCTTTTCGTCTCTCGTAATCGCATTACCTATCTCTAGTCGCGTACTCTTCGATGATATACGTCGCGAAGAAGAAGACGAAGACGAAGAAGAAGAAGAAGAAGAAGAAGCGAGGGGCTGAGGAAGGGTATCATGGATCGGGTGCAGTAGACCAGTGACACGATTCTAAGATAAATCGAGCGACTCGACGTTGGACATGATTTTTCTATTAGCTTTGCCCCTCTACCCGTACCACTGCCATTATACTCGTCCCCTCCACAATCCCCCAAGCACTCGTCTCCGGAATTTGATCGCGAGTGCGAGTGCGAGCACGAACGTCGCGTCGGTGCAACAAGAAAATGGGCGTAGAGGATCGGTGGCGGGGTTGATAAGAGACTAAAAAAGGAGAAGGGAGGGAAAAGAGGGAAAGAGAGAGGAATAGCGAGCGTGAACCGATGCCGCAGCGCGTACACGTCCATCGAATCGGGATAACGAGGTCGGATGAGTTGCTGGATCCGCAGTCACTTCATCAACGCGGAACCAACTAAGCTGTCAATCGCAAAACCACTACCGTGTCAAACCCTTTCGACAGCAGCTAGCTCCCTCGATAACGCTCTCTCGAAGCATCGATTCCAACCTCTGGTTTGCGTTTCCGGTCTCGCGCGCGCCGCGACTTATCGCTAAAATGAATTGGATCAACTATCGCGTCACACCTATCCATCAGAGATCCCTATTTCACGTGTATCTAAATTATAAATACACGTGTACACGTGGAATAAACGAATCCGGATTTCAATCCGTGTAATCTTTCAGGGGTAGTCTTCTTTCCAGGATTGCGAGGGTGCGGGGATGCGCCTTCTCATTTCTCGATGATGCAAAGATGGGGGTTTTCAGTAGACAAAAGCGCTAGATAAAAGATCAATCTAAACCGTAGTTGTCCCCAAAAGTCCTACTTTTACGTTTGCGAGACGTAATTTGCATTATTCGGCAGCAAACTGATATAATTCCTTATATGTACAATACTTTTAGTAGTTTATTAAACTATTAAGGGGGGTTAAGTTTTCATTTCTCGATAATGCAAGGATGGGGATTTTCAGTAGTCAAAAGGGCTAGATAAAAGATCAATCTAGGCCGACATCGCCCCCAAAAGTCCTATTTTTACGTTTGCGAGCCGTAATTTGCATTATTCGGTAGCAAACTGATATAATTCCTCGTATGTACAATACTTTTAGTAGTTTATTAAACTATTAAGGGGGGTTAAGTTTTCATTTCTCGATAATGCAAGGATGGGGATTTTCAGTAGTCAAAAGGGCTAGATAAAAGATCAATCTAGGCCGACATCGCCCCCAAAAGTCCTATTTTTACGTTTACGAGCCGTAATTTGCATTATTCGGTAGCAAACTGATATAATTCCTCGTATGTACAATACTTTTAATAGTTTATTACTATTAAGGGGGGTTAAGTTCTCGTTTCTCGATAAAGCAAAGATGTGGATTTTCAGTAGTCAAAAGGGCTAAATAAAGGATCAATCTAGGCCGAAATCGCCCCCAAAAGTCCTATTTTTACGTTTACAAGACGTAATTTGCATTATTCGGCAGCATACAGCTGCGCATGTAGCTGTTTTCATAAAGCTGCGACAGCTACATGCTGCCGAATAATGTAAATTACGCCACGTAAACGTAAATCTAGGACTTTTAAGTGCGACTGCGGCCTAGATGGATCTTTTATCTGGCGCTTGAGACTACGGAAAAAGCCCATATTTACATTATCGAGAAATGAGACTACCCCCTTAATTCCTTTCGGTTCACGCGCCACGCGTACACGTGTATTTTAGTACAGTTTGAAAACCGCGATCTCTATTATGAATAGATATGGATATCTATGTATCTGGACGTAGTCGTAAACGTAATCGAACGTAATTGAACGGTAGAATTGAATTTTTGACGGCGACAACGAAATGTAACGAGACTCGTCTACGTGAGAACAGACGAGAACGGACGAGAGAAGGATAAAGAGAGCAAAGAGCCGATAAAGACTTCTCGCACAATATAGCCGGCGACGGAACCGCTCGCGGTCATTCTTCGTTGTAATTACCGAACAGATAAGAGAATGAAACACGATGGGAGAGGAGAGAAAGCGAAGTATCGGACTGTCGACGGGCGGCAAGAGAAAAATCTTCTTCGGCTTTTCCCGAGAATAATGCACGCACCCAAGGGACCCGGCTTTCAGGGAAATGCTGATTGCTTCTCTCTCTCCTCTCGCTTTCCCTCTTCTCGACCGCCGATTCTCTTGACTCGTCTTCCACACCCTCCCGCATACCATGCCTACCATGCATTATGTAGTATATTTTCTATTATATTATATGGGATCGAACGTGGGGACGTTCGAATGCAATCCCTGCACGTACATGTACATACAAAAATATGCTCGCTGACAAGAATTAAGGTGAAGTAGAATGAAAACTGGTAATGTTTGAATAAGTTCACAATATTTAACCGAATCCGAGAAGAAAAGGGTAGTGGAACTGTTTAAGAAAGGCTATCAAAAAATTGAAATTCCGAAGGTGTTTGATGCGAATCGTTGTGTAGCATCAAAGATTATAAAACGTTCTGAAGAAAATGGATGTGTCGAAACGGCACCGCGAACCGGCAGACCGCGGATAAAGTGTCAGAAATTAGATCGTCGTATTGTAAGCCACTGTAAATGCAATCCATTTTATACTGCTACAACAATTACAGACATTCACACCCAACTGTTTCAGTTGAAAATGATTATGAATGTAGGAATTGAAGCGGCTCGTGGCAACACATGAACAAATTCCAAACGCCAAACGCGACAAACGCCAAACGAAACAAACGAAAAACGCCACGAGCAACGTTCGAAAGCAACGAACAGTCTTTGGCTGACGATCGAACGGTGTAATTCGAACCTCGATTAAACGTCGCGTTAGACCGTTACCGAGTCTCAACCCTACATAAAATTAAAAGAAAAACATTTGTTAAAAAAAAGCATATCGGAAGAGACGAAATGAACAGTGATTTTGAAACGATCGTTGTGTTTCTTAGCTTTTGTCAGTGGGTATATACAATACGGTCATAAACGGGCGATTGGGCAATCGCGCAATCGGACGATCGAGCGGACAGAGTGATGGAGAGCAGCGTAAGATATTGGGCGTATAGTTGGCCGAGCAGAGCGAAATCAAACGCGCGACTTATCTCACGAAACCAACCCTCCCAGGCGCCTTATGTTCGAGAAGATTGACAGACGTTTTCCCCCAAGTGGAACAGAGTCGAAAGGAGAACCGTGTCTCTCTTTCTCGGTGACTTTCGCAAAAATCGAGAGAACGCTTTCGAATATAACGGCGGAAAGGGGGCGTGGTACGATTCGTTGTCGGGCGTCGCTTTCAACGGTCTTAATGGTTTGCTATTCACGGGGAGCGTGTGAAAATTAGCCGGGCTAAAAGCATCGGGTAATCGAGTTATTACGAATAAAAGAGAAGCGGTGAGAGCATGGGCTGTGGAATGGTCGCGCGAGAGGCCATCGTAGATACCATTAAAAGCGTCTAATTAATTCCGTTAAGGCTTCATAGGCTATGCATTGCGCGATCGAAAACGTCCACGATCGTTTCTACAGGGGTAATAGTTGTTCCGCTGTAGATCCTATGAACGCGATCCGATCCGATCCGATCCGATTCGACTCAAGTTTTACGCGCGAGCCATTCAAAAGAGTTCGGCCATTTTCCTGGCACTTTAGTCATTTCGCTCGATTCGCACATTTTACCGGTAAAAGGCGGGGAACGCGATCGATGAGGATTCACGCAGACGATCCGGTCACAAAGTTTCGTTTCCAGTTCGCGGATTGGAAAGATCGTCCAATCTCGTCGAATAAAGAGACTCCTCGTTCCAGTCGCTCGACGAATAAGCGGTCTAAATGTCGCGTCGCATCATTCCCATTTTCGCGCGCATTGCCATTCGCGTTTCTCGAGAGAACGATGAATCGTCCGACCGATCGACAAGCCCTGGTCGCAACCAATTTAATTAAGATAACTCTTGGGAATTTTCGATCGTGAACGATACGAGCGTCGGGTTAGCGAAGAAGTATTGTCGACGTGATCGATTGCACAGGACAATACATCCAATTTTCCGTCCGTTTTACAACCGAGATACTTCTTTCGTTTTAAACGGAACAGCTTGAACGGAAGTCGCTGGAGGCCGCGACAAATTGAAACGAGCGCTCTTTCGATTCTATCGATTACGATCGTACGTTTATATTTCAGGTGGTGCAACGGAAGAGGAAAGAGGGCAAAGGTGGTGTGACAGGCGAAGATGAGCGGCGTAGAATGGACCGGTTGGTTGCAACGATGCCGAGAATCGCGCAGATTGATTCTCGTGATCGTTGCTATCGCCTTGCTTTTGGATAACATGCTCCTCACCGCAGTGGGTAAGTGTAGTATCGTATTAGGTTGGATAGAAAGTTCTGTCGTAGTTCAAATAACCAGGTAATTTTGCTTGTAAATGAAAAACACATGTCGATGGTGACTTATTCGGAAGCAGGAATTCGCAGCGTATCGTAGGTCCATTAGTAACAAAAAAATCGTCTGCATCCGAATTTGAACAAAAGTGTCCGGTGAGTTATGGACGGGAGTGTATTTGTTAATGTAAAGGTAAGGACCATGGAAATGACTTTATGGTACGGTCGACTATCTGGGAGGATTTCAGTAATTTCTTTCTAAGCATCGTGTTATTGCCATTTTCTTAGTAGACCGGTCTGCAGCCAACCAAACTAACAGGTACGATTAGAATTGTCGTAACTTATACATTCAATTGAACCTTCCAGGTCTAAGGGACCCTATCGTAAAGTCCCAGTGCCGAATGTCCAGGTAGCAAATTAGCATCTGGTAAACACATGCGGCCCAGTCACTCCTACGCTTGAGGAGGGACCCAAAAAGGCGGTCGGTTCTTTATGTTCTTTTTGTTCTTTTTCGTACACTACCGTCGCGTTTGCCGTTTACCAGATTGACGAGAAAAATATTTTTTCGCGGTCGCTTCGACTCGATCCTACTCGGGTTACGGATTTTCCAGCGGTTTAACTTTTCCCGCTTACGCCGCTGGGTCTAGTCCGATGTGCTTTGATTTCTTTTATCGCGCGGTAAGATGTTTAATTCACGAGGCACGGGCTTCTAGCAGGTCCCTGCGGAGTTCAGAGACGTCGAAAACGTAATATACGCGAGGGGACGTCCAACGCGTTCCGGCAATCCAGATAAGTGGTCATACATTTATGGAGCGTATACGAAACAGCTTTTCCTCGTGCTTTCCTCGTGCGCGCTAACAAATCATGAGGTGCGCTTTCATCGGCGGAACAGACCGCTCGAATCTTTGTCGGCTGTGTTCGTCTTGGCCTCAGCCTCAACCTATGTTGAAAGCTCTCGCTTCATCCTTCGCATCTGGTTTCAGTTCCAGTTGGTTCCAGTTTCAGTTTCGCCGTTGCCCGCGCTTCGTTGCCCAAATTGTCACCGTCGAACGATTCTCGAAAATCGATCCGCAAAAGAGTTAGAAGTTAGAACAGAGAAACGGTGTACATAAATAAATAAAGTTATCGAATCGTTGGTTATCTTCAAATACTAATAACTACGAAAATGTATTGTATAGTACACAAGTGAATCTTGAAAGTGTATCGTACACTTATCTAAAGAAACTTCCATAAAACAGAAATTTATTTAATCTATGCGAATAAGTTAAAAATGACTAATAGGTGAATTCGTTGAGGAGGGAAACCGTGTTATCAGAATTTCAAACTCTCGACAAATCGCAGTGCTTTACGGATAAATGAATGAGGAAACGAATATTGATAGATCGTTCCTCCGATATTCAACTACCTCGAGAAACAAAAGTTTTACAATTCGTTTACAATTAGAGAAATTCACTTTTCACGGTGTGGCAAAAATTCGACGATCTCGGCAAAGAAAAAAACAAAATTTATATCGTTTGGAGGTGCTGGGATTTGAACCCAGGACTTTCAGCATGCGAAGCAGACACTCTACCACTGAGTTACACCCCCCGCGTTGAAGTCACGGCTCGCGAATCGCATTCTCGCCGAACAGTGAACGGATATCCTCGAGAGCAATGTGGACGTTGTTCTTGTTACAGTTCCGATTATACCGGAATTCCTGTACGACATCAAACATCCGAACTCGACGTTGAGTCAGCAACTCGAGGGGGAGAATAACCATGCTCGAATGCAGCATGCGATCAAGATCGCTACGACGGCGAGTCCGAGCTTCACTACCATGCCGAGATGTCCTCTTCCGCCGGATAAATCGAACAATTCACAATTGGAATTCCTTTACGCGACGACTCTTCCTACCAACGAACCGACCGGTAAGTTATATTCTTGTATATTCTTGTATGTTCTTGTATATTCTGGTATATTCTTGTATATTCTTGTATGTTCTTGTATATTCTTGTATATTCTGGTATATTCTTGCACATTCTTGTATATTATGGTACATTTTTGTACATTCTTGTACATTCGTGTATATTCTGGAATATTCCGGAATATTCCGATATATTCTTGTACATTTTTGTATATTCTTATACATTCTTGTACATTCTTGTACATTTTTGTATATTCTTATACATTCTTGTACATTCTTGTACATTCTTGTATATTCTGATATACGAGGTGTGATCAAAAAGTAAGGTGACTTTTTATTTTTATCAAAAAATATTGATTTATTCATCGATATTTATGTTGTCCCCTTCAAAGTAATCCCCCTCAGATATTATACACTTGTGCCAGCGCTTTTTTTAATCCTCGAAGCACTTCTGATAAGCGCTTTTTGATATCGTTTCGAGCACTTCTCCAGCGATTCAGTCTTTACCTCCTCGATCGTTGCAAATCTCCGTCCTTTCATGGGTCTCTTCAGTTTTGGGAACAGGAAAAAGTTGCAGGGGCCAGATCCGGTGAATATGGTGGCTGAGGCATGATCGTGGTGTTGTTTCTGGACAAAAAATCACTCGCAAGCAACGATCCGTGAGCAGCTGCATTATCGTGATACAAAATCCATGAATTGTGTTTCCAAAATTCCGTTAAAATTGCCTGGCACTCTAATGGTAATTCGACGATTCCCCAACACTATTTTCTTCGCTTCTTCCAACGTTTTCATCGGTTCTTGACGTGCTGGGGCGTCCAGGGCGAGCTTCGTCATTAACATCTTCTCGGCCCTCTTGGAAGAGCTTGTACCGCTTATAAACATTTTTTTTTACTCAGAGTACACTCGTCGTATGCCACTGTCAACATTTCAAGTGTTTTGGGGCCCTTAATTCCATTTTTTACACAAAATTTGATGCCTATTCTTTGATCCATTTTTTTCGACAGCAGAAAATCGCCGAACACGCAAAACACTTCTAACCTTTATGCTTCTCGCAAACAAACAAAAAATGCTATATAGCTGAAACTGTGAACATATGTTCGGGACGAGTGTACCAGCATAAGAAAAAAAGAAAACGAAAATCGACTGTAGATATCCCGCGAAATTTGAAATAGTCGCCGTATTTTTTTATCACACCTCGTATTTTTGTACATTCTGGTATGTGTTGTACATTGTGGTATGTATACGATATTCTAGTATATTCTAACATATTCGTGTATATTCTGGTATATTCTTGTATTAGGTCATCCCGTAAGTTCGTGCCGACTTTCGTGTTGTAGGTAATTCTTTAAACGGTCGCCATCGAGTAGGCGACGCGATTTGTTCATCGTCAAACAGTCAGTCGAATAAACTACGTTGTGAAAACACGACGTTTCAATTTAATTTCGTAAAACGTCGTCGACCATAGTGTATACATTTCACGCGTCGATTTATAAACATACGGCGATAACGGCTTTAGAAAAGGTGTTCGGTCTCTAAAGAGACTAAACGTGAGATTTACAATGTGTTTATTTAGAAACGGTCGGCTCTAAGAGCTGGAGACAATCGACGCGACGGTCCCAGAACAATTTGCGTGTCATCGGACACCACTTCGAGACCTCCTCATGAGCGTAGCCACTGACAGGGCAATCTTATGCAAACAAATAGTTTTAGTTCCACATCGCTTTTCCGTATCGTCAAACCTAATTTATTGCATGCCCTAAACACAGTTTTACTAAATGGCCCTACTCCGACGACCAAAATGCACCACCCACTCGCCAATAGAAAATCACTTTGTTATCTCATACAGTTTTAGATAGCCAATAAGGATAGACCCGAGTTGACCTTATGCACGACGCCACACCAAAAATCAGATCTAGAAAATCGCTTGTCGTTGATTTCAAGTTGGGCATTTTTATTTAGAAGACTAGGAACGTTCCCGGGCGTCCTCCTCAGACAGACGAAAATAAAATTCGAGATCTTGTACAGAAATCGCAAAGTTTATCAGTTGAGGAGATGCCAGATGTTCTGAAAATATCTGAAACACACTTGAAGGTATGTCTACAAAATTAACATATGCAACCGCTGGAGAAACGACATGAACTTATGGGATGACACCTAATATATTCTTATAGTATATTCTTGTACATTCTGGTATATTCTTGTATATTCTTGTAAAATCTTATATAGTTTTGTATATTCTTGTACAATCTTATACATTTTTGCGTATTCTTGTATATTCTTGTATATTGTTGTACATTCTGGTATATTCTTGTACATTCTGGTATATTCTTGTACATTCTGGTATATTCTTGTGCATTCTGGTATATTCTTGTAAATTCTGGTATATTCTTGTACAATCTTGTACAATCTTATACATTTTTGTGTATTCTTGTATATTCTTGTACAATCTTATACATTTTTGTGTATTCTTGTATATTCTTGTACAATCTTATACATTTTTGTGTATCCTTGTACATTCTGGTATATTCTTGTACATTCTGGTATATTGTTGGATATTCTTGTACAATCTTGTACAATCTTATACGTTTTTGTGTATTCTTGTATATTCTTGTACATTCTGGTATATTCTTGTACATTCTGGTATATTCTTGTACATTCTGGTATATTCTTGTACATTCTGGTACATTCTTGTATATTGTTGTAGAAAGCGAAGCCGTAAGGGAGAATTACACGGAATGGCGGGAGAAGGAACAACGGCACCGCGAGCTGCTGGAGGAGACCGTCGCCGTCGGAATAATGTTCGCCTCGAAAGCTTTCGTGCAGCTGCTCGCCAATCCGATCGTCGGTCCGCTAACGCACAAGTGAGCACGGAATATCTGCGTTGCGAACCGTGATTGACGATCTCTCGCGAAACAATCCTCGAATTTGTAAAATGCTTGTTCTGCTTTCAGGATCGGTTACAGCATACCCATGTTCACCGGCTTTATCATTATGTTCCTCTCGACGCTGATCTTTGCTTTCGGACGAAGTTACGGCATTCTTTTCCTGGCGCGAGCGTTGCAAGGTATCGGATCCTCGTGCTCGAGCGTATCAGGTAACTGGGAAACAATTTAGAGATACAATTCGGTAGCGTTTCGGTGCGTCGTTTCACTGACGTTGCTGATCCATCCGCAGGTATGGGTATGTTAGCCGAAAGGTATCAGGACGACAAGGAACGCGGAAACGCGATGGGCATCGCTCTCGGCGGCTTAGCTCTCGGTGTTCTAATCGGGCCACCCTTCGGTGGCATCATGTACGAGTTCGTTGGAAAATCAGCCCCGTTCTTGGTACTCTCGGCATTGGCGCTCGGAGACGGCCGTAAGTATCTTACTTGCTCGAATAACAAACTACCGAAGAATGTTGTTTCCTTCGACGGACAAAATGTTTCAGTTCTTCAACTTCTGGTGCTTCAACCGTCCGTCGTCTACACCGAAGCGGACCCTCCTTCGTTGAAGGCACTAGTCACCGACCCCTACATCGTCCTGGCTGCGGGTATGTTTCCCATTAGTATTAGTATTAAAAATACTGTCACATTATTTTCAATCCATTAACTCTTTGCACTCGGAGCTATTTTAACTGGGAAATTTAACATTTCTTCCGACCTAGAATAATTCCATTGTATATTCATTTCATGAATATGCGATTGATATAGCGATTGAGTGTAGATACCAACATATTTTTCTTTAATCCCAACGATATTGTGACTAAGGGTTTAGCAATTTATAGCGGTGACTCAAAGTTACCTCTCGACCTTATTTGTAAATGGTTAAATTTGATTTGCAAAAGGGTGAAAATTTGGGTTGAAAAACCTGTAAGAAAGAAAATAAGCTTCCGCTTCGCTCCAGTTTGTTGCAATTCAGGTACAACACTTTTATTTCGCATGAAGAGAATCTCTGTCTAATAATCGGTGTTTTTTGTCAGGTGCTATTACATTCGCCAACATGGGCATCGCGATGCTCGAACCGAGTCTCCCGATTTGGATGATGGACACGATGGGTGCAAGTAGATGGGAGCAAGGCGCCGCGTTTTTACCGGCGAGCATCAGCTATTTGATCGGAACCAATCTCTTCGGACCACTCGGACACAGAATGGGCAGGTTGGTAAAGAAATATTTGAACGTGTTTCGAAGACTCGAAAGAAACTTTCTATAGACTTGCCAATTTCTTTTTGCTTATCGTAGGGGTGTGAATGTTCAGAGTGACGAATGTTTGGGAGAAAGAAGAATGTTTGGGTCTTAGTGACAAGCGTCAAGTGGCTTGGCGATTGGGTTTTCCGAATGGATACGAGAGACTGATAGAAAGAGGATGAGAGTGCGAGAGAGGAGGAATGAAAATGGATAGAAAAAACAGATGCAAGGGCTGCCAGAATCATGAGAGTCGAGAGCGAGTGAAGTAGCGAGTTGCGAGCTCCGAAGAATTAACACTAGATCCACCGTGCATTAAAAGTATCTGGTAAATATTGCCTTATAAAAATGGCAACACTAAATTTATTGAGATTGTCGCAAATGGATCTCTATAATTTCGACAACTGGATAAACATAAAACCGGTCGTTTGGTAGGTTTAGTGTTAACGAAGAGAAAGTGTTAGAAGTATTAGATCTAAATTATTCAACCACACTCAAGGCGTAGGAGTTCCTTAAAAATATCTCTGCAATACTTTCGTACACTTTCGAGAATTTCGAAAATTCTCTTAGCTATTGCTCGAAACTACTGAGGAGCGACGTGTGACCAGACTTTCATCGCCTGGATAGCTCAGTCGGTAGAGCATCAGACTTTTAATCTGAGGGTCCAGGGTTCGAGTCCCTGTTCGGGCGAATTTTTTTTTTTCCTTTTTATTTTCTAGTTTCTCGTTCCCTTTTGTTTGTTCAAAGTTTTGAATCTAGATAATCGATTCAGCGATTTCCCTGTATCGTAACGATTAATTTTTTGTCTCAGGTGGCTGGCTTCCTTGATCGGACTCCTGGTGATCGGTGTTTGCTTAATGTGCGTAAGTATCTGGTGCATCTATCCCGACAACTATTATATTTATTATCGTTTCTCCTTTTTGCTGTTTTTCGTCGATCGACTCACGACTCCTTTGCGTCCGTAGATACCACTCGCCACGAGCATCGACCACTTAATCATACCGAACGCCGGTCTTGGATTCGCTATCGGTATGGTGGACAGTTCGATAATGCCAGAATTAGGCTATCTAGTCGACATACGACACAGCGCTGTTTATGGGAGCGTCTACGCTATCGGAGACGTTGCGTTCTGCTTAGGTTTCGCTATTGGTACGTATTCAACCCGTTCCAATATTTCTGGATTGAAAAATGAAAGAAATAGAAAATTCAAAAGAAACGGTAGATCGATAAAAAGATTAGATATGAATAAAAAGGGTAAAAGAAGAGGGGAAAAAACAAAAAATTTGCATCGGCCGGGAATCGAACCCGGGCCGCCCGCGTGGCAGGCGAGCATTCTACCACTGAACCACCGATGCTGATATCTATCCTTTTCACGAACTTGAATAACAGGTATTCATTTACATGAAAAATGGGGTTTTTAGGTCCTGCTCTCAGTGGAACGTTGGTCAATAGTATCGGGTTTGAATGGATGCTGTTCGGTATTGCGATCTTAAATTTCCTTTACGCTCCACTGATGTATTTCTTGAGAGCACCGCCGACGAAAGAAGAAAAGAAGGTAATTGCTTCGATTTATTATCTATAATAGAATTTGGAGTCACCGCGTGATAAGCCTGATAAGTAGACAGCGGATCTTTATGTAAAAATAACAATTTACTTGCTGGATTAAAACATACTGGAGTGAAATAAAAATTTATTTTCCGTCTTAAAGCATAATCGTATACGTGGTACATTAGGGTGGCTCTTATTTTCGATATTGACATTTTTTTGCGGCACCCCTCAGGCGTGTTCCATATCTGTGCAAAGTTTTATTGACCCTTGATACGTTCAATAGGTCGAAAATAACGTAACAGTATTTTTAAATTCTTCGAATGTATTTGTTGTTTCAAATTAACGCCTTCTCATGTTTGTCATAAACGCATAAAATCCGCTGTCTAGTGATAACCGTAGTACGCTTAACGGGAACTATGACATTTAGCATCAATTATGTTTCAGTCTCTGATAATTGGCGAGAAATCATCTGTGCGCTACGTAACGTACCAGAACGAGGAAGAGGAGCAATAGACGTATTTTCCATTTTCGGCAATTCTCGATACGGAGAAGGAACCACGAGCTGGACGCGATTCGCCATTTCTCCATTAACCATCGACTCCCTTTCATTGAAGAGGACGAAACAATTGGACGACGGAGCATGCTTTTTTCTTGTTGTCGAAATCGATTTGTTCTCTTTTCATTCTCGACGATCAGAATATTCCGAACACCGTGCTCTCGGGAACGTTCGTAACCTTTCTACCGTTTCAAGGAACGATCGATCCTTGTAATCGCAGAAAATTATTCGATCGATCTAATCCGACGCAAACTGCAACACTGTATATAGATAGATGCGTATAACGGAATAGAGATGGGGTGATAACGAGCGTGTAAGTTCCAAGGTATGATTAGCGTCGCAATGATAATCAAAACATAAATAACGTATTGTACGCGGTGTGTTGCGTTGCGTTGCACGACGTTCGCATACATCGATGTGTTTTCGAAAATTGGACCGCGTTCGATCGGTATTCGTCGATTGGATCGTGTTCCGTTATCAAATCGTATAATCAAATGTAACTTGACTTGTTCTACCGGGACGCTATTAAATACGGAGAACCGCCTAATTAGGATTCCCTGAATGGCTGCAGGGAAACCGACAGCGAAATCGGCGATTAGGCACGATGAAGAGTTCTCCGAAGTATCGCGAATCGAAGCTCTTCGAACCTTGTACCATGCACCGTCCGAAGAACCAGGATTTTGCGATCTATACTTTGTTCGCCAACTATAGGACAAATCTTGGTTCTTCGATCGGTGGCTGAATTACTAACGATCCAAGATCGTTACGATGAATACCGTTGTGTTCGCGGATACGTCAAACGTTCGTCGAATTTGCAAATCACATAGAAGCGCTTGATGCGAATTCGAGCCGGATAACTCGAACCAACAAGCGATTTACGCTTTCTTTCCGTTTGCGTTGGATCTCGGACGAGTTCGTATATCCCTATACTCGATATACTACTGTGCATAGTATAATATATGATCGTGATTAGTCTCTCGTTTCCGTATTATCTATAATGTATGTTACGAGCATGGTAAATAGGAGGCACATATATTTACTAATTGTAGTTTCGCGATCGCGAGGTATTAGGTATAGTAGTAGGTGTCGTTTGGATCCTAAGCTACTGTGAATATAATAAAGCTCCATGAGAGACGCTTTACGTTCTAGCACGATAGAATAGAGGATAAATGATAGAGTATAGTTTTATCAAAACGTGATAAAAACACGTTAACGCATTGTTAAACGAGTCGGTAGTCGCTCGTAGTAGTCTTCTGAGCACTATAGAATGCCAGTAGCGTCGTTTAAAAGCATAACAGTACGTTAGGATAATTCTGAGATCCATCGCAAGTTTCATCCCAGAAACAATAACGTGCTTGGATGGAAAGCGGAGAGGAAGATGAAGACGGAGTAGAAAACGAAGATACGAGGTAGAAGAGGGAAGCTGGTCGAACGCTATGGCGCGTAACGTGACTACTCTGAAGAGCTTATCGACTCTGCTAGAGCTTGCGATTACGTGTACGGCGTTTACCATGAATTCGATGAAATCCACGAGGTAGTGTCCAGGGACGCACCTACTCCCGATAAATAGAACGAGTCAATTCGATTTGCAAATTCGTTACGAATAATTGATCGAAATGAAAACGAAGAGAATGCAGAGCCGAGCGAAAGGGATGAGGACGAAGCACGACGCGCGATGCACAACGCGAACAATACAGAAAATCTGAAACGATTTTGAGAATCGTGTAATCCTCGAAAGACCAAAGTAGCCATGTTATAGGGGGTAAAGAATCGCATCAAGAAACGACGGGTCGCCTTTGTTGCATCGTCACAATGTTACGCTTTCCACTGTATTTTATTCTATTCAATTCTATTCTAATATATGTATATGTATATGTAAATGTGTATGTATGTATGGTGCGCCGCACTCTTAAGAATCCCTTCGGATATATCTGTAAATACCGAAAACATACATTACAAATGTTTATTCGACGTGTCCGTGAACTATAACGTAGCAATGTCACGGCTATTTCTTCGGGCCAACTTTGTCGAAGGTGATCGTCCACGTTTTCACCGCTTTTCTTTCATTTTGGTTCACGATCGTACAACTACGACCACTTAGGTACAAAGCGTCGGGGATGAGGTAAATGATAGATTTTAGCGTTGGAAAGAAGAAGATATATAAACAAGCGTGTCTTGTACGATCCCCTAATCGCCGAAGAAGATTCTATGCTTTTTCGATGTGTCTTCGTGTAACACGAAGAAAACTGAAGAAACCCTTAGCGAATAATTTGTCGACAGCTGCTATTGTGAACAGACAATAAGCAACGATGACGGAGACGAACGATTATCGTTTTTTCGTTACCAATAATGTAACGTTGTTCATCGAAGAAAAGAATAAATCTCCGAAGCTGCACCAATCAACGAAAGGAAAGGAAAAAAAAACGAACGAACGATCGTCAATCCTATTAATCATTTTTATGAGTACGCGACCTTCTCATTTTCAGCTCCTTTCCTAATATGCTCGTAACGTAAATACTTAATCAGCTGGTGTATGGGTCCGATACTTAATGCCTGTGTAGTTGTTCGAAGACAACGAGATCTGAGAAAAATAAAGGTGTCTCTTGTATTAGAACGGTGAATCGTAGCGTGCGAATGTTGTGCGAAAGCGTTGTTTATTCGTGTGCCGCGCTACGGAGATTAAATGAATGAAAACTGAAACGCGTGCAACGGATTCGAATTATCGCGGACATTTTTCCGGTATCTATTATTGTTCCTTGTTGGCAGAGGTCGGCGGGTGCCCGGAAATTTCGGATACCGGAAGTCGAAATCGGGCGCGAACAAATTTATATTGTTTCGGAGACCCGAATGTCATAAATAGACTGCGGATCTTTATGCATTTATGACTTATGAAAATTTACAAAAAATGCTAGAATTTAGTCAGATTTTTATTTGTTATGGATCTACAGAGGCTGTTCCCATTAAAAATAGGATTTTATTTAATTCCACTTTCTTAAAATTTGACTACAAAAATTGGAAAATGCCGAAACATCCGCAGTCTAGTCATAAATTTTCGGGTTCCCGGCCTGACCAACTTCGACTTCGGGTCCCGACCCGACCCGAGGCTCGGATACTCGCCAACCTCTACTTGTTGGGACGAGAAACTGGAAAATTGATTGAAAGTCTCGTGCAACGATTCGTTTCTGCATTCATTCAGCATTACTTGAACGAATCAACCGGCATTGATCGCGATTATTCTCTTAATGTAAATGCATCGTGCATTCCTATGTATGTTATGTGTCCGATATATCGTGTATATTAATAAAAGTGTTTCGCTCGAGGAGGCTTCAAAGATTCTACTGCAGTTGGGGCACGGTTTCGAAAAAGGATTTTCCACCTGTGTCGTCAACATAGGATATTCTCTTCTCTATTCCTGTACAATACTATATTATTTTAATTACAGTATGAAATATTCTTACAATAGATATACAATTCATAGATATACATTTTCTTTTGTTTATTCTCTAAATATTCAAGTTAGAAAAATATTTCGTTAAAAGGTAGTGTTATCGGTAACTGTAGCACGAAACTCTTGGTTGGATTAAGATCATATGCTATGATACAATACGATACGATACGACACGACACAACACGACATGGTACAATACAATGCGAGAGGATGTTAGCGTTAATGGTGAGTGACGATATTTAACGTGTATGTTCGAGAGCTCGTGCTACCAAAATATGCAATTACAATGTTAGTATCGTCAGATCGCGCGTACACGAATATAAATATATATTTCGTTTTAAATCGCAACTCGATTAATATATTTCATTTATGTTGAATTCGATTACCTTTGAATGACATGTTAATCTATGAAAGATGCCGAAATATTAAATGATTAACTGAAATAATTTTTGTCACACTGTGTTACCGACGACAAAAAGAATTTAACCAAAAGAATCGAATAGTTCAACGATATCCGTGCATCCCGATAAGGGAAATGAAAGGTAATTACCGCGATTATCGCGTTTACCACAAGAGTTCATGGGGTAGGATGTACCAGCAAAAGTCACTAAATACTTAATCGGTTTAGGCGTGACGTTACGGAACAACCGGTAATATCGTTTCCGTACAGTTGTATCACAATATCCTAGAAATATATCAGCCTAGCATCCTCCGGATTCTGTTCCACTGGACAATACGGGCATTTTAATCTGAAAGAAAACCGACGTGTTTCTTTTCTACAGTTTGTTCATAGATTCGACGAATTCGATTTTCTGTTTTGCATGTACAGTGTTTTCTCTATAATTGCAATTATATTATATTTTGTATCATTTCCATCAGAAAAATGCCACAAATATGTTGGGCAAAGTCTCATAAAAAAATAATGAAAAATAAAGAAGTTTTGTTATTGGATTAGTTATATTTACACCTTTTGAGCTTCGCTGTCCTTTTCTACGTTCGGCACAAAGTTAAAGAATAGTATCCCTGGCATCGTTTTGGACAATTATCGAGAAAACTCTGTATAATCCTGTCTCTATCCGTTTACGTACTTATTCGCGTTGGTGAGTTTGTTAAGCGCGTCTCTCGAGATCACATGGCCGCAGGCCAGCTTCATCGGTGGATTGTTTTCCGTGCTCTGTTGCCGTAGAATCGGGCAAGCGAACACAGAATGATAACGGCTCTCTTTGCCCAAATCTATATCGATCTGTATGGAAAAAGATTCGTTCGCATAACAAGTAATCATCGACAACCGTGTAACAACGTTTACTTACGGGTAGCTCGTCTTTTCCATTCCAGACTCCCGTTACTTGTCTCTGTTGCATCACTTGTTTAATATTCAATAGCGTGGGCAACGCAGTACATCCCGCGTTAATACTATAACGGAGAACACGTTTCTAACAATCCGCGTTATCTTCCAAATTCTAATCATAGCAAAACATAAAACACGTACCACACTGAAAGAGGACTGTCGACGCTCAAGCCCAGTAACGTGCATGCCTCCCTTGTGAAAACGTCGTGAATATCCAGCCACAATGTTGGATCTAATAAATGACTATAAGGGGAGGACTGTATTCCATTTGGCAAGTAAAGTAGCGTACCCATTAACGCTTGCACTTCTTTCCCATGACGTCCTACGTATTGCGTGAAGTTTTGTCGAGCGTACATTATCGCTTCGGTTTGTTTACTAGGTCCTTGTTGAACTAGCTTTATGAAGTGTAATCTATGAAGCTGAAATTCCAGGGACGAATTCTACCAACAAGATGGCATGTTATTCTTTGTTATGTGTATTTCGAAAGTTGTACGAAAAGCTGTTTATACCTGCGCTAAAAGAGCATCCCTGTGTTTTTTAGCCCACAAAAGAGCTGGATCCAGATCTCTCTGTTTCAAACAGTCGAGTATGTAATTTAATTCCGTGAACGGCTCTCCTGTTCCTTCGTCCGTTTTGATTCCTGCCTCCTAGAATAAGATGTTATGGGTAAATTTGATCCTAATGGTTGTACAAGTATACAATTATACGATTACCGCTGCTAGTTCCGCTGCGATATCCAGCATTCCATGCCGATAGAAATGCTGACAAATGACCTGATTCAACATATGCGATTTCTCTGGACCAGAAAAAACATCTTCTCTGCTGGTGCTTGCAAAATCAGCAATGAAATTCCTATCAATCGCTTTTCCCACTTTCGACACTGTACTATGCAGTTCCCGATGTTCGGTAGCCAAGTGATGAGCAGTCTCGCGTACCTTTTTCATCGTGTCTTTCAACACTTGCGCTTGACCTGGTGTCAACTCATGATCGGACGGTGCTGAAAAAAAGAAAGAAACGTCACCACTATAAAATTAGAACATCATCATTTTAGGAGAATCACGAATTTTCCATGGTTCATTCTTGACTTGAGAATTCCTTGTCGGTTTAAATGCTACAAGAGATTTTGATTTACTGCCTCGATAAAAGAGGTTAGAAATGTACGAAAAGAAAAGGATGGTGCATAGAAGTGAAAAGTTTGCACGATTCGTGGACTACGGTAAGTCGATTTTACGATATCAACGTATCTTTCGATGTTCGTATTAAAGTATCGTCCAATTTTTCTCCGCGCAATCCAATAACTATAGACATGAAGATCTCAGTAAAATTTTACTTTACGCTCGATGAAATGTCATCGGGACATGGTAGCATTAGCCATTGCTATTTTACCTTCTTCGAATTCCTTTTTTAGAGACTCTATATGATTTATTAAATCTCGCAATACCGTCTCCGCATGCTCGTTTATCGCACCAAACTTCAATAAAACTTTGTCAACTTCACGTTCAACCGCATTACACGCCTCCATTATTGTTTTTCCTGGCTGATATCGCGTCACTACTTGTCACTTTTACTTTATGCACGAATCACATGCCTTATAGGCTTCCCGATTCCCGAGTCACACAATCGTAAAGATTGATGCACGCATCCGCGCGTCTCGCTCGCTACTGGCTGCAACTCACTGCAACTCACTGCAACTGCCCCGACAATGCTTGCAAATCTACATTATCGACATCACCGTGACACGAGACATATTGCATAGATTTCTCGCGCATGCGCGACCAAAGCAGGAACGTATTTACGTCCTAAGTTTGTGGGACAAATAGTGGAGAACTATTACTGGTAGGAAAGTACCGGAAGAGTTCAGAAGTTTATATATTATATTTACGTACATATTAAATTTTAATACAACGCACACATGTTTATACATTCATATTTCAAAATCAAACCATAACAAATTTTGCGAAATTATGCGGGATGACTAAGGTACCTCATTTTAGCCACATTTTTACGGTACTGACGCTAAAAATCGTCGCACATGCGCGTGAAACCTGCGAAATATCCGAAACACGGTCCGTGATCCGAGCACTGGACGAAACAGGTCAAATTCATATTGATTTCGGATCACCGACTTTGTTTGCTTTGAAAACATAATTGAAAAGATACATAGAAATTTAATAAACAGAAAAACTAATACGAACCTATATGTACATACATGTCACTTATCATCTAATTTTATTATTGTGTTGGCTGTTTTTACATATATTACATACAGTTCACACACTGAATAGTGTACTGTACAGATGTTTTCAATATAGTCGTATTACCGAACGAATTGAACGAGTTGAACGTTGAACGAATGGGTCAACGATTAAATTGTATAGCAATTTTAACTAAATTTTTTGTGTTCAGGAATGGTAACATTATGAAAAAGTCATCAGGGGATTTCAACGTTTGTGAATACCTATTCGACCAATTCTCGTTCCAACCATACAACTTTATCTCTACAATTTATTTTCATAAATGATAACGCATTATATTTATGGAATTATATTAATACTCCCACTTGAATAGTATTGCTCGATTCTTGCAGATTATGTTTGAAGGTCTCTGTTGCTCTGCAAAAGAATATATCAAAGTCGTCTATAATATGAAGATATTACCACGATAAAGAATATATGTACATATAATATTTACCCATTCGCGAGCCATCATTAGAATCGTGGTGTTGGATAGCTTTGGTCCGATGAGCGGATTCATCTGTGCCATGTAGCAACATAACCAGCTACAAGAAACATAAGTATTAACAAAATCTACTGAAGTATTTTTGACAGAGTTATTGTCAACTTACAATAGCCAGCACGTAAATGCTGTCAGCATAAGGATAACCTGAAGAATCCTGAAAAAGGAAAAGGGCGTGTTAGTAGAAAAATCACATATGACTATAACAATATGACAATGACGTTTCGTTACTTTTCATTGTCTTATATGTTTTTGTCTGTAACGCGAATAATATTCGAAAGATAGAAATTCCTATGAAAGAAGTCGATGAAACGAAACAAGCAACATACCCCCGATTAACACCTTTTGGGACAAAAATGGGTAATACGATTCCCACTACAGCCCAAAGCGCAGTAAAAAATAATATTGGTAACAACGATGCTCCCATTTTATCCTTTTAATTAAGTCTTTCTTTGATGTTTGAACAAATGGGTTGGAACAACCACGAAACTGGCAACTCGACTGACAAGTGTGGATCACGTGAATACGAATCTCGATATCTCGAGTACACGTAGTATGGAGTTCGATAGATCGCACACGATACGATACGATTTCTCGATAATCGAATGTGATCGAAGTAAGTTTCGAAAATTGTTACGGTTAGAAATTATTTACAGATATTTATGCAAGCTCTAAGAATGTTGCAATACACGTGTAGACAGTGTCTACTAACTACTAGGGCAGACGAAATATAGTATATATATAGAATATAAAATCATATACCTAATACGATGTAATATGAAAATAATTCTCAATCTTACGCCTATCCCCTGAGCCCCTAATGTACGCTACAGCTGAAAGAATTTCTATAGAATCATTGAAACAAAGATTACAGCATCAATAACGAATTTATTTTATTTTTCAAGATTTTCAGATTTAAATATTCAATGAAATTGTTATTCAAAGGCTAAAAAAATGGGTTGCATGTGTGGGAGTATATTGGAGAATCGTCTCCGTCTGTATCATACAATAAAGATCATTTTTATTCATGCAAAATGAAAAGTATCGAATATTTATTACAGCAGCAAATAATTCGTGCCGCTTTTCCCATAAGACGCAATGTAAATTTCGGCAAGAATCATTTGCTCTTTCTAAATGTTCGTACAGCGCCAATTCATACAGCGGCAAAACGCTCAAACTGTTAGCCAAATTTAGTTCCGAATCTACCGCTAGATGTCGCTATTACCGACCTGTTCTCTGTCGGTAACATTTGGCTAACAGTTTGATGAATTGGCGCTGTACGGACATTTAGAAAGAGCAAATAATTCGTGCCGGAATTAACATTGCGTCTTATGGGGAAAGCGGCACGAATCATTTGCTGCTGTAATGAATATTCAATACTCTATTTTTCATCAATAAATGTAAATATAATGTGTCAAGGAATTAATAATAACCAATTTCTGGCAGAATTTATAAAAAATTGTTACGGTTAGAAATTATTTACAGATATTTATGCAAACTCTAAGAATAATGCTGTAATACAAGTCTAGATAGTGTCTACTGTGGGCCTATCTTGAACTATATTCTTTTCAAAATTTAAATCACTGTTCTGGTTCCGTTCTATGCTAAACCTGGATAGACAATATTTTTCAAATTCCAAAATGAATAGCGCAAAGAAATGTCGATGTTTTCGGGGAAAGAATATTATGGTAAGGCATTTTATTTAAACGATGGAAATGCAGATAACTATATTTCACATCTTTTGTTCCAGAGAATACACTGAAATTGGAACTCGACAAAACAAGTCCTCGCTGAATCATGGAAATACACGATACACATATCTATACGCTTAATCCCCAAATAATATTTTCTGCGGTACTTCAGTGGTATGATTCATCCTTTGAGCGTCACTGTAACTTTTCGACGCTTCTACGATCGATGGCCCATCTCCACCGCCGATTGAAGAACACTGATCTATCTGACGAGTTGTTATTTCGGATTGAGTTTGAATCGATTCAACCAGTGGCTCCGTCATTCTTGCGATCGACTTTTTACTTCTGTTCGACTCATCGGACGCGTCGTCCTGCGATTTATTAGAGTGGAATTTCGATATAGTCGCGTTTAAAGTCGCGCAAGAAGTTACAAATTTTTCCAGAATGTCTGAAAATGTCAATGCATCGATAATGGCCGGTTGCTATTCACAAAACCAACGCGTTAACGCATTAATTACCTGTCAAATTAATACTTTCTTCGGCTAAGCAAATATCATCTTGAGAACTGATGCTGTCTCTGCTAAAAAGATGTTGTCTAACGTTGGACAGATTTCTGGTCTTAGGTTTGGCGTTTCTCGACGATCGGTCAACGGTATCGTGTCTACGCGGTGTTTTATACATGACCGAACGTTCTGTTCGCATTTCACGACCCTTCTTGATGTAGGGTATCAGACACGATAAATTTGACTGTGTTCTGCAAACGCTGTTCGCAGATTGTATGGATAACGGTGATTTGTAGTTGCTCACTGAAAAATTACGGAAAGATGTAATTAAGGACGCGTAGCGATCGCCTATTACTGGACTCTGGATCTTTATGCAAAATAAAAATTGATCTCTTGTTGCATTAGAAGCAACATTACGATACTAAATTTTTAAGAGTAGTAATCCTTTACTGTTTTGTATTTCAGCCAACCAATTTCATCATAAATGTATAAAGATACGCAGTCCACCCATTACGTTCATTACGAAAAATTTTCACCTGTGTACGGTGTTCTGATGTACGTAACAGATTTTTGTCGACGATCGTAATACGATACGCAAAGTGTGGATGCCAACCGGCTATTTATGTCTGGGAATAACGAACATTTAGATCAATATCGGGACAACGTTGTTCTAGCGACTACTAAGTGTGATGTGATGTGCTGTGCTGTAACAAGATTCGATGTATGTACCATGAATGGTGTCTCCTTGACCTTTCCCGTTCCTTCCATAGTTTGTATTTATCAACGATGTGTTGTTCATGATGCCAACCAGAGCAGGATGTAACCTTTTCACGACATTCAAGATTAATTCGCATCGTTTTATTACACGCAACTGTTGCGGTTCCGTGGCATTGTCCGTTAAGAGACTTTTCGATGCAGCGTCAGCTTCGAATATTCCTTGAAAGTACACACGTTTACTCGTGTCCGAACATATACAACAGATCCAATTTGTAAACTCTTACCAGCTTTCAATTCTCTGATCATCATTATCGTTTGCCGTTCAATGATGTCGCTTCCAATGTCGTTTATAGTTGTGCTGATTTGACGAGACAACGACGCGGATCTAAGTACAACGCTCTGTACCTGCGCTTGGGTTACTGGCTCTCTATTGTCAAGGCAATTTGACATTATTGCGACACGTTCTTGAAGATCGTCTAAAACTATCTAAATAATAACACGTAAGACAAGACTTTGTTCAAACCATATTTTACGCATTGCTGCATCTATCATAATACCTCGCAATAAGCTGCCGAATCCATAACCAGGTTGATAGCGTCGTGTAGCTTATTCATTTCCAGTTTCCACTGAGCAGTCAACAGTTTTACGTTTGCTCGCATCTCTTTGCTTTCGGGATGCAGATAATAAGTAGTAATCGATGAAATCAATTCAGTCTCCAATGATTCAAGACTTGCTAAACAATTTCGAATCTGAATGATCCCTAAAACAAATTGGCGTTGAACGAGGAGCAGAGTTTCGTACGTGTTTCTACACTTACGATTTCTATCTTTACAGGAAGCAACAGCGAACAGTCCGATTTGCATAGTCTTATCTATAATTTGATCGAAATCTTCCACAGCATCGGACAAATCGTTCTTGGATCGATTTTTAGCGATCAACGGATTGCCAAGGATCGTGAACAGTTTTTTCAGGGCGTTAAAACGGTCGCTAAAAACTTCCATAACAAGATTCAGTATCGACACGTTAATTTTACGTTCCAAACGATAGAGCGCATCGTTCAAACTATTCATAAATAAACTATTCAAAGCAGAGTCGGACGATTCGGACGTTAGCTGAAACTTTAAATTCTCGTATTCCGATATGATAGAGTGGCAGGTTCCGGTGATTGCTTTAAAGTTGCAAGGTTTGCAGACTTGTGCTATTGCCATAGCGTGCGCGAATACGTCTTCGATTTGTACCCACAACTCTTTGCATTCTTCTATTTGCTCCTCCTGAGATTTGCTTGACATTTCTGCCAATAGATCCAACACCAAGTCCATTCTAGATGCAAACGGAACATATTGAATGTTTCATTAGCGAGCCTAAACACGCGATATCTCACCTATAAACAAAATGATCTTCTCTTTCCAGTATTTCGTCTTCGGGTAATGGATCCGGCGTGTCCAGTACTTCCAGTATCATCGTCAAACAGAAACAAATCCTTTCGCAGATATACTTCTTGCAATTCTGTACAAATAAAAGAATGAACGTTCGATTAGAGTAAAGTTGGATAAAATGGATAAAATGGATAAAATGGATATCATAGATTGTGCCATTACGTAGATGGACGCGTTCAATTTATGCTGTTCTTGTACTACTTGGACTAATAATTTAAACGCTGTGCACAGCTGACACGAATATAATACAATCTTTTCTGCGTCCACCTGAGATGCTAAGCTTTTTCTGTATATTTGTAATGGCCCGAGCAACTCCAAAATAGACATTCCAAACTCCTAGAAAAAGATATGTTGATGATGTTGTTTAAAAAGCATTTGGAAATAAGTTACAGACGTATCTACTATACCTTTATGTTTTGAAAATGTTCAATTTCGTTGGCTTTACCCATTTCGCTAACATAATCCAAACAATCGATTAATCTCTGCTTCAGCGGCAGGCATTCTAATTTCTCCAAATTTTCTAGGGCTAGTTTAAATTTATCGAACACAACGGACAGGATTTTCTCGACTGTCTCTTTGTTTATACTTTCCCTCTGCAAAATGTTTAACAGGGTAGTATTGTTTCCAGCATTTCAGTAGTCAGAAGCACTAGATAAAAGATCAATTAAGGTCGCAGTCGCCTCAAAAGTTCTATTTTTATGTTTACAAGGCGTAATTTGCTATTTTCATAAAGCTGCGACAGCTACAAGCTGCAGAATAATGCAAATAACGCCTCGTGAACATAAAAATAGGACTTTTGAGGAAGACAGCAGTTTAGATTGATCTTTTATCCCCAGTGCTTTTGACTACTGAAAAACCCCATCTTTTCATTATCAAGAAATAAGAAGGCGAGAATTATATTAAGGACCATAGTGGACATCAAATTCCATTGGTTCTCGTTTCAACTAAACATACCGTATCTTTTACATGTTCCAGGGAGCAAAACTCCTGTACTATACCAGCGATTCTTGATTCCATTTCTTCGTAATCAACAATATCTTCCTTCCGCAGAGCATCAAATTTTTCTCCTAAACGTTCTAATCGGTCAGAAAGAGTCGATTTCGTTGGCAACGTATCATTTGCACACAAAGAGTTACTTTCTATTAGTTCTCTTAATTTATTTACCTGAAGTGTTCAATGTAAGAAAACAATACCATTATACGTGGACATTATTGTAGTTACAAATAAAAGCTGTCAATGCACTATTACCTGTTCTTCTATGGGTATCAATATCCCTTTTATTTCTTTCGTTTTTATAGACATTTTGTCGTTTCTTTTCTCGTTTAATCAAACGTTGTTGTCAACTTTGCGACTCGTGGTTGTTTGTAAATAATGTGAATACAGCAAATGAATAGTTTTTGTCTGTTTTGAACGATGAAAATCGGTGTTCGTTCATTTTTCACATCGCCACCATTCTCTGTTTACTCACAATCCGTCAAAACAATAACAAATCTGATGCCGACGCTGTCGTTGTCAGGGTGAATTTATTGCCATTAGAAATTTTCGAATAATCGTTTCTATAAAGACAAGCAATAACAGTAGTGTTTCACACACTTCCTAACAATCTTATTTGCCGCTCGTCCACTGTAAATAAACAACAGCGAGTCGCAAGATTACAAAGCATCTTTACAGACACGAAGCTTCGGCGATTCTCGGTGACCGTGCGATTATTTTGAAATAATGATCTATAATCCAGCTTCCAAGAAGTGTACCTTTCGGAGTTTTCAAAACTTCGAAAATCCTAACGGGAAAGCATCGAAATACTAATTTTTAGTGGAACGTGAATGATTTTTGGTATTTTTTACGTAAGACGCAATACCAATTTCGGCAAGAATCATTTGCTGCGCGCAGAAGTATACCTAAAGAAGTATACCTTATAGCGCTATTGAACATGGCGGCAAAATGTTTAAATTCTTATCCAAACGTTATCAACAGAGTAGAACATCTTTTTATTATAAACTTTAGACCACAAACGAGGTATAAGGATAGACATATCATTCAATGAATTATTACGGCCCAGTTACGTGGGCACATAACCTCATCACTAATCTAAGTACACCTGTGTATATACATGATATCTGATGATATGTATACATATGTAGTAAGTAACTTATATGGCCTAAGTAGGTATATATCAGTATATATTGTATGTAAGTGAGTACACTGATTAGCAACTCGTTTCTAACATATACATAGCACGAACATGATTTCCATACGCCTATACACGTATATAGATGAAGATTTTTCTAGACTCCGCACACGAAGGATAGTTCAAAATGTGTTTGTCATTTCTGGTTACCCGTAATCCGTAACAGAAGAAGCCCTGTCTCCACGTGTTTTCCATTGGACTCAATGTTCAAGTACATATGTACTGATATGTACTTCATGTGCATACACAATATACATATATGTATAGATTACTGGATCGAAACGATGCGTTTGTAGAGTTTTGACTCTTACGTGATCGTGTAGTGGCTTCACCGACAAGTTCTTCCCAGAAATTTTTGTCGGTATCGTTTGCGCGTAATTCAACTGTATCTCGAAATCTCCACGAACATCGGTGAACGTAATTCGCGCGTCCTCGTTTTATAATTTCACGCGGCAAGCGATTCGCAGCTATTGAACGTGAATGAGGGTTATGTAATTTATCAAAGTTTACCAATAAGCTTTGACACTAGTGTTTCCGTTGAATTTTACAACTCGATCGATTGTTATGGTCGAACAGATGTGTTTGTAGTAAAAACAGATTTAGCATCATTCATAAAACTGACGCTTGCATCCCCGCGTATATGTACGCATATACACAGAGATTTATGTATACGCGTACATATATACATACGTGTATTTGTATACACGTAGAGTGACTTTTTGTAAATCAATTTTCGAAAAGGTATACACGACAAACGATGAAAATGTTTTTTCTTGATTTCAGAGTGAACCACGGAAATTAATTCGATTGTACTGACTGTACTTATGGTCGATTCGGTGTTTGAACCAGGGCTGTGCATCCTCACAAAGTGGTTCTATTCGTAGAACGGTTTTTGCATCTAAAAAGGATGGTGAAGCGTTATGAGAATACTAAAATCTTTCAATTTGATTGGTATCAAGTGGCGCAAGGATTTTGGCATAGATATCCAAATCCCAACAGGTATGTAAAGCTTTTCTTTCATTCTATGTGCAGGAACAGTTTTGCAAATAAAGTTTAATCTGTTAAAATAGTGCTCATGTCCTCACGGAGGATACCGTATCGAGGGAAGTTAAAAATGGAGTTCTATACACGAAGAGATTGCTAACGAAAACTAATAGTGTGCCCAAGTGGGCAAAGAGATTCGTTAGCAAAAACACGGTAAAGATTGTAGAGGACAGTACGGTGGATCTAAAAACCAAGACCTTTACCACGTACACAAGAAATTTGGGCTACACGAAGATAATGGTAATTCGAACGAGCGCGCTTGTTCTCTTTGTTCTTGACGCGTACATATAATAAACTAATGGTAATTCGTGCTTTTCAGAGCGTCGTGGAGAAGGTTGTTTACAAGGTGTGTGAAGAGAACCCTAATTGGACGGTAGCAAAGAGATCGGCATGGATCGACAGTCAAGTGATGGGACTGGGCAGAGCTATACAGACGTTTGGATTGGACAAATTCAAAAAGAATTGTAACGACATGTACGCGGGTTTCAACTACGTTTTGGCACACATGTATCCACATACGGCGCAGCATATGAATCCGACCCTTTCTCAAATGGGTTTCGTTCACCGAGTGAGTCGACATTGACGCGATTTGAAAGAAGAGTAGCGGGCGGGGCGTCCCCAAAGAATGCTCGTTACTGCGCGTTACACATTTTAATCGATTGCTCTGTACTAGCTCGACGATGGAACTGCCAGTAGATCTAGACTGGCGGAAGATTTCCAGCATTCGTTGCAAGGAAAAGCAGAGAAGGTGAAAGACGTTGCGAAGAAGGCGACCGATTTAGCGAAGAAGAAGGCTGGACCGATCTACGCTGCTTGTCAACCGCAGCAGTCGTAAACGATTAATGGCCAGACACGGCACGATACGGCGCGATGCGACGTAGGCAACCATGAACACGACTCGTACTATCTCGTTATCGACTAAAGAAATTGTTAATCGCTGGAGGATAGTCTCGAGACGCGCGTCAGTTTTCCGACAGTTTCGAACGGTAGACAGTTTTTTTTTTTTCCGGAGACTGGGGCTAAAATGTAGAATGTTTCGAAACTATGATCGTTACCGTAGCATTCGTAGCACACGGAGGATAGCGTGAAATCGAGGTTGACATCGGTAATGCGAGAATTAGTTAGTTTTACATTTAAATGTTATCATTCTCCCATGTTCGAGCGTCTACTCGAAGCGTCGTACAAGCATCGTTCTTGCACACGAATCACAGAAAAATTGTCACGCGAACAACTCTGCTACGGTAATGCTGCACATTATGCTACACTATCATTCCTTTCAACTGCCAATCCGTGTTTAATCGTTTTGTTCTGTGTCACGTATCTTCGTAGTGAGCGTTATGAAACGCAAGATTATGCTTTTTTACAATAACAGAATGAAAATGTTCGAACACGGCACCGTTACGGTATCGTGGCAACGATACAACATTTTAAGAAGGAAGTTCACGATTCCGGTGCACCTGTAAATGGTTCTTTAAACGTATTCGTTCGATTAAATGCAAACGACGTACGTCATCCTGTAAAATATTTTGAAAGATCGCGCGAGATATTCTCACGACAAGGCTAGACAAACGTGATTCTCATGAAACGAGCATTGGGTTCGGTCGTTATATTTCGATAAACCGTACTATCTCGCGCATCTCGCGTGAGCGGCACGACAGTTATCCACATTTTTCGCGTATTTGTACATTGTTTCGGAACGATGGAATCAACGGTAGCCGATTAAATCGAAATCCCGATGGTTTGCATCGATATTCGATGCTGCGTACTTAACGACGATGTGAAAATTTCATTTCGACGCACATCCACGGTCAGATTTGTTCAATTTCGCGCGTGCGAGCGTATTGTATCGCCTAGATCGAAATACGGTAGTCCGCGCGCTGTCTTTGTGCTTGTACGGTAGAAGCGTGTACAAATCACGAGCCAGAAGCTACGTAAGGAATTCACATCAATCGATAGGAATAATATGTCTATTTTTAGCCAGTATTGTGTCCGTGAACGATGCAAGAGTCACCCGATCGGAGAAATTTGTTAAAATATAGAACTGTAATTACATGTACATGGATCCGAAAAACTGTTGTTTCGGTTGTCCTTTCGTCGTCGATGTCCGTTTGCTGCTCTAGTAGCATTTATGGTTGAGAGTTGGTTGGAATATGGTTCCAAGGGGAAAGCAAGTGCTCATGTAGAATAAGAAAACTTGATTTAGGTTTGTGGCGTGTCTAATAGGCCAGATTATGGCATGCACGTGCAAGACGCCTCTGTAGATTCAGCGGTAGGGCATCAGCTTGTTGCGCAGGCGGTCCGGGTTCAATTCCGACGTGGGTAATTAAGTTTTTTTCTTATTTTCTCCCAATTTTTACCGTGGGAAAATAACCATAAAAGAATAAAAGAGAAGATCAGGATAATATGTCAGTGGGCTTAGTTGGCCGTTTATATTATAGCGACGTTGGCTCTGGCCGTTGGCCTAACTGCATAAAAGGACATAAAACGCCGACCATAAATGCTGCTAGGGTGGTTATTTATGTCCAATTCTGTGTACGAGTTGTAAACGGAGGAACGAGCCATTTTTTCACGGGGGTCTTCTATCCGATGCCGAGAAGCAATCGTACGCGTCGATCGAACACGATTCTTCAACTGCGCGGACGGACCTTGATCCTGCGATCTCAAGGAAAGTGGGATTTCCATGTTCGTATTCACGTTCAAGCATGTCTCGCTGTTCCTACGTCTCTCCGAGTTCTCGTCTTTGTTTTATACTTAGCTAGACTTACGGCAGGGGTGGGGGTCACGGAAAAATATATACATTAGAGAAAGAGAGAGATATATATATATATATATATAGAGAGAGAGAGATAGAGACAGAGACTAAATGTAAGGAGATGAAACGAGTTCTCTGATGCGGCAGAAGCGGAAATGTGATTCGTACGTGGATTCCCCCTGACCGGTTCGTCTTGACCTATAAAAGCAAATGCGAATGGAGCTTTTCGATCAGTAGATTTTCCACGTTCGCGGACGGAACTCTGATAAACGAAGCTGCAAGAGGAAGCTGCAGGTAGATCAATAGATATATACGTGTACGTAGAGCAACAGAAGAAACAAAGTCGCGAAATCGATCAGGATGTGGATATTTTACGTAGCGTTGGGTGAGTAAGCGGAGGTGTTCCGAACATTTCTGATAATTTTCGCGTTACCGAGTAAACATAACGTCTCGCACGTACAATCGTTTTTACGCAGTTGCCTTGCTCAGTGGAAGTCTGGTCGCGTTCCCACAGGTAAGCAGTCTGCCGAAAGGTTTCTTGCAGATACACTCCTGTCCATAAATCATCGGACACTTACTTGTCTTCAACAAAATGGTAATTAACCATTCGCGCCACTAAAAATTGCTGTACCATTATTCGAAAAATTGTTTACATTATTAGATATGTCGGTGTCTAATCAATTACTAAACATTTAGCTATTGTACGAGGTTTCGTAACAATTTAATATCCACAAAATTAAAAAAATCATAGGGAATGGAAATATTCTATGTCAGAAGAAACGTTTAATTTCTCCGAGTGCAAAGGGTTAAAGAATACAAGCTACCAGCTTGATTTGATTTGGTGTAGCTATTATATCATAATATTTGAACGCAAAATTAATCAATAAATGTTGGAAAAAAGAGATTGAGAAATTGTGGGATGATTATGGACTGCTCTAGAAGCCAAATTTAAAACGATTAACCCACTTAAATTAAAGAAATTAGAAAATATAAGAAAAAATTAGTAAGTATCATTTTTAAAGAAAAAATCGTCTGCATTTAAATTTGAATAAGTGTGTATAAGTGACTTATATGGACGGGAGTGTATATCTACATACTCTTCGACACTTCCGGCGATCAATAGTCGTTTATTTTGCGGCAGAACGACGACCAACCCGCGGGTCTTCCGAATTTTTCCGAGGTGGACGGATTCGTGTTCCAAGGGCCGATTGATGGCAACGATAGCTCGACGACGGTGACGCCGACCACGACAAGCACAACAACCACGACAAGCACGACTACTCCAGCGGCCGGTGACAACACCGCGTGCCTCGACAGATGTCCGGTGAGTACAACGTTTCCTTCGCGTTCGCAGCGACAAGGTCGCCAGGATTATCGTACCGGTTTCTCGGGTCGAGTTTATCGTTCGAGATGAAAGTTCACGCGTACAAAACGCGACGATCGAAGCTCCTCGGAGCAGTAACGAGACACGATTCGTGTTCTAGACAACGTTGGAATACAATCCAGTTTGCGGGACCGACAACGTTCTTTACCAGAATCCAGGACGCTTGAGTTGCGCGTCGGTCTGCGGTAAAGGTGAGTGCTGAAAAACGATACGGTGCGACGCGTATTTCGTAGTCGTTTGAGAATTAATCGATGGAATGTTTTGCTGTTTCGTAGACGTGAGGATAAACTACTTTGGGCCTTGTAAAACTTCGAGCGCGAGAGGATAATTGTCGTTGGATCGCTGCGCAGCGAAAGAACCGTTTGTGGAATAAAAATGTGATTTCGAAGCGGACGGATTGCCAAGCGTTTATTCGTTATCCTATTCTTCCGCTGTATCAGGCGCGGACAGACAGAAAGTTTGTTCGAACGCTGCCGGGTAGAATATGGTTGGGTTGTCGAGCCTTCAGCCGATGGACGACGACGAAGCGTTGCGATCGGTCCACCTGACTCTTCGCGCGATTTCATAGTTTCCTCCGTGAATGCCGTACAGATGCCTGGTCAGCACGTTGATCCTTTCCTGTTCCGCTCGTATCGCCGTTCGTCTATATCGCGTGACGGTCAACAGGCAGGCGAGAATCAACGCGATTTGTATGATCAGCCAAAAGATCAGGAGGCTGAGAGCGAGACTCGCGTCGACGCAAAATAGCCCGTCTACGGAGTCTGGGAACAGAGGAGGAGAGACGATGATAAAGCGGCGGTAGCGACACGCGTTGCGTTCTGTATTCTGCGTTCTGCATCTGGCGTCGCGGAACGCGAAACGCGCTTACTTCCAGCCGTGATCAAGACTGTGTCGGGAGACGGGTTTCTCTCCCTCGAAGACAATCTGTCCGTCGTGGGCGCCACGGGATTCTGAACAATTATGTAGAGCTGAAGCGGAAGTTCATCCGGAGCAGCCTCGTCGGAGTCCGTTCTCGCTTCTTCGCGTTTTCTTCTGCCGTAAGACGGCTGGCCGCCATTGCACTTGGTCTGTAATCGACCGCGAGAACACTTAGACGTAAGAAATACGTAAGATAAACTAAAACAGAACCGTTACTCACCGGCGTACACGCTTCCGCGCAGAATCGAACGAGCACGTTGAATCGTACCAGCTGACTGTCGGGGAATTTAAAAGCTGCGAAGGTCGCGATCAACGATTTCCCATCGGCCGGGTCTTTAGACAGAGCGGGGAAGGTGGACGGATCGGTGGGGCAACCGAGCACGTCTAGGAGCAGGAAAGACGAGTCGCCCGATGCGCTGCTCGCCACAAGGTGACCGGCCTCGATGTCGTAAGGACCTTGCGAACACACCGGAGACAACATAGAAAGTGAATCGACCAAATGAATCGTGATCACCGGACTGCGGATGTTTGTGCAGAATAAAAATTGTCTGCGCCGATTGCAAGAAATAGAAACCAACATTTTTCTATAGATGCACAAAGATCCGTAGTCTAGCGATCACTATCGAGACGCGCTTACCGTTCGTCGGGTTTAATTCGATCTTCAGAATCAGTTTCTGTCCTAAATGGGTGACGAGGGCGTCTTTCGAATTTTCATCGAGAATCCTCATGGTCACCAACGGCGGTTGGGACGATGCGTTCACTATCGTCGACGATATCGGCGGTACCCCTGCGCTGAACGCACGAAATTCGAATCGCGAGGCGTCAGACGAAAAGAAAACACAAGGCAGAGTAGAATAAAAGAAAAGAACGCGGATCGGTAAAAAGGTATGGTCTTACTTGGGATCGAGAAAGCTGAAACTCGATTGGACGGTAACGTTCCTCGGTTCCGGGGGTTCCCGATCGTTCAACGAACAACCGACTCGAACCGCTTGATCCCCCAGACGTTGAACGATCGGGTTGAACTGCACCACGATCGTTGTCCAAAAGAGTGGACGCGTCCTGCGACAGATTGTTTTCGAGTGTTCGCGATGCGAGTTGGGCTGGAAAGACTGCTTACCAGAGATCCCTTTTTCACGTGTACGCGCGTAGTAAACGAATCCGGATCTCGATCCGTGTAACTTTTAATACCCGGGTATTTTTGTTTCGTGAAACGTGTTAATCCCTTACTACACGGTTCACGTGTATTTTAGTACACGTTCAGAACCGCGATCTCTGCTGCTTACCGATTCTGATCGTCGACGGAAAACGCGACGTTGATTCCGCATCGCGCCGCCACGTTGGAAAATTGCTCCACTTTAGGAAGGGAAGTTAAAGGCGGCAGAGACGGCAACGGCAACGACAATACCGTTTGGTTCGCGCCTCGTCCTTGGACAGCGCAGCTCTCCGTGTAGCCGGACGCGTAAATTCGACCGAAGAAGCCGTCCCTGGTGCTCAGCTCGACTCGCATCGCGGTCTCGTTGCATCGCACCTTTACTGAAAGACGGACCAGCAGGTTTCCATCGTGTCCGCATTCGTATTTGTCTACTTACGATCCAGGCAGGGCTCTCGTTCCCGGTAAATCGCGTTCGCCATGGATACCAACGAACTAACGCCGAGGCCGACGGTGTCCTCCGCGTGCAACAGACAAATCGGCGTGCCGGAGGAATTGTCCATCGTGTATCCCCGACAGAGGAAACCGAGATCGCTCGTATCGCACCTTCGCTCGCACTGAATTCGAGAAAATCACAGCGTACGGAGACACAAGAAAACGCGCACGAGTTCGTTCTTACCTGCTTCTGGTCGACATTGGACAGAGCGACGTCCGAGTACGGCAGCGACGCGTTGCGAAACTCTGCGTACGAACAGTATTCTCGTTTCGCTGAAAATCGGCAAGAAACGCGGGGGTGTGGAACGTGATAAACGGATCCTTCGCGATCTTGATTTACTTACACACGATTCGACACTGGTCCCGAAGATACTCGTCCCTGTACATCGAGGCCCTGTAGGCTTGGGGCCTGATACCTCTCTCTAGCAGAGACAACGAACATCGGCCGAACGCGTTCTCGGCCGAGAGCGGTTTGCTCGATCGAAATTGCGCCGACTTGCAGCTTCTACCTGCGATCGAGACGTCCAATATGGCGATCGGTTCGGTCGTTCGTTCGTTCGTTCGTTCGTTCGGACACCGACTCGCGCTTACCCGTTTCCGCGCATATTTCGTAGCACTGACTCCTGGTGATCGGGCGAGGCAAGTGGTACCCGCCGGAATCGATGAACACCGCTCCCACGGTTCTCTCTACTTGCCAGAGTCTCTCTCGCTTGCATCTGGCTGGAACTGATCGTAAGCATGGCGTTTTAACCGGTGGGATTCCAATTGGACTCGATTCGGCTACCTTTCACGCAGATTCGATGATAATAAGTCGAGCCGGCTTCCGGCACGAGATCGCCGCTTTCCGTTACCACGGCGTAGCAGACGCTCCTACTAAAATCCACGACGAACGCGGTGCAGTTGGAGCGCGAGCATCTGCAACTCGAGAAACGACGATCACGAACCGATTCCTGTTGACTTCATCGATCCCAGCCTACCTCTCGAAGCAACTCTTAGTGATGCCGTGCGAATTTACCGCGCTGAATAGCATCGTCTGCGAGTGTATCAATTCCGGTTTCACGCCTCCGATCTTTTCCCAACCGATGTCCGAGCACATTGTCCTAGAACGCGACTCTCGTTCGTCGGGATCATTGGTGGTCGCAACAGTGCCGCAAAACGAGATCGCGACCACGAGACGCGCGATCATCGACATGCTCGGTTTAGTCTGCTCGTCTGCTCACGCGCCCGCGTGCTCGTCGAGCCGGGCGAGACTGTGCCAAGGATTTTCCCGATCGCCTGGTCGTTTGTCCTGACGCTGGCCGAAGAATCGCGAGCCAGCATAGATTACGCGCCTGCTCGTTTACGTAACGAAGCGGACCACGCCGAACCTGTACGCGAGCGCCGCGCAAAAACCGAGCGACCAGTTGAACCGATCGACATTCGAGACTTTGAATCGTTATTTGCGAGTCGCGTTGTTTCGCGGTTCGCAGAGATGAAGCGTTATCGACGACGAAGACGAAGCCGGTTGTTCTACGCGATACTAATCGTGAGAACGACTCGTTACTCGAAAATCGTGCGGACGCGTCGCAAATGCACCGACGACTGATGCGTCGCGCAACGTGGATGTAGCCGCATGGACACCGCGCGTTCACCTGCATCCTCAAAAACGAAATTGAATGGGAATAAGCACAGCCGCGCGCGCATAGCGTTTCGCCAATCGTCGAACCGTGGTGTAACAACGCGTAAACGTAAACGGATGTCGCGGGAATGCGTGATCGGGAGCATGTTGCGAACGGATCTCGGACGAGTCGTCGAGCTCTCGGTTTCGACGAGAGATGAAACGTTCCCAGACATCGACGAAGGCTTGGTCCCGGTGCTCGCTGAATGGACGGTGAGACGGGTAAAGGGCGAGGCGCGACGCGTGACACGCAACGATACTCGCGGCTCAACGATGGTTATCTCGCCTCGTCGCCTATTTCCGTTGGACGCGCGATGACGAATCGCGAGCTACAAAGCGCGGATATAAAACGCGAATCGACGGCAAAGCGGAGAATGGGAAGAAGAGTGACATAGCTATTTCAAGTGTATCTAAATGCACGTTTAGCAAACGAATCCGCATCTCAATCCGCGTAATTTTTCATGTACGTGTATTTCTGGTACGCGTGGCACGCGAAACGTGTTAAGAATCCCGTGAAAACGGATCCGTTTCCGCTTGATTCCTTACTACACGGTTCACGTGCACATAGGTATCTACTAAAATATACTAAAGTGTACTTAAACGTTCAAAATTGCGGTCTCTAATTACTACTCTGTCTACGACACGTCACGGAGCGGCGCGAGCGTCCTTCGGCTTACGCAACGACGACGAATTCCGACGCGCGATTCGGCTCGATCGTTGCCCGAAACTCGGAAATTGTTGCCCGAAGTTCGGAACGTAAGAAAGATTGCGCGAGAATCAGAACAGAACGAGCCCGCATCATTTCCAATTGTCGAAACAGTCGCGAAACGATACTCGCGCCCGCATCGTCGAGACAGGTCGAACCGCCGCACTGGAACGCGAAAATCTGGCCGATTTCTCCGTCCGCGTTGCGCCATCCGTTTATCTTGTTGCTTCGTTCGCGATCGTCCGTTTTCCGGCCCCTATTCGTACCGATCGGAATGGATCAAAAGGCGTGTTCGACGGTGCACGATACTTTATTTCGCACGAAGAAGCGGATACTATAGGATTCGCGTACAAATGTAGCGCATCAGTTGACGTAACCCAACAGTTTACCTATACCGTAGATGGCGTTGAAATTTTGTATCAAATCGTGAATGATGGGAGGGAGTAGGTTGGTTTGGTCCGCCTGGTTGAGGCCTTTGTGCAACAACGGGAGAACTTGCGTGGTTGTAAATTTCCAGAGATGTTGGAGACTACCCTGCACGGCCATTTCAGCCCCGTTAACGGTCAATCCTCCGGCGATGTTCGTCAGGTTGGACGCGAATTCGACTGGATGCGTTATGACGTTTGATATTACCGCCAAGCTATCCAGCAGATTTGGCACTTCGGACAGCTCTCGGTTTGTCATGTGGTCGGCCCATCTTTGCCGTCTGTCTTTGCTGGTGTCGCCGGACGCGTTGTCGGTGCTTGGTCCTACAAACGAAGCCTCGATAGCCGCGAGGATCGATAGAACTTTGTCTTTGAACTGTGTCAACTGGTCACCGGTCCTTGCGAGGATGCTCCGAGCAACGGCCACGCCGCGCAGGATCAGTTCTTCCAACGGGTTGTCGTATTTCGACTCGTCCAATATTCCTGAAAGTATCGCTCTTGTATTCTTTGAAACTTACCTGCCGCCAGGACGGATGCTTACCTGTCATCGGGATTGCAATCTCGGTAACGACAGGGTCGAGAATCGGTACGTTGAGCGCAACGCAGCCCTTCGACGATCCATCCGGGAAGGGTAAGACGATCGCGATCGCGAACGCGACGACTAATCGAAGATCGGTCATCGTTCCGATTCAGGATTTCGGTTCAGGATTTCGGTTCAGGATTTCGGTTCAGGATTTCGGTTCAGGATTTCGGTTCAGAAACGCGCGACGAGCAAACGTAGCGTGACGGTATCGCCGATCGTTGCGAACTTGTCTTGGTCTTACCGATCGACGGCCCGGTTTTTCTACCCTCTTCCACCACCCTGGTATCGCGCGGCGGGCGGGGTACAACACGGTAGAACATTACACGGTACGAAACGGTACGGCACGGCACGGAAAACGATACGGTGGAAACACCTCGCGTGGCTTGTCCTATCTGCGCGTTTGTTCTTATCGATGCTAATTTGCGACCGCGTTCGCGATCGCGTTGGCATTTGTGATCGTATTCGCGCGAGGTAATTATTTAGATTTTCCTCAACTTTTCCACGCGTTCGTGTGCCGAATTCGCCGGACCCGTTGAACGCGTCGCGGTCCTCTCGAGTTTTCGTCTTCCGGCTCGTCGAGCGGGTGGTCGTACGTGTTGTAAACGAATCCAGATCTCGATCCGTGTAACGATTAAGCTGCAGTTACTGCATTTTCTACATAACTGTTTAGAACTCTATATATAATATAGATCTCACGATCTTTGGGTATCGTACAAATTAGACTCGCAAATTAGACTCGTTTCCCACTCGAAATTATATCTACACTTAGGGTTGCCAATAATACTCTGCTCCTGTTTAACAATGAAGCGACGAGATAGTTATTTACGATTGAACAAAGGATGAGGATTATCCCTGTAGAAATCAGAGATACAGTATTTGCCTTCGTACAACCCTTGGTTTTTCATCATCGCGGAAGTATTGTGAAAGGTGTTTTTTCATGAACAGTTCGTACAGATCGGAAAAAAGGATTTTCCAGAGGCCTAAGGAACAAAAAGTGCTAGCACTTTTGGCTAAATCGTTAGCAACCTCGTTGCCCCAGGTCATAAAATACTTATTTGAATTGTTCCGAATGAATAGATTACAGTTTTTTTCTTACTATCCAAAATATAATTAACGGAACTGTCTTCTGTATTCATGAATCTGTCCTTCGGGTGTCACCTGCACACATGTATTTCAGTACACGTTCAAAACCGCAATCTCTATCGTACGCGGATCGTCGCGACCCTGTCAGCTCGCCGGATTTTGCATTTCGACGAACAGTCGACGTAACGTTTTCCGAAAATTCACTACGTGCGAATCGGGTCGCGAGTAATGTGCCGAGCTAATTGCGTAAAAAAAATGACAGCGACCGATAGCGATAGGTCCTTGGACGACTGGCTAACGAGCCACTCGAAGAATCGAACGCCACATATTCCCGGTCGACTCGATCGAGTCGGAACCATACGAAACGAAAAGTAAACCGTTTTGTACCGCTGGCGACATGAATTATTCGCGCAGCCTGGACGAACGGTGTTTGCTCTGTACGGCAAATATTGGAAGAGATTTCGATGCAATGCCGCAACGATTCTTTTTCGCAAAAATCACGACAGCGATTGCTCGTGTTCGCGAGCCGCAATCGATTTCACGGTAGTAGGTTTGTTGTGTATTCGTCGATCCCGGTCGGACTAGGCAACTATCGGGTTTGAGGAACAGATTATCCGCGCGTTTTAGCGGAGATTATCGACAACGCATCGCGAATCAGTTCCGCGTGGATCGCGGACGGGAACGCGACTGTAAATTACAAACTGCAAAATACAAATTGGAAATGGAGCGCGTCTTCCGACCGAGAATTCGTGGCAAGGCGTTGCTGTTGCTGCTGCTCGTGCTTCGCGTCTCGCAGGGGAGCACGGCTGACCGTTCCGAGTCGGAAGAAGATCCTATTCTGATCAGACCACTGTTCGTCTACAAGAACCTGATCAGAGGCATACACGACTACTTCAACAACACTTGCATCATACTTTTCCACGACTCGCCGGAGACGAAAAGTGAGACGAAGTCGCGCGTCGCTGGTCGTCGACGCACAGTGGGGTGTTTGAAAAGCCGGAAAAAAGTCGATTTCTAAATTTTCGCGCGCGTCATCACATTTTTGGCGTGCGACGTGGTTGAAGGTCTGTAGAATATCTTCAATATTGTCTTTTTTATTTGTACACCCGTGAAGCAGTGTACTTCAAGTCAAAAGTCTCTGAAACACACACAGTATTCGTTTATTGGCGATTTTCAAGTGTTTTAAGGAAAATTCTGTAAATTTCTACGTTACAGAAGTTTTTCAGGTGGGAGTACAGAACACTTTCGCACAGATTTCATTTTGTTATCATCTAATTATTACAGTTATCGATATTTAAACGTAATCGATAATTCTGTAAGTTTCTTTACGATTGCTAAACTTTATTGACTCTTTCTGGTACCATCGCATTCGATAAAGGTTCGTGATCATAGTACGAAAAGAATTGGTCGGAGATTGAAGAGTTGTAACTAGACTGCGGATGTTTGACACTAGATTTACGGGACTCGTCAAAATGACGGGTTCTAATATTCTTAATTTGCGATTATTAAGATTGTAAAAGTGCTTTCCCGAGGAATTATTTACCAAAAATACATCAATTTACAATTAAATAGCCAAAAATTTGGATAGACACATCCTTGTTATGTTTGTAAAGTAATGCGAAATAGTTATTTCTACAGCTACGTAAACCTGGTGTTAATAACGCTAAATTGGTTTTTTTCCGGTTTTTCGGCCAAACACCCTGCGCGACGGTTCGCATCGAACGAAACATGGTTTCAGGTTTGCGGGAGCTCGACGGACTGCTGTCCCTTCAGAGATACTTTAGCGGAACTTTGAGCATACGAACCTCGGTTATGGATTTTCGCACGTTCAAGAGCCGAGTACGTTGAGAAGCGACAGTTGTTGTCTTCTCGGCGTACACCCGATCATTCGGAAATTTGATTTCAGCTGGGGGATTCCTACAATTCCATCAAGAGGCCGTTGTTTATTCTGTTGAACGATCTCGAGGGAATCAGGGAGCAATTTTCTCGGGTAAATTGCGCGAAACGAAACGGCTGCGACCAGGCGAATCGCGTCGCGTCTGGTCGGGTGAATATCACGGTAAAGGTTGACGACTCTCCGAAATCGAACAGGTCTCCCAGTGGATCACGATGTCGTATCCTACGTGGCTGCTGTTTCTGAGAAACGACACCAGATACGAGGATTTTCTGTCCGAGGTTCACGTACCGTTCGACTGCATTTTCATGATCGCTCAGCCGGACGATCAGGAGAACGGCGAGGTGATCAGAGACGTGTATCGCATCGGCAAAGAGGACGATCTCAGATGGACGAAGTTCGGCGAGTGGGACAAGGATCGAGGCTTCCGAGGATCGCAACTGGGCCTCTACCAACGCAGACACGATCTCTATGGACGCAACATCAGGGTGGTCACTGTACAGGTGAGAGACAAAATTCAATTTTTCGACTTTGAAATTTCAACAAAATTCGTTTTCTAAAATATTAGATCTTTCAGATCACTTTCAACCGCAAAACTATGAAAAATTCGAGTTACAATTAAATTCATTATAGGTTCTGCACTCGAAATTCACCCTTTTGCAAGTTGAATTCAACCTTATTCGAATCGATGTCACTCGGATACGTACAGAAAAATGTTTGTGTTCACAGGATCCGCCGGTCTCGCGCGTTCGTCGGGACATGGCGAATCGGGTGGTGGGTATCGCGGGCTTTTTCGGTGAGGTGATTCAACTGCTGCAGGAAGGGATGAATTGCACGTGAGTGTGGCTCCAAGATTTCGGGTTCCGAACTGTGATTCCGATTCGTCACGATTCGGTCCGCGGGTTTTTCTCCGGCGATTGATCCTCGGGCTCGCGATCTTCGGGCTCCCGATCCGACGCTTTCCTCTTGCGATTGCGCTGACGAAGTTCTTTCAGCTGTCTGGCCGTCTCCTTGCGGAAGTACTTCTCCTGATTGGCGGCGGACCTCTCCTCGAACGCGTCTCTTTTCCGACCGTCGCCGCTCCTTCGCCGTCTTTCGTATAAGAACAAACGGGCTGCGTACCCATGGCTCCGAGTATTACACGGGCCGTTGGGTCGCGCGAGCCTCGCTCCTAACCCGCGTAACATGTTCGGCGAGAACGCAGCCGTCGCGCGACGCTTGCGTAAAACCGAAGACGATCGCGCTCTCGAGAATCGGTTCCTGTTCCCGGTTTCCGATTGCAGATTCACCTCGTGGCTCCTGCTGCAAACGTTTCGCCTGTAACATCTCACGTCGCAGGCGAAGGGTAGATTCGTTTCCAGGATTGCAAGAGTGCGAAATGCGCCTTTTAATTTCTCGATAATGTAAATATGCGGGGTTTCACCAGTGAAAAGCGCTAGATAAAAGATCAATCTACGCCGCAATCGCCCTCAAAAGCTCCATTTTTACGTTTACGAAGTGTAATTTGAATTATTGCATTATTCGGAAGCATACATCCGTGCACGCAGCTATCTGCATAAAAATGCGACAACTAGATACTGCCGAATAATGCGAAATTAAGCCTCGTAAACGTAAAAATAGGACTTTTGGGGGCGATTGCGGCCTAGATTGATCTTTTATCTAGCCCTTTTGATTACTGACAAACCCCATCTTTGCAATCCTAGAAATGAGTCTACCCCCTTAACACGTTGAGTGCCACGTCAGTCACCGGCGACTGACACTGAACTTTTCGTTCAGGCCGCGTCAACCGGCGGTGACTGACAATGTAAAATATGATGTAAAACTAAAAAATTTACATTGTTTCAAGTAATTACTGACAATTTACTTAAAATTTACTTAAAATTTACTTAACTTTTATTTATTACAGTATTATATCGTTACGGCATTTTAATGGTTTTATTGAAACACGGTAAACATAAAAACGGTTGTCCTGACCGACGCAGCGCGCGTGGCCTGACGGGGATTTCCTTAACACTAGGTTTACTGGACCCGTCAAAATGACGGCTTCCCTGAGAAATTATTTACCAAATTTAATTCTTGGGGTATATACTATCGTATAGGGGGGTATATACTTCTTGTTATGTGTATAAATTAATGTAAGATAGTTATATTTAGACCTCCGTAAACCTAGTGTTAAGAATTCGCGTGGCGCTCAACGTTTTTTGTGGCACGATAAGGGCTATCTCCTCTTTGCAGTGGTTGCAGTTCATTTTCCACCGTCGGTATTGGCCTGAGCCTGGGTCCTAAGGCGAGCTTCGGCTCCGCAACCCTTCAATAGTTGACAATAATTACAGATTCACCTACATGGAGGCACACTCGTGGGGGGTGCGACTACCGAACGGCACGTGGACCGGTTCCATTAAGATGTTGATGGAGGACGAAGCGGACCTCGCAGCCACCGAGTTGATGATGACATCCGACAGGCTGGACGCCGTGAAATTCACCACCCCTGTTTATTCGACGAAGTTAGTACAATGCCGAACAAAATGATAGAACATTTGATGTATTTGTATATTTCATATAACAGTAGAATATATGTTTATATTACACGCCCTGTATATTAGATATGTCCTTCAAAGTATCCATACAGAATTGCAAGTTTGTATCTTGTACACGAAAGAAATTAGAGAAAATAATGTAGACGTGTATTGATTGTAGTCGAACAAAATGATAGGACGCATGTAATATTTTCTGTTATTATGTACTCTGGTAGTAATCTATCAGCAGTGACGAGAAGTAGACGAGCAAATCTTTCATTTATCTACAACATTTGTGCCATTAAAGTTGAAATGGATCGAGGAAAACAATTAGACAAAAGTGAAACCGACCGAATTTTGTTATTGCGGTCACAAAATCAAACTATCACGAAAATTGCGAAGTTATTAAATAGAAGCCGTCACGTTGTGTACAACTTCTTAAAAAATCCGAAAATTTACGGAAAAATTAAAAGTACTGAACGCGACGGACGAGCCATATTACGCGTAGCTTCTAATTATAAAGGAACTGCCAGGAAAATCGCTGAAGAAGCAGGTGTTTCGTATGTGCGACGTATTCTTCAAAGCACAGTAAACAAATTAAACTAAAAAAACTGAAAAGAAAACTTCCTCTAAGCGAGCAACATAAAGAAGTTCGTTTAAAGTTTGCTCGCGATCATGTTTTGTGGAAAAAGAAATGGAGAAATATGATATTTAGCGATGAAAAGAAATTTAATTTGGACGGTCCTGATGGCTGGAACTACTATTTCCACGATCTATGGAAAGAAGAACAATATTTAAGCCGTCGACAAATGGGTGGCGGAAGTGTCATGGTGTGGTCCGGTATTGGATATCGGGGAAAAACTGACATACATTTTTTATCAGACCGTGTAAACAGCACAAAATATCTTGAATTAGTAGACGATCAGTTAAATAAGCACGCGACTAGCATTGCAGGCGGTACGTTCATTTTACAACAGGATAACGCTGCGATACGTACCGCAATATGTGTTAAAACTTATTTTAGTTCTAAAAATGTGACATGCCTCGAGTTCACCCGACCTTAATATTATTGAAAATATATGGGCAGAACTTTCAAGAAACGTTTATGAGAATGGAACACAATACAAAGATGTAACGGAATTAAACCAGAGTATCGTTACAAAATTGGAGTCTTTTAAGACAAAAACGTATTAAAAAATTGTTTAAATCAATTCCTAATCGCTTGGTAGATGTTATACAGCGAAAAGGTGGTTTTACTGAATATTAATTTGGAATTCAACAAAATATTTCTGTTCAAACAATTGTACCTTTTAATAATGTTCTATCATTTTGTTCGACTAAAATCGATACGTGTCTACATTATTTTCTCTAATTTCTTTCGCGCACAAGATACGAACTTGCAATTCTATATGGATACTTTGAAGGACATATCTAATATACAGGGCGTGTAATATGTACATATATCCTATTGTGTTATATGAAATATACAAATACATCAAATGTCCTATCATTTTGTTCGGTACTGTATAAGATGCGCGTTTTTCTATTCTCGTATTCAGATGTCGCGTGTACATCAAGAAGCCGGACACAACGGCGGTCAAGTGGAACGCGTACTTGGCGCCGTTCGCGTTGAACACGTGGAACGCGATCGCGATGACGATCGTGGTTGTGGGACTAGCGATAGTCACGATCGACGCGTTCTCCCCGTCGGAAACTCCGTCGACGATGCTGCGATCCACTCTCTCCGAGGTGTTTTTTTACATTTTTGGCGCACTTTGCGGCCAAGGTGCGTACCTCGCGTTTTCGATCAAGAACTGAATGGAACGGCGAGGCGAGGCAACGCAAGGTATGTTCGTCGTCTGATTTGCGAAATCGGCAGGCATGGATCCGTCGTCGCGGGATCCGACACGATTGGCACAGCTGAGCATTCACTTGACAGCGGTGGTCGTGTTGGCAGCTTACTCGGCCGCGCTGATCAGCTTCCTCGCGGTGAAGACGTTCTTGATGCCGTTCACCACGATGGAGGGTATGCTGGAGGACGGCAGCTATCGGTTCGCCGTGGTCGGCGATTCGGCCGATTACAGCTTTTTTCAGGTATATTTTACAGGTTTTGCGCTCCAAACTCACGCTTTTGCAACCCGAATGCACACCAATTGCAAATCAATTTCAACCTTTTGTAAGTCAAATTCAACCTTTGTCAAATCAATTGCTATTTAGTTAGATTAAAATATATATCTATTTAGACACACGTGAACGGTGTCAGTACTGCGAGGTAAAAAAAAGACTAAATACTCGATACGCTTCAATAAAGGGTCCCATGAAAATCACCGACACAAATTTCCCCGACAACGTTTCACCGACTCCAGATTTGACCGACAATAACTTTGGCCGACAACGTCTTTAACCGAAAACGGCTTTGTTCGACAACGATTTTGACCGACAACGAATTTGATCGACAACGAATTTGATCGACAACGACTTGTGACGGCCACAGTATTTTCCGACGGTAACATTGTTTGACAACAACGTTTGCCGACTGCGTATTTCTCCTACAGACATTACCTCAGTTAGCGTATTCCTGAGATCTGGATCGCATCGTACATATTCATTAGAATTACAATTCTTATCGTGTAATCATTATATTTTTATATGAAAGTAAAAGTGTCGGTGCACCGAATAGTTAAAGAAAAACATGTCAGCACCATCTTTAGAAGGTACAAATTCTGCAGAAAGTAATAACTCTGTTATTGCAGAAATTATATTATCAAGCAAACGAAAGGTAAAGATTTGTATAGACGGTTATGTATTCAACGAAAATAAGAACAGAAATTACTTATACTATTGGACGTGTGAAAGAAGAGGAAGAAATGGCAATAGTTGTGATTGTACAGCTACAGCCAATACAGTATATTCTAATAATGAATACACATTGTCCGAAAGCATGATACATTGAAATATAATCATGCTCCTTAGGTATCACGTTGCGATATATTAAAATCCTGCAATAAAATTAAAGAAATGGCAACTAAACCTAATGAAAAACCTATGAATAAAAATCAATGAGATAGTACATCCTTGTTAATAAACATCATATGCATATCGTGTTACTGTTGGTTATTACTGTGGCCGTCACAAGTCGTTGTCGAACAAAGTCGTTTTCGGTTAAAGACGTTGTCGGCCAAAGTTATTGTCGGTCAAATCTGGAGTCGGTGAAATGTTGTCGGTGAAAACCGTGTCGGTGATTTTCATGGGACCCTCAATAAATACGTGTGTACTTTCATTTTTTTAAATTTATTAATCGGCACTATGAATGTACATATCTCCACACAGTTTCCATACATTACAAAGTTATCTTCTTCGATCTATTCTTTGGTTCAACTTCACTCTGCTCGATCCGATCGCGCGACAGAACACCACCGATCGTATACTCGCGATCATGTTCGACGAGTTGCTGGCCAGCGAGACCGATCTGCCGGTCAACTATTTGGACGGACTGGAGCGTGTCTGTCGAGAGAGCAAATACGCGTTCATGACGTTGGATAATATGGCGAGCGTGCTTCAAGAAGTGGTGGAATGCATGCTGGAACCGCTCGACACGATGGTGCAGACGACCGTGGCGATGGCGGTACCGAGTCAGAGCCCTTATCGCGGCATCATCGATACCAAGTGAGTGATCGAACGGGATCATCGGTTTCCAAATTCTCGCTGCTATCTCGCCTTCGTCGATTTCCAGTCTTTTGGTGCTACGAGACAGCGGGATTCTTCAAAGGTTGCTGAAAACCGAGTGGGCCACACACTCGAACAGGGTAACATTACTCGTCGAGAGTTTGTTTCAGAGTTGTGTTGCGTTGCAATTGAATTACTTCACGAATTATCATTGCAAAGTAATTCAATTACGTATCGTATTACAATGAAATTACAATGTAACTCTTTTCTCCAATTGAAATACAATTAAAAAGGACAGTGCAGTTATGAATGATGTATGATGAATTATATTTAGTTAACGACTACTTAATGAATGAATTATATTAACACATTACCGATCAGTGATTATTGCGTAATTATGAAAGATCTATGGTACATGGCTAAACACTTTTTAATGGAACTTTCAATATCAACAGCAATTTTCATTGCGAACTAACGAATCACCCTCAATACCGTCATCTAATAGTTTCAATTAAAATTGCAGTTTAAAAGATAATTTCTATGCTTTCTTTGATACAGCACAATTATTGAAAATCCTATTAATACGCTTCCGGTAGGTAAAGTGTTAAGCGAGTAACGTACACATCGAGTAATTTACATAATATTGTATATCGATTACACTCACGATTCGCGTAATTAGCATTTAAATTAAGGTTCGAATAATGTGACGCAATTCAAATACCGTGTATACGAAACGCGATGTAATTAAATCAGGTATTCGACTACAATTTATTTAAATTAGCACAACTCTGATTCGTTTCGCTCGCGTGTCCGGCTCTGGTTCTGATCGAAAGGTTGTTCGGTTTCAGCCGAAAAGCGGATGGACGTCGGTGGAGCTGGAAGACGCGATGCCGCTGTTGACCTTCTTGGCTGTCGCTATTGCCGTCACCTGGATGGCGTTGTTCGCCGAGTTGCTGATCCATTCGCGACGCAGAGATTCGAACCCGATCTCGAAAACGGTTCCTCGCGCCTCTGTCGAGCCGAGCATAGATCGTTCGCGCCGCGTAATCGCTCGGCAATCTGATTGGCCGCGATTGTCGCGGTTTGGCACACGACGACCAGCTGCGCATCGCCGCGTCGTCGCTCGAACGTAAACATGCCGGGAAGTTTTGTCGCGCGTCCGAACAAGCGGTTGTCTCTTCGAGTATGCGTGAACTCGGAAGGTGAGCGAATCAACAGTGCGAACGATCGCGAATTCGAACCGAGTTGTGCGGTTGTAACGACGGGAAAATGGCGCCCGCTCCGCGTAACGCTTTCGCGGCGAAAGTTTTGGGCTCGTCGAAGGGAAAGGAAAATGAGCTACCTCCAACGGCTACGACAGCGACCGCGACCGTTCAAAAGTGCAAGAAAGTCGCTCTTCGAAGACACGGTTCTCTGTCGTCGAACGATGAACGACGAACAGAATTGGCCGAGTCGATCGGGCAGCAGGGATCCGCCATCGCCGAGACCCTCTCGTCGAGGAAGACGGCGTTTCACGTTCATTGCGACAACAAGAATGCGTCGCAACCGAAGCTGCAACCGCAAGTGCGACCGCGTCGCGGTTCCACCGCGTCATCCAAACCGCTTGCTTCTTTGCGAGACAACAGAAACGAAAACATACAGGTATGGCGATCTCTGTTCCGAACTGTGCAGTTTTTCCAGCCCATAAACCACTCGGTTTCTTTGTTTTCGGTGTTCCAGCCTGCCCCAGGATTCGAAGAGGCCGGAGACAGACTTTCACGAAAACGGTTGCCGGAAGACCGACCTCGAAAAAACGAGAACGTGTTGCGGTCGAAGATTCCCTGTCGCGTCAGGTAACGCGATACAGTATTTTATCGGTAAATGTCCCAAATGTCTGGCCGCTAAATGTCCTGGAGCTATCCCCACTACTGCGGGGTGTATCCCCTTGAGGGGCCACGAAGCTCGAGAGGCCTCGGTCGCCGAGAAGTATGACATCATACGGCTCGGGTGTATCGGTGAGACCACACTGATCCGAGTTTCAAAATCCTTTATTTTTCATTATTTTTTTATGGAACTATGACCAACATATTTGTGGCATTTTTCTAATAAAAATCATACCAAATATGACGTAATTCCGATGATATTTACTTGTGTAATGGGTGACTAAAGTTTTCGAACGCAAGGAGGAACAGCGCATATACTCTCCGCGTCTCTTTCTTTCCCATACGCTGTCCTTCTTTGCGTCGAAAACTTTCTTCGTTCATTGCACAAGTCGGAATTCATCGGGATTCATTGCATCATCGGAATTATATCAAATTTCGTATCATTTTCATGAGAAAAATACCACGAATATGTTGGTAAAAGTTCCATAAAAAAATAATGAAGAATAAAGAAGTTTTAAATTCGAATTAGTTATGTTTACGCTTCTCGGCGACCGAGGCCTCTCGAGCTCGGCTGTCCTTTTCTACGTTCGGCAAAAGTCAAAGAATAGTATCCCTGGCGGATAATTGTCCCTGGGCAGACCCGTGTTGGGGACAATTATCGATAAAATACTGTACCTCTCTGTACCGACTCTGGAACGATCTTAATTTGGCGTTGCTCGCAGATCAATTTCCATCGGTTCGGGCGAACAGAAACCTCGGTCGTGCAGCGATGAGAACGCGTTGCCGCGGCGGGCGATTTCGATCGCACGTCCATCGTTCAGAACTGTCGAGAGGACCGCGACAGCAAAAACCGCGTTGAACAATCGAACGTACAAGGTGGAACCGTCGGAACGCGGTGTCACACCGAATACGGTTCAAGGAGACGGGTACGCTCGAGTTTGACAGATCCGTGGCAACGAATCGTTGATACTTTCTCTTTCGTTTCAGGTTCGAGAGGATGATCGACACGAACGACTTGCGAGCGTGGCTCAAAAACGGCCATCGTCGGGACGTTTCGTCGTCGACACCGGCGAGCGTTCGTCCGCCGAAGAAATTCACCGTCGATCTTTACGAGACGCCGAAACATCAGGCTCCCGTCGGAGAGTCCGAGGCTCGGCCGACTTCGTTCCCCGGCCAGTTATTCTGGAACACCGCGTACCACACGGATTTGTCGATGATCGAGCGCGAAAAGGAGGAACGAGAGCCCCGATTGTCGGTCAACTTCCTCAGAGAGCATGTAAACACCGAACAGAGGACACTGATTGTTACGTTCCTGTTGCGTTTAGGCGTAAGCGATTCTCGATTTTTGTTTCTGACATGCGCGATGTTCGTTTTCGATTGTTCAACCGCGGGGACACGTCTGAACGGATACGAAGACGCTAAGAGCCCGTTCGAACGCGGACGGAAACCGCACGTTTTCGACCGTCTTCGTATTCGTTCGGTTCTCGCCGTCTCCGAACAGGGTCTAACGGCGCGATAGACGCGATTGTTCGCAGACGCACAGCAAATACTCGTCGCATATAATCTATCGAGCGGTGAAGCTGTTCGACGCGGTGGTCGACAAGCTACGACTGGACACGGCTTTCATACAGTTGGCAGCGTTGGCCAGCTTGTGGATCGCGCTGAAAACGCTCGAAAACTTTGGCAAAATTCCCTCGGTAAGCGAGCTCGGTTCGTGGCTGCGATCAGCGCGATTCTTGTTTCCCCGCATTTTCGGTTCCAGGTTACGAAGATGATCAGCCTGGCCAAGGACCTTTACGCTGGACGGGAGGACCTGCTGATCGATTACGAGAGAAAAATCCTGTGGACATTGAATTTCAACGTCACCTTCGCCGACGTGCACTCTCTTTTCGGGTACCATTTGATTAACTGCACGTATTGCGCGCATCTCTCGGAGGAAACGTTCACGTTCGTTTATCGAGCGGGTGGTTACACGGTGAGCCGACGTGCGACACAAAGACTCTACTTGTTTCAAATGCCGCGAGCTAAATCGAACGTATTTTTTAGATCGACGTGACCCTGCTGGACGAAAGATTTTGTCGAATGTCCGCGAGTTTGGTTGCCACAACGGCGGCCGAGCTGGTTCTCGGCCTCGTCGTGGACACCGAGCAGGATCGCGCTGCGGATCGTACCAACGATATTCGACCGCGATGGTTGTTTTGGAGAGGATTGCTGTACGGTGTCGCCTCAACCGTTGGCTCTCACTTTAGCTGCAGGTTAGTGCCATATCGTTCTCGCGTTTGCCTTAAACCGGCTTTGTTTTTCTCTTATTGGAAGCGAAAGCGACGGTGTTGTGACGTCGGGAAACAGGTTTCAGGACGAGGAGGTAGACCGATGTCGAGTCATGATGCTGCGTTGCATACTAAACTCTGGGAATAAGAACACTAGATTCGCGGTGGTGTGGAAAAAATACAATCGCAGCAGATACGGTCGGATAGCCGAATCTTTTCTCGAGCGAGCAAGCATGCTGTCGTTCCTCGAGACGTTCGAGTGTTGAAAAGGATCGCGCTGAAGAATTTGCGATCTCGCTTGAATTTGATGATTTGATAATTGAATTTTATACGAATAAAAAGTAAGTCAGTTTTCTTATTGTTCAGATACGTTGTTTATTTTGCGTTTACGATATTCCGCCGTGGTTGCGCTCGTTCGCGCTCGTTACAGCCGTTTGCTCGTCCGTGAAGCGGTGCCGTACGCTTGCTGAGTGTTCTGCCACTCGTCCCACTTGTCCCAGGACTTGTCCACGGAGACCAGACCCTGCGCGTCGTCCTGAAACCGAAAAGATTCGCGTCGATTTAAAAAGATCGCGCGGAGGAAACTCGGAAAACAGTTTCCGTGCGGTTTTGACGGTACCTTGAACAACGAGTTGACCACGCCTCCCCATGCGCCGAAGAGATTCAAAAGATCCGGTCTCTTCGAGTAGAGAGTGCTAGCGGCCAACGTTCCGTGCGTCAACTCTTCGAGAGCGTTCACGTGTTTGTCGGCGGAACTGACTATAACCCGCGGTGGTTCCATGCCCAAGTTGCATCGCGCCCATTCGTCGATGGGTACGCGCCCGCCTTGAGGACACAGCAATTCAAAGTCCGAGCTCTTCGATCCTCCTTGTCGACCGACGTCCAGCTCCTCGTTTTTCTCTCTCTCCTTCTCGTCTGCAAACAGGAAACGAGGGCACGATGGCGGTCGCTTTCTGCGATACGCTGCGAAACGATTCGTCGCATTATTGCATTTTACTGATTGTACTCACCGATCTGCGATAGCGCCGTTAACGCCAAGAACGCCACGTCCCCTTTGTCGGCCGTCAAACATCTAAAACGAGACGCGCGGTTCGAGTAGGTGCGCTCTTGTATAGAACTTACTTTTTATTAACGCTAACTAGAACTAAGGACGTTTATGTAATTTTTAATTGTTGCAGGCGAATGATAAGAAAAACGATTGACTTAAAATCTTATCTTTAGCGATGCCACTCTGTGTGGTTCTAATATAAATCAAAATTGTACTAAATTCTCTGGAATCTTATGGTTTAGATTTAATGTTTATGTTTTAGAGCAGGCATGTCCAAAATTTGCTCGATCGGAGGCATTTTCAAGGGAGACGCCCACTTCTCCCGCTCGCGCGTCTCGCTCTCCGTAGCGACCATAGTTCGCGAAGCTCCTCAGGCCCGTACGTACCGTATGCCGTATGCAGTGCGCGTGGCGCGTTGGGGCGACTCTCGTACACATAGGTTTCCATATCACCTATGAAGTACTATGGTCAATGCGTTTTTTTTGTCAGTGGTAACCCCTATAGGCTTATTTCACAGCGTCGCACGATAATTTTGAAAAAATCAATTTGTAAAATAGTTTTTAGTTATACTGTCAAAATTTTATTGACAATTAGGAAAGCTTGACTATTGCGGACGTTCGTCAGAACTGCTTGGCAAATCCGAAATATCGAAGGGAAGGACGGACGTCGATATTCGCATCAACGATGACAGCGAGGAATCATTCAGCAGTGTACGCTGTTCTGTTTTAATACTACGCATTTTCGAAAACGAACATTCGCGTAAATAAGTTGATCCGAACATTGAGAAAATTCGGATCGCGAAATTTCTTAAAACCGGGTAGTTTGTTTCATTTAAAATTTTGAAAAATTCGGCTCTTTTACCTTCCTTTTACCGCTCTTTTATTTCAAAGAAATGTCGTGCCGAAGATCGCACAGTTCTTGTTGATATTCGACGGGTTGTTCTTCGATTCTAACGGATAAGGGATTCTCAAAAAGGAGTAGATCATTTCTAATCGCATTGAAGTCAGTGAAACGATTTTCGAACCGATCTATCACCGATCGAAGAATATGCAAACGATTCTTAAAATCGCATTGACTGCCAAATTCTTAAAAAATTAATTGGCAAGAGGGAAAAAAGAAAAATATTATTTCTTTTGCATTAAAATGATTTCGAAAAAGTTCCAGCTTCCTACGAAATGAATCTACATCGCTACACAATTCGGAAATAGATTGATTGGGCGATTGTAATTTTAAATTTAATATGGCGAGGTGATTTATGATGTCAAAAATAAACGAGAGTTCGCACAGAATTCCACTACATTGAAAAATAGCAGAGCGAGCATAGAAATGTCCAATCGATTGAGCCCTCTTTCTTTTCTTTCACATATACGGCGTACGGTACGTACGGGCCTGAGGAGCTCCGCGGACTATGAAACGGAGAAGTGGGCGTCTCCCTTGAATATGCCTCCGATTGAGCAAATTTTGGACATGCCTGTTTTAGAGAGATCATTCTCTCTCCCTGCTTTTCGCGACCGAAAGTCATAAATGCGTAAAGATCCGCAGTCTAACTATCAAGAAAACTCACGCGATGGCTCCGGCTCCGCCTCTGAAACTTTCGGCTGCGGTCGGCAAGCACTTGGTCGCGTCTCGCACTCGATCGTCGCCGGCTGCGAGGCTGCCAACGCATTGCTGGCACAGTTTCGAATTTTGGGGTGCGCCTGGTGCGCAGGATCCCGCGAAAAAGTCGGCCGCATCGTCCTCTGAGGTTATCAGGCCCTGTTCCTTCAACGCGTGGATGGGAGCTGTCCAGCCAGCGAAGTTGCCTGTGTATCCGCTGTGGCAGGAGCGTTTGCCACGCAGGTCGGCTGAAACGCGAGGAAGAGTACGAGAGGATTGCGATCGAGTCGACGGCGATTCGATCGGGTTGGAGAGAACGCCAGCTCGGCTCACCTAACGAGTTGATCGTGGAATTTTTCTTCACCACAGCGACCGCCGGTCTCTCGCTCAGCTTGGTGGATCCTGTTCCGTAGGATTCCGCGATGATCGGTGTCGCGTGGAAATCTCGGATCGCCCGAAGCACCGAGCCTCCCTCAAGGACCACCAGATCCGTTTTGCCCTCCTTCAAAGCGTTCAAGCAGGAGTGCTGATCCGTTCCGGACTTCGCACACTCCAATTTCGGTCGGACGTCCCTGTCGGAGACACGTTCAAACGTAGAGCAGCGGTCGGCACATTTGTCTCAATTGACACCTTCTCTTTTACGGTTACAGCGATTAGAACGTCTTTATGCACCAAAATTTCGTAGAAGATCAAAGAAAATGTATATTCTTTGTACGGCTACATTTATTTTGATGCTTGAACATTGATTACAAACGAATCAAATTTTATCTAATTTAAAATGAAACGCGTGGCGTTCATATTTGTTGGACTTTGTCAAAAACCTTCGTCACGAGTCTGGCTCGTAAAAGTACGGCAAGGGGTTAAGGGCGAGGATAAAATTGGCGTACCGTAAGCACACGTCTACATTCAGCAACTTGGCCGAGCTAGGGGAATCAGGGAACTACTGTTCGCATTACACTTGATTCCCCTTTCTCGCGTCCCACTCCACACATGTTCTTGCCTGTTTAAAACAAAAATGCCTACCCCTGACGTAGAGGTTCGTCCGGATAAATCTGCATACTCGAATTAGAAAGGAATGCAGGAGCAATCCGTCCGATTGGGTCATTCCACCGGCACTTTCGGTTCTAGCCGAATGATTGGCTAAAGCGTGCGACGTCGCGGCTTCGCCATTGGCTTATTGCGAGATACGGAGAGTAAGTCTAGAAAATTGAATTTCGCGTACCTAGAAAACGCGGCTCGGCCAAAAGCCTGACACTTGTCCAGCGCGCTGTCGGTCCAGACGCACCAGCGGGCGATCTTGCCAACGGCTCCGGAGTTTCTTTCGATCACGTCCAGGTACTTGGAGTTCTTGAGATGATCCTCGGGAAGAATTGGCGGCGCCGAAACGGCCAAGGTCTTCTTGTCCAACAGCATGATGTTTTTCCACCAATCGGCATCCTCTTGTTCTCCCAGTTTGCCGAGATCGGTCAGTTCCTGCGAACGCGGACGATACATACAGTAAAGTACGGCTTTGCTGTCCAACAGCCGTATTTTTGGTGGACAGTAATCCTGGCGTTGCGATCGTATTTTTGTTACTTCAAAGTGGAGTCCGAACACAGAGAAGGACAGAATGAAATTCAAAGGAGAAGCCGAACATAGAGAAGGACAGAACGAGTGTCTCTTTCCTTGCGACCGAAACTCGAATCGTCGATTTAACCACTAAATACAATTGGAATTATAACGTGTTTGGTCCGATATTAATCCGAAAAATCCCAGAAATACGATAGTGAAATTTCATGAAAAAAAATCATGAAAATTTAGGTGATGGGGTAAATATAATGTCTTTAGTGACTAACACGCGATTTAACAGACAACAAATATATATATATTTATTAAAACAATAACGACTCTAAAACAACAAAACAAATATAACTAAAAACAATAACGAGAAAGCTAAACGCTAAATCTCCAGTCTACAAAGCGCGGGGATATCAACGTCAGGGTGACTTCTCAACACAACGCTGTGTTCGCCACGAGAGTCACAAGCTTTCTGACTGGCGAGTGAAAATCATTTTTGGTGGGAGGATCGTCGACGTCAGAAAAACCGTTAAAAATAGGGGAGGACTTTTCCGTTCCTCGAGCGAACGGAGAAAGTTCTCTCCCCCAAAACCATGTGTTCTTAGACATCCCTGCAACGGACATTGCAACGGTTGAGTCAGGGTTCTGGCAATCGTCACTGTCATGACCGTACCCTCGACCTAACCATCTAAAGTGCGTACTTGGGAAGGATGGAATTTCCCTGTCCCAAAAGGTCGCTTTTTCCACGCACTATGTCCGCTACATAAATTAAGAAAGTCGAACATTTCGATTCATTCGAGTCAATGTGTGGTGTTCACACCGGTATACAGTAAAGCTCCGACTAGTGTCCAATTTGGGGGGTCCCGATTCCTATCCAGGCCTACTCACTCCACTCCCTGTCTCCACTCCCTGGCTCGGGTATATCGGTGTGAACACCGATATACGGACGCAACGAATCGAATATTCAAACATCTTAATTTTCATTATTTTTTCATGGGACCCTTAAAAACGTATCTCTGGAATTCCTCCGATTAAAACAAGACCAAACACGATATAATTTGAATTGTATTTAGTGGTTTAATCGACTGTGAAAGTTTCGTCATCATGCTTCACATGTAGAGTAAATATGGGCCAAATTATATCGTGTTTGGTCTTGCCTTAATCAGAACAATGCCAGAAACAAGTCAGTGAAAGTCTCATAAAAAAATAATGAAAAATAAAGCATTTTGAATTGGCATTACATTGTGAGAACACGAGAGCCTTTAAACTGTGTCGGCCACACGCTGCGTGTACCCGTCGCCGACACCGTTGCCCTATTGTAGTCTCGCTCGGCCCGAGCGGAGTGGTAGACGCAGCCATAAATTAGAAAAGCAAGGAAGATCACGATTCCTTTCCACTCCGGTGAACCACCCCCTGCCCAAGAATCAAGGGATTACTGTACCCGAGCCGAGATCAATCATCGCCGCCAGTGGAATGAGTAGGCACTGGACTTAGAACGCGGTGTTGACTCCGGACAGTAAACCCGACTTCACTGTAGTACGAAAGACGAACCTAAACGGGAGAACAAACATACCCGCTGCAACGCTCCGACGTTGCCGGCCTCCGCTGCTCCGCCGTTGGTCATGTATCCTTGCCAAGGCCTGGCCGCCCAAGTGCACGGTTTCGTGTTCGCGTTGATCGGCACTTTGCTACCGTCCGGACAGAAGTAACGAAATTCGGCGGGGTTCTCCGACGTGGGTACTGCAGGAGTCACGCCAACCGGCAGCCCGAAGAATCGTTTCACGTAGATCACCTTGGTCCAGGCGACATCGCCGCCGTTGTGGGCCAAACAGCGCAACGCGCCCTCGTAGCCAGAATAGATGTCCGGGTAGTCGCAAATATCTGGATTCTCGCAGAGAGCGCACATGTTCGAGTACGTCTCCTCTGCAGGATAGAAACAACGTTGCATTTGTAGGCATTTTTTAGGTAGAAGGATCGAAGTAGGGGTGGAAGGTCCGAGCAAAGAGACGGGAAGCGAGTTTTATGGTGCAGACGTGACATTTAGTCAATTGGGGGACTTAAAACGATTTACTAAATTTGCCAAGAGTCCCAAGTTTATTAGTGACGAACGCACCATAAGACTCGTGTACCCCGGACGAAACCCCAGATGGTTGACGAAAAGCTAGAGACGACAATAACCCTACGGTCATGACCTTCCCTTACTCCACTGATTTCGGAGGGCGGGTTTTTTGACCAAAACACCTAAGCGATTGGGTGTCATAAGAAAACGCCCACTTAGGGATAGGTATAAAAGACACAGCGTGTCAACAACCAGTGAGTAATCAAAGTAGCGTCGAAGAACAACTCCGAGTAACAGCCAAGTCCTAGCATATCTAGCCGATCGTAACCACCCCTTACAAATATATATTTCATCCACTGCTAAACCTGACTCCCGTTTATTTTAAACCTCTCGACCGTCCTACACATTATTATTATTATTATTATGTTACGTTATAGAAGCAACTTACTCAGTCGGTGATTGATCGCTGGATCCGGCGACCACGTGCCCACCAAGCAACCTTTCGAGAAGAGCGAGCTAAAGGCGCGCAGCTCGTTCTCGCGCGCTGAATATTGCGGGTCGTGAACATTCTGCAGGACTCCCATAGCGGTCAGTTTGGTGATCGGTATTTTGTAGCCGACGTTGCGGCCCACCCCGGTGTGACAGGACTTCAAGCCGCGCAACCCTTGCACGTTGCTTATGTCCAAATCCTTGTGTATCACCGCCACGGCTTCGTACCGGTAGATCGCTTCCGGCTCCTCTTTCGTTCTCACCTGCGAATCGGACGATCAGAGGGATACCTGCACTGTGAAAGCTTCAGGCACTTTGGTCGGTTCAGGAGAGTGTGCTCACCTGTTCGACGACGCTGTAGCCGGCGCTCGAAGCCAGCGCGTTGTTCTTCGCTGCCAAATACATGTCTTCCGGGTCGACGGCCACCACATCGGCTTGCTTCTTGCCGACCTTCTCGATGCACGCGTATCGGTCGCGACCGGAAATGCAAGAGATCGGGATACCCTTCAAGGCCGAGTCTTCGGTCATTTCCTTGCATTCCTTCCAGTAGATCTCCGGCACGCAGATCGTGACTGAACGAAACAGACAACGAGGAATTAGCGCCGCGAAATATCGCGAGTTGATATTTTCTACCGATCTCGGGATTTTACTTACAAACTTTTCCAGTCGGCACGGTGCTAGCGGCCGTGTCAGCCGTGACAACGTCGCCGAGAAGCGCGACGATCGTCAGGGCGACGAACGTGCCGCCAATATCTCGCCTCATCGTCGTTTCGAGAGTTTTCCGCTCGAACGGTTCGAAAGACGGACTTCGAGAAAGCGAAATCGGATACGAAAGCGAGCGAAGCGGCAAGGTGCGATCGCGGATCGAGACTGCAGTTGCCTCGTTGGTTCGCGATCCGTGCAACACTACCGGCGAGACTCGACGACAGCCTCCTTATATACATATTGCAGCGACTACTAGTTGTCGGTCTCGACGCGTTTACCTGCGGAGAGAGACGCGGACGCGGCGGTTGACGATAGAGAGATCGAGATTGGCGATGGTTCTGACCTCGCCGAGATAATCGCGCATATCTTTTTTTTGTATTGTTCGTTCGAACAAATATTCTCTCGACTCGTTCCTTTCAGAATTCTCCTCCCCGCCGAGACTTCTTCCTTGCTCCTCTTGCGCGATCTACGATTATTTTGCCTCCTAAAAGGTGACCCCTCACTTGTCGCCATTAAAAATTGCTGTACCATTATTCAAAATACTGTTTCGATATCTTGCGAATTGCTACACATTTAAGTATTGCACGAGGTACTCTATCAATTTCATATCCACAAAATGAAAAGAATCATATAAAATGGAATTACTTTAGGTTGGAAGAAATGTTTAATTTTCGCGTTGAACTAGCTCCGAGCGGAAAGGGTAAAATAATTCCGACAGCTGTGCCGAGTTTTGCTAAGTTCGTGTTATATTGTGCTCGAATATTAAAACTATGATATAAAAAATAAAACAAAAATGTTTTGGGCAGTCACCCACTTTTCATTTTTTCAAATTTTCTCTATTGTGCTAGGTTGTGCTAAGATTGTGCTAAAATATTACCTTAAAAATATAATAAATAAAGAAGTTATCCGTAAATAATAGTTTTGGAGATGCTATCGACGTTCAAGTTAGTAACAGTTATCCAAATCGATGTGCCAACCTAGCAGATATACGATTACATGCTGTTTGGACAACTGTTACTAACTTGATCGTTAATTGCATGTGTAATACTATTATTCACCACAACTTCTTTATTTATTATTTTTTTAAAGCTATACTTCAAAACAATCTTAACACAACCTAGCACAACTTGTAGGAGGGGATTATGTTTACGATTTCGCGTCTCGTCGCGTCGCGTGAACCCCCTTGGATCTGCGAGGCACGTCTCGCGGTTGCTTATTGGTCGAGACGGGATGCTCGAAACGCGAGACGCGTGCAAACGATCGCGTAATTCCCCGTGTGTCAAGGTCGCGATCCGATCGGTGCAGCTATTAGAAGAGGATATCGAGGCGAGGCGAGACGACCCGACCCTTGTGCAAGACCCGAGTAAACACGAAAACAGACTTCGGTAACGGCGATAATCTTTCACCTTGGGACTCGCAGTTACATTTATCGCGAGCCCGTGGGTGTCGCCGGTCTCGCGGAAGAGGAAAGTAAGAGCGCGTCGCGGGAAATCCATTCCCGATACAACTCGCGAGGCTAGGCGAGGAAAATTCCTGAGGAAGATCGAGAACGTCAACGTAGAACAACGAGTGAACGGACAGAGCTTGGAAACACATCGTGCGCGCCGAGTGTAGCGGCTATCGTGGCCGACCGCGGCTCACATTTTCAGTCTGAGGGTAGGGTAAGTTCTCAGCTTGGAAATTTCTAGATGATTCTCCAGAGTCGTCAGTTCCTCGAGGTTGCTTCGGACCGATCGCGCGAGGCTGGCTTTCCTCGCGATCGCGCGCATCTTTCTCTCGCGAAAACTGGCAGTCTTGACGCGAAGAGGGTCTCGCGTGGCCGCCGCTGCCATTCGATCCGTCTCGGCCTCGGTCTTCTGGATTCGACGCTTCAGTTCCGAGTTTCTCCTTCGCCAGGACCGTGCCTCGTCCGATATCCGTCGCGACCTTTTCCGCTCTTCCCTCACCGTTTCATCCAGTTCCCGAATCGAGAGTTTGGTCGACGAACACTCCGCGAGCTCGCGGGGATTCTTCCTTTCCGCGATATCGGTGCTCGCGCAAACGAATCCCCGGCCGTCGAGTTTTCTCGCCTGCGAAACGAGAATCCTCGTTGAACGGTGAATACTGGTACAAAGGGGAACGCGAGCTGATTACCTTAACAATGGTCAGGTCGAGCAAGCTCGCTCGCAAATCTTTCATCGTACGTTGCAGACAAGCGCGTCGCCATTCCTCCTGGGATCGGGCTCTTTGCAGGTTCACCACTCGACGTAATTCGGCCAGTTTTCGTTGGCCGGCAGCCGCGACAGCTTCGGCAACGTCGTCGAGTTCCTTCCGCGGAATCAGCACGGCCTCGGCCCACTCGGAAGCGGAACAACCGCGAGGTTGCTCTCGCAGCTGCCCGGTTTTTAGCATCAGACGAACCTCCTGGTCCTCGAGCAGCTCTAGCATGGCCTTTTCCAGGCGAAGGACGTTTTCCTTGCGGCGCGCGACGGCCGCGCGCGCGCTCGAACAAGCCCTTCGATGGAACGCGAGACTCTGTTCCGCTTCCGCCAGCTCGATCGCGCAGCCCCTGACCTGAGTGCACGCGTGTTCGTCGTCCATTAAGACGACACTAGCGCGTGACTGCACACAATCACCGCAGTACACTCGCACACCGCCAGACCACGTATACGTACGCGAGGATAATCCAAAGACGGGTTTTCTCGGTAGTCAAAATCGCTAGATGAAAGTTCAATCTACGGGGCTATTTGCCTCAAAAGTCCTGCTTTTACGTTTACGACGCGTAATTCTCATTATTCGTCAGCATGTCGCGTAGCAGCGAGAAGCTATGGACAGGCGACGGTGCTGCCGCCTATCGTGGCTGTCGATATTCTGCCGAATAATGAGAATTACGCGTCGTAAACGTAAAAGTAGGACTTCTGAGGCAAAGAGCCCCCTAGATTGATCTTTCATCTAGCGTTTTTGACTAGTAAGCAACCCCGTCTTTGCATTATTGAGAAATCAGGAGTGGAATCCAGTCCCTTGCAATCCTCGCGTACGTATACGTGGTCTCGCAGTGCGCGAGTGTACTGTACCGACTGTGCGCAGTCACGCGCGAGTGTCGTCTGTCTAGGAGACGCAGTCCTTAACGGTATCTGCAAAGCTTCGTACAGATCTGAGCATTTCGCCGAACATTCCGCCGGACGACGAATCGAACATTAAACAGAATATTTTTATTTAATCCGGCAGTGCCCACGTGAACTTCTGAAACGAAAGTATCCACGCGGGGTGGTCATGGAACCCCAGTGCAAAGTAATATTTGTACTCAATGTATTACGTGTATTATGTTTTTGCTAAAATAACGAAGAAAAAGTAATATTTGTACTTAATGTTTTATGTGTGTTATGTTTTCGCTGAAACAACGAAGCATATTGGGAAATCGCGTCTACCTTGATCTCCGATTCCATTTTGAGACGTCGAAGCCCGCACGTTTCTCGCCACTGGTCCGCCTCCACTCTGGAGGGCAGACCACCGTCCGGGGTCACGTCCAAATCGCGCAAACCTCTCAGATACGCCATCCATTCTCGCGGCAGCAAGTCCGACTCGCTCGTTGTCGGGTCCAAGACGCGCTCGGCGAGTTCGCGGAGGAAAGCGAGCGATGTGCCGCATGCGGCGGCCAACGCGGTTCTCGGCCGCTTCCGATAATGCCGGAGCAGCTGTTCCGCCGCCATCGGTTGTTTCGAATCGAGGAAATCCGTGCGGAACTTCTCCTCGAGCAGCTTGTCTCGCCTACGCGACGCCTCGTACCGATTTCTTAGCTCGATCAGGCCCGCCTCGAAGAGCTCGCTCTCGGCGGCGAGGGTGCGCACCCTTTTTGCAGCGGGCGAGAGCTCGCGCTCGATCGCGTATCGGATCTCGCGTCTCCGTTGTCCGATTCGTCGGTGCCACAGGATTCGCCAGGACGCGGTCAATCTCTCCAGAAGCACGGATCGCTCGACTCGAATCTTTTCCGCCGCCAACTCGTTCAACCGGTCGTCGAACGCTTTCGCGCGGCTCCAAAATTCCCCTGAAACGATAAGCAGCAGATTTCGATACTGACCTCCCTTTCTCGTTATCTAGCTCGCTCGCTTGCAAGATACACGTATGTATCAACCGTTCGCTTGCAAGATCTACGTATGCACCAACCGTTCGCGCGATCTATGTTCATTTCCAGCGTCGACCTGTACGCGAAACGATCGGCTCGCAACGCGCTCGACTTGTTCTCGTAGGCTTCGATCGCCTCGACGTCTTCCCTCGTGTAGCTGGACGGATCGATTTCATTCACCAGACAATCCGGCATCGGGACGATTCTCTTCGCGTTCTCCTCCAATCTGAAACGTTCAAGAGCGAATCGCGATATCTCGTTGATATCCTCGCCAACTCGCATACGGGTCATTGCATGCCAAATTGATTACTTGTCTTGACCCCACCGTCGACGATTTCGTTATGAATGAAATATGTTGTGGTCGTCATCTGTTGTCGTCCAATGTAGTCATCATTTTGCTGGTTTAGAATCTGTTTAAAAATTACAGGCCTACGAAGCGTGCAATTTTTAACCATTTTCGTGAAAACGGGCCTCGTCTACGAACCTTTTATCTCGGGAACTTTATTCGAAAAGGATCGGGCTATTATAAAATAATTTTTTCAACTTCGATAGTTAACTTTATAACGACGGAAAATGTAAACAAATTCTTTGTTTGTGTTTTTTTTCGATGATTTGCCAGAGCGATTTAAATTTTGGACAAAATATGGTCGTATCACTGGGAGTTTTTCCGTTAAAATAAGCCCTTGAAATGGATGGGGAATTGGAAATTGGCGTCGCAATGAGCTGGAAAATGACGCTAATTTTACACGAACTACAACATATTTCGTTCAGAACAAATTCGTCGATGGCGACGTGGAAAAGTGATCGATTCGGCATGGAATGGCAATTACCCGACTTCGAGCACGCCGTCCATCATTCGTTCGAGCGCCGATCTGCGAAACGCGTAATCTTTCTCCTCTCCGGTCTCGGAGCTCTCGGAGTTCTCGGTGTTCTCGGCTTCGAGCCTCGATTCGACTCGATCGCCGTCGAGAGAAGACGTTTCCTCGGAATTGTACCACAGGGAAGCGTCCGGAAGCCGATCGGAAGCGTCCACGCCAAACGTTTGCATCAGTTTGACGACGCAGCGCCGCGTTTCCTCCGTGCGTTCGATGGCCGCCTTTGTCTCCCTTCGTTTATCCGATCGAATCTCCTCGTACGATTCGTTGAAACGAATTTTGGCGGCGCGTTCGCTATCGTTCGCGAGGATGTTCGCCTCTAGGACTTGAAGGTACCCGTGGCGCGAGTCGAACAGGTTCGTCTGGTTTGGCGGGTTCTCCTCGTTGAATAGCTCCGAGTCGTATTCTTTCTCCAACCTGCAACACGATGTTCCCGCGTTCCGGTCGAACGAATCTCTTCGCGATACCCTAAGCTCACCTCGACACCGCTTGTCTAGTTTCCTCGGAAAACCGACACCAAGCTAACATATCCGCGTCCTGCGAACTCATCTCTGCCAGAGGATAGTTGGTGACTTTCGATTCGCCCAGAACGGACCACACGCAGCTCGGCGGAACGCGCAGAGGTTCGACGAATCTCTCCCGCAAGTATCGACTGGCTCGATTGTATCGATCGATTTTCAGCTCGACCGACTCCGACGATCGCTCCCCGGTCAATCTAGCAGCTGCCAGTTTACGTTCTCGAGCTTCCGCGTCGAGATCGAACGCGTGGATCGGGAGTCTCGCCTCCGGCGACTCGCTCTCGTTCGAATCAAGCAACGCCTTCATCTGCGTCCCACAGTGGGACAACGTGACGAATGTTGTGTGAAAATCAATGCACTTTTAATAGAAGTAAGGTAGAGCAACGATTTTTTAAAAATTAAAGTCGAAATGTTGCAGAATGTAGGGAAAATATTTTCATTGTATTATATTTATTACAATCTCTTGATTATCTGGTAAGAACGTTTTCTAACCTCGGAAATCTCTATTAAACTTGCAGAGTTTCAAGAAAATTGTGGTTTATCCGTGTACAGGGTGTTTCAAACTTATTATTCCAAAAACTGACCCAGACAGAGGGGAAAAACAGTTTCCGTCAAATTTTTCATCCCCTGGACTGTAGGGGGCGAAAAATTGTCCGATCGACTCGAAATTTAAAACCCATATAGATTTTGGTACAGCGAATCGATCGCCGAGATCGAAGGCAATTAGAAATTGTCTGGGAACAAAGTTCTAGACAAGAAAACCGTTTCTTCTCGGCAAAGAATAGGCGGTTTTTTTGTGCGAAAGTTGTTTCTTGTCCTTGTTAATAGCCCTAGGTGGTTTTTTCAGATTTTTAGTTTTTATTAAGGCTTAAGAGATTAGAATTAAGTTGCGAATTATATATCGTGTTATCGCGTGCGACTCTAGGTTAAGGATAATGTGAATCGACGTTAAATGATTGTCCGATGTTGAATGATTTATCAATTAAAGTGTTTCAAACTTATATGTTGTAACCATGGACCGCAAAATTGACCTTAACCAGTTAACTGCGCTCGACGTGTACACACGTCAATCCAGAACTCTATTGCGGTGCAATAACAATAACATTATCAAGAATTAATTATTAATTTTTTATCAAATAAAAATGTAATCCTTCCTCGTTTCTCGTAAAATTTATAAGAGAACCATTTTCTCTGCGTTCGACGTGTATAATCGCCGTTGCTTGATTTTAATTCCGCGCTCAGTCGGGGATTTTTAAAACTAAATTCCGCAGTTAAGAGGTTAACAGTGAATCCCATGATCAAAATTGTCGTTCCATTTCTAGGTCGCTTACCCGCTGTCTCATTACACGTAAGTCCTCAAGGATCGAGAGTCGCCTTGAAAGTGCTTGCTCCTCTTCGACGGCGATCCGTTTACGAATGCTCCGTTCCATCCACGTTTCGCTCGAGCGGTCTTCCTCTTGCGCGGTTGCTTTACTTTCGCTTCCGCTCTCGCTTTCGGGTCCGGAGTTCCTTTCGCGCGGAGGGTCGACACGATCTCCGAGGTCTCGGACACGTTTACCGTTCGTTTCCAGGATCCTACGGAAATCAGTTTTCGCGAGAGTCCACCAAGATCGATCGGAGATCGGATGGAAAGTACCTGCTCGCCGCTAGATCCCCGTTTCGACCCAGGGAAACAATCGTGTCGGCGACGAGCACGGCGCTTCTGGTGCCGCCCTCGCTTCTGTGATGAGCGACGAACACCGCGAAGGCTCGCAGCGCGTGTGCATCATCTCGCGCAACGATCGATCCGTCGTAACCGCACGCGAGCAAAATCCCTCGATCGCGTGATCGACCACGGTGCAGGCCAATCCCGAGGTTCCTCGTTCGGTGAAGCGATGGAACGACTTCGGTTAGCGTCGCTTCATGGAAACCGGCCTGGAAAGCGACGAGGGGAGGAAAATCTGGAAACATTGTCTACTCGCAGATGAGTATCCGACCAGAGCTTTATTTTTAATTTAATTAATTGTCGTATCGATTGTCCCTCTCTACTGCGGCAAATCAATTTCTACGTACCTGAACGTGTTTCGAGAACCAGGATTTCAAACAATTAAGTCCAAATCCACGTATGGATTAATGGATCCCTTAAATCGTATTACAGTAAAGTCAAGTTTACTGTCCAACAGCCGTGTTTTTGGAGGACAGTAATCCTGGTGTTCTGATCGTATTTTTGTTACTTCAAAGGAGAGTCCGAACACAGAGAAGGACAGAATGAAATTCAAAGGAGAAGCCGAACATAGAGAAGGACAGATTGAGTGTCTCTTTCTTTCCCATACGCTGTCCTTCCTTGCGACCGAACTTTGAATCGTCGACTTAAGCACTAAGTACAATTGGAATGATATATAGAACAGAATGATATATAGATACAATTGATATGATATATAGAAAAATGCCAGGAATACGATAGTGAAATTTCATGAAAAAAAATAATGAAAATTAAGAAAGTTGAACATTTCGATTCATTCGAGTCATTATTTTATCGTATTATTGCGGACTCTACCTCGCTATATCATAATATTGACTTTTTCAATGGGTCGTTGCAATCATTCGAGAGAAAATTGCGTACAATTATATGCTAATTTAATACCTGTATTCCTACAGCTTACGGCATGTTCCTTTATAAGTAATTTTAGTCTGAGACTTTCAGTTTTGTTTTTCTTTTGTATTGTAAGCATTTGTATAAATGGATTTCGGTCCGTACATAATAATAATAATAAAATCGAAGCGGATCGTCACTTCGCAGTCTCTTACCTCGAATTCGATTCGATGCAGCTCCTTCGAGAGGTACGGGATCGCGAGCACTGCCTCGCCCGAGCTCGCACCATCGGGAAACGATCTGCCGATGCCGTACAGGCTCTCATAAAGAAGCGGCACGGTAATCGCGCGATCAGCTGTCGCTGTCTCGCGAAATTCGCCGTTCAGCTGGCAGGAAAACACCGCGATCGCGCCACCGGCCAGAGAACGCGTTTCGTTCGCTGCCACGAGGACCAGCACTTTCGCCTCGGCACGCGAATCCGTGCGGTAAATCAAAAAGTCCACCAGCTGTCGGAGAACATCTCGATCAAGATCGATCGAAGCGCGGAGGATCGCTTTCCTACCTGATCAGAGGTTAACAATCTAACCCGGATCGGATTTCGGTTCTCGCTAACCCGCTGTAACACGCGTAGCTTCGGTAACCGGTTACTAAATGCCTCATTGTAAACCTGGTTCACCCGGTAAGAGCGTGTTATGGTCGTAAAGCATTAAAACAGAGATCGGGTCTTTGTAATCCATGAAACTGTGTAACCCACAGTAAGAGCTGGTTTTGGGTACGAAGTTTGAACTCAACGTATTGTTTCAAAATGATTCGTAGATGAATATTCAACTGATTGGCCCCGAAGCATAAATAAGAAAAGTTTTGAAAGGTTTAACTCTTTGCACTCGAGCGGCGACTCGGAGGCGCCGCTAATAATTCGGATACCATTATTCAAAATATTTGTTTCACCATTAAATTTGTATTTAATATTTTAATAAACCGCTGAAAGTATTGCACGAGGTGTTGTATCAGTTTCATATCGATAAAACTAAGAAAATCATATAAAATGGAAACATTTGAGGCCAGAAGAGAGATTCGGTTTTCAAAAATTAGAATAGCACCGAGTGCAAAGGGCTAACCGGGTTTGGGTTAGGGTATGGCGTCGTGTTAGAATCCCTGTACCTGACGACCGACGTTGAACGCGGCGACGACCTCTCCGGCGGTCGTTGCCTTTAGAAGAAACACCCGACCTAGGCGAGAAGATCCAACTCCGAGCAAGGCTCCCTCCTCCGAGAACTTGAGTCGGTCCAACGGGTTCTTCTGCAGGTGAACGCAGCTCGCGATCTTTGGGGCGGAAGGCGTCGCGACGTCGAGAACCAGGCAGTTTCCATCGACGCTGCACGTCGCCAGAATGGGCGACGAGGAATGCGAGGCCAAGCGTGTCACTGAAACCGAAACGTCGCGTTCTTTGTTCGCTCCAGTTTCTCTTTGCTTCTCTTCGTGTTCGCCCGTCGACGCGAACCTTCGCCGTGATGATTCAACAACGGACAACGGTTCCTCGGACAGACCACCATCCCGGTGGTTGCGTCCAGCACGGACAGTCGGCATTTGGGTTGGTTCGACAGAGCAGCAAAGTACTGCGAAAGCCCTCGCAGAGGCGCGATCGCTGCAACCTCGCCGACATCGTCTTCTCTGGACAGCGTGTCGAGCCGAGGCGAGCGATCGCGCGATCCGCCTGTGATCGATAACATTTCGCCACCCTCCCCGAGAAGGACGATCCTGTCGTCGATCGAATGACTCTCCGCCCTGTTGGGATATGACGGTAGCGATATCGTCCAAATCGGTAGCCAATGCTCGTTTCGATCGGTCGCGCTTGTCCGACTTCTGAAAAACTGCAAGAGAGTAACAGCTACCGTGAATTCCTTCTACGGCATCCCCCGCAGGGTTGTTCCAATCAATTGAAACAAAATCTGTGCAAAGTTCGAGCGGATACAGATAACGGGAAAACGTTCTATATATTTTCTTTTTAACACGTTGAACGCCCTGCGTGAATCGGTAGTGTTTCTCCCGGGGCCCAAGCAAAAAAAAATTTACAAAAGACTATAACGCATTGTCCTGAGTGTCCAGAGTCACCCCAATTATGTTTACAATGTTCTAACGAATTCCATCGTAACTAATGAAATGTTATAATATTTTAAAAACAAATTTAAATATAAGTATAATTTGTTGGTGTAAGTATGTTTTATATTTTATCATTTTATTTTATTATAAGTATATTTTTAATGTTTGTTTTTGTTTACTTTATACTTTATTGCTACCCTGTGTTGTCTATGCATATCTATAAATTACCTCCAAAATCCTGCTTTAATTGGACGAAGAATAGTGTCACCCATTGACGGGCGACGGGGCTCCTGCGGAAACATAGCCGTCACACAGATACCGGTGACGTGGCGTTCAACGTGTTAAAGTCTTAACAATTTTTGAGTTCCACTTTCTCAGAAAAATCCTCTAAAATGAACCGTCAAAGAACGTAGTACCTCTACGCTTTCTGAGCCTCCATATCGTGGAGCTATACTATGGTAACACAACGCGAGGGAAGACTGTACAGTGTACAGTGTACACTGATTCTTAACACGTTTGAGATTCGAATCCGTTCGGTACACGTGTACACGTGTTGTATACATCTGAAATAGGGATTTACAGTAAAGTCGAGATGCTGTCGAGGCTGTTGGACGGTAATCTCGACTTTACTGTATTTCTATTCGATACCGTGGCGCGGACGTCTAAGCGATTCGATCCCTCCACGGGCGACGCGATAACCAACATCGCTCCGTCCCGATGTGCCACCAACACAGGATTCCTCGACGGTTGGCCGCCCGATGGCACGACAGTTCCAACGCTGCGAGCCTCGTCCTCGTCGATCTCGATCGCCTCGACGTTTCCCAGTCGATCGCAGAGAAGCAACGTTCCCTCGGAAGTCCACGAGAAGGAAACGTGTGGTTCGCGACCCGAGATGCAGCTCGTCTCGATAGGAAACAATCGCACGACCTTCGAGCAGCTTAAAACTCGGAAAACCATCAGCGCGGAGTTCGTAGTCGCGAGCTTCCTCGCCACCAGCAGAGGCGAGTCCGGCGAGCATCTGCCGAGACACGGAAAAATGGAGAATCGATTCCGGTAGTGATCAACACGCTGGATCGAGCACTTACGAGAATGTAGCGCGTAGATCGCCGGCGGGATTCATCGTCATGGTCACAGGATCGGTCGTCGTAAGTTGTTCCCCGGTTCTCCACTGCCAGAGGATCGTCCGGAAGTCGGGAAAGATCGTCTGACCTAACAGGTACTCGGTGCCAGCGAAACCGCAACACGCGTAGCCGTTAGCTTCCTCGCTTTTCGCGCATCTTGCTACTTTCCGCATCGACGGGTACGCGAATATCGTGATCCTGGGATTGGACTTCCTTTCGACCAGGGAGAAGATCGGCGCCGCCGAGAGCCCGGCCACGCAGGATGCGCCGTCTCCTCTCTCGCGGCCCTCGAATCTTTCGATCCGCGTCTCCCCTGATTTCCAGTCGTAGAAACGCGCGTACACCCCTGAAACCGTGACCAGGGCGTCCCTCCCGACGAACGCGAAGTCGTGGGCTTTTCCAAACTTCGTCCATCTGCGGAAAACGCGGATAACGCGGAAAACGTGAGGGACCAACGACGGCGATCCTCGTTGCGCAAGTGTAAAGGTCGAAATACGCGAGTGTAAAGTTCGCATGAAATTTTTATCGTATACACAATTGACATAGATCTACAATCTTAATCTACATTTAAAATTCTACATTTTTAAAATTTTCAATATAGATTCACACATAATAAAGTTGTCAACATCAACTGTCAGTATTTTTGTGTTTGTAATTCCGACCAATTGCAATTTTTACATAATTTCTTCGTTTTAATAACTCAAATTATGTGTACTGCTGTAAAATAAAGTTACAAAAGAAACAGCAAATGTGAGAGAAACAATTAGTGCCGAAGAAAGATTGATTTTTACTTTGAGACATATGTCTAAATAAAATTACAAAAGAAACCGCGAATGTGGGAGAAACAATTAGTGCTGAAGAAAGATTGATTTTTACTCTGAGACATACGGCTAAATAAAATTATAAAAGAAACCGCAAATGTGAGAGAAACAATTAGTGCCGAAGAAAGATTGATTTTTACTCTGAGACATATGTCTAAATAAAATTACAAAGGAAACCGCAAATGTGAGAGAAACAATTACTGCTGAAGAAAGATTGATTTTTACTTTGAGACGTATGTCTAAATAAAATTACAAAAGAAACCGCAAATGTGAGAGAAACAATTAGTGCCGAAGAAAGATTGATTTTTACTCTGAGACATATGGCTAAATAAAATTATAAAAGAAACCGCAAATGTGAGAGAAACAATTAGTGCAGAAGAAAGATTGATTTTTACTCTGAGACACATGTCTAATTAAAATTACAAAAGAAACCGCAAATGTGGGAGAAACAATTAGTGCTGTAGAAAGATTGATTTTTACTCTGAGACGTATGTCCAAATAAAATTACAAAAGAAACCGCAAATATGAGAGAAACAATTATTGCTGAAGAAAGTTTGATTTTTACTCTGAGACATTTGAACACTGGAAGTTCCTCTGAAGATCTTAACACTTTACCTACCGAAAGTCTAAGATTTTCAATAATTGTGCTGTACCAAAATAAAGCATAAAAATTTTCTTTTACTTTCCAATCTTAAATGAAACTGTTAGATGACGTTATTGAGGATGACTTGTTAGTTCACAATGAAAATTGCTGTTGCTATTGAAGGTTCCATTAAAAAGTGTTTAACCATCTACCATAGATTTTTCAAAATTGTGCAATAATCACCGGTCGGTAATGCGTTAAATTCAGTAGTCGATAGCACCTGAATCTTTAAATGAAATTGATTTGCAAAAAATCTGTACAACCGCACCGCAAACGTTGCATTGGTCTTCGAGACGGTTGAAGCACCATACTTTCCACGATTTGTTGTACGATGAATCGCATCGTCTGTGGGAACTTTTTAACGACATCTCATACATACGGTGTCTCGACGTTGGCGAACCGCATCCCTTTCCTCGCGATCCTAGCCGACTGGAAGGCGTCGCAGTCGCGTTCTTCGCGGACGGGTTGCTCGGATACGGGACTAAATCGATCGCGCGTGTCCGTGACGACCACCGAAAACGCGATACCGCTCGGTTCGACCGTTTCGCTTTCGTCGCGGGTCGCGGTCGATGTTCGTGACTGATCGAAACGAGATATCGCCGCGAGAATTCGAACAAATGGGCCCAGTAGGTCACCGGATCACTGCGATCGTAGGAGGGTTCGATGAATCGTGAGACCGTTATCGCGAACCTCGCGCAGCGCATAGCAATGGGCCAACGCTCTCCGCGATATCGCGCACGGAATTTCCACTGTTGGCCGTGAACCACGCGACTCGGAAACGAATCAACTAAATGTACGAAACAGAACCGTCCGGACGACGCGATCAGGACGCCATCCCGGACGCCATCCGGCCGTCGAAAACGAAAATCGCGCGCTATTCGACGAAAGTGGAACCGCCTCGATCGGCGTTTGTTCCATGCTATAGCGGGTGACCGGGTGAAAAGGAAGCCCGGAAATAGGCCGAGGACCGCTACTCGATTAATATGCCGAAGACACGTCCGAGGGGAACAGCGAAACTGTGGCCAACGTTTTCTTGCCGGACGGTTCGGTGTCGTTCGAGAACTCAGAACCTTGAGAATCGTTCGATTGCTCGGAACGCGAGCGATCGGCTTCACAGTCCAGTGTTCGTTCGAGATTCGGTGGTCGACCGTGTTCGCCAGAAATGATCGCGCCGATCGGAAGAGGTACGCGATGCTTTCGCGTTTGCTGCGCGTTGTTGATCGTTTTCGGTTTGACGAGTGCCAACGATCTCGCCAAGAGTCCCGCGTCGATCGATCGTAGCAAAGAGAACGCGACGGTGGTCGAATCTGTTGCCGAGAAGACTATCGAGACGGTGTTCGACGAGGGGACAGGACGAGACGCGGTTCCCTTGAAATCGAACAAGGGTTGGAAGATCGGACGAGCCGGTTCGACCAGAGACAGTTACTTGGAGGCGTTGAGCCATTCCCGCACCAGCACCGATCCTCGCGAAGGTCTCGTGTCGACGGATGCGATCAGTCCCTCGCAACGCAGAAGAGAGTATGTCTCGAGCCCGGTCTACACCGGCAAGGATTCCGACGGCGCGACCACCCATCCGCGAATCGTTTATGGTTCCCCGGACCGGGATTCGTTCTCCATGACACCCAGCGACTTTTACAACCTTCCTACTCGAGGATCCACCGACTTCACCGGCTACCAAAACTCGTACGGCCAATCGCAACCCCCTAGAGCAACCTACGGTCCACCCAGCCACAGCCATCCTACAGCGCCTTACAACTACTCGCCGCCGCAGCAAGGTGAGGGAAGAGGTATCGTATCGCGTTCGCGTTCAACGTATTCCTGTTGTTTTTTTAACAATTTTTTGACGATTGCCGTCGGAAAATACAATTTTCCGTGATTTATTTCATCAGTTTTTCGTCGCGCATAGCAATTTTTATACAGTTTTAGCTAATTCGTCGTGTTCGTAGAACGTACTTCGTCGACGTGGGTGTTTGAAGTCTTCCAGGGTGAACTGAAACAAAAAATAAATCGTTTATATTATATATTATAATTTACATTATAGCAATATGTCGAAGTTTAAAGAAGATCATTACGATTGTTTTCTGCGACGTTCACAGAAGGATGTTTCTCCTTTGAAAATTCCAAATTTGAATGAGCGTGGCTATTGTCCGAACTGAAATAAAATAAGGGAAGCATAGTATCGTCTGAAAGAAGAAGGATGTAAAAAGAAAACGGGTTTTCGACGTTGTCCCTGTGAAGGATTCCTTAAAAAGTACGATAGCGAAGGAACTAGCCCGATGAATTTTCATCCGTTTCTTTTTTCTTGTTGACAACCAACGGGCTGTCCCTCTGCTATCTAGTTGGCCCAAAATAAGGCTTCTCCAGTGACCTACTGTCCGCATTAATTCCTGGAGAAGGCGGTTTCGGGCAATAACCGTGCCTGTTCTTTTCATATCCGATGAATTTTTATTCTCTCTTGACGAAGAAGCTTTAATTTCGTACGACCGGTCGTTCATTTGCAACGCTAATTAAGGGTGCTTCCCGCGACGCATTGAAAATCGTTAACAGACCTGTGATTTTTTCAGCGTACGGTCCACCGGCGCCCATCTACGGAGCACCTCATGGAATCTCCGAATCCCCGGCCTTCGCGCTTCCGTCGATAGACTTCTTCTGGCCGTTCGCGCTCAAACTGAACGCCTTCACTGTGGGCAAGATCCTTCTAAAACTGGTCATCTTCAAGATGATCGTCAAGTTCGTAGCCGTGATTTGCTTGCTTCTCTTTATTCCGAAACTCGAGATCAAGAAGAAAGGAAACAGGCCGAGCATGCAGGACAACGAAGACGACGACGACGACGAGGGTCGACGATCGATAAATGGTAATTGCCCAATGTTTTCGCTATCGTGGTTTTCGAAACTGTTCGAAACTGTTCGAAACTCTTCGTTTGATTTCAGGAGAGATTCATCCGGGATTTTGGAGGCGTTTGAACGAGCTGGCAGCGTTCGCGAGCAACGCCTTCGAGGAATACGAGAGTTTGAACGGCGCTGGTCGATCGAACTGGAGCAGCATCGAGTCCCGCGAAACCTGGCACGATTACGACCTATTGTTGCGTAGTTACGCGTTGGAAGAGGCGCGTTTATAGTCGACGAATTTATTTATTTATTTATTTATCGCTGTTTATACGATCTTTCGCGACGCACGAGTCGTTGCGAGACTTGCCAAAGGTACGCCGTATCCAACAACCACCGTGTCCATGTCCATACGCATGTACGAAACGAATAAAAGATTCGCCTTGAAAGACGTTCGATCGTACGAAATATCCCGCGGTATCGACGATGTCAAAACAAACGAGGCCGCACACGCAAACAAGGCGAACCAGGCGAACAAGGCGAATAACGAGATAGTTAATCGCTCGATGTTACACCGAATTGAGGCCGCTTACGCGACGCTTCCTCGAGGCTTTCCGACCAAGTTAACCGCTCGTCAATTTTTCTTTCGTCGTGCGTTCGGAGGTGGTGCATGTGTCGAAACCGATTCTCCCCCGTTTCGTCGTCTCGTTGCGAAAGGAGGGACGAGAGTTTGGAGGGAAACGATTGCGCGATCGCTCCTCCATTGTTCGCCAATCTCGACGGTTGCGCGCGTTGGTCGCTTTCAACGAGGGTGCAACCCGAAAGACAAGCGTCCTGCTCGGTCGAATTAGTCTACAGTCGTCCGCGACCGATCGAAGTAGCTAGCGCGAGATCTCGTTGTCCAACATGGCGCGCGTGATCGAGAGACTTTACCTGCTGATCCTCCTTTCGACGTTGACGATTCGGCACGACCTTGCCATACCGTGGTCCGAAGCTGCGAGCGATTGTGTCGTTCCGAATTCGAAGGTCGATCGACTGACAAGCGCGGAGCCGGGATCATCGGATTCGGGATCGATCGCTGGGACGCGGATAGCGAACGTGGAGGAAGACAGCGATCTCTCGACGTTCCTCGAGGAACTCGAAGGTCGCCTGTCCCGACTCGAGAGGAGACTGAGGGCGGTTGAGCAACCCGGTAAGTACTAGGGCTGTTACTTTCCTTCGAAGGTCGACGATTTTGATGCTCGAAGCTTCTGAAACTTCGAAGCCGATGGGAATCGAATTTTCCAAGCTTAGACATTCAATCCCCCGTAGTAAATTATTAGAGGATTAACCCTCATACGCTCCTCAGAAATAGTTACATGAAAGATTCTATAGCAAATGGGCGAATTTTCACCCTGAGGAACGTACGAGGGTTAAAGGAAACAGAGTTTCGAAGCTTTGAACTTTGATATTTCGCTGCTAATTGTAAGTTATATTCGATACAATTGCAGACACTCCTACATTTTTAAAAAAATATACCACCATAGCTAAAAGATTGATTAACCCTTTGCACTCGGAGCTATTTTAACTGAAAAATTAAACATTTCTTCCGATCTAGAATATTTCCATTAATAATGAGTAATAATTTCCATTCTAATAATGTAAACAATATTTTAAATAATAGTACATCAATTATTAATGGCGACTCAGAGGCGTCACTCGAGTGCTAAGGGTTAAGGGTGCTCAGGAGCGAACATATACCATCATCGGCGTAAAGGTGAGAACTAAGAAACAAAGATCGAGAGGCAGATATGTATCTCGCAGGAGAGACAAAGACAGAGAATACGAAACAGCTTGTTTTTTCGATGACTATACTCCCATTTTCTGAAGCGAAGAAGCAATATTATTTTATGCTCTTCGCGTTGAAATATTCTTCGTGTTATTTCGGAGCGGCTCTCGGAGCCCTTTTTTGACAAAAGTGTACTGAAAAAAATTTCTTCTACAAAAACGTGCGTAACTTTATTGTTTAATAAAGTTTCAAGAGACAAATTGCAATATAGGGCTCTGAAAGCCCCTCCGAAATAATACGAAGAATATTTCAACGCAAAGAGCATAAAAAAAATATTGCTTCTTCGCTTCAGGAAATGGGAGTAAAGTCATCGGAAAAACAAGCTGTATCTTTGTCTCTCCTGCGAGAAACATCTGCCTCTCTATCTTTGTTTCTTAGTTCACCTTTACCTTTTTTTTTATACCTTAATAGGATTTTCAATAATTTTGCTGTACCAAAAGAAAGCATAGAAACTCTCTTTTACATTGCAATCTTAAATGAATCTATTAGATGACGTTATCGAGGACGACTTGTTAGATCACAATGAAAATTGCTGTTGATATTGAAGTGACATTAAAAAGTGTTTAGCCACGTACCATAGATTTGTCAAAAGTATGCAATAATCACCGGTCGGTAATGTGTTAAGTTTCAATTTCATACGATTCGAAGAGTTCGAAACTTCGGACACTTCGAAGAGTCGGAAAGCTTCGAAAAAGTAGCAGACTCGATGTTCGATGAATCGTTTAGTTTGGCAGATGGGCGCGACCGAGGAAGACTGGGAGATCTGCGCGGAGGGGCCGTGTCGGTGTCAGCCCGAGATCAAATCGGTGTCCTGCTGGAGACAGGATCTGTTGGATCTTCCGGCTGCGCAGCTTGTCCCGCGGGACGTGTTGAAATTGTAAGCTTAGGCGTCGCGCGATGCGAAACGGAACGTTAAATGGTTTCGCGCGATACTTTCAGAGATCTCGGAGGGAATCGATTGACGGCGCTCCACAGAGACACCTTTTTGGACATGACGCGACTGAACCACCTGTGAGTAGAGCGCGTTGCACTGTGTGATATTTCGATCATTTAGGGCAGAGACAGAAGAGCTGATGCTTATTTTTCTTGTCTGGATGCGATGAAGAATGAAAAACAATAGCGATTCTGGGTTACGGAGGTGTCGCTTTCAATGTAGGAGTAAATACGCAATTTATTAACCGTTTGAGTCCCAAGGGGTATTGAAAAAAACACTGTCGAAAAATCCCGAACAGCGCTTTCTCTAAATGAGTACGAAAGAACCCCAGCGGCGCGATAGCGTTTCTTTTATTTTATGTCGATAAATCCCAATCAGCGCGATAGCAATGAAATGGACCGTTTATTTTGAAAGTGGTGCAAGTCCATTTAAAAAAAGAAATGACTTTCTATTTACACTAAATTAATCACAAATTATGCGAGGTCTCATTTTTAAAAAAAATGGACTTGCACCACTTTCAAAATAAACGGTCCAAATATAAAATGTTTTATATTGTAATGTATCATTGTACTATTATTGTAGTATTGTACCTATTGTAAAATGTATTATTTACATTTAAAAAAGGAGCTGTGTGATTTACGTGCGACAGTGAATCTGAGCGCGCTGCTTCAACAGTCGGTGACTGCACCGTCAGTTGTCCACAGCGCTCGAAATGTACTGGGATTTTTCGACACAAAATCTGAAGAGCGCGATCGCGCTGCTCGAGACTCAAACGGTTAAAAATGTTCAATTTCTCTTTTCGGAATTATTAAGTCTAGTCATAAATAACTTCCGATGCAGCTAAGTAGAACCAACTTACGACCCGACCGAATAAATTCCCCTAAATGTCACACTGTGCGTCGACTAGATCGCGACGCGATTCGGTAATGGAACGTCGTTCCAGAGATCTCAGCGACAACTCGATCGAGCATCTTCCGTTGAACTTGTTCTTCTCGCTGCATGCCGTCACGCATCTGAGACTGAGCAAGAATTTGCTGAGGGAGCTGCATCGCTCTCAATTCTTCAGCACGCGCAATCTTCGCATGCTGTGAGTGCTTATCGAATCTAGCTCGCGATCGTTCTCGAAAGTGAACAATGAAACGGATAAAATGATTGCGTTTCGACGCAGGGATGCTTCCTCGAACAGGCTGCGGACGTTGCCCGAGAGTCTGTTTCTCAGCACCAACCTGCTGGTGTTGCTCGATCTCTCGTGCAATCGAATCGGGACGCTGACGGTGGGTACGTTTCGCGGATTGACGACGCTCGAGGAGTTGCTATTGGGGAAGAACCGTCTCACGACATTGCCGAACGATTTATTCGGTGACCTGAAGAGTCTCAGGTTGCTCGGTTTGGAGGATAATCGGCTGAAGACGCTGCCCGACGAAGTTTTTCGAGGACAGACGTCGCTTCAGGAGTTGAATGCGAGAGGCAATCAACTCGCGGAGATATCCGCTGGGTTGCTGGTCCCGCTCGAACAGCTGCGCTCCCTCGAAATGTCCAGCAATAAAATATCACGGGTAATTCTTCGAATAAGACTCCGTTCAGACACGCTGGAAACTGCGCGATTTTTATTTTCGATTGTTCGGAAACGTTCGCGTGGACACGCGTGAACGAATACGAAGGCGCTAATGTAAATAAGATCCGAACAATTGAAAATGCAAATCGCGCGGATCTTATTTGCTAATGTAAATTAGCGTCTTCGTATGCGTTCACACGTCTCTGCGCGGTCGAACATTTGATTACGCAAATCGCGATCGAAAACGAGCGGTTTCCGCCGTGTCTGAACGGACTCTTAGTCTTTTAGCGTACAATTAGTTTGCTAGACTCTTGGTTTGCTCGTTCCCCGTAGATCCACCCATCCGCTTTTCACGGGCTCGCGGCGCTCAAAGATCTTCAGCTCGGCCACAATCGAATACGGAACGTGACGCCGGGCCTGTTTACGGGTTCGGGCTCGCTGGAGCGATTGGTTCTGTACGCGAACGGTATCGAGAGGTTGCCGCGCGGCGCGTTTCGTGGCCTCTCGAATTTGACGTCCTTGTTCCTGCACTCGAACCATCTCAGGATACTGCACCCGGAGTTGTTCCAGGACACGCCGAATTTACACAAATTGTAAGCAGACTTTTCAAACGTCTCCTGAACGCGTTTTGTGTTACAAAACGGTACGTCTTTAACCCTTGTGTAATCAACCCGGTACCCATTTACTGTACAGTAAAGTCGGGTTTACTGTCCAACAGCCGTGTTTTTGGTGGACAGTAATCTTGGTGTCGTGATCGTATTTTTGTTACTTCAAAGGAGTGTCCGAACATAGGGAAGGACAGAATGAAATTCAAAGGAGAGTCCGAACATAGAGAAGGACAAAATAAAATTCACATGTCTTTCCTTGCGACCGAAACTTGAATCGTCGATTTAACCGCTAAATACAATTGGAATTATATCGTGTTTGGTCTTATATTAGTCAGAAAAATACCAGAAACAGGACAGTGAAATTTCATAAAAAATATAATGAAAATTAAGAAAGTTGAACATTTCGATTCATTCGAGTCAATGTGTGGTGTTTACACCGATATACCCGAATGGGCAGGAACTGGACTTAGAACCCGGTGTTGACCGAGGACAGTAATCTCGACTTTACTGTATTTCTTTCAAAAATTTGTTAATGTTCCTCTGAAAAATATTAGAAAATTTCTCTGAATGTCCATTCTTTGCTCGGTCATACATTAACTTCTAGTCTTATAATGAGAACTTGTTCAAACATGTTAACACGTTACTTACCGGTGATTATTTCATAATTGTTGAAAGTCTATGGTTCACGGCTGAGGATTTTTTAAGAGAATCCTTCAATAGCAACAGTAATTTCAATCATAAACCAACAACTCACCCCAATGCCGGATTAAGCTAGCGCGGGGCCCGTAGCAAATGTTACCTGGGGGCCCTAGGTTTTGCATGATAATAAAACAAAACACAATGAAGGACCTTTTTTTTTAGCAGAAATATCTGTTAATAGTAACCGGGGCTTTTTCTGCTGCAAGCGCGGGGCCCGTAGCATTTGCTACTTCTGCTACTGGGCTTAATCCGGCTCTGACTCACCCTGAATAACAAAATCCATTAATTTCCTTCGGGATTGTTGTGTGAAAGAAGATTTTTAAGCTTCCATTTGGTGCAGCACGATTATTGAAAAGCCTATTAACAAGGCTACCGGTAGATAAAGTGTTAAATACAGAAAGGTTTTAAATAAACAATACATTTTGGTTGACTACGCAAGGGGTAAGACGTCTCGAAGATGTCAAAACTGAACTTGGATACACCCTAAGCCACACGACGAATCATGTCGTCCGTGGGCCGTTTCACCAATTAACTGCGTACGACGTGTATACACGTAAATCCAGAACTGTTAACTTTTTATCAAATAAAAATGCAATCCTTCCTCGTTTTTCGTAAAATTTATAACAGGACCATTTGCTCTGCGTTCGACGTGTATACTCGTCATTGCTTGATTTTAACCCTTAGCTCTCGAGTACTATTATTTAAAATATTGTTTACATTATTAGATCTGTCGGTATCCAATCAATTACTCAACATTTAAGTATTGTACGAGGCATTACATCAATTTCGTATCCACCAAATTTAAAAAATCATACAGTATGAAAATATTCTAGATCGAAAGAAATGTTTAATTTTGCAGTTAAAATAGCTGCGAGTGCAAAGGGTTAATTCCGCGTTCAGTCGGGGATTTTTAAAACAAAATTCGGCAGTTAAGAGGTGAGATCGAGACTCGTCGAAGATAATCCCCGTATACCCGTTGAATTCTCAGGCAGCTGGAGTCGAACTATCTGTCCTCGTTGCCGGCTCGAATCCTGGATCCAGTTTCGTCCATCGAACAGCTTCGTCTGGCTCGGAATCCATGGCACTGCGACTGCGCCGCCTCTTATCTGGCGACGTGGCTGCAGAAACGATATCGGACACTTGCGAACGTAACCGGGAATTCGTCCGAGAGTTTCGCGGCATGGGAGTTTGGAGCCGGAGCAGTTTGCAGAGGCCCCGGTACTCTGGGAGGCAGGATGGTGATGCGATTATCGATTTACGAGCTATGCGAGGGACAATGGGCCTCGATGAAAGGCCTGACGCCGCGATTGCCGGTCGATCACGGCTCGGCCGCCGGCAACAACGCTTCCCGCGACAAACCGGACAAACCGGACCCGCCGTCCTCGAAAGATTCCGCTTCTTAAATTTAAACAATCAACTTTCCTACGACTTCACCATCGATTCTGTTTCGGAACATCGAATATTACAAACGCGACGACGCCTACTTATCGCTACTCTAATTTTTAACGGAGATTCCGCGCACTTTCGATCGATCTAGCGCGGTCGTTATCTCGTCTTGCTGTCGTCAGCTCGTGTAATCGTGCAGTCGTCGACCCGATTGACCGCGGCGCGTTGTTTCGTCTGTCCGATTGCGGGCCTCCGAAGGACGCGTCGCGGGAAATGCGCGTATGCGTGCGTGCGTGCGTGCGTGCGTGCGTGCGTGCGTGCATGCATGCGTATAGTTGCGTGCGCGCTCGCTCGTTCGAGACAGAGAACCAACATTAACATAACCGAGCAAACGGACCGAGAGCGTGGTGGGGAAAAAGTGTTTGCTTGGTTCGCGATCCCGTTCGATCCGACCGAAGCGCAGTTTACGATACGCGATGGAAGGATCACGATCCACCGATGGAACGACGTTCGAGTTGCTGAAACGGATTCTCGAGATCCTGCGGGAGGAGAATGTGTTCGACGAGCCGGGCAACGAGCCTGTGGTGCGGTTCGTTCAGCCGGACGAGTTGAGGGTAAGCATCGCTTTCCTGGAGACACCGACCGCGTCTTGATCGTACCGTTCGTTTCCATTTTGTTCGAAGAATCTGATGTCGATCGACTTGACCGAGGAGCCGGCCTCCGACGAGGACGTCGAGACGGCGATTCGACAGACAATCAGGTACTCGGCGAGAACGTTCAGCCCGCATTTCCACAATCAACTTTACGCGGGCATCGACGAGTACGGGTTGGCGGGCTCTTGGTTGACGGATGTGTTCAACACGAGCCAGTGAGTAGACAAATTCTCGAGAACCGATAAAAGTGTACGAGCGTTATCTCGCGCGATATGTTTGACGTTACGAGATACACGCGATCTTTTAGGTACACGTACGAGGTGGCACCAGTGTTTACGTTGATGGAACGCCTGGTGATACAGAAAACATTAGATTTGATCGGCTACCCCGCGTTGCCAGATGGCGATGGGATTTTGTGTCCCGGTGGAAGCATCTCCAATATGTACGGAATGGTCGCCGCTAGATTCAAAATGTTTCCGGAGGTGAAGACAAAGGGTCTCGCTGGTCTGCCGCCGTTGGTCTGCTTCACCAGCGAGGCTGGCCACTACTCGATCTCGAAGGGAGCTCATTGGCTGGGATTGGGGACCGATCAAGTCCGTAAAGTGAAGACCGATTCGTTGGGTCGTATGCTGCCCAGCGAATTGAGATCGGCCGTCGCCGAGACGAGGAAACAGGGACACGTACCGTTCTTCGTGAACGCGACTTGCGGAACCACGGTTCTCGGATCGTTCGATCCGCTGCCCGACATCGCCGCGATCTGTCGAGAGGAGGGCCTGTGGCTGCACGTCGACGTACGTTTTCGCGAAGAGCTCGCGAATCGTTAAGGGATAGTCTCGTTTACAGGATCGCGAGGTCGAGGGATGCTTCTTCTCGTTTCTCGACAATGTACCTGTCTTCCGAACAACGCAGATTACGCCTAGTGAACGTAAAAATAAGACTTTTGATAGATTGGATTTGATAGACGTACTAGAGTAAACCGCAGTTTATATAAATTGAATCAACGAAGATCATCCAGAAGCGAGAAAGGCAGATGTGAAACACGTCGGGCAGAAAATTGAACGATCCCACGATCGAGCAAACAACGGTTTTATAAACAAACTGAAATTGAACCGATCGTTTCTTGTGTGGGATAACATCAGACGAATGCGTAAGCTCGTGCTCGATTTGAAAATGGAATTCAATGGTTAAATTTTAAAGAACACGTGCACGAACTTATGCAATCGTTTATCAGATTCATTTTGTTTCTCATGTACGAAGTACATTTCAGCAGATCATTTATCTACCGCTTCTGACAAGTGAAAAAGAAAGCGCGTGCCGCACCCTCGCAATCCTGGAAACGAGACTGCTCCCCAAACCGCGGTACGAATCGATCTCTCGTTTCAGGCCTGTCTGGGCGGTACGCTGTTGCTGTCGGAGAAATATCGAGCGCGACTAAAGGGAATCGAGCTGTACGTAATACGATCGAGCCGCGACCGTCGTGCGCGGTCGATTCTGTTTTGATTTCTCCATTGATCGTTCGGTTTGTTATGGTCGCAGCTCGAATTCCATGGCGTGGAATCCGCACAAGATGCTCGGCGCTCCGTTCCAGTGTTCGCTATTCTTGATCAAGGGCAAGAATTTATTGCACCAGGCGAATTGCGCGGGCGCCAAGTACCTCTTCCAGCAGGACAAGCACTACGACGTATCGTGGGACACCGGCGACAAGAGCTTGCAATGCGGAAGAAAGGTGAAATAGCGTATAGATCGCGATCAAGATCGATTTGCTCCTTCTATTCTCCCACAGGTGGACGCTGTCAAACTGTGGCTGATGTGGAAAGCGCGAGGAACCAGAGGACTTCGCGAGTCCGTCGACAACGCCATGCACGCGACCGAGTACTTTTTCGAACGTATCAAGAATCGCGAAGGATTTCGGCTCGTTCTTCCCAGCTACGAAAGCTGCAACGTCTGCTTCTGGTCGGTGGGAAAGAGAAAGCGCGATTTCCCTTTCGAACGCGTAGATTCGACCGCATCGTCTTTCTTGTTCCAGGTACGTGCCGTCGAGCATGCGCGGTGAACAGGAAACGCAGGACTGGTGGAACAAATTGTACAGGATCACGACAAAGATCAAGGAGCGCATGATGCTCGAAGGCTCGCTGATGGTTGGCTACACGCCGCTCTCCTACAAGAATCACGGGAACTTCTTCCGCATGGTCGTCACCTGTCAACCTCCTCCGACGGAAGCCTCGATGGATTACGCGATCGATAAGATCGAACGATTCGGCCGTGATTTCTAAGCGGTTCGATACGAACTCGAATGTCGACCGTTTTTGTTTTGACACGGCTCGCCCTATCCGGACGAACGGTCGTTGCTTTATTGGTATCCTCGACCGGTGTCTGCGCGTATTCTCGACGCGTTTCCGCGACTCAATGTGAGCCAATAAAATTAATGTGCCTCGAACGCACATTCGCATACTCATTCGCATACTCATGCACACACCCACGCACACGCAGACGCACACACACACATCATTCCGGGTGCAACTCCGTTCGCGCACTCGTCCCATGCGATGGCACTGATTTGTTCGATATAAAACTCGAATAGAAATCGTTTGTCTGTACAATAAAAAGGGTAATCGTAGTTTAACATAGTTCGACCACGTTCTCGCGTCTCTCCCCGAACGATTTCCTCGGCGTCGGGAAGATTCTCTGTCGAATTCGAACAACTGATTGGTCCGCAGCGTTCCGTCGTCCTCGCGATCACCGGTTCCAATCGGAGAATCGGCGACGGCTACGCTTCAATAGTATTTGTCCTGGTCCAGATCGACTCGGATGTGCTGCTGTCCGTGGCTGTTGCGTTTCAGCGTGGCGGACTCGTAGTCGAGACTCTTCGGATACGGTTTCGGACTACCGAGCCCGTTCACGTTCGCGTTGTTCTTTCCCCGGAGAGTTCCGTTGCCGTTCGTGCTGCCGGAGAAGCTGGGCTGTCGTTTGGTGTTCACCTGCGCAAAAAGTAAACCGACGATCAAACCGGACCGTCCATCGATCGGAACTAGAGAGATATCGGGGATACCACTGACAGAAAAAACGCATTGATAATGGCATCCAGTGGCGGCTCAAGTCAAGTGGAGGCCCCAAGCGGTGAAAATTTTGGGGCTCTCGAACTCAAGTTAGAAATAGAACTTGCAAGAAAACTCTCATGAACTTAACACTTTACCTACCGGAAGCCTATTAACCAGTTAACTGCGTTCGACGTGTATACACGTTACTCAAAATCTCTATTGCGGTGCAATAACAATAATCTCTTGAAGAACGAATTGTTAATTTTTTATCAAATAGAAATGTAATCTTTCCTAGTTTTTCGTAAAATTTATGATAGGACACATTGCCCTGCGTTCGACGCGTACACTCGGCATTGGTTGATTTTAATTCCGCGCTCCGTGGGGTATTTTTAAAATGAAATTCCGCAGTTAAGAGGTTAATAGGATTTTCAATAATTGTGCTGTACCAAAAGGAAGCACAGGCATTTTCTTTTACGTTGCAATCTTAAATGAAGGAATTAGTTGACGTTATTGAGGATGACTTGCTAGTTCACAATGAAAATTGCTGTTGCTTGAAGGTTCCATTAAAAAGTGTTTAGCCATGTACCATAGATTTTCCAAAATTATGCAATAATCACCGGTCGGTAATGTGTTCATAACAAAAAAGAAAAGTGAAAGAAACGAATGATGCGAAATTCGGGGCAGTATGGCATCCCGGGGCTTCTGATTATTATTAGTGCCTGGCTCGAGAACTAGGACTCTGCGAAACGCTCGGACGGAAAAAGGGGACGCAACCCTTGAAAAACTCAAGTGAGCTCACCTCTTTCAAGGGGACCGTCACGTAAGGATTCTGCTTGGCGACGTAGTGCGGACTGCCCGGGACTCGCCGCTGGCGTCGTTTCAGATAGCAGTAGCCGAGGACCGCGGTCACCGCTAGGCCGACCAAGAATCCGACCACGCAACTAGCGACCATCACGCCGATCGTAACGCCCGACTGCTCCACGCTCGATCGGAGCGCGTTCACGTCTGAAACACAACGAACGATCAGTTTTCGAGCACGGTTCGTCCGCGAACGCCCGAAACTAGAGCTGTTACTGTACTTCGAAGGTCGATGACTTTGAAGCTTCGAAGCTTCGATTTCAAAAACTTCAAAGATGACGAGTAGACAGCGGATTTGATGCATTCATGACATAAATGAGTAGGTGTAATGTCAAACAGTAAAAACATTAGAAGAATTTAAATATACTGTTACATTATTTTCAACCTATTAAACATGTTAACACTTTACCTACCGGAAGCCTATTAATAGGATTTTCAATAATTGTGCTGTACCAAACGAAAGCATAGAAATTCTCTTTTACATTGCAATCTTAAATGAAACTATTAGGTCACGTTACTGAGGGTGACTTTGTCAGAGCACAATGAAAATTGCTGTTGCTATTCAAGGTTTCATTAAAAAGTGTTTAGCCATGTACCATAGATTTTTTAAAATTATGCAATGATCACGGTAACGTGTTAAGAAAGAAAATAAATTTCTATTTCTCTTCAGTTTGTCGCAAATCGGATAGATAATTTTTATTTTGCATGAAGATCCGCTGTTGAACACGTTGAGTGCCACGTCAGTCACCGGTGACTGATATGTATTAACTTTTCGTTCAGGCCGCGTCAACCACCGGCGACTGACAATGTAAAATACGATATAAAACTAAAATGATTAGAATCGAAGTTTCGAAGCTGCGGAAAGGTAACAGCCCTATCGGAAACCTACCATTGTCCATGCAGTCTGGTATACAGTCGCGCGTTTCTCTCACGGGCCCCTGGCACGCTCCGTCCGCGTGCTCGACGCACAAACGCTTGCGATACTGTTGACGATCGTCGTCGCAAGGGGTCCACCTGGACCATGTGTCCCAACCGAAAAGGGACTCGCAACTCGGCGTCTCGCAGGCCTCGCGGACCAGGCGCGGTCCCTCGCAATCCTCCGGGCCGAGGCATTCTCTGGTTCTAGTCCGAACGCCCGAGCCGCACGAAGTCGAGCACTCGGACCATTCGGTCCACGAGGACCATGGATTTTCCGCGACGACGGCCGTCGTGCTGCTGCTTGCGCCGATCAGCGTCGTCGGCCGACACGATTGCGTGTTGCACGCTTTCGTCTGAGTCGGCACTGCTCCCTCGCAAGGCGGTGATTCGCACTGCCTCACCTGCGATTAGACGAACGGATTCGTTTAATTTGGTTTGATAATTCGACGATGATTCTTTTGGGAAAACTTTTCCTTGCGTAACCACAAATTTTTGTTATCCGGTAGATTTGGGCGAGAATATGTAAGAAATCAAATTTCGATTCTGGAGGATCAATGGTTCAGAAGTTATAACTAGATTGCGGATCTTTATGTATTTATCAGGGGTGTGCGAGATCCCGGTCGGAACGGAATCCCGGATATTTTAGGGACCCCGAAACAATTCGGGATTCCAAAGAATTTCGAAATCCCGAAAATGTTCAGAATTCTCGAAATTGTTCGGGATTCCCGAAAATATCTGTGATCCCCGACATTTTGAAGTTTCTCCATACTTATCCAATAATTACAAGAATCCGAAAGCTCGAAGAACACAAAGGATTCGGATTGCTGAAATTTTCAAGAATAAGGAAACTTTTGGGTATCCCAAATATTATTCTATATCCCGTATTTTGTCGGGAATACCGAACAGTTTTTGGGATCCCGTATATTCTCGGGAATTCCGAATCTTCGCGAGATTCCGTATATTTTCGGGAATCCCGAATGATCTCGGGATCCTTTGAATCCTTCGGGATCCTTCTCCTTTGAATTTCATTCTGTCCTTCTCTATGTTCGGACTCTCCTTTGAAGTAACAAAGATAAGGCCACAACACCAGGATTACTGTCCACCAAAAACACGGCTGTTGGACAGTAAACCCGACTTTACTGTACTTACTCTGCGCTGCGAACCTCCGCCGCAGGGGCGATCGCAAGCCCGCCAAGCCGACCACTCGCTCCATCCGGTCTCCGTCGTCAGATCCCCGTATCCGCTTTGACCGAGGCTGCCCCTCGTGCAGGAGCCGTCGTTCTTGCAGTAACGCTCCTCCTCTTTGGCGAGCTGTACTCTGACGCTCGATGGATCGTCGGTTTGCGCTCGACAGCTGAACCGGAAACGTTTCTCGACGTATCCAAGATTGCTGCCGGTCTGCAGGGCAGTGGCGTTCGTCGCGAGCCACGGCGTCCAGCCGGAGTATCTCTTAGTCTCGACGCACCGATGGCTGTTGCACTCTTCGACCTGCGTGCGAATTTTTCTTTATTATTCAGAAATATTCCTTAAAAGATTCACCTAACAGTGCTTTCCTGCGGAATTATTTACCAAATTTATTTCTTTGGGTATATATTATTGGAAAAATAGCTAAAGAATTTGGATAGACACATCCTTGTTACGTTCATAAAGTAATGTGAAATAGTTATTTCTACAGCTCCGTGAACCTAGTGTTAACAACTGTCTAAAAAAATTCTTCTATCCCCGAATTTTCGAACAAACTCGTTGGATTTCTTGCCGTTTTTTGGCAATTTGGCATCGCTGCGAGCCGTCGCTTACCTGAACGTCGCACCCGTTGCACTCGACGCCGCCGGATTTCCGTAGCGAGGGATTCTCGCACGTTCTCCTGCGTACTCGTATGCCTGCGAGGAAAGGGAACCGAATCAGCAAACGACCGAAACGATCGGAAGAACCGATCAAGACGGGGTTTTGGCGAACTTACCGGTGTTGCAAGGTCGAGAGCAAGAGTTCCAGGGGCCCCACGAGGACCACTGACCGGATTGGGGAGGTGGCGTCGCGGCTTTGGTCGGCGCGGGACAAGGAGGAAGATCAATGCAGACGATGTCGTCGTGATCGTGGCCGACGCAAACTCTACCGCCGAAATCGGGGGCTGGATTAGTGCAAGAGCGTCGACGCGTCCTCATAGCCAAACCGCAGGTTTGGGAGCACGCGGACCAAGCGGACCAGGCTGTCCAACCACCGTGCACGGTGCAATTGGTGACTCGAACCTTGGCACCGGTGCAACCTGTTCCACCGTGTTGCGCCGGCGGGTTGTTGCATTCTCTGGTCTGACACTGACAGCTGTCCGTCACCTGAAAACATTCGTAAAACGTCATTCCTCGTCAACCTCGTCAACAAGAGATCAGTGTTTCATATGTAGACAACGGATCTTTATGCAAAATAGAAACTTTCTATCCGATCTGCGACAAACTGGAGTCAAATAGAAGTTTATTTTCTTTCTCAACACTTTACCTATCGGAAGCCTATTAACCCTTAGCACTCGACTGGCGCCTCCGAGGCGTCACTAAAAATTGCTGTACCATTATTTAAAATATTGTTTACATTATTAGATATGACGGTATCTGGCCAATTACTAAACAGTTAAGTATTGTATGAGGTATCGCATCAATTTCATGTCTATCAAATTTAAAAAATCATACAGAATGGAAATATTGTAGGTCAGAAGAAACGTTTGATTTTCAAGTTAAAATAGCTCCGAGTGCAAAGGGTTAATAGGATTTTCAATAATTGTGCTGTACCAAAAGAAAGGATAGACATTTTCTTTAACGTTGCAGTCTTAAATGAAACTATTAAATGTCGTTATTCAGGGTGACCTGCTAGTTCACAATAAAACTGGCCGTTGCTATTGAAAGCTACATTAAAAAATGTTTAGCCATGTACCACAGATTTTTCAACATTATACTATAATCACCGGTCGGTAATGTGTTAATAGGATTTTCAATAATTGTGCTGTACCAAACGAAAGCATACAAAATTTTCTTTTACATTGCAATCTTAAATGAAACTATTAGATGACGTTATCGAAGGTGACTTGTTAATTCACAATGAAAATTGCTGTTGCCATTGACGGTCCTATTAAAAAGTGTTTAGCCATGTACCACAGATTTTTCAATATTATGCTATAATCACCGGTTGGTAATGTGTTAATAGGATTTTCAATAATTGTGCTGTACCAAACGAAAGCATACAAAATTTTCTTTTACATTGCAATCTTAAATGAAACTATTAGATGACGTTATCGAAGGTGACTTGTTAATTCACAATGAAAATTGCTGTTGCCATTGACGGTCCTATTAAAAAGTGTTTAGCCATGTACCACAGATTTTTCAATATTATACTATAATCACCGGTCGGTAATGTGTTAATAGGATTTTCAATAATTGTGCTGTGCCAAACGAAAGCATACAAAATTTTCTTTTACATTGCAATCTTAAATGAAACTATTAGATGACGTTATCGAAGGTGACTTGTTAATTCACAATGAAAATTGCTGTTGCCATTGACGGTTCCATTAAAAAGTGTTTAGCCATGTACCATGTATAGATTTTTCAATATTATGCAATAATTGCCGGTCGGTAATGTGTTAATATGTTTAACAGGTTGAAAATTGTATAACAGCATTTTTAAATTCTTCCAATGTTTCCAGCGAAAACCTACCTCCGCTTGATCCGAGTGCGAGTAGGAGTGCGAGTGCGAGTGAGCGTGAGGATGCGCGTGAGAGTGCGATCGACCGTGATCCGCGGTGCCATGCTGGCAGCCGGACCAAGAACTCCAGGCGCTCCACCCGCCGTCCACGGGATCCGTCAGGACCGGGCACTTGATCACCTCCTGGTGCCAATGGTTCGCCAGATGGTTTTGCCTGGGCGCAGGTGCGCACTTCATCAACAGCTCGTTCCAACCACAGTACGGCTCTTGCGCGTTCAAGCAGGCCTGGCGACTGCGATGTCGATGGCACTGGACCGCCGGTATTCTGCGGACCAAACAAGAAACCAAAGTAAAAAGCCTGTTCGGCCCTTGTTCGGCTGCTCTGTAATTTGGGTAACCAGAAATTGTTGCCTTTCTCCTAGGTAATCTTGTAGATTTTTACGAGATAATGCCAAAAATCCAAGTTTCGATTCTAAACAATTACTGGGTCAAAAGTTGAGCGTGATCCGCGCTATTTACAGTGCCGAACAAAATGATAGGACATTTGATGTATTTGTATATTGCATATAACAGAATAGGATATACAGTGGCGAACAAAAGTTTAAGACGCTCTAAAAAAAGACGATAACTATTTTAGTATTGTACTATACGATTTGAAGTTTTTTGGGAAGCCAGAGCAATTAGTTTACTACAGGATGTGAAAAGAAATTGTTTCAAAAATTGCAATTGAACGGAATTGTTGAAAACATACTAAAAATCGCATTTTCAACTTTTCTATGTGGGCCTATATTGAAAATTTAAAAAATACGTTTTGTCAATCCGTGTTAATTAAAACATATTCTGAAAATTTCGTCAAAATCGGTCGACGTTGCAATGAGCTACAAACGTTTAAAGACGCCTACATTATTTTCTCTAATTTCTTTCGTGTACAAGATACAAACTTGCAATTCTATATGGATACTTTGAAGGACATATCTAATATACAGGGCGTGTAACATGTACAGGGTGTTAAGAAATGTTTGGTCTCGGCAAGCATAGGCGTATTCTACATCTTCGGATCGATGGAGATCTGTAAAAAAAAGTTGCCGCAAAATTGTCCTTGACCTTGAATTTCAAGGTCAAATTCTTTTTTATTGTATTGTATTCTACGCATCATGAGGATAAAAAGTGTGAAAGGAACTATGGGTCAAAACTCAACCGTTCTCATAAAAAATAATAGTAGAGTTATTACTAATGAAGCATGCAGTTACTATTGTTGTTTATTTGTTGTTTATCGGCAATCTAACATAATCAATATTATCTTCTAAGTCTTGAAAGATGTTCATCTTCTATTTCTTCTTCTTAGCCAAAGAACCGATCCATTCTAATTAATATTTCTCAATAGCCGAGCTTGACAGCCAGCTTCAATATGGCCACCATTGTTTTGCAAACAGGTCTCTAATCTGTTCTGAATATTGTTTATAACTCGCTGATGTAAATTTGGTATACTTCGTAAATGTTGGAAGGCATTCTCTATTCGAATTTTCAAGTCTTCCACAGTTTTTATTTCGTGCCCCGATTTATATATCTGTTCCTTTACCGCTCCCCATAAGAAAAAATCTAATGGATTTAGATCGGGCGATCGTGGAGGCCATATAATTGGTGCAGGTCTTCGACCAATCCATTTGGATCCAAACATTTGATTTAAAAAGTCTCGAACCGGCCGACTAAAGTGTGGTGGTGCTCCATCGTGCATAAAATAAGTAAAACGACGCCTCTCACGCGGTATAATAAGGCGCAGATCGGTCAACAATCGTCAATGTTTTTGGCGAAACGGTTGAGTTTTGATCCATAGTTCCTTTGACACTTTTTATCCTTATGATGCGTAGAATACAATACAATAAAAAAAATTTGACCTTGAAATTCAAGGTCAAGAACAATTTTGCGGCAATTTTTTTACAGATCTCCATCGATCCGAAGATGTAGAATACGCCTATGCTTGCCGAGACCAAACATTTCTTAACACCCTGTACATATATCCTATTGTGTTGTATGAAATTTACAAATACATCAAATGTCCTATCATTTTGTTCGGTTGTATGAGAATGTTCAGGTGTTCTTCGTCTTTCGAAGGAGAAAGTAAAGGGACGAAGAAGCTCTCCTTTCAGCCGTTTAAAAATATCAGTGATTTATCCTGCGCGAGTGTTAATATTTCCGTACGTCTTGGGCGTACCTACCTCGACAATCCGATCTCCGTGCCGACGTACAGGCTCTGCGTATCCTTGAGGAACTGCAGGGTCAACGGGGTGGACGGCAACGGTCCCCATACCTCGAGGACGCAGGTCTCTCGAGTTCTGGGCAGCACCGAGATCTTCTTGATCAGGCCTGCCTCGGTGGCGACGTAGAGTACAGTGACGCCCCGGTGCAGCTTGGTCGGAGTTTGATCGAGCGCGATGTGCGTGAATCTCTCGAGGATGGCGACACGAAGCGGCTCGGGGGTTGTCGGCTGAACAGCGTCGTCCATCAACTGATACCTCTGGCTATCAACGATTTGGTGTGGCGCCACGTCGGCAGAATTTCCGCATCGTTGTCGCGACCGATGAGGGACCGGGCCTTTCTGCCAAGCCGCGCCCGAGTTTTCCTGATGCTTGAACGGTCCCTCGAAGCTGTCGGTGATCGCGGACATGTTGAACGCGCAGATCGCCGAGCCAGCGATGCCGTTGCTAAAAATACGCGACAACGCAGAGTTTAGCGGAGCAGAGTTTAGGTTTAGGTCGACCGTCCTCGTAACCTCCCCGATTCGTTCCGATTCGTTCCGATTCGTTCCGGAACGATCGAACAACGAATAGTTCTATTGCGAAAACGATTTTAGTCGACCACCTACCTGCCTCGCGGCTTCCCTTCCCGCGATCCTCTCGGATTCGAAACCAGACATGAAAAATCGCAAACCGTTTCAGGATTGTTCTATCGTGTTCGCGAACAACTTGTTTACTTACACGGGTGTGGTAAAAGTTGCGTAAACAATGCCCTCTTCCGGATGATAGACCGCGCCTTGGATCTCGTCATAGTAAAACGGAAACTCGCCGGGGAGGGAACAGTTCAATCGCGATTTGCTGAAGGTCGTCCACACTTCTCTCATCATGATCTGTCCGCCGCGATCGTTTTTGCAGACTCTCGCGATCCTGGAGTAGATTTTCTGGAAAGGACAAGACTCGGATATCGACGCACGCGCAATGAAGCCTCCCAGAAGTTAAGCCCCCACTTGTCGAATTAAATCGTTTCAACAGTTGCGCTGAGTTTGTGCTACATTCTGCTCGAATATTAAAACTGAAATATAAAAAGTAGGGGTGGGTCGAGTCCCAAAAAAAAAGTTATACTCGGGTATCCGGGAATTTCGGGTGAATCGAAATCGGGTCGAGTCGGAAATCGAAAAACTTTTATTGTTCGGAGACCCGAATCTCATATATTTTCCGATTCCCGAAATCCGAAGTATTCCCTGGTAAAATTCCCTGGTATCCGAGTATGACTTTTTTTGGGACTCGATGCACCCCTATTTTTTATACTATGGTTTTAACCGTTTGAGTCCCAAGCAGCGCGATCGCGCTCTTCAGACTTTGTGTCGAAAAATCCCAGTACATTTCGAGCGCTGTGGACAACCGACGATTGCAGTCATAAAATAAAAAGAAGCACCATCGCGCCGCTCGGGTTCTTTCGTACTAATTCAGAGAAAGCGCGGTCGCGCTGTTCGAGATTTTTCGACGGTGTTTTCTCAATACCCCTTGGGACTCAAACGGTTAATATTCGAGCACAATGTATCACAAACTCAGCACAGCTCGGCGCAACTATTGAATTTATTTAATCCAAGCAGTGGAGAGCTAACTTCTAAGATTGAAGGTTCTCGAGTAGAAGGGATGGACTCGGATCGTTACCTTGCCGCAGTTGATGTACTCGACGGCGGATTCGCGGAACAGGAAGTAGACGTGGTCCTCGGTCTCGAAGCTGCCGACGAACTGCGGATCGTTCAACCACCTGTGCAGAGAGTCAGTGACGCATAACGATGCCGGATGATCGCATTAAAAAAAGGGAACGGGACCAGAATCGGGATTCCTCCGTTTCGTACCTGGAGTCGTATTGGTGGGTCCGAAGATTCGGCGATGCTAGAGTTCTGCAGATCGCGGGATCGGCGCCAGAAAAGTCAGTCGGGGCACCGGTGAACAATCCTCCTGTGGGTCCTCTGGCGAGGAGAGCGGTCACGTTCGCGTGCGGCGAGTACGGGCACATCGCCACGCCCGGCATCTCGCTGGTCACGCTGGTGATGTTCTCGATCTACGACACGTACGGATCACTCGATCGTCGACCGACTCTCCTCGACTTTCCGAGGACGAAGTTCGGACTCACCTCTCTCCATGTGCACCAAGGGCTGAACGCGTAAGTGCCGCAGGTGAACAAGCTCTTCCCATTGCTGAGGAGCACCTTGACGTAGTTGCGACAGTCCTCCACGGTCTGCCCCTTGTTCTGGCACATGTTGATCTTGTCGTCCGGGGCGGGCCATTCCGCATGCTCCAGCCGCGTCAGTGACGTCAGGGTCAATCGGTACAGGTTATCTCTGAAAACGCGGACGCTGTACCAAGTATCTACCGAATACCGAACCGTTCGAAAGACGAAGCGCGTACGTCGACTCCGGCGCGGCGCGGCGCACAGTAAACCGATCAATTTTGTGTCAAAGTCAAAGAACTTTCCATAGAAACGAGATAGAGCGGTGACTTTCTTTTTTAACCAGTTAACTGCGTTCTACGTGTATACGCGTCAATCCAGAACTCTATTGCGGTGCAATAACAATAAACTTATCAAGAATGAATTGTTAATTTTTTATCAAATAAAAATGTAATCCTTCCTCGTTTTTCGTAAAATTTATAATAGGACCATTTGTTCTGCGTTCGACGGGTATACTTGTCATTGCTTGATTTTAATTCCGCAGTAAGAGGTTAAATTAAAGGTGAAATGTTGCAGAATAGGGGAGAAATAGAGAGATTATGGTACGAACGTTTCTTAACCATGAAAATCTGTGTTCAACTTGCTGAACTACAAGAAAATTGTGATCTATCCAATACCATGTTTCTGTTAGATTTTTTTCTTGACACGCTATACATCATTCCCCGTCGATTTTACCGTTACATAACTGAAATATGCCTGCTCACGCATACGAAGATATAGCAGAAATTTGCATCTCAGAATCGAGTAAGGAATAATTAAACAATTCAGTACTTATTCTATGAGGGATCTTATACGAGAGAAACCATTTCGTAGAACGTGGAAAGTCGAAAAATTGAATTTTGCCCGCAAAATGCGGGCTGCTGGACCACTGTGCGGCGCATGCAGCGCGGCGTTCTAGCCGAAGGCGACCTCTCGCAGCGAAGCGTAAACGGCGCCTGCACGACCACTCGCCGCTCTCCCCCGTTCCCCGCAAACCCGCTAAAGCGACTAGAATATATCATTGTCTCGGCAAAAGTCGTAACGAAATTTCTATCCCGCGTCTGACGACCGTTTCGTGACTGTTCGATCGGAACCCTGCGGTGTCGAGCGCGTTCGGGACATCGCGACGTTCGAGTCGTCTCATTGAAACAGATTGCTTCCTGTCGGCTCCCTCGCGCGAACCACGCCAAGCGTCGTCCGACGATTCGCGAGCGTCTTTCGATAGAAGCAACGTCGCGACGCGGCTGCTCTCGTCGCCCTCCTCGACGAGAGTATTTTACCTACCGCGTGAAACGTGAAAAATAGAACAGTACGTCGCGTGTCGCGTAGAAAGCGACGAATATAACTGCTCGGACGAGGCGAGCGACTCTCTCTGGTTCTTTTCGGCGATACCTGTCGCTGTTCAGTCTCGATAAGCTCTAATTTGGTGACGTCACGGTTGTCGAGCACCGCGAGCCAAGTAGGAATGTAAAGAGTGTCGGCGTTACTGTCGCCGCGACGCGACAGACACGGACGCAGAGGCGACGCGAGTCGGCGCCACGATTTTCCTTCTGGTTTCGTCCAATTTCCATGGTTCGGTTAACAAGAAACTGTCGGTTCGTTGGCAGCTGGGCCGATATCGCGACGTAAATGCGGCCCACTCGTTTACCTGTCGGCTCGCGAGGCCCGCGATCTTGGTATCGCGCGCGCGCGCGATTATCCGGGAACAAGAACGATTGCGTACTCGCGGCCAGGACACTTTGGCGCCGCCGTCTCGACGTTCTCCAACGTTCAGCCTCTCCTTTCTCTGTTTTTCGCTCCGAATAACCGACCGCCTCTGCTCTCGAAGGGAAACGACTGGAAGAACTCGACCGAATTTTATTTCTGTCCGAGCGAATCGGGCTTGGAACCGAGCCGGATCGCGCCGAGCGGGCCGCCTGTCTTTCGCCGGAACGCGAATCTCGACACCGAAGAAACCGGATCGATTTTTCAAATTTCCACGCGTTCCTTTCCGGACGAGTCGGACGCGTAGGTGGATCGTTAGCGACGATCGACATTCATCGATCTTCGTTGCGCGCAGATTCTGTTGAGCCTTCGATCGTTCTCGTACATTTCTAAAGGTCGACGCGGGCGTCGCGCGTTCCTCGAGGATCGCCGAAACGGTCGACGAGAAACACGCGATTCCCGTTTGGCGTATCGCCAACATCCAACGTTCGGTTTACCAGACGTGGTACGCTGGTGGTTCGCGATTTTTTTTCTCCGAACCCGGAAACGTGTTTGAGTCGTTGGACGCGCTTACCGTGCTCCGACGACAACCTGCTGTCTGGCTACGTCGAACAGCAACTGAGAGTACGCGGTCACTCCCTCTTGCTGGAACAGCGCAGTGTCCACCAAATCTGAAACATACGTCAACGATATCGTACAGTCTCGCGACGATTCTTCGTGCATCGGAACGGAGCTTTCGTTCGCTGAACCTCGTCGATGCTCGCGGTCGCGGTCGAGATCGCGATCGCATCCGTGTTCCGCGAAATGTTTTTTCCCTTCCGGACAAACTAGTTTGACGACGTCCGAGGAACGCGCGATGCGACGATCCGTACGGTCGACGCGACGCGTACCCGCGTCCCCTTCCACCCTTTGTGTTACGTTCGACGGCGACTTCTTCAGGGGCAGAGAATTTTCTAGTTTTTCGCGACCGTACGCGGTCGGACGGATCGCCATTGGTCGACGCGCCGGAGAAACGACTTCTCGTCGGTGAAACTGGCGCGAGCAGAGCGGAGAGGTCGTGGACTCGTTTCCTCCCCGGTTTCCGAACGCTCAAAGTCTCCCGGTTTTTCCTCGGACCGTCGCCGCGTTGGTCTTGTTGGTTTTCAGCCGGTTTGCCGACGCCGTGAAACGATTCCGCCGAGATACCTGCATCGTTGCTCGTGCCTCTCTCGTTTCCACGTATTCAGGTACTCGTTCGTCGATGGTGCGTGCGCGGGCGCTGCCGCGAACGCGAACGCGAACAAGACCGCGAGCAAGAGCCAGTGCGCAACACGCGCACACAGACCTACATGCACACCGCAAATCTACACCGTCACGACATCGACGTCTGTGCAACCACGTACACGCGCTTATAAGCAGATACGTGTGGGACGAACGGGCCCCAGTTAGCATAACCTGATCTCGAAGGCCTCTCGGGTATCCTCCCTTCACTCTCCGCCTTTTCTTTTTCTCCGAGATCCCTTCCCCGTTCGGCCGGTTCCCTCTCGTTCCCTCTCTTTCTCTCCTTTTCCACGACTTTTTCTCCTTCGCGTGCTGGTTCCCTGTCCGTTCTTTCCGTCCTCAACGTCGTCGTTCCACCCATTCGAAGCCTATCCGCGTTTTCGCGGTTTACGCGCCCTTTCTTTTTCACCATCGGGAAAGGACAACGACGCGATCGGACGACAACTCGATGTCGCGTCACGCCAACTCGCTCGAAATCGAATAGGACACGGTGCAAAACCGCGCGAAGATCGTTTACATCAGCGTATTCGTATTCGTTCGCATCTGCACCTCGCGGATAACGATTCAAAACAAATTTCGCGGCCGTGACATTTATTTTTTTTAACCCTTGCATCAATTTGTTAACGTTCCTCTAAAGGTATTACAAAATTTCTCTGAATATCCATTCTTTGCTTGCTACTATATTGATTTACTAACTGTACCCGGCCACGCGTTGCTGTGGCTCGGTCTGGTTAAATGGAAAAGAAAGAAAAGAGAAACCGCACGTTTCTAATATGTCTAATTTCACAATGCTTGTGGGTATACAATACTTTTTATAGATTAGCTATAGAAAAACACGCGCGTAGTCGAATGCAACGTTGCGTCGATATTCCAATGAAATCGGGGAAGAACTTTCGGAGATTTATGATTTTGAACAAACGAACATTCACCGATCAACTTTGTGTCAAAGTCAAAGAACTTTCGATAGAAATGAGATAGAGCGATGACTTTCTTTAACAAACGAACATTTACATTTTTATTTATATAGATTAGGTATAGAAAAACTCGCGTGTAGTCGAATGCAACGTTGCGTCGATATTCCAAAGAAATCGGTGAAGAACTTTCGGTTATTTAAGATTTCGAACATTTCCATTTTTATTTGTATAGATAGATAGACAGTCTTAAAATGAGAATTTGTGCAAATATGTTGAATACAAAAGGTTTCGAATAATCTATAGATTTTGGTTGGCTGCGCAAGGGTAAACGCGAAACACGAAACCGAAAAACATGAGATGTAAACTCGTCAATTTGAATTAAGAAACATCGAGAAATAACTGTGTACAGTAAAGTCGGGTTTACTGTCCTGAATAAACACCGGATTCTAAGTCCAGTCCCTACTCATAGTGTAAACACCACACATTGACTCGAATGAATCGAAATGTTCAACTTTCTTAATTTTCATTATTTTTTCTATGAAATTTCACTATCGTATTTCTGGCATTTTTCTGATTAATATGACCAAACACGATACAATTCCAATTGTATTTAGTGGTTAAATCGACGATTCAAGTTTCGGTCGCAAGGGAGGAGAACGTATGGGAAAAAAAGAGACACTCAATCTGTCCTTCTCTATGTTCGGCTTCTCCATTGAATTTCATTCTGTCCTTCTCTATGTTCGGACTCTCCTTTGAAGTAACAAAAATACGATCGCAACACCAGGATTACTGTCCTCGAAAAACACGGCTGTTGGACAGTAAACCCGAGTTTACTGTATCTTGTTATTTCGTTGATCTTTCACCGCTGTGTCGATTTGACGCCGAGGAACAGATTCAGCTTGTGAAATGAGGGATGAACGAGGGTTAAAACACGCGCTAACAACGTGCTCGATCGAATCCGAGTGCGAGCAGCTTTCGGATAGCGCTCGTCCTCGAAATAGCATCGGCTCGAAAGCAACGCGGAACCCCAATCGTCTCGGCCGAGGCGACGCGCCCCGAGACACGCCCGCGAATGTAAACGGATCGCGGACTCAATTCGACTAACGATAAAAACGGGCGCGCGGATCTTATTTCGGTAGAAGCACAACAGAATCGAGTCCGCCTCTCGGTGAAAACCGGAAAGATCGCTGGGACCACGAACCGCGAAGCGACACGGGTTTGAAGAACCTTAAATGTCTGCACGCTGGCACCGATTTGGATAGCTTTCCACGGCGACGTAGGACGACGCTCGAGGTCGAGGGATTACGCTTCGCGCTCTCAACCTCGTCGGAGAAAGGAAAAACTATGCCGCGCCGTAGGATGCGACGAGTAACAAAGGAGACGCAAGCTGGAACAGGGCGTCCCGACGACTCGACGCGAGAAGGGCGGGCATTAACCCTTATGCAGCTAACCAGAACGTATAGATTATTCAAAAACTTTTGTATTTAATTACCGAACAAAGAATGGACAGTATTGAACAGTCAGAGAAATTTTGTAATACTTTCAGAGGAACGTTAACAAATTCTTGAAAGAAATGCAGTCGATCAACAAATCCAGGATTGCAAGACTGCGGGATGCACGTTCTCATTTCTGAAAAAAATAGTTTTCCTACACGATCTCTGTTCTCGCTCGGAACAGGCGATGGGAGCGAGATCGCGAGTTTGCTGTACATGCTGCCGAATAATTCAAATTACGCCTCGTGAATTTAAAAATAGGGCTTTCGAGGGCGATCGCGGCCTAGATTGATCTTCCATCTAGCACTTTTGATTGCTGAAAAACCTCGTCTTTGCATTATTGAGAAAAGAGAAGGCGCATCTGGGGCCCTTACGAACCAGCAAAAACGAGTCTACTACCTTAAAGCGTAAAAACGTAAAGCACGAGGCGAGGGACAACAGTGGGGACAAAGAAATCGAAGCGTATGTCGCGACTCGCCGAGGATACGAACGCGTGCCGACGCGTGCCATGCTCGCCGCCTACGCTCTGCTCTCTACGCGTCTTCCGCGCGGCCGCTCGTCGTACGCCCAAAGGCCAAAACCATAGCAGTCAGCTCGCCTCGGCAACTTTTTGATCGCGCACGATCCCGAGACTACTTGCGCATCGGCCACGCGTCCACGGCTGGCCGCCCACGTTTCGATCGAGGCTGCACGGTTGCTTCGAAAGGACGAGGAGCACGCGAGTCGAAAGCCGCGGTTTGCAGTCGCGCGTCTCGCTTACCATCGTAGGAGATGCGTCGAAAGTCATCGGCGGCGCTCAGAACCGCGACGAGCGTTCCCAGCATCGCCAGCAGCGTCGAGCTTCGTCTCGAATCCATCTCGAAACGACGCGTCCACGTAGCACCTGAAACGAACAACGGGGGAAAAATCGATCAGTGGATTTCGCCTCGATCCTTTCGGTTAGATCCGCTACACACGGCCGTTTTTCTAGCGTGCGGCGACCGTGCGGTACCGGAATTGCGGTATGAAATACTGTGGATTCAATTAGGCACATTTATTATTATTATTATTATTATTATTATGTACGGACCGAAATCCATCTATACAAATGTTTACAGTACAAAAGAAAAAGAAAAATGAAAGTCTTAACCTAAAATTAGTGATAAAGGGACATGCCGTAAGCTGTAGGAATACAGGTATTAAATTAACATATAATTGTACGCAATTTTCTCTTGAATGATTGCAAAGCAATCGGTGAAGAACTTTCGGAGATTTAAGATTTCGAACAAACGAACATTCACATTTTTATTTATATGGATTAGGTATATAAAAACACGCGGGTACTCGAATGCAACGTTGCGTCAAAATTTCAAAGCAATCGGCGAAGAACTTTCGGAGAGTTAAGATTTCGAACAAACGAACATTCACATTTTTATTTATATGGATTAGGTATATAAAAACACGCGCGTATTCGAATGCAACGTTGCGTCCAAATTTCAAAGCAATCGGCGAAGAACTTTCGGAGAGTTAAGATTTCGAACAAACGAACATTCACATTTTTATTTATATGGATTAGGTATATAAAAACACGCGGGTACTCGAATGCAACGTTGCGCCAAAATTTCAAAGCAATCGGCGAAGAACTTTCGGAGAGTTAAGATTTCGAACAAACGAACATTCACATTTTTATTTATATGGATTAGGTATATAAAAAAACGCGCGTACTCGAATGCAACGTTGCGTCAAAATTTCAAAGCAATCGGCGAAGAACTTTCGGAGAGTTAAGATTTCGAACAAACGAACATTCACATTTTTATTTATATGGATTAGGTATATAAAAACACGCGCGTA
>CM052201.1:14058666-14098432 GCA_028455805.1 Lasioglossum figueresi | reverse complement strand
TTATTTGTATTATATCGGTAATCGTAAAATAAACAATATGGAACCGGTCATTTCGACCGGTGATGGTAGGTTTAGCGTTAAAATGTTTGTTGTTTGTCTAGTCATTCCAATTAAAACAGATATTTGGGTGGCTAGATCTAGGTGGACCACCCTGTACACAGTCTTTTCAAACAAGTTTCTGGTCGCGTTACAGAGTGCACTGTAACTCGAAGCGATTCGATTCGATTCGAATCGCGGGTACGCGCCCAAAGGTACTCTGCGCAGGATCGTGGTACCTAGCGCAACAGGACGCGCAAATCGATCGAACTTCGACGGTCTCGACTCTTCGACCGCCACACCGTTCGAACTACCTTTTGAACTACCTTTTGAACTAGCCTTTGACCGATGAAAAGTCACGACATCGTTACGGCCGATGAAAAATCGCGCGAGCAAACTCTCCGACGAGACGCGTCCGAGCAACGGACAGGGTCCGGCGAGTCGAAGCGTTGGAAACGAAATAGTCGTCGCGCGGGTTCGATCGATCGTCGAGGAAAAGAGGTTCCCCGAGTTCAACTCACTTGTTAATTTTCCGTATCGTTTGCTTGAGCGCGGAGAAGTCCGGTCGGTCCGCGGCATCTTCCGCCCAGCAGCGTTTCATCAAATTGGCCACCTGTTCGAAACAGGTGATAAGAATCGTTATCGTTCGTAGTTCGATCGTGTCGCAGTCTGTTCGAGGAACGACAGAGAAGCAGAGAGAACTCGCTTACCACTTCCTCGACCGAGGAGTCGATCGCAGGCCTGAGCGGGGATCCTCCGCCTCGCTTTACCGTGTCGACGATCTCTGAAACATAGGAAGAGAAACGCGATGATCGGTTGTTGGCCGTCCCGTCGTCCCGTTCCGTTCCGTTCCGCAGATGAACGCGGAATCGGGAACTACCTACTGTTGTGTTTGTACAAATCCTCCAGAACGGCGTTGCAACTTTCGCAGTTGAGAGTGCAGTGGGGTCTGCGAACTTCGAGCAACGGACTGACCGCCCTTCGAGGACTCGCCCCGCCGTCGGGGCTAGCGCCCGATATCGCCGGCAGCGTCAAGCTGCTCGTACTCGAAGATTTGCTCCTTTCCGCCATGTCTTTCTCGCTGCTTTCTCCCTCTATCTCCGTCTATCTCGATCGTTCTCGCGATTTTTCGCACGGGCAGGCTCGTTGACCCTTAACCCTCCATTCCGTACGCCCGACCAGCCGTGGTTTCCGCTCCAAGTCTCTCCGCCGTCTCTCGAAAAGAAGAATCGCGCGCGACGGATGCTCGCCGAGGATATCGCTCGATATCCTTCGATCGATACTCCCACCGAGATTCAAACAGCTTCTCGCGAAACGAAAATGCAGGACCGGCCGGCGTCGGTGCCGGTGCACGGGCGTCGCAATCGATGACACGAAACGAAAAAACCTCGACGAGCGTCTCCGGAACGATCGACCGGATCTACTTGCACGCTCCCGTCGAGAATAACGATCTTCACCCTCGAACTCGTTCGACTAGCTTCTATCTCCCTTTCTCTTGTTACGAGCAGGAGGACGTTGATCGGCGTTTGTACGCGTGCACCGCGTACACTGGTGGCGAATTGGAAGCACTGTTTCGATGGTGCACCCCGCGCCGCGTTGCGCCGTGTTGTTTCGAGGCACGCGAACCGATCAATTAACGGACGCGACGGCGGGCCACGGATACGAAATCAGGGTAATTGGCTTCGAAAAAGTCGCTCCCGTGCCGCGAGACCGGGAAGGGAAGCGATGTCGGGGAACCCACGGGCCTTCGGTGGCGAGGGCGAGCGAGAAGGGGTGGCGACCAACCGGTGGGCTGGAACGCAGGAGGCTGGAGGGTAAGGGGTCGAATATCGAGCAAGAAAGAAGAGAAAATCGGGCCGAATAAATGGGACGGTCGGGGTCGGTCGAACCGATGATAAACAGAACGCGAGCACGTACAGAGATGGAGTGTCATGTACGTAGCCCCGTGACAACGTAACAAGGTAACGACGTAACGACGACGCGACACACGCGCAAAAAAAAGACACGCAAACACCGAAACACGCGCGCACTGACCACCTTTTCGACAGCCGCCGCTGTCCGTGATTGGTTGATTAAACGATCGCCGACGACCACGGCATGATACCGCGACTGGAGGACCGTGTCCAGCAGTTTTTCGTAAACGCTTATGTCTTGATTCTTGTTTCTCGTGAAACCAGAAAGTAACGGGGTGAGATTCGGTGAAAGCGAACGAGAATTGGCGAGGAAGGGTGGAATCGGGAGAGGAAATGGTAGAAAATGGAAAACACGAGCTGGCGAACGGGAGGACGAACGAGAGGGTGACAGAGGTAGAAGATAAGCGACGAGAAAGCGGCGAGCGCGCGAGATCGGGTGCGTTCCAGGACGCGAGAAAGCTTCGACTGAGCTTTCAAGCCCGTCTCGGAACGCACGCTCCTAGCCTACTTGCGTTGCGGCTCGTTCCAGTCCTGTCATCGATCCTGTCGCTCTTTCGACGAGACCAAGCTCGCCAAAGCTCGTAAACTTTGTTACCGATCGATTCACCGCAGGGCGGCGCTCTCGCGGAGAGCTTGCAATTTCCTACCCGAGGATATCGGCGCGTCGCCTCCCGAATCGCCGCCACCAGTCGATACGAAAACCCTACGTTCCGAAACGACGGGACACGATACGAGAACCAGGCTAGAGCTTTTACCACCCGCCGAAACTCTGATCCCACGAAATCACGAAAGGCGAAAGGTACGAAGCACTTACCCGATTCTATGAGACGGTAGTTGTCCCCCAAGTAAAACGGTCCCTGTTGCACCACGATCTCGTGAACGATCACCGCGAAACTGTACACGTCCCCCTTCTGAGTACCCTCCGGTGGTCGTCTCGCCATTCTCAACAGCTCCGGGGCTGTCCATAACTGTTCTGCGTACACGAGAAAATATTCTACCGCGTCCGAGAGTTCGAATTCGGGTTGGGCCATTCCACGCGAAATCCGACACTTTTTGGGGCGATGTTTCCCATTTTGTTCGTATCTCAAACGAGTTTTCGGTATCTCGAAAACTGTTGATCTCGCAGACGCGTAGAAAGAAGAATTAAATCGTAAGACACGAGTCATAAGAGTTTCTGGAGGTTATAGCGAAAATATAAGAGCGTCTACTAAATATATTGCCATTTGAAAAAAAAATGTATTATAGAGAAACACTTTTGGAAAATTGAACAAAAACGAGGATATGGGACCTCGTCGCAAAATAAATGGTGAAAAAAACATTTTCTTCAAATCACATTTTTAGTAGATACTCTTACGTTTGCACTACAAGCTTCTACAAACTCGTTATCGTCAGTTTGTTAGTTCTAGACTTATGATTTAATGAAAGACGGGTGACACTTATTTCCCGCGTCTGTAAACAACAATTTTTAAGATATCTAGAAGATTATAGGTCGCTAAAGACTACGACATATTCAAGCTTGAAGAAAGTCCGAAACATTATTTAAAAAAATGTCTGACTTCGGGTAGAATGATCCAATTCGCATTGTCGCGGTCGCTCACTTCTTTGATAGACGGCGTCGTCCGGGTCCTCGTTGCTCGGGATTCGCGACCTCAGCTCGTGCAATCCGAAATCGGCAATCTTCAGGACGAACCTCGAATCGACCACGCAATTGTACGAGTTCAAGTTTCCGTGGCTCTTCACCTCGGACGCGTGAAGGTACGCCATGCCCCGAATGATGTCGTGGATCAGCGACACTCGAAACACCGGATCCAATTTGATTTTCTCGTTCACCAGCACGTCCTGTCGCCAGTCTGTTGTTACTTCTTTGTTTTCGCTTTTGGTTTTGATTTCGGACGCGCGATACCACCGGGTTACGTACCTGAAGAGATCCTCTGGGACAGTACTCGGTTAAGAGACAGCAATTCGGCGGCTCGACGCAGGCTCCGTAAAATCGTACCAGATGATCGTGTTGGAGGTCCTTCATCTGCGCGCAACCAACGAACACGTTTCCAGCTTACAATTAGCGGATTTAGCGATCAGCTTGGACTAAGCTGATCAGTGGTTCGAACGGAGATACTTTTGGTTAAACTGTACCTTGAATAACCAGAAACGTTCGCCTTTCTCCTATACAATCCAGTGAATTTGGGTGAGTAAATGCCAAAAATCCAAGGTTCGATCCTAGGAGATCTGTGGTTCAAAAGTTACGAGTGTTTAAAGTTGAGCGATTTTCAGTGTTTTCGACAGGCAAGAATACCGCCATGTTGGAGCCGCTAGATGGTAGCACAAGCACGCGGTGATGTCGGTAACGTAGACTCCGGCCTTCACAGGACTCTAACCCTGACCAACCTTCTCGCGGCTCCGCTCATTGGACGATCTCTGAAAACACTGAAAATCGCTCAAGTTTAAACACTCGTAACCTTTGAACCACTGATTTCCTAGGATTGAAACTTGGTTTTTGGCATTTTCTCACCCAAATCTACCGTATCGCATAGGAGAAAGTTAACAATTTCTGGTTACCCAAGGTGCAGCCATATTTTTAGCTAAAATAACATGGTTCGAGGAGAGCATTAAAATGATTTTTTCCAGAGTTATCGAGATCGCGCAGTGACAGATTCAGCATGCATCGCGACAAATATTTTTTCCTGAATTTGAATATATGAAAAAAGGGTGAACCGATAACAGGATAATAATTTAAGCTGATCACGTGGTCCACTCTGTATACAGCTCACCCTTTTCAATTCTAGCAATAGGGGCCGAGACAAGTCCACTTTCTGTCTGGGCACGAACTTCACGGCGACTTTCGAGTTCTGCAACGAAGAAACATTCCCGCGATTATTGCTGGCAAATGAAACGCGGCGCGATCGTTCGAACCTTGTAGATACGTATGGTAACGTAAGGGCTGATGTCCAGTTCGTCCTGTAGACTCGCGTTCTCCAGAGTGAACATCGTCTGCAACCAAACGGAAAGAACGTTGAGTCACCGACGACCACGGTCAGGAAAAGCGAACCAATCGTCGCCGAGGAAACGAGGAAAAGCTGACTCGATTTTCCCGAGTTAAATCTTCCGGTTTGCCAGACCGCGGACCGTTCGGAACGCGAATGAAACGCCGAAGGTGGAACGGAAAAAATAAACGTTCGACGGAAGCTCGAGTGTTCATCCCTCGATTTCTATCTCGGGAAAAATTGATCCGACTTCTCTTCTCTGTCGGGAACAATTTCATCGAATAAGTTTGGGATTGCCGTTCTTTTCCCAACGTTGTCCCGCGTTTCGTACAGAAACGGAATTCAACGAAATATTTCTGTTCAAACAATTGTACTTTTTATTAATGTTCTATCATTTTGTTCGACTAAAATCAATACGTGTCTACATTATTTTCTCTAATTTCTTTCGTGTACAAGATACAAACTTGAAAATCTATATGGATACTTTGAAGGACATATCAAATATACAGGGCGTGTAATATGTACATATATATCCTATTGTGTTATATGAAATATACAAATACATCGAATGTCCTATCATTTTGTCCGACACTGTATTCAGCACTCACCATTTGGCTTCCGCGCATCTTGTTCGCAATGAAAGACGTCATGGAACCCCTCGACTTCGCTCTCGGTACCATCTCGATGTCGCTCCAGTGTACTTTCCACGTCATTGAAGCTATGTCCGCCTCAAGTTTAAAATGCCTGCAAGGCGAATCAAGATATTATCTTGCGTTCGACGAACCGCGAGGGTGAGTTCGCGTCACCCAGAATAAACTCCATTTTCCTCTCCACTCCTCTAGCCTCCTCACGCTTTAAACCAGTATTTTCATGAAGTACTTTTTCATCGAGCTACGATCAGCCACATGCTGCCGAATAATGAAAATTAAGGTAAAATCACCAATAATTGACCATTTAAAACAAATTCTCTGCGCGAGTAACAGTAAATTCCTTTTATCCTTTATTAACCCCTCGCCGTAACATTTTCTTTACAGTTACAGCGATTCAAACGTCTTTATCCCCAAAAATGTCGTAAAAGAGAAAATTTATATCTTTTGTGTATCGCTACATTCATTTTAATGCTTAATCAATCGATTGAATCAAATTGTATTTCCCCATGCGTGAAAATGCTGTTCGAACTTCTCACATCGTGTAACAAAGCTAACTTCGTCAAAACAATTGTATCATTCGAATTTTACAGACACGTGTTTGAAAATTCATAAATAATTGTGTCAGCAGTTGACCATCCTTGAAAACGAGAAAACTACTAATTGACCATAAGTTAGTCAGTAGTGGATAATCTACAGTAAAGCCAGAAACACTAAAGGTGGTTAATTTGATGTCGTTCGCTAGCGACGATTAGTGCAAATTACAAGTAAAAGGGCGAATACAAATGAAGAGAAGTTAACACCATATAAAATCTAATTTAGGAACAGGTTTCGTGGTTTCCATTATCTGGATATGTGTACAGGGTGTAACAAAATTTAGCGTCACGGTTTTGGCAGATGGTTGTACACCTTTCGATCGGCGGAGATTTGTTAAAAGAAGTTGCCGCAAAATTGACTTTGATCTTGAAATTCAAGGTGAAATTTTTTTAATGCTTGTATCGTATTTTACTCACCAAAAAAAATATATAACAATTTGACCTTGATTTTCAAGGTCGAGGTCAATTTTGCGGCAATTTCTTTTAACAAATCTCCACCGATCGGAAGGCGGTACAACCATCTGCTAAAACCATGACACTAAATTTTGTTACACCCTGTACGTATACTTGGATCTAGCGGATTGCGGAGTGTGAAACCAACACACGCGCGAAAGGGGACTACTCCCTGGCGTTGTAGTCGTGGAAAGCTCGGTGGCAAACAATGGACGGCCGAACGGCGAAACCATCGTGCGAACAATAGGTTTACGCGGAAAAGACGATGCCACTTACCTGTAAATAAAGACCGAAGCGACCACGAGGACAACGACGATCGAGCTCAAAACTATCGAGAGAATCGCATGACCGGGAAGAGCTGTCGAACAGAATCGGTTTGAGATCAATCTCGACGATCGATCTTCGATCGAGAAACTTACAATTGTCGGGACACAAGGAACCGTCGAATCCGCAAGTAGGTGTATCCGGTGGCGGTTCGTCGCGGCCGCCGGACCAATGAATCCTCTTCCCGAGAACATATTCGAACGTTTTATTGGCACCGTAGAAATTGGCGACGATCTGCGACAAACGATTCTTCGCGTAAGGAGATGAGATTCACGCGATCGCGATCGATTCGTTTACCTCGAACCTCGACGTTTCTGGATTCATGTTGAGAAGAGAATAGTCCGCTATACGATCCCCGTTCTCGTCGATGTTCACGTCCCCCGTGATCCCTGCAAAACGGAGATGAACGCGATTCGTCGAACGAAGATACCGAACCGGAGCGGAGTAATACCGAGAGAAAACGAATCAGGAAGCGACGCAAGGAAAAGAAAATTAGAAAAGTAGAAAAAGTGGAGAAAAAGAAGAAAAGAGGATTCGATCCGCTCACCTTTGAAGCTCCTCCCCCACATTCGTCGGGTAAGATTACCGCCGTCCAAATTGACTTTATCGGGATGTTCCGGGAGGCTGTCCTTAAGGGCGAGGGCGTAGAGGAGAACAGCATCGTAGAACGCCGCGACGAACGTCGAGACCGTGCTGTTCCCGAAAGTGAAATTGTACTTGCTCTGGGCCAGAGATTTCACTTTTCGCGAAAAGTTCAAGTACTCGACGTTGTCCGGAGTTCGCGGAGTCACCGTCAGCAACGCCTGATAAGCTTTCCTTGCTTTCTCGTTTCTCTCCTCGGTGTCCGATTCCACCCTCCACGGTTCCTGCGAATCGTTGTCGCTGGAAAATACGAGGCGTGTTCAAAAAGTAACGGGAATTCTCTGATTTCGCAAGTCGTGTCAGTCCTATTCACGTCATTCTTTCTTTGTTGCGTTGGTAAACATGTCTGAAAAGTGTTTGTACATTGGTTGCCGTACTCGGATGTTTTTCAGCGATTGTTTGCGGCGAAACAATCCGTGCCTTTCGCACCGCGACAATGCACCTGCTCACACTTCGTTGCTTGTTCGTCATTTTTGGGCCAAAACCAATACCGTAATGGCGCCCCAGCCTTCGTATTCACCAGACATGGCCCCGTGCGATTACTTTTGTTCCCATAAATAAAGAGGACCTTCGAGGGTCGTCGGTTTTCAAACATAGATTAAAAACGCATCGCTGGATAAGCTAAAAGCTACCCCAAAGATCAAGTTCCAGAAGCGTTTCGGACAGACTGCAGATCTTTATGCAAAATAAAAATTGTCTGCGTGCAAAATCATATATTGACATCCTTAATTTTAAAAATCTTTCAACAATCTTGAATTTCATCTACTCAATTTTGCTATAAATGCATAAATGTGTAATATCTCAGACTAGTTTGAAGGGGACAACATTCGTGTAGACGAATAGATACCATTATTTTCCGAAAAATGAAATTTCCCGTTATTTTTTAACACACCTCGCTGCACAACCGAACCGACGGCACGGACTGACATAGCGAGAGAGAGAGAGAGAGACAGAGAGAGCGAAGATTGCGGTTTTGCGGGCTCCGACGCGTTCCATTAAATCCGATTCGAGGGTAAATCGGACGGTTGCCGGACGTCGGGCGAGTTTCTGGTCCTATCGCCCTATCTGTCGCCCTATCTATCGCCCTATCGCCCTATCGCCCTATCGCTCGATCGATGAATGACGAGGCGCGAGTTCTCGACTGGTGTTTCCGTTTGCGCTCGTCGTGGCGGCGATTGCGGTGAAACGGGATCGTCGCTTACCTGGACGACAGCTCGATGGAGAAAAACACGTATTCCCCGGAGTCGACCATTCCGAGCTGCTCGGCTGCCAATAAAATCTCTCGGATGGTGGTCGCGTTGGCGCACATCACTACAACTGTAACCAGCGAAAAACATTTTCTTTTCCGGTGCTCGGTAACACGAATTGAACCCGATTCGACTCCGACGAACCGAACGCGATCGCGTTAACGGGGAAGAGCAAGGAGAAACTTACTCCTGGCATTTTTTGACAGAGATTCGAGCAGGAGTCTGTAATTTTGGCTCTCGTCTTGGTCGAAGCTTTTGTGGTAAGACGTCTTGTTCAGAGCGGTGTACACGGAGCTCAGAGTGAAGTGACACTCGGAATGGCCGCGGCTGCTCGTCATCGGATGATTGTGAAACAAAAGACCGACCAGCTTCCATCCGAATCGCCTCAAGATGTGCTTCAGCGCTTCGCCCACCAGCCGATAAGAGCCCATCATTCTGGTCAAGGTCGGATAGTGCACGCTCTTGTGGCGAAACGCATCTGCCCGACCACCCGCTGTCAACACGGGAATGTCCCAGACTCCGGCGTATCGCGCGACCGGTGCGATTACGTAGTCGCAAACGGGACCCAGAAACGCATCTGCCCTACCAAAAATCGGCTTACAGGTCGCGGAAACAAGCTCGACTCGTCGCCCGTCGCCCGTCGACCGTCACCGAGAAACGGACCGAAACACTAGCTTTCGCGTCACCATCGTCGTTCTCCCCTTTATCTCGTGTGTGCCCTCTACCAGAAACAATCTATTACCTATCTCTTCGACGAACGATGGGCAACCAGTTGCTCGAAAGCTCGCCGTGTTCGGCGATAGTCAACTATCGCCGGCGTATAAAAGCCTAGTAGAAGTTAATTCCCACTTGTTGAGTTGCAATCATTTCAACGGTTGTACCGAGCTCTGCCAAAGTGAGTCTTGTAGACAACGAAGAAAGTGGTAACAAATGAAATTCGATTGATCTTGATGCAAAATAAAAATTATCCATATAGATTGCAAGAAACAGAAATCGTGTATTGACATCTTTCGAATTTTATCCACTCAATTTTACTATAAATGCATAAAGATCCGCGGTCTAGTAATGGCATTTGCAGATCCAAAATTAAGAAAGATCGTACCAAGCTCTGTTGAATACAATGCTCAAGCATTTTTCGAACATTTTTATCTTCCGCAAATGCATAATGATCCGCAGTCTAATGACCATATGCTGTTCAGATAACTGTTGCTAACTTGAACGCTAGCTGCGCGTCCAAAGCTATTATTTACCGCAACTTCTTTATTCATTATTTTCTTAAAGTAATACTCCAGCACGATGCAGCACAAACTCTCACCACAACTCGGCACAACTGTTGAAACGATTTAATTCAACAAGTGGGGAGGCTAACTTCTAGGAAGCCGACTAGAAAGGCGTACGAATCGCGTGATCGCCTCCGATCCGTTTCCACTCTCGCGCCGGAATCGTTCAACGTCTGACGAGAATTCCACAGCTACCGATACGGATCTTCCAGTTATATTTTCACGAAGCGAGATAACGTATATCGACGGACGGGCGCTGTAAATCAAACTCCTCGAACTACTTTCCACCGATTACGTTCGTTCCTAGTACGTTACCGCTACCGATGGTCCAAAACACCGAGCGAAATTTACGATGCAACGCGTTGATCGTCGCTCGTTCTTTCCGCGTTCCGAATTCTATCGTAGTTTGGCCGGTGTCGATCGACCGAGATCAGAATCAGCCCGTTTCGATAATCGGCATTCGTTCGGGGAGTTAATCTTCCGAGAGGATCCGCGCGATCGGAAACCTTTGCGATTCATGATATGCAAACGGGAGCAAAGTTTAGCGCGTTGTTGCGACCTGCAACGAATCGAGGCATCGAGAGAGCCGTTCTGATGACTCCAGCGTGTCTCGGCCGAGACGGATCCGCGGCGTGTAAACACGGCGGCCATCGTTGCCGTTCCCGTTGTCGCAAAATTTCCTCGCGAAATTAAAAGCGAAACTGTTTTTCGGAGCACGGAGAGAATGAATAAGATCGTAGCGCGAGTGCCGAGACGCGCTACGGTCGAACGGAGCCGCGGCAAGCTTTTATCCTATCGTTAATGCAAAAGCTGTTGGTTCGAGCACGTTCTGGACGTTCCGTTTCCCTGGGGAATCCAGGACGTAAACTATGGCAAGGAGAAAATGGATACACGGAGAACTCGATTCTCGGTCCGATCTCTCGGTCAGGATCGCGATCTTTCTCGACGATCCGATAACGCGTCTACGATAAAACAGCGACCGGTAACCAGCTGAAAACACGATGACGCGAGAAGCGTAAATAATCCTAATTATAGATAGCCGTCGATAAGAATCGAATCGGGCAACGGAGCGACGCCGACGCGACGGGACGCGACGCACAGTGGAGTATTTGCCCCGAAAAGTTGGCCAAAACTATTTTAGCATTGTTTTCAGACTTGCGTGCGTAGTGCAGCGAGTCATCGGATTCGCCTTGGCGTCGGCTACAGCAATATATTATAAAATGTACGTACAAAGAGAAAAATGTTCTCTAATGTTTTGTATTGGGATTTATAGATGACTGAATGCCGATCTACTTTTGTCGATATTGTTCATTATTTATTTACAGTTTACTTTAATTTGCCCCGGAAAGTTGGCCAAAATTATTTTAGCATTGTTTTCAGACTTGCGTGCGTAGCGTAGCGAGTCATTGGATTCGCCCCGACATCGGCTACAAGAATGTACAATAAAATGTACGTACAAAGAGAAAAATGTTCTCTAATGTTTTGTATTGGGATTTATAGATGACTGAATGCCGATCTACTTTTGTCGATATAGTTCATTATTTATTTACAGTTTACTTTAATTTGCCCCGGAAAGTTGGCCAAAATTATTTTAGCATTGTTTCCAGACTTGCGTGCGTAGCGTAGCGAGTCATTGGATTCGCCTTGGCGTCGGCTACAAGAATGTACAATAAAATGTACGTACAAAGAAAAATGTTCTCTAATGTTTTGTATTGGGATTTATAGATGACTGAATGCCGATCTACTTTCGTCCGAAACATTTCTTGCCAGATCATCGGCTGTGTCATAAAAAATTGTGGTAACTATTGAGCATCGCAGTACAAAACGTAATGTAAAAGCCGTATTTCCACATCTTGCTAGCCGATTCTTTTCGCATTGTCAACGGAAACCTTGACAGTTTCATTCTTAAAATTTCTACAAATGCGAAATATCGCGGTGAGTCATCTTCAAACTTGAATAATATTAAGCAGGCTAACGACAAGTAAGTGAGAACCAAGCAGCGTCTGTCAAGGGAAACTTAACACAACATCTGCGTCGCATATAAACGATCCTCATAAAACTGAGTACATAAATGACAGTAGTAAATACAAAAAGAACGAAACTAGTAATAATTTTCAGCAGGCTAACAATAAGTAAGTGAGAACCAAGCAGAGTCTGTCGAGAAAAACTTAACACAACATCGTCGTCGCATACGAACGATCCTAATACAACTGAGTACATAAATGATGATCGTAAATTAAAAAAGAACAAAACTGGTACGCTGTCGTTCGTACATTGCAACAGCTCGGACAACCAGAATGTTTAACCCTTTGCACTCGGAGCTATTTTAACTGGAAAATGAAACATTTCTTCCGATCTAGAATATTTCCATTCTGTATGATGTTTTAAATTTTGTGAATATGAAATATGTTGAAGTCAAAATGTAAAATAAAACTCAAGAATTTTGTAACATTGTAATGGGTGGCGTGCGTCACGTCGAAGTGACGATCGACGATCAAAGGGACGACCGGCGGCCGGAGCGACGAACAAAACAAGAGTCGCGAGCTCAGTTCGACACTAGAGTCGGTTTAGGCAGGATATACCTGGTGCTGTTACCATTAGAATAAAGTTATTATATTGAAAAGTTACCTATTTCACTAAACTGATTTATTCCACTAAACATCATATCCCTTAACAACATTGATGTAATACCTCATACAACACTTAAGGGAATAGACTCGATGAGTTGTGTGGTACACCACACACCGCTAGACGCATGTACGTACACGAGAATTGCAATGGTCCGGGATATGGGAAATAGCGTCCCGCTAATGCATATTGGGGACCTCTCCATAGTCGCAATCGCTAGATAAAAGATGCATCTCGCGCGCTTACTATCCCAGAAAGCCTAATTTTTCGTTTTTCAGACGATATTCGCATTACTCGACAGAATTTAGCGGAGCCGCAGGAGAAGAAATGCTGGAACAAACGAAAATGCAGCACCGTTGCGCCAGCATTTCTTCTACTGCGGCTCCGCTAAATTCTGTCAAATAATGCGAATATCGCCTGAAAAACGAATAATTAGGCTTTCTGGGATAGTAAGCGCGCTAGATGCATCTTTTATCTTGTGGTGTATCACACAACTTATCGAGTCTATTCCCTTAAATGTTTAGTAATTGATTAGACACCGACAGATCTAATGATGTAAAAAATTATTCAATAATAGTACAGCAATTATTAATGGCGCCCCAGAGGCGTCACTCGAGTGCCAAGGGTTAATCTCGCGCAAGGTTTGAAAAATCGTGTTCCGACCAACTTTTCGAGGCGAGTACTCCGCTGAGGGACGTGGGGGAAAAGACCTGCCGATCGGTTGATGTAAAAGTCAAAAGCAGCGAGAGCGCCGTAAGTGCTCGAGCATCGCGAGTCCCGATGCTCGACTTCGATCCTCCATTCTGGCAGAGATCCTGTCGACGACGAGACCGCCTCGACCGCCAGATGCACCGCCGGCAAAACTCGCGGCAAGCTGAGCTCGTGCAGAGGATCCGCCGGCGTAATCACAGCCAGCATCACTGGTTCTCGTTGTTTCGGCGTCGGTGTCTCTCGCACGCAAGTCTCGCTGCACTCTTTCGCGGATTGCATCGTGCTAGCGCTGGCGCTGGCGCACATGGTGGTCAAAAGCAACGTTAGCCTCGTCAAAAGCAACGTTAGCCTCGTCCTAAGCGCGCCTCGTCCCGACGACATGGCCGAATTCGCGAGATCGGTTCGCGACTCGCCAATCCCATTCGGATTCACACGTCCGTGAGTTTCGTAGATTCCCGACGTCTCTTTCTCTCCATCTTGTTCGCTCCTTTCACGTTTGTCGGATCGGGAATTTGAAAGTTTGTTCCCGCCCGGGGCTGGGTTAGAAACGGACGAAGCGGACTTCCTCGGGCAGCGCGATCGAAACTGAAGCGACTCGAGCGCGTTCCGCAAGAGACGCTCCTCCGCCGACCATCGTTCCGTTCCTTTTCCTCTTGTTGTTCTGGATTCTCTCCTCTCTTTCCTTGGTACGAACTCGCTGCGCTCGTGCTTGCGCGCTGCCTCGCCTCGTCACCTCGTGATCAAAAGCATGGGTGGTAGACTATACGAACGCCAACGCATGCGTCCGATTATCGCGTGTCTCCGGTCGTGCACCGTGCTCCACCTTGGTCCATGGCGCGCTCGTCTGACAAACTAACCGCGAACGCGTTAACGTCGATCCACGATACGCGACACGGACCGTCACGTACCGACAACTGCGAGATCGGCACGCCGGCACGATAACGTACACCTGCTTCGGCGAAAAACCGTCGGTTCACGTAAAACAATCGAAATGACCGGACGGCGACGAGGAACCGACTATTCTCGACATACTTTTAGACGAAGAGGAAGCTGAAGCGCGAAAAGTGGAAAACGATATCGCTTTTCGCTTTTCTTGAGCGAATCAGATTTTGCAGAAGAGAAAAGTCGACGGAGACTATTGCACTTTATTCGAGGAGTTGCTTAAATATTTCAGAATGCAGTTGTAGAAATTCTTTGGATCGTTGAAACGAAGAGATTTTGAAAATTCGTTCAGGGAAAGAGCTTAAATTGCTAGATTTAGGACTAGCTTAAAGACTTTTGAGAAAAGTGCTTAAATATTTCAGAATGCCGCTGTACAAATTCTTTGGATTGTTGAAACGAAGAGATTTTGAAAATTCGTTCAGAAAAAGAGCTTAAATTGCTAGAGCCAGGGCTAGCTTAAAGACTTTTAAAAAAACGTGCTTAAATATTTCAGAATGCCGCTGTACAAATTCTTTGGATTGTTGAAACGAAGAAATTTGGAAAATTCGTTCAGAAAAAAAGCTTAAATTGCTAGAGCTAGGACTAGCTTAAAGACTTTTGAGAAAAAGTGTTTAAATATTTCAGAATGGCTTGTCAAATTCTTTGGATTGTTAAAATGAGAAAATTTTGAAAATTCGTTCAGAAAAAGAACTTAAATTGCTAGAGCTAGGGCTAGCTTAAAGACTTTTGAGAAAAGTGCTTAAATATTTCAGAATGCCGCTGTACAGATTCTTTGGATTGTTGAAACGAAGAGATTTTGAAAATTCGTTCGGAAAAAGAGAGATAGTTTATGTTTGTTGTATGCCTGCACTTTTTCCGAAGGGTACGCGCAGACTACGAGAAAATCGAATTTCATTTCGGTTTACAGACAATTAATGGCATACGGATTTGTTAGACTCTGTCCAGAATCTTCGCTACGAGTCTGACTCGTTGAAACACGGCAAGGGGTTAAGTAATAACCCACGAACGATGAAAGCTGTCGTACGTGTTACGCGCGTAAATGTGTTTCTCGCATTTGTAGGAAAATACGTTATATGCGCTACGAAAGGATGACGATGCGGGAGTTGAATGAAACAACTATTGACGGTGAAGCCGTCCGCCAACAAATGCGATTTATTTTATTAAAGACGTTGACACTGTAAGCTTTAATTGGAGAGTGACCGCTCAGATAAATTCTAGACCTAAGGGCGACTTGTTGCCAGCGTGTTCGCTACCTCGTTTTGCTACACCGTTGAGGGAGTAGACAATACATTCTTTCTCGTTCTCGATAATACAAAAATGGAGTTTAGTCAAAAACGGTAGATGAAAGATCGATCTAGGACGCTGTCGCCCTCAAAAGTCCTATTTCTTCGTTCACGAGGCGTAATTTGCATTATTCGGAAGCATACAACTGCGCATAGAACTATTTTCGTAGCTACACGCTGCCGAATAATGTAAATCACCCTTGCGATCCTGGAAACGAGTCTACCGTCGGTGGTCTGGATTTTTCCTTGAAAGGATACGCGTCGTTGCTATCGAACCGCGCGCTGCCCATTCTCGACGTTCCCTCATTCGATATTTCTCACACATTGGTCGTAGAAACGTTTAAATATAGAATTTATTTGTCAACGCGTCGAGAGGTGTCGGACGAGAGAAGAACAATAATAGAATCGCTTCGGCTGGACGATAAGGCACTCCGATAACGCGCGCGAAACGGAGCGAGATAAGCCTCGCTTCGCCTAATTGATACGGTGGATTGGATGTACGATCGCGGAGAATCGTTTTCTCGCGAACAAAGGTATATCGCGGATGACGAGCGGAGCTCGAGCTTAGAAGCGCCAGTCCGATAGATAGCGACAGCACACGTTCACTCGCGATAGTAACGCGCGCGATTCATCGAGATCGGTCGATCGTTGGTCGAAATCGAATTCGAGTTATAAATAGACGAAAACTCACGGAGAAACGACAACTCACCACTGTACCAGTTGCCCACGTGGTCCCGCAACGCCTCTGGATAATCTCCGGGCACTGTGGTCTCGACATCAAACGTGCCGAACGTGAAGTTTGGTTGTTTCTTGATAAATTCCACCATGGACTTCATCATCAACTGACAAGTGTGCCTCCCGGCGACTTGACTCTGTCCGTTCGTTGCATAAACCAGATGCACCTTTCGCCATTCGTATCTACCGGCAGAACGTTACGAAGACAGGTTCGACGAAAGAGAACCGCGACAACGGGGGATGGTAAACGCACCGATTCATAAGACCGACGAAGAAGTTTGCTAGATCTCTGAACGCCAAACTGCCGATCCTCGTCGTCATGAAGTACTCGTCCTTGCACTTGGTCTTCTTCTCCGTGAAGTCGAACGTGAAGCCGCCGGTGGTGATCAGAGGGACGCCGAAGAATTTCACGATTCTGCCGACCGCCGCTGAAAACCACGCGTCTTCAACTATGAACCGTGAACTGACGATACATATGTCTGTGGTTGCAAGGAAGAACGCCGTTTAACCCCTTTGCCGTATTTTAACGAGCCACGCTCGTCACGAAGGTTTTGAACAAACTCTGATAAATACGAATGTTACACGCCGTTCTTTTTAACTGAAATAGAATTTCGTTCGTTAATGAACGAATAAAATGAATAAAAATATATAGGATGTTCTTTTCTCTTCTACGACATTCTTCGATCGCTATAACTGTAAAGAAAATGATACGGCGAGGGGTTAACACTTGGCACTCGAGTGGCGACTCTGAGACACCGCTAAACATTGCTACATCAGCGATGTAAAGTAATTGTTACGTTATCGAATTATTTTAGATCAAACGAATTACTAAACATTTGAGTGTTGCATGAGCAAATTGCATTAGTTTAATATGCATAAACTGAAAAAAATCATATGGAATGGAAATGTTCCAGGTCAGAAGAAACGTTTGGTTTTCGTGTTAAAATAATTTCGAGTGCGACACAGGCGATCGGTTAAATTTCATTATTTCTTCGTGCCTTTCGAACTTGTTTCCGCGACTTTTACATAATGATGCATTATTTTTGCATAATTATGCATAAATTGTGACATGCAGCGTTTTTCCTTGCAACCACAGATGTATGTACACCGTTCCGCGACCCAACAGCCTTACCGACGCAATAGTCGCAAGCGGGTCCAAGGAACAGATGAACGCAATTCGAGAAGCTGTCGATCGCCCCGATCTGAGCGTACATAGCGTCGCAGTGGTCGTCCTGCGACAGAAACTTGAGCTTCAACCATGGTGGTAGCAAGCCTCGCGATCTCGCGTCGCTCTCCGCTAGATCTGCGGAATGAAGTGAATCCTATCGGCTATCGACCATCGAGTTCGCCGAATCAATATCCTGCATCCTACGCTTACCCAGAACCGGTAGCACTTTCGGCAACGAGATGTCGTATCGCGGATCCGCCGGAAGTAGAACCGCTATCCTCAGTTCGCAGGAAACCTGGGGATGATTTATTTCGCAGAGGGTCTCGCAGCTGCGAGCCAACTGCACCTCGCGACAGCTCGCTTCACCCTTGGCCGAGCACACGAACCACAAGAACCATGCGAACGTCGTCAGGACGATCCAATTGTTACCCATGTAGCCCAGGACCCACGAAGCCCCGAATCCCCGAAGCCCCCAATGCCCCGAAGACCTTGACCTCCTGCGCAACCCTCCCCCGAAACTCGGTCCTTCTTGCGCGAGTTCTCGATGTTCGATTTTCGAAAGAATCGGTGAGGCCGATTCCAGTCAAATTAAACGGAGAGCCGGCGGATTCGACACGTTTCCCAATCGTTCCCAACTCGCGTTCATATTCCATCGATCCTCGAGTCGAGACTGTCGAAACTACCGAGACCACTCTCGTGCGCGGTGTCACAGCGAACACGCATCTGACGGGATACACCACCGAAACGTCCGCGAAGGATCGATTCGCCACTGGACAACTATTCTTAGATTTACACGGACACAGAACGGCTGATGTTCTCTCTCTCTCTCTCTTCTCTGTTGATCTGTAACGCGATTTGATGGCGATCTTTGTATAGTTGACCCACGGAAAGGACGATCGTGTTCAAGAGGTAAACGAGAACGAGGAAGTTCCAGATCTGCGGCACCAAGATCGAAAACGGTACTGACGCTTCGTTGGGTGATCTTGAGCCGCATTGCCCACTCGCGAACACGTAAGTAGACTTCTCGTTGGCTCGTGTCGCGTTATCGCTGATTTTCTATCGCGTCAATTGATAATAGCTATCAAAAACTTTGTCGCTCGTCCTCACCACCTCCCGTTCCTCCTTTAAAAGCTCCGATCATTAATCTACCGATGCCTCTTAATCCGGAACCGTCCTTTCGACCGCGTACCATTCTGTTCCCTTCTTCCTCTCTTTCTCTCTCTACTATGCTTGAACATTTGTTATACCCACCCTAAAATACTCTTATCGAATCCGAAGAAATATCTGCAGTTTTTGATATTGTTTATTATTCGTTTACAGTTTATCCTCGCCACCTCCCGTGCCTCCTTTAAAAGCTCCGATCATTAATCTACCGATCCTTTCGACCGCGTACCATTCTGTTCCCTTCTTCCTCTCTCTCTACTATGATTGAACAATTTACTATACCCACCCTAAAATACTCTTATCGAATCCGAAGAAATATCTGCAGTTTTTGATATTGTTTATTATTCGTTTACAGTTTATCCTCGCCACCTCCCGTGCCTCCTTTAAAAGCTCCGATCATTAATCTACCGATGCCTCTTAATCCGGAAGATCTCTTATGCTCGAACATTTATTGTGCGTACCCAAAATACTCTTACCGTATCCCAAACAATATCTGCAGTCTCCTTCATTATTTATTTACAGTTTACTTTAACGTGGTCGCATCAACCCCGTATTTTAACGACTCAGGCTCGTGATGGCGATTTTAACTTTTAATCACTCGCATATTCGATATGGTACTTACAATCTTAAGTAACACCTACGTTTGAAATTATTATTTAAGAGAAAGTTATTCAGCTTTTTTTACATACAGTTCAATCGTTAGAAAACGTATGAATAAGCTTCCGATGAATGAAAAGAATGAGATAAAGTTCTATAGGCTTTGCACTCCAAATTCACCGTTTTGCAAATCAATTTCACCCATTAAGGGTATTTAAAATTTATTACTTATTTATTTATGTTGTATCTATTTATTTATTTGTCCTTATATCTATTATTATCTACTTATTACAAATTTTGAATTTCTTAACAACTAATTTACATTTGAGACTTGATTTTTTTTCAATGAAAACTTACTTAAAAATGCTTTATTTGTAAAAGTGATTTGCACACGGGTGTATTTGACTTGCAAAAGAGTGAACTCCTGATGTCTTCGTTTAGATTCGACTTGAGGTCAGTTTTCTAGAAAATCTGGATCGTCGCGCCACATGTGGTACGCTTTGGCAAAAGACATCGTCGCGAGGTAGTGATTTTATTAAATATCGAACATCGACAGAGATTGTACAATGAAAACGAAGAATATTCATCTACACGCGCTGCTATCTGGAAAGCATATTTAAATTCGAACGAAAAGGCGCCAACATATCGGCGCGACGGTGGCGCCATCTACCGTGGCGTTCGGAACCAACTTTCCGGTATCGTTTCCGTGTGTAAGACAAGGACAGAGAACGCGAGGCTCGTGCCACCTACTTTTCTGCAGCGCTTCGAAACCCCTGGTAAGTATTAGGAGACCAAGATGCGCAAGGAGGTATCCGACTAATCCATCGAATCAATGGATGATTTATTAATTACTCGTTATCCAGCAATTGTTTATAAACATTTGCAATCGGATATAGTAAAACGGACCTTCAGCTACTTTCACATTGCATTTTCGACCGGATTTAAATGCGTTGTTAGAGAATTATTAACAGTTTTCGAAACCCTTTTCTGTGTAACTTATAAAAATTTAGCCCTATTCGGACAAAAAAATTAATTAATAACTTCATAGACGTAATTCATGAAGATTTATGATCGAAGAATGTAGAATGCACCTTCGGCAACATTCCTATGCCAATTTTGCACACATTTTTTGACTAATTAATTAGTTATTAACCATTTTTAGAGTACCCGTCAGTTTCTCCTAATACCGTAATGTGTAAGACAAGGAGAGTCAATTGTGCGACAAGGACAGAGAGGTTCAAATCATGCCACCTACTTTGAAAAATGGCCGCGTGCGCTCCTGATACCTGTTCGCACGGGCTTTAGAAAATTAACGAATATCTCGTTACTCAACCATAATTTGTGAACATTTGCACGTGGAGAACATAGAGTGAACTTTCAGCGACATTCATACATGGTTTTTGATCAAATTCCGTTCTCAATTAAGTAGTTATTAATGATTATTCAAAGACTTGTTCTAAAATAATCGTAAATAATCTGACAGGTCTGCGGTGAATAATTAATTGCTATCTTTACAGGCTTCATTTGCGAAGATTTATGATTAAAGAATGTAGAATGGACCTTCGGCAACGTTCCTGTAATATTTTTGTGCCACGTCCTGACACATTTTTGTGTCTAATCCATTAGTTATTAACAATTTCTGGAGGGCCTGTTCCTTCTAGCACACTATCTCTGTCCTTGTGTTACACTACCTCCGTCCTTGTCTTACGCATGGAAATGATATGGAAATTCGGTTTCGAAAACCGCCACGGCAGATGGCGCCACTCGAGCATTCAAATCGACGATCCTGTTACAAAATTTAATATTAATATTATTATTTAATAATTTAATATTATGTACAATCAATGACAGTGGACGCGTACCTAACAACAAAGTTGGTGAACAAATTTTGACTTCTTGAATGATCTTATGTCGTTTCAGATGTCTGGGTTTCAGGTTATGTTGTCATGACACATGCGCGTTGCGCGTGGATTCTCTGTTGGCGCGAAAAGAAAAACGGACACCTGACACATAGAACGCAATAGAACGTTGGAGGAAACACCGCTGACAATTTTCGTGTGAAACAAGACAAGTCCTCATTATGAATGCGATCAGTCCGAGTAAATTTTATAAGAATATCAATCCAAAACATACGATCCAGAGGGTACCGTCTTGGGTAAAAAAACATCGTAAAATGCCATCGCACATTTTAGGCCCTCCAAACCTTTGGAAAGAATTTGGAAAACAGGCAGTCGCGCTCGTAACAGCGTTCGAAAAAAGCACCATCGTTGATATGCTTTGCACGTTTGTCTACCAGGGAGACAATGGTTATCGCAAATTTGTTGTAGCTCATCCAGAAGTGTATTGGTGGTATTACGAACATCGACCTCCAGAAGAAAGATGCTCGTACGAGGTAGTAAGGTCTCATGGAATTGTTAGTATCGATGAGCGTATACATGCAATAACGTCTAGATTTTGAACTAGGTGATACCAGAGAACTATCCTTGCCGTCTGTATCTGGACTTGGAATACTTGATCGAATTAAATCCAGACAGCAACGGTTCTTTCATGACAGACACGATAATCGATATCATCTGTGCTTATCTGCTTAGCCATTACGGCTTACCATGTAATAAGTACAACGCGTTGAATATGGATTCTAGCACAGAACAAAAATTTAGCCGGCATGTTATATTTAACATTAAAGACATAGCATTTAAAGACAATTACCACGTTGGTAAATTAGTCAAATCTATATGCCAAGATGTACACAATTATATTTCAACGAAAGATAGCGAACATAAAGTTTTAAGTTGTTTCGATAGAACAAAACTGGAACAGCTATTAGTGAAGACACATAGGGGTAATAGTCTGTTCATAGACACCTCGGTCTACACTAAAAATAGACATTTTAGAATCTACAAATCTACGAAATGGGGAAAACAGTCGAATTTGGAGATTTCGAGGGACTGTAAATATATCCCTTCGAATTTATATAGAGATAAAGAGTTGAACATATTCGTGGACTCATTGGTGACTTATTTTGCTTTTAAGTCTGATTTAATACTTTTGGAATATGGGAAACTTGGCATGGTAGAAGCGAAACGTTTCAAAATGCACGTACCAAAGTTCATTCGCCAGGGAAGTAACAATCGTTATTCAAAGTATCCACTGTTGGATAAGTATGTAAATGACAAGATACACCCTGGTAAAATACGTGTATGCAATAACTACTCTGATTCTACCAAAGTGTTAATTTACGAGACAATTGGATACAGGTAATAATTAGACAGCAAATCTTTATGCAAAATAAAAATTTTCTACCCGAATCGCAACAAACTAGAGTGAAATAGAAGTTTATTTTCTTTCTTAATATGTTTAATAGCTTGGATTTTCTTGAATTCTTCTAATGGTTTTACTGTTCTAAATTACACCTATTCCTTTCTGTTATAAATGCATAAAATCCATTGTCTAGTAATAACATAGTTGTAAACTATAACAGAAAAAATGTATCGACAAAATAACATTTGAAATCTTTGGTTTACAGATACTGTGAGAATATTGGTAGGTGCCACAAGAGCAACAACGTTTTCCTCATCGTAGATTTGATAAACAAGACGATATATCAGAAGTGCCACGACGAAGATTGTACAGGTTTCGAATCGGTACCGAAGAAATTACCAGAAGAAGTTAGCTTTCAAATTGACGATGGAGACGATATACTTTTAAGTTGTGTTCCGATGGAGGGTATACTATAACACAGGATATTAACGTTGATTGTGGTAAAATGTTTTATTAGGATAGAGATAACAAAAAAAAGAATGGGCAATAGATTAGAAACGTACATATATATGGAAATAAGACTCAATGAAATGCGTTATCTCAGGTACACGATACACATCTTCTGTCCAAAGTTTTCTGAAAATGTTTCTCATACAGAGAATGTACACCATCACGATAAAGTACGAAGTTGTTGTGCAATATCGCGCGTTTCGTACCAAACGATTCAAGTTTCCAGCGTACAAAAGAAGTATTATATGCAAGTTCCGTTGTGTGTGCTATAAAATCAAGTCCCAAGAAGAACAGTTTACACGATATATAAGTCGGGATAATATTAAGTGGACACACGAAAATTGGTTCAAAAGACTTGAACTTTTTTAAGATGTTAGACCGACTAGTTTGCTAGAGAATAAGTAAAGAAAAATTTGTTTAGTCATTCTCTAACAAACTAGTCGGTCTATCATCTTAAAAAGATTCAACATGTGATTTTTAACGGTATCCACTTAATATTGTCCCCGACTTAGATGTATATATATATATACGTACACGTGGTCAGACAGACAGACAGAAAAACAGAGTCACCACAGACACACGCGATCGCACGCACCTATACAAACACGCACGCATGTTACGTTATATAATAATATTGCACGTGTACACGTACATATGTACATGCGTATATTAAATAAATCTGCTATTTTATACATCTATATTTAGACTACATTCGCTAAATGTACAACAAAATATTTTGATTTGTACAATTCCAGTTGGATCATCGTGTAAAATTTCATTTGTGAATAAAAATTCATTTGTATACGGTAACGAGGTATGGTTTCCTCGATTACACATGAACTATGTAGATGAGTGTAGAAACACGAGGAGAATCAGTCTCGCGATGATCGTTTTTAAAAAAAGTTTTGTCGTCAGAGCAGAATATCGTTTGGCACGCGTTTTCACGTTGTGCGTTCGATTAGACACAATTTGACTTTTGTCGGCGAGAGCGTTGTCAGATTCTTTGATCGTTCGCCCATTTCGGGATTGTGGGAATATCTTTGTATCAGCGGTACCCAATCTTCTGTATTCTCAGCACTCGCAAAATGTCTTCATCATGCGAACAATTTAGCCAGGAAAAAATAATCTAACAATCCTTTGCCTTCTTTGTTCAAACCTGTGCCATCTTCGTCTTCTTTGTTTTGTACGTCTTCACCGTTCGCACAGTTTTCTCCTCGTTGTTCTTGTCGGGTTTTCTCGAATTTTAACACTTTCGTCTCTTCGGAGACATCGGTTATCTCGTTGCGTATCGTTTCGTTGCTTTCCAAATTTGGAGTCGAGTTTTCTCCTACTTTATCCTCAAGAACGTTTTCCTTTTCCAGCGAAAGGTAACTGGCACCGATCATGTCGATACTTTCTTTGTAATGTTTAAAATTCTTCGACGCTTTTCTCATACGGATCAAGAAGTTTGGTAATCCTAGCAAAGAAGTATGCGAGTTAATTAATAGATTTATCGTCGTGTTGTAACTGGCGCATAAGGAAACGTTCTTACCTGTCATCGCGATCCATGCGGTAACCGTGGATGGTATATTTACGCCAGGATCGTCGAAGTAGGTCAACCCGAATTCAATGCCGGGTTGGTGGAATTCTGTATACGGCCTTATCACCATGTATGACCAATACGTCGAGACTCTGTTACGTACAGACTTCAGATTACTCATTGATTAAGGAGAACCTTAGACTCTCCTACTTTCATATTTAATTCTGGCAGTCCAAATACTTATTGAACTAGGCGATTCCGTAATGAAATACGAAACTAGAAAAGATCGATCGGCCTCCTTAACGATATCGTAGTTATACGCGCGCTACTTAACACTAACAGGCACGTATTTTTATAAAAATTGCAAGAATTGTAATTTTTATAAAACAATGTATAGCAGTCGCATTCTGTGCTCGCTACGATTAATGTTAAACGAATCAAAGCTGCTGCTCGACGAGTAACGAGAAATTACCACGAGTTTATCTGTATACCTGTATATTCCAGGTCTGGTTGGCGCATCAGGATGTTCCGTTCTTTTACTGATGATGATTATTAAACGCCTGTCTTTGTCCACCATCCATCTTCGTTGATACACATAGTCTCTGTTCGAAAATAACGCCTGAAAAGAAAACGTGTCATTATATTATTAGGAGTTTGTAACTAGAATAAGGTAAAAATAAAGGGCCCCATACAGATCACCGACACAGGGTAGCCAGTCATCTCATGTACCCGGGTAAAGATACTAGCTCTAGTTACTATCTGATAATACTGTCGTTGACTAAAATCGTTGTCTGTTAAATTCGTCGATGGTCAAAGTCGTCGGTGAAAACTGAATTGGTGATTTTCATGGGACCCAAAATAAAACTGTTATCCTGTACAGGCCATTCAGTTTCCCAATATATAACATCGGAACGATCGTTTTCCGACGTTTCCGACGACGGATCGCTGTCTATGATGCGCAATTCTCGTGCAATCGGATCCCATTGCTTTCGATATTCGACGTCTATTTGCGTTTGCAAAAAGTCCTCAGCGGTGACGTCCTCGAACGAACCGTACACTTTGTAGGCGAACAGTCCACCGGAATTTGGTTCCTGTCTTCTCCAGATTAGCATATCTTCCCGTTCCAGGTACGGTCTCCATCCCTCTTCTGAAAAAATGAGAAAATAAACGAGTTGGAAGAGCATTCTGAAGTTTTCTAAAAGAGGAGAAGCTTACCGTCTTCGTTGGACGTTGCGTCGGATTTATTTTTATTGTTTTGACATGCACAATACTTGACTCCGGCTTGTTGGATGTCTATCACGATTCTCAGATGGCAATTCGGACAAACAACGGTGGTATCTCTCAGTTTGTAAATTCCTTCGATCTCCTGCTTGTAACTGGCGAAAATATTGAGTACCGGACAAACGAAAGAGAAACAAAGAAAAGGAAAAGAAAAGTAACAGAGAGGAAATAAAGAGATCAGATGCATTTACCTGTTCAACTCTTTTTCGCTTATTCTCTCACGGTCCCAGTTAAACACTGCCACTCCGATACTGCTGGTGATAAAGCGTCTGCTGTTTCTGAAGGCACGGTTCCTCCAGGATTTCATGAACTCCTTTAGCGCGGTTTTCTCCCATATTCTCGTGTACAAGTGAAATATTTGCAAGCTCCTTCGCACACGTTGCGCAACAATGAATTCAAACTGTTGTGTACAAGCTTCGGCCACCCGACCTCTGTGCTCTTTCAGCCAAACGCCTATCCTCTTTCGACATTCACGGAATTTTCCATAGTTTCCGTAATACCGGAAAGGAGGTGCTAACCTAGTACCGTATCGAACGTAGTCTTTGTGAAATTGTTTCAACAACAAACCAGACAATTGCACGGTGTACATCGTCGTGATTTCTCCTCTGCTTGGCTTCGATGCGATGAAAATGGAAACTCAGCTTCGAAAAGCTTCGTTACCGGTTGAACATGGGCAACGTTGGATTCGCTCCGACGGCAGTCACGTTGCGCCAACAATTTTGCCGAGCCAAAATCTCGACCAACCGCTCTCTCTCTCTTATAGGTTATCTCTCGCTTCGAAAAGGTTGCGAACAGCGGTTGTTCGACGAACGTGATTCTCGTTTATCTCGAAAAGCCTATCGGTCGAGTGTCTTCAAACCATTTTTCATTGAGCAACTGTACGCGGATGAAATTGACTCCGTTGCTACATCGCAATGATGAGAACGAATATACATACGTACGTATAGTGTGTAGTACAACTCGACATCGTCGTAGCGTAGATGCAGCGCATGCCAAAATTGTCGAAGAATATCGATATATTTCCGTTGTGATCGACGCGATCCGACCGGTTATGTTTCAATTACAATCGTTTTTCAATTTCTCTCGCGATGTAGCGTACGTTTTCTGTACAGTTGGAAACGATCGTAAATTCACAGCGTCGAACGACGATGACGCGTTCGCTTTCATTGCGTTAAAAATTGACGCGAGAACGTTTAAAAAGAATTTCACTCGTTCGACGCATCGATTCTCGCAAACGATCGTGATCAATCGATCAATCGATCAATCGATCAATCGATCAATCGCAAACGACTTCGATAGATTGACGCTCGCGCTGATTTCGAATGGATACACGAATAAACGGATAAATAGGGGGAGTTAAGAAAACTGTTTCTCTTGTACTACTGAATGTTTGTATTGTCGTACGTGCCGCTAATTTCACAAGCTACGATCGGTCGAAACGAAACTGATTCCGCGCAACCTTTGCTCGTCGAACAGGTCGACGAACAGGTCGACGAACAGGTCGACGAACAGGTCGACGAACATGTCGACGAACAGGTCGACGAACAGGTCGACGAACAGATTGCGCAGAACACGTTGTCGAAGTTGTTCGAATCGGATATTTCGGTTGGTCCAGTGTCCGCGATGCTTCCACCGATGCTCGATCGCAATCTCTTCCTGTTCACTCGTTCAGCTTCCGACAATCCAACATTTTTTGCGCTTCCATCTGCAATGGATTAGAGAACGAAAGAAAGATAGAGCGACAGTCGAGGGTACGCTAGACAGGAAATCAGATTCGAATTTAGATTTAAATATAATGATTGAAAGTTGAATTTCAATTTAGATTTAAATATAATGATTGAAAGTTGAATTTCGATTTAGATTTAAATATAATGATTGAAAGTTGAATTTCAATTTAGATTTAAATATAATGATTGAAAGTTGAATTTCGATTTAGATATAAATATAATGATTGAAAGTTGAATTTCAATTTAGATTTAAATATAATTGTAAGTTGAATTTCTACGAGACATACTTGTATCAAATTGTAGACGTTCATTAGTTGTTCTAGCGTAGGCGCGACCCGTGAACCGCAATTAACGCTATCCGTAGGATCAGACGCGCCTCTTCTTTCGCTTCTCTTTCCCCAGCCGGTGGAGAAATTGAGTTGAGCTTGAGTCCCAGAGTCCAAGATCAAACATACCAGAAAAATCACCGCGAGAAAGCCGAGCCGAATTTTTCGATACCTACGAAACCAAAATTCTTTTTTAAAACGCTGGTACTGTTCGATACCGTCGAAGAAAGTCTATAGTTACGTACGAATCACTTACATATCTGGACACTGAGTCGCGGACGTACGACTCGACTTAACAAAGACAATGAGAAGAAAAAGTAATCGGTGTACCGCGATTTATTTGATCGTCCGTGTGCACCGGGATGAATACGATTGCGGACCTAGAACGGTACCAGGCATGCTTTTATAGTTTCGTTTCATCCCTTCGCAGGAGAAACCATTCTGGTATCCTTGGATAGCGCCGGCGTCGAACGATCAACCCTCGTTCCCCCAAACTCTCTCTTCTCTCCTACGCGAACTTGCGAAAACTTACAGACTATTTCTACTTATGGGATTTCGAAAGCTACCACCCGCTCCGTTCTAGCGGATCGAATCGAGTCGAGCCGCGATCATGTTTCAAATACAGTGCTGGAGAAAAGAATAAGATACTGTGCATGTTTGTATATTGCGTGTATTTGAAACCAGAAAACGTGCATTTTGTACGTTCTATGTGTTGCGTGTCACCTCTAGAGCGAGTATACCGAGGAGTGAGCTTGTGGAACACACAACAGAGAAGAGAGAGAAAGAAATGTAAACACGATGTACCTCGAGTTGGACAAAAGTACGAGGCACTGTGGTAGCCATTCGTCTGCGAAGAGACACAGAAGTAGAAATCTGTCATTTTGCTTATAATTAGACTACAGATGGCACACAAAACATAGAGCGTACAAAATGCACATTTCCTTGTTTCAAATACATACAATGCACAAACATGCACAGTGTCGAATCCTTTTGTACAGCAGTGTAGTTTCGCCGACACGAAAATTTCTATGATTAAAAAAGAATTTCACGATATCGTGACCCTACGGCTTCGCAGTATCCCATAGCGTTTCCCAATGGCGGCGCGGCACGACGAGGCTTCTCGCCCTCGCGGTATTGTTTTGCCGGGCACGCGTGAAGCCCGATTCGAACCCGGTTAATTAAACCGGTTCTCGGTTTTCTGCTCGCTGCTCGAGAGTTCCAATCGATGAACGCAATGGAAAAGTTCCGCCGTACAATACCGTCGTACGGATCGTATTCGATCTTTGTAATCGAAGTTTATTTTATTGCTACAAAAAGAACAAATTACACGTATCTCCGATGACGATTAATGGATCGCGCGGGTGAAGGATAGAGGTGTACAAACGTACACCTTACCACCGACTATGTCACACGTCCGACGAGACACGACAGAGATCATTCTGTCTCGCTTGCTCGGGATTAGACTGCGGATCTTTATGCAATTGTGGACTCTAAAAATTCTCAAGAAATGCTGGAGCATCAAATTCGACGGAATTTGGTACGATTTGAATTGATTTCTTCAGAAAATAAGAGAGATTTGATTTGATGCTATTTTCTTAAAATTTTTTAAAATTAGAATAAAAACGATTTTCTTGGTCTACGTAAATTGCAAACTGCATAAACATCCGCAGTCTGCTCGGGATATAGTAACGTATCGTATCTTAGCGTATAATACAAGAAGTCTGTGCATACGAGTACCACCGGTCTGTGCCAGGCATTCCTTCCCGTTTCCTCGAACATTTTCTCAAGTGAAAACTTCTATAGACGCACCGCGTACGCAATTTCTTTTCTGGGCAGTGAATGAGTCTGATCCGTCACGCTCCGACGTGAAACGCTATTCGGGTAAACTCCGGGTCGCACGGTGGGTTGAATCGAAGATTTGATTTTACCGAGAAATGAATTTTCTCGTATCTAGTTCCGCCGAGCGAGCGAGAAACAGACAGGTGTGCGTCGCGGCATAGAAGTTTTCTCTTGGGTCTTTTTTGTCTGACAGAAACAAATAAGATAACAATCTGGGGTTTTTCGAATTTTTTCTTTTATCTGAATGATTTATCGGCGTGCTGTTTGAGTCCCTGTTTGAAAAGGAAGTTTACGATACTTACAATTAGAACGGGAATGGTTCTGAAAAAGATTCTCTCTCCCTCTCTCCCTCTCTCTTTTGTTTCTCTCTTTGTTCGTCAAGTTTCGATTTCATCGGGACCTCCGATGCGTATCCTCTTGTCATGGACAAGCGACAAATCTGTTTCGCGACGTTTGCCAACGGAAACGTATTTTGTACTGCAAAATGCGAGAGTAACGACCACGATCGGCACCTCGACAATGTTTCCGCCGATTCTCTACAGCAGGGATGAGCAACCCGCCACATTTTCTCGTCATTGTACCCTAGGCGTGTTAACTTAATTTTTGGAAAAATTTCGCATCGGCATTTCTTGGTATGAAATGTTACGTCGGGCGGTTTCGTTTGACGCTCCGCATATGTGCAGCAAACGCTGCATCGGCAAGCGCCGCGACGTAAAGTCAAAGCTCAAAGGGTATTTCAAATCTTGGAGGAGATCTATCCGCCTAATCCTATTAAATATGAACAATGTTATTATTTTCTGGTCAGTTTCACGAATTGCTTGTTTCGAGATAGTTCTCAAAGTTTAATTAAAATCTTTATTTTACACTTTACTGTTTTTCTTTTACAAAACGACGCGGATTTAATTTATACTAGGTTTATTTTGTTAATAAAGAGATGATAATCCGAGTTCATCGTTCAGTGTTTGTATTATCATAAGTTTCTTACATGCGGCCCACACAACATTTTTAAATTTGTAGCTGGCCCGTTGTAAAAAAAGGTTGCTCGTCCCTGCTCTACAGTCTAAGTAGCTCTCCTACAGGCTGCCTCGTCTCGCGCACTCGTACTGGCACGCGCGCACGCGTTCATTATATACATATATATATATATATATTTCTATATACCGTCACTGATATATCGTACAAAAAGCTTACAAATTATTATCACATATATACGTGCACGTACGTGCGTATACGCGTACATAGGTACACGAATATATGTATATATACATATACATATGTGCATATATATATACATATATATACATACATATATGTGTACATATATTATATATGTACGTTTACTCGTAGAATTTGCTTCTCGAGGCGGATCACGGCGAGCAACGATCGAGAGAGAAGTAAAGCGAGGGTGAAAGCCAACCGCGTCCAAGTTAGGGCAGTTACTACTTTGAACACAGACTAAGCGCGGTCTTGGAATTGGCAGAGATCTATTTCTTTTATCGGTTTACGTTCGGTATTTCATCTAGTTCTACCGTTCGATATCATTCGATATCCTTTTCGCTTCGGTTACACGGTATGGCACCCTTCCTTCGTTTCGCAACCCTACGCTGTCCGCGAATCTCGAAAAACACGTTCGTGCGATTAACATTCTGTTTGCGTCTTGGAAAAAATGTCTGTTAGATGTTTACGCGTGGTTTCGTTCGCGCCAGCATTGTCTATGTCTATATTGATGCCTACTTACTCGTATATGCGATCTTTTAGGTGTCGCGCGTACACACACGCCCACGCTCACACACTCGCAACGTTCGCATACGTCCACACATACTCGCTTGCTCTCCCGATTATACTCCCACGAATAAAATACTCTATAAGTTAAATAACGCGTTGACCCTAGTTCGTTCGGTCGTCGATTTAGTTTCTTCTTTGCTCTCGGTTCCGTCGCTGTCGTCTCGCGGTAGAATTTTTCTACGATTATGATCGATATTCCGATTTCAATTTTCGACAGGTAATAACATTATAGTCGAATCCGCGGTGCGATGAGGTGCGGTGTGGTCATAGATTTGTGTAATGTAATGTAATGTACCGTGTAAAAATAGCATTCCGAGAATCTCGTTACTCGCATGATTGCCAAACTCCACGATACGCGGATCGTATCGTTTACGCGAGGTATCCGCGCAACAAGTGGTTGCTGCGGCGTCGATCCACGGATTTGTAACTCGGACAATAGCTTGAAAGTCAGCTATGCGCCGTGGCTATCCGGTCAAAGAGATATGTAACACATCGTTTGTCGCAGTGGAAATGGCGCGAAACAACCATTCGCGTTTCGTCTTTTGTTGCAAAAATACGTGACATGTAAGATAAGATCGGGTAAGATTCGTCTCGAAGTTAGAGGGTCGCGGCGAGACGATAGCTGGCGATTTTATCAGATCGCTCGGAAAGTCATTTCGTTTTCTCAAGGGAAAATGAAAGCGAATTTTTTACCATTTAGAAGAAGTCTGATGACATTTTGTTCTGTGATCTTTTGCAATTTTTCAGGCAACTTGAAGAGACCCCATGCTCGTAAAATTTCTGCTTAAATCCTCTCCTTAAACAACACACAATGCTTTCGTTCATGTACTGCATTTTTACTCTCGCAGTAATAAAAAAGCAGAAGGTGATGGAAATGTTAGAAAGGTTAGAAAGCACTACAAGGCAGGAAACGACGTTCGAAATGTCAGCTGTCAAGATATACCACGATTTTGCGAAGCATTTTCATGTCTACACGAAATACGAAATTACCTTCCGAACGACCTAATACATGTTACTTCATTTTACATGTCCGTGCAGTTTGCAGCTCCCTTCGATCGATCTACGACGGCGACGATAGAACGCCGAGAATAAACGATAACGAAATGAATGAGCTGCTAAATCTCATCAAAGAGACCAAACTTATCAAACAAATAATAGTAGTATATTCTGGCTTATCCGTATGATGTCCCTAATAACCTAGCAGTTTGCGACATAAAACTATAAATTAAAAAAAAATTCGGTTCTTAAGTACAAAATTTCGAACGGATCGAGGCTCGAGGTTCGAAGCTCGAGGCTCAACACCAACTCTCGCTCTCTCGTTCTCCTACGCCGTCGCTCTCCTCGTCGCTGGCTTCCTCTCCGTACATGTCGGCCAGTTTGCGGAACCTGGGCCCGAAATTCGAGAGGTAGTTGAACTTGAGGTCTCCGTCGTCGGTACCTGTAAATATTATACAATTTAGTTGTCAGCTTTAACAATATCGCTGCGAGATACGTACAGGAGGCCAAAGACGACAGAGAACCCTCGGAGTTGCCCTCGCCCTCGTACGCGTAATGTCTAACGTCGTCGAACGGATTCGTGTCGGGATCCTTATCGCAGCTTTCCTTCTTGCCATCCAGGAAACCGCAAATGTCTGGTACCTCGTCGGGAGCTTGAAGGAAAGAGAAAAATATGGTAAAAATGTACAAGGATGGTTGATAGACCCACCGACGCACAGTGGTGAGTTACGGTTTTCTGTTACAACCAATATTTAAGGTATTGCCTCGGATGCAATATTTAACACTGAAATCTTAAATTTCTGGCTATCTGAAGTCATTTGATAATAATCTATACCAATTGTATCTATTGTTTTATCGACTTCCGACCACCGTGCGGCGCGCAACACCGAGAAAAAGGGACAAACGGAAAGGAGACGGACGGCATACCTCTACCCGACGCTATCTTCGAATCTATCGGAGGTGCGTCGTAAATGGTTCGCAGGACGTTCAAGTCGTAGCCCGTGTCGACCTCGCCGCCTCCTTCGTCCTCGTAATTAATTATATTTTCTCGAATGTCATCCATATCCTTGTAGAGGTCGTCCGTCTTACGCCTGTGCACCACTACCGCGAGTAACAGTATCAGCAGGATCGCGATGCAGACCAGAATCGCGACTAGAAAGTTTGTGTCGATTCCGAAAGAAATCGCCTTGGCCATTCCATGGTTGCAGCCTGGGTCCGCGTTCCTCGATAATGAGGGCATTCCCAGATTGTAAGTCTGAAACACGCGTGCGCGAGAATCGTTAGGTTTCGAGATCGGTCTGACAAAGGATCAAACAAAATACGAGTCATTACATTTCCGTTGAAAGTCATGTTGCGTACGCAGCCGACGAAACCCTTGTCGGTCGGCCTGTGGTCCCATTTCAGTTGCGAGGAGAGCAGCGCGAGATTTGTCAGACTTCCTCCGACCTGCATCGGTCCGTTCACATTCAAAAACTCGTTGGAACCTTGCGGCGCGGTTAAACTCATGCAAGCCGACGTACCGCAATTGTCCACCGTCAACTCGATCAACTGCGGAGAATAGAATATTCATTATCATTTACTACTCTTTACCATAACTTGTTTATTCATTATTTCTTTAAAGTAATACTTCTAAAGTGAAACCTCAGCACAACTGTTGAAATGATTTAATTCAACAAGCAGGGGCTAACTTCTAAGAGGCTTCTAAGAGGCTCCTATTCGAGAAATTGAAAAGGCCAAAGGAGGAAAGCGCTGTGCTTACGTTCTTGTTCCAGAAGACGTCTATCCTGTGACTTTTGCCGTCTGTGAGCAGGATATGCTTTTGATCGAGCCGAGCGGTACCCGAGCCGTAGTCCACGTAAAGAACCGCGTAACCCTGCTGCAGTTCCAATGACATGAAGTCCTGAATGCCCATTTTCGGGCTGTAGGTGATTGGTCCGAAATAAAATACCAAGCCGTTTTCGACGTGAGGCGTGATCTCGAGACCTGTACGCGTGACGCGATAGGATAATGTGGAATTAGAATCAGAAAGTAAAGGCTGAAGCTGATAAACGCGATGGTTATTTGGTTACGACTAGACTGCGGAGCTTGACGCATTTATGGCTTCTATAAATAAGATTGTATTTGACTCCACTTTCTCCAAACTCGAAAAATTGAGAATTCCATAAACATCCGCCGTCTAGTTACGACTTACCTAAATGAGATTCATCGCAAGCTTGAGCTGGCGGAGGCATCACAGCCCAGCCGTCGCCTTGGAACCCGATGCCTAGAAATTCGCACCTGGGTCCCTCGAAATCGGGCGGACACTCGCATCGTTCCGTCATCGGAGTGCCGCCATTCAGGCAAACGATCGGCTCGGCGACGTGGCAAGTGCACTGCGGATCGACCACCGCCCGGACACCGACGAACGAGCTGGTGTTCGTGAAGACAGCGTACGGGATCGTGCTGGCGTTCAAGTAGCTGCGACAAGAGTTGTTGCAGTGCTGCTTCTCGAACAGGCATTCGTCGATGTTGACGAGGAGAACGGTGGTTTCGAGCTCCCGTTCGATATCCTTCGCGCGGAGAGCCAGTATCGCGTTCAGCTTTTCGGGGGCGTAGTATGGGCTGCCGTGAGCGGAGAATCGCACGTCGAGCAGACTTCTGTTGTCGTGATGGGGCGAATGTAGCACCGTGAACACGTCCACGTTCTCGAGCGACGCGTTCAGCATGTTCGCGATCTTCTCATGGAACATTTGTTTCTTGCTGACGCCGTGCACGTCGGGTTCGACGAACTGTTCCGCAGTGATTCCGTAGAATCGGACGGAGCCGGACCTGGCTACCGCTTCCTCGGGCAGCTCCTTCACGGTTACGTTCACGTACGCGTACACTTTGTGAGACTTAAAGTTGTGACTATGCTCGGTCACTTGAAACTGTAGGTAGAACGTGTCGTTCGAGGTGCCGGGCAGCAATGTGATCATGCCCGTGCTCTTATCCAAGTGAAATCCGTCGTGCGACATGCCCGGGGCCCACTGAAAGTCTTTCTCCGGCAAGTCCCAGTCGTCCGCGTCGTTCACGTAGACTCGTCCTATCTCGGTTGCGGGCGCTTCGCCTTTGTAGTTGTAAACGAATATCGAACTAGAGCCCGAGGACATTTCGTTATCGTTCTCGTCGCCGATGATCACGGTCAAGGTGGAAGTGCCCGTCATGGGCGGTTTTCCGTTGTCGGTGATCGCGATCGGGATGTCGTAGCTCTTCCGTTGCTCGCGATCGAATCGAACCAGAGCGTACAGCTCGAAACCGCGAATCTCGAATTTCGCGCGTATATCCTCGTCCGCGGTGCTGTTGTCGATGCGAAATTTAAACGGCGGCCCGTTGTCGTCCGAGTCGTAGTCGCGAGCTCTCAGTTCCGTGATATGGCCGGGATCTCTGTTCTCGCCCCAAATCACCGGATACATGTCGAGGAACGGAGCGTTGTCATTGATGTCAATCAGCGTGATGTTCACCATCACCGGACTCTGCAGCGCGTTCGGGGATCCGTTCTCGTCTACCGCCATCACCAGCACCGTCCACATCGAGTAACCGTTCGGTGGGTCCCGATCCAACGGTTTCTTCAACTTCAGGCAGCCGGCCTTGTCGATTTCGATTAGCGGCTGTTGATCCTCCTTCACTATGGAGTACGTAATGTTCTGATCGGCGTTGCGGTCCTTTATGTCAGGATCGTAAGCGACCACCTCGGTGATGCAACCTACGCAACGAAACGAACCAAACAAAATCATGGAAACACGCCCCTTCGAACCGTAACCGTAGCGAACACGTAGCGTGGTAGCCACTTACCTGGGTACAAAATCTCCTCCTCGATGGTTGGATTTTTATCGAAATCACCGAAAACTGGTCGATTGTCGTTCACGTTCTCGATGAAAATCTTCACCTGAGCGGTGTCGTTGAACAAGCCGTCGAACGCTCTCACCGTCAAGTTGTACTCGGTGATTTTCTCATAGTCGAGAAAGTTCTTGACGCGAATCTTGCCGGTGGTCTCCTCGATGAGGAAGCTGTCGTTGGTGTTGCCGAATATGATGCTGTAGGTGACCGGGCTGGCCGTGTCCGAATCGATAGCCTTCACCTCGGTGACCACCTCGTTTTGGTTCGCGTTCTCGAGGATCGAGGTGGCCGTGTACACCGGCCTGTCGAAATGAGGCGCGTTGTCGTTCTTGTCCGCGATCTCGATGGGAAACACTCGCTCACCCCTGTTGTGCTTCCCAGTATTGAACAGCGAGCTCGGAGAATTGTCGACCGCGATCACTTTCACGTTGTACGTGTCTTCCTTCTCCCTGTCGAAGGTTGTCAGCGTGGTGATGTTGCCGGTGTATTTGTCGATAGCGAACAGATCTTGAAAGCTGTCCAGCTCGTAAGTTACCTAGCGGTCGAGTCGTGGAGGAAGAGAAAGAGAGAGCAGAGGATTAGGTGCGCGAACAACACGTCACAGTCATTCCATTCCCAATTTTCACGTCATCGTCAACGATTTTGTTCTAAATGAAGTACGTTGTGGTCCATGTGAAATTAGGGAGGGAAAGGGTTAAGTCATCATTTTGCCGGGTTAGAATTTGTTTAGAAATCACAGGCCTTCGAAGTTTGCAATTTTTGCGAATTTCGATCTCGAAAACTGTTTCTCCGATTGGGCTGTATATTTTTTGGTTTTATTCAGAAAGGATCGGGCTATTACAAAATCATTTTTTCAACCTCGATAATTATTTTTTAGCGTTTCTTTCGATGATGAGCCAGTGTTCGGTCTCTAATCAGACCGAACGTGAGATTTATATATTTATTTAGAAATAGTCGGTTCTAAGAGTTGGAAACACTCGACGCGACGCGACGGCTCCAGAACAATTTGGGTGCCACCGGACACCACTCCGAGACCTCATGAGCGAACCCATTGATAGGGCAATCTTATGCAAACAAATAGTCTTAGTTTTCCACATCGCCTTTCCTTATCGTCGAATTTACTAGAATGCTGCCCCTACTCCGACGACCAAAATGCACCACCCACTCGCCAATAGAAAATCATTTTGTTACCCCGTACAGTTTTTAAATAGCCAATAAGGATAGACCCGAGTTGACCTTATGCATGACGCCACACCGAAAATCAGTTCTAACAAATCACTTGAATTCGGTAGAGTTCTAACAAATCGCTCGAATTCAGTAGACATCTAACAAATCGCTCGAACTCAGCAGACTTCTAAATATCGCTCGAACCTAACTTGTAAGGATAGTACTTTACCTCGAACATTGTTAATACTGTATCTTGTTAAGTTTCAAATACATCTTAAGTGTGTTATTTCCTGAACGCGAATTTTACTTTCAACTAGACGTGGTTACCTTACATAACCCCGTCGAAGCCCCGAATATCGTCGCGAGCAAGCGGAACGGGAGTTACGCCCCGTGAAGTTCGGTATACGAACTACGGTATTTGGACGCTTCAGCCAGAGTGATTTAAATTTTGAAAAAGTATGGCCATACTCCTGGGAATTTTCCCTTCAAAATGAGTCCTTGAGAAGGATGGAGAATTGAAAATTGGCGTTACAATCAGAAAAAGGAGGCGGTGTACCCCCGTTTCAGGAAGGCGAGTCGTGCGCGTCGCGAAATGATGACTTAAACCCCCCTTAATTTCACATTTGCTACAACGTATTTCATTTAGAAGGAAGTCGTCGACGGTGAATGACCCGCAGGATACAAGATACAACGTGTGGAACGTAGCGTACCTGATTATTAGCGGACGTGCCATCCGCGTCGATCGCGCGTACTTGCATCACCGGAACCCCCGGCGGTTCATTTTCAAGGACACTGCCTTTCTTCACCTCGCGGAACACCGGGATATTGTCGTTGACGTCCTCCACCTCGATGTCGACCACGGTCTCAGCAGCCAACTGGTACTTGTTCTGCACTCTCACGATCAACGAGTACATCGTGTTGCTCTCGTAGTCGAGTTGATGCGAGAGCTTGATGAACGCCTCGTTTCCGCTCGATTCCAATCTGAACGCGATCCAGACAAAAATGAACAAAGTTTAGGGTGTATTCTCTTTTCCAGGATTGCTCTATAATGCAGAGATGCGTTTTTTGGGAGTAGTCAAAAGATGGACTAGTCGAAAGCGCTAGATAAAAGATCAATCTAGACCGCTGTCTCCCTCAAAAGTCCTACTTTTACGTTTACGAGGCATAATTTGCATTATTCGGAAGCATAAAGCTGCGCATGCAGCTATTTTCATAATGCTGCGTCAGCTACATGATGCCGAATAATGCAAATTACGCCTCGTAAATGTAAAAAAAATAAGGTTTTTGAGGGCGTTTGCGGTCTAGATTGATCTTTTATCTAGCGATTTGACTACAGTGAAAGCCCATCTTTGCATTATCGAGCAAAGAGAAGGCGCGTCCAGCACCCTTTTAAGAAACTCGAGTGTATGGACAACGAATCAATGGCAAGATCGGCGAAAGATATGAACCGTTTACCTGAACGTGTTGCCTTTGTTAGTTTGCACGGTTCTACCGTCGACCATGTGGAACACGCAAGTGTCGTTGACGGTGTTCGGGATGGCTGGCAGCTTCACGATGGTCTTACCATAATCGTTGAAATTCTCTTTGAGCCGGATCGGTTCCAGAGATCTCGGCAAAAAAGCCGGTGCCTTTTTGTGCGACTCGACTACCCGTATGACCAGATCGATCACGTTCGATCGAGGACTCTCCCCTCGATCCATCGCGGTGGCGGTCATGCTAAATTTGTAGTCGGGAATTCTCTGCAATGCGTGTGACTCATCGTTCTAGCTGTGTCTAGCTGGTTCTAGGCGATTTAGGCGATCGGCAAATCGTTCCATACTCACGTCGATGGTTTTGTTCAAGAATATCACTCCTGTTTTGCTGTCTATCCGGAAGTAGACACCGTCCTCTTCCTTCTTCGGCAACAGACTGTAGTGGACAACAGAATTGTTGCCGTCGTCGATATCCGTGGCGGAGACTCTCATCACTTCGCGACCCAACGGTAAGTCTTGCGGTACCGATTCGGTGTACGCCTACGCGTCGTCCACGGTAGCGGACAGCAAACACGCGCAATCGTTAAAACAAATTATAGTTTCGAGTTGTTCGAGCAAGGATCGCAGAGAGAGAGAGAGAGAGAGAGAGAGAGAGAGAGAGAGAGAGAGAGAGAGAGAAAG
>CM052201.1:13927321-14058566 GCA_028455805.1 Lasioglossum figueresi | reverse complement strand
CGCAGAGAGAGAGAGAGAGAGAGAGAGAGAGAGAGAGAGAGAGAGAGAGAAAGAGAGATAGAAAGAGAGAGCTACCAATACGTTTACATGTGCATGCATACGCGCGAGCACGCGGACACGCGTCCTTTGCTTTCATCTCGAGCGACGCATGCGATACGATTGTTCGAGCAGAGACCGTGGATCATGCTTTTTCGGTTCGTCTCTTCGTAGAGTTACTTGCGCGTGCAATCGATACGCGATCTACGGAAGGGAAACGCGCGAGTACGAACGAACCTCGCGATACGATCGACAAGATCGCGCTGCTACCCTTGTGTCGGATATTCGGTAATATAGCCTCTAGAAGTGAGGGGCTGTTGAAAAAATCGTTTTTCTCAATTTTTTGTCTTATTTTTTAAATTATAGCTTTAACATTGGAGCACAATGCGCAACTCGGCACCGCTGTTGAAATTATTGAATTCAACAAGTGGTGGACTGACTTCTAGGAGGCGCATCGCAATCGGATCGATCGATGGTGGAACAGAAAATGAAGAATGGGCACATGTGCATGCGTCTCATTCAACGGCATACGCATTCGAATTTACCCTCGCATTCGCAATCGGAATCGCAATCGCATTCGTATTCGCATTCGCATTCGCATTCGCATTCCAAGAAACATAAACATCGAAACAACTGCAATCGCACCGCAAATGACAAGACCAACCTTCCACCCGTATCCACGGAAGACCTGGGTATGGAGAAAGAAAGATGATCCAAGCAAAAGGTGGTTAGTGGCGGAATCGTGTAAATGTATCGGTCGCAGGGACGCTCGGTTGGTTCGGTTTGGTTCGTGGGGATGAAAATGGGAAGCAGTAGCCGATAGACGATCTATGATGAACTAGGCTGATCTAGGCTGATCTAGGCTGATCTAGGCTGATCTAGGCTGGTCGAGACTGAACGGATAAACGACCGACGTAGGGTAAGTCGGCGGATGATCGAACGCGGTCAGAACGCGGCGCTACGTTCGGTCGGTACGCGCACAACCCACGAAACCAACGAATCCGACCGATCCGTGGAGGCGATTGTTGGCTGTTGGTCATCGTCGCGGTGGACTCGAAGGCTTACCACTTTGTCGAATACCGGAGCGTTGTCGTTCACATCTTCTATCGTTACTTTGAATGTGCACACGTCGTCGAGTTGAGGTTTTCCGTTGTCGGTTGCGAGTATCGTCAGGTACGCTTCCTTTTCTCGAGCGGGTTCGTCCCTGTCCAACATCTGCGTTGTCGTGATCAATCCTGTCCTATTGTCGATCTTGAACTTCAGTTTCTCTCCATGAGCGGCTAAGAAGCTGTAGGTGATCGTGCCTAGAAATCGCAAACGTTCATCGAACACGGTACCTTTTTGCCGAGTAGTAGACTCGGAAAGAGAAATCAGAAACAAGAAATCAGGATCTTACCTCCATCCTCGGGACGATCCCTGTCCTCGGCGTGCACCCGCAGCACCTCGGTTCCCGCCGCCTCTTCTTCTTTTACTACGGGCGCATAGTGCGAGCAATTCGAAATCACCGGCTTGTGATTGTGATTCTCGCTTTGCTGCAGCAGAAAACGAAAAAACCATCGAAATCGAATCGAGAAGCAAATGGGAATACCGTTCGCCGAAGGATATTTAACGGGGTTCTCGATTCCCGATTCGTTATATATTCATTATCCGCGACTTCGAGGAGAATCGTTCGGAAGACATCGCGCGAGACGCGACACCGGATCCTGGAGACATCGAGAAACGGCAGAGTGGTCGGAGGAACGTCGAATAGAATAAGAAACGCGAGAAGAAAGCGGTCGTTTCGAGGGTGAGAAATCGAATCAAGAGGGATCCGGGAAGCACTCACAGTTAATTCCTCTTTGGTGGAGAACTGCGATGTCGCATCCAGGTGTCTCGAATGCCTCAATCTCGTTGCATCCGCTGAAACAGAAAGGAGATGCAGGATTCGTTACAATCTTTTCCACGTCGAAGTACGTGCCTCGCGAGTCGCAATTCGTTGCCGAGGTGCACGCGTACACTATACAAGCACATGCGCCTGTAATACGTTTTCTCCGCGACCCTATTCACGATCTCTCTCTCTCTCTATCTTTCTATCTTTCTATCCGTGGACGTGAAAAACGATTTTCCGAAGGCTTAGGAATTTATTGGAACCACGATGAAATTGCATCGTACCGTTTAACGATTCTTTCGGGTTGCTTCTCTCCGAGAAATTTCGGGGTTGCCGAGAGGAAATCGGGAACAGAGAACGTTCGAATATTCGCTGCACCGACACGCGATGTTCGATCGAAAAAGCTCGACCCGTGGAACTTCCATTAGCGAATTTTCAGTTACTACAGTGTTGTTAATAGTTCACCGTGTCTATCTCGTCAGGAAACTGTAATTGGCAATTAATACATCGATGATGGACACGGGGCGTGCAAGTTGATACTCGCGTTGCTGAGAAAAAGCGAAATTCGAGCTTGCACCCGCGTATCGCGAGTCGTGGGTCACCTACCCACACGGCTAACCTAATGAGATGGCATAAGTAGGCGAAAATAATACGCATAACCTATCTACGCTCTAACATACATTTTAGTTGCAACGCATAAATTAATTCAGATCGAGTACAAGAGACCTGGTAGCGACGTCGCGTCGCTACGGTACTTTCGATCAAGTTCAAGCGAGATCGTAAGATCGCGCGGAAGTCGCAGCTGCGCGAAAGGATCGAGAAAACGTTCCGGAGATCGTACGACACGGCCGGAAAATAGAAGAGAATGGTACGGGCGTAATCGTGGTTACGATCGCGCGTCGCTCGAACGGAGAGGTTCGGTTAAACGCGTCCGGACTGGGGTTTCCCGTTCGCGAGCGGGTTCGTCGGTGTTCGGTCCGTTCTCATCTCCGATAATGCTCTTAACGCGATTACACCGTGTACCGCATACTCCGGGGTTCGATCGTGCCTAAGATACGTTTGCCCCGCGCATAACGTCGACGTCTCCGAAACTGTGCTCGTTTCCTCTGCCCGAGGAAAACGTCGATCACAATCTACGACCATGGAAACGGAAGGGAATCGAAGGAAAGACGAAGGAAAGACGAAGGAAAGACGAAGGCGAACCCAACGCGACCCGCGACGCGTCTCGACTCGATACGGCGCGGTTATCTGCGAGGTGTGATCAAAAAGTAAGGTGACGTTTTGAATTCCGCAGGATACCTACGGTCGATTTCCGTTTTCTTTTATTTCTTATGCTGGTACACTCGTCCCGAACATATGTACACAGTTTCAGCTATATAGCATTTTTTGTTTATTTGCGAGAAGCATAAAGGTTAGAAGTGTTTTGCGCGTTCGGCGAAGTTTGTTACGAAACTGCTTAATTTTGACCGGAAGAAACGTCGCACGAGCATCGCTCAGGAGCTGTTGAACGACGTCAACGATGACCCTGATTTGCTCAAAAGGGTCATAACTGGTGACGAATCATGGGTATATGGTTATGACGTCGAAGCCAAAGTCCAATCGTCCCAATGGAAGTCCCCGGAAGAGCCAATACCTAAAAAAGCACGCCAGGTTCGATCAAATGTCAAGGTTTTGCTCACTGTTTTCTTCGATTATCATAGCGTAGCGCATCAGGAGTTCTTACCACAAGGTCGTACGGTTGATAAGGAGTATTACCTTGCAGTTATGCGCCGTTTGCGTGAAGCAATACGAAAAAAACGCCCGGAATTTTGGAAACACAATTCATGGATTTTGCATCACGATAATGCACCTGCTCGCGCATCGTTGCTTGCGAGTAACTTTTTGGCCAGAAACAACACCACGATCGTGACTCGGCCACCATATTCTCCGGATTTGGCCCCCTGCGACTTTTTCCTGTTCCCAAAAATGAAGAGACCCATGAAAGGACGGAGATTTGCAACGATCGAGGAGATAAAGACTGCATCGCTGGAAGAGCTCAAAGCTATACCAAAAAGTGCTTATCAGAAGTGTTTCGAGGATTGGAAAACGCGCTGGCACAAGTGTATGAATGAAGTGTATGATGAATAAATCAATATTTTTTGATAAAAATAAAAAGTCACCTTACTTTTTGATCACACCTCGTATATGTACAAGGGCTAGCGATCGGGCGAGGTTCGAACCGTACCAATTACTGCGGTATCATGCCACGATCGTACTTTATTTGATTATTATTCCCAATTCATCATGAAAAAATTTGTGTAACCGCAAATAAATCACTGTAGCCGTCGAACAAACCATGGGACAAGCGGAGTTAAAAACTTGCTGGATATGTGCTCATAATTATGTTATTTATCAGTTATTTCACATCACATTATTTTAAACTAAATTAATTCTTTAAGTTAGATAGTGCTTCATGTTTCAAGATTATATGGAGTCGTTTAGTGGCAATATCCTTCTCCTTTAAATATCTCGAGACAAGAAATATGTAGAGTCAGGAAGGTTCAATGTGGATTTGATTGAGAATCCTTTATTAAATATTACAGAGATACATTCAATGTAGTATATTGCGCTGTTTCGTCTTACTTCGTGTCTCGTGTACTCGTGTTCTCTTAATCTAAGAACTCTTTAACTCTTATAATCAGAAAATCTTGTCTCGTGTTCTCTTTTAAAAAACTGTCTCTACTCGTCAATTTCTCCGAAGACTGCCCTGACTGACCTACCTCGCAAAATATATAAGTTATTGTGCTCTCTTTCATATTTATGATTCGCACTCGCTTGCTCGGTCGTTCACCCATCGCGTATTTATCTTTTCGGATCTAACTGTCGGCGGTCAACCGCTGACCAGTTAGATCAAAAAACGTGTTTTTACAGCTCAACCGTCGTCGTTCGAATCTTTAGGCTCGACTTCCTACAAATATATGACTTACAATTAGACCACTTTCATGCTTATGAACACATATATCCCCTCCAGATAGAACGAAGTGGGGTTTGTTTCGACGATTACAATTTTCTTCTCTTCTACAGTTCTCGTCCACTGGAAACGGACGATCAACGAGACGAAAAAGAGCAACGAGAGCAGAAGGCACTCCGGGGTCCCTTGGCCTCGCGTGACTCGCGATGTCGCGAGACGGTTTCTCCTCGTCCCGCGTTCTCCGTTGAAACGTCGCGCCGCGCCCTGCGAAACAAAACCTTCGAAGGGAATCGTCGATGTCGCGTGTTCGTTCAACGTTATCGAGAATACGTACAGCACGCGGAGACCCTCTTTTACTCGCAGTCCAAAAGAGTGCTCGAATTGAATCGGACGGAAAAGGATCTCTGGGGGATCTCTGGTGGATGGGTCGATCAAAAAAAAGAAAGAAAACAGAAGAGGAAGAAAGAGCTCCGTCGCATCGACGACAGAGCGACGAGGCCCCTATACCATGTATATCGCGGCGTTCTCCCTTTTAATCCCTCGACTATTCGTCGAGCACCGCTTCGCCTTTTCTCTTTCACCGTGTACAGTTTGTTCGGCCGTTCGTTCGGCTACGCTCTCGTTACACCGTTCCCACCGTTAATTGCCAAAGAAACCAACGACGTCAAAGGGAGCTCCGGTTGCTCCTTCTTATTAGCGTCGAGAGAGGGGCTTCTCCCTCTTCCACGCCCCGTTCCCGACCCAGAACCAGCGCCAACACCCGCACCACGCACCTCTCGCATCGTGTCTGGTCCCTACGGTTTCCGACGAGCGTTCGAAAGACGCGGGTCGCAACCGTTCGCGGAAGCAGGTCGTCGGAATCGATGCGAGAGAAACACGAACCTTTGATCGACAAGTTTCCATCGAAGCCGTGGTTCGAGCCGCTCGGCCGAGAATTTTTCTGCGAATTTTTTGGAATCGACTCGCCGCGGGCCACCTGTTGCCAAAACGTTGGATACGTGGAAACTCTCTTTGCTTATTCGACCTCGAGTCTGGCGATAGGATGAATCGCGGTACGCGTCGTTGGCCGCGCTTCTATTTCAACGGATTTGTTTCTCTCGAGCATCTCCCCGCTGGATATTGGGATCCGACATGGCGCCGTGGAGAATGTAGGTTTGAATAGATCAGTTTAATTTTAATTAAATAATTAGCTTACCTGCTAATATATGTATAATCATTGACGCTATTTTATTTGTTTTCAAAGCAATTTTCCATGCTTTTAATCTTGCTCCACTTGCTCCACTTGCTCCACTTTACGAAAAGGGTGGAGCTCTACTGTTACGATCTTCCGCTGCACAGTAATGAAAATTTTTTGCTACCCGGTGGAAAAATTTGCAGCTTCCATAACGTTACGTTTAATTAACACTGTAAATTTATACGCCAAGAGATTAGTTACTTTTCGGCAGTTGGCGGCACCACTCAAAATGTCGGATCTCAATATTAGATTCGTTGACGAGCTTCCCCGCAGCGGCGCCGACGACGAAAGTAAAAGTCGGACATCGAGAGGCGGGACGCCCCGCTTCGAAAGCGTTTCGCTCCCCTGTTCTCTCCGCTTTCCTCGCACTCGTCGTATCGGACAGAACAGAATTTTTCATTTCTCAGACACGTGTCCCTAATTTCTCCGACAGAATCGGCTCGTTTCGACGAGTGCGCGCAACCCTCCGGCAACGTTCGCCGGGAGGGTGCGAGCTGAGTTCTGCCCCGTACAATCTCGTCTCGACGAGACGCGGTGAATTTTTCGAGGAATCTCTTTGGTAATTTCGTTCCTACGGTACGTGTCCGTCGTTCGACCGGGATCCAAGGGTTGAAACGGCGCGCGCGAGTTTGGACCTGAGGTTCTCGAACCTCCTACTCGGCCTCCGACGATCCTCGAGAAGCGGAAAGCCTTCGTTTGCCAGATTTTACCCACTTTACGGGCAACGAACTCTTCTCGGTTCCGTTTCACCGCCAAGGATTACCTCGCGGATTTAGATTACGTTAAGTAGCTTAGGGTCTTCGACTGGTACTTCTGACCTGCGCGACGTGGAACCTCGGACGCGTGTACTTTTCCGAGGAATATTGGATTCGTCGCGTGGTCGAACGCCCTGTACGATCGTTTTTAACGAAATAATCCCCGCGAATTGAACGTCCCGTGATGGAACCGAACGATACCGTCTCGAGCCGAGCGGACGCGAGTTCGTCGAACTCGGTCGATCAACGTTTTCCCCTTGGGACCGGTCGCAGATTGCGGTAGCCTCTGGTTTAGCGTCGGTCGGACGTCGTCGGTCAAGAATGCGAACGATTTTCAACGGTTTTCCACGCTTTCGCACGAGCGGCGTCCGCTCAAAGGGTGAGGTTAACCGTTGACTCGCGACACCCTCGACTCGACCTCGATCCAGTCATTAGACTCGGCGCGGTTTCGTTCCAGCGATTTCCGTGGGATCGAAAGTACCAAGAGAACCGCGGCATTCCGTCGACCGAGCGAACAGAGATCCCCACCCACTTCTGTACTTCTCTGTTTCGCGTTCTTCTGCCCGGTCCGAGCGCGGACTTTCGTACAACGAAACAACGCGATACAGTTTCGAATACGAATACGGGTGCACGGACAGCTTAATCCTCGTCGGGAGGAACGAGGCGAAAGGTAAAGGTAAATGGTTCGCAACAAAGGTTTAATAACGCCGCATAGGGCATTCCTTTTGTACTTGCCGAGCCGGTATGCCGGTGGAGATCAGCCATATCGGAGATAACGTTTTCATCAAGCTTTTACGGTCGGTCGTTGCATATTGTATCGTGTCTCCCGTTCTCGTTTCTAGATCAGAGGAAAGAGCGACGCTTTTCTCGCATGCGAACGAAAACACGACGCGTCCTGCCAGAACACGTTCCAGCTTGCTCGCACAGGTGCGCGTGTACGCGAGATTAAACGACAGACCGGATCGAAAAAACGTTATCGTCGAAAACGAAAACGCCCCGCACGAAATCTCAAAGTTGCCTTCAGGTTGCCCGTCGAGCCCAAAACTTGAAAATTTAGAGAAAACATCGACATTTTCGAAGAATGTCAAAATCGAAGTATACTTTGTTATGTATAGACGGCGTAAGAACAACTAAAAGGTATGATTAAACATAATTAAACATAATTAAACATAATTAAACATAATTAAACATAATTAAACACGTATTTTATGCGTATGGCCAGTCTGCGTATCTCGGAGACAACGACCGAAAATGATTCGATTCAGGAAACGTTCGAGAAACGAAAATGTTCAATGTACAAATATTCCCGAAAACAATAATATAGTTCTAGTGGAAAAATGCGGGCGGTTCGAAGACCGCTCCTCTTCGAAAATGCTACTTCGTCGTTCGGTTCCGATCGACAATTCGTCGCGTCCGGGAGCGGTCAGCGTTAACGTGCACCATCGATGGCGACGACCTGGCTGCCACCAGGTCGGCTAGGAAAGGCGAGTCGAATCACAGGGCTAAGCCGAGAGTTCGCGAATAATTACAGGCCACTGTCGCGCGGCTCCGTCAAGTTTTCCGGCGACGAGCGTAAAAGCTGGCGGCAAAGTTAGATCGTGCCTCGCCGAGGACTCTGGCCGTTGTTCAACCCGGTTCCCCAATACGCGACTCCCAATTTTCGGTTACCCGTTCGACCTGCGCGAAGATCTCCGCAAAGATTCCAGCCAACGCGACGCGATGGGCTTGAAATTGGATTTGCAATTCGCAGTTTACTCGACCGTGTCGATCGCGAGCCATGCTTTGCAGTAAACATCGGCAACGCAAACTTCCTCGAAACTCCGAAGAGAAATGTTGGACTCGACCTCGAGACGACGCGACGTTTGATTCGCAGACCGCACAGGTGGTAGGGGAGCGGAACGTCACAGGAAGTCTTCGATGACCATGTTCGAAAACGTTTATCGACGGTTCGTTGGTCGCGAGCTTGCGATCGCAGTGAAACCAGGGAAAGAGCGACACAGAGACGGAGATCATCGAACGTTCCGAGAACTAACGGACGGAAACTTTAGCGATAACCCTTCTCCTTTGCTTTCTGTTGGTTCTAGAGTCTGGATGACAGCATCAGGTGCGTGCATTCGTGCGACGGGAGAGATTCGCGAGTAACAACGAGGTTGTTTGTCCGACCGCCCGCATTTCGTATCGCGTAGTCCTCGGTTCAAAGCTTTGCGCGACGTCCAGAAGTTTTGAGAGGATGAACAAGGAATCGTTGGGTCCAGTGTAAAGCCGTAGATAGTACGGCGTAAAAAATCACCGGACCGTTCCTCGATGTTCTTACGTCGAAGTAAAACAATTCAGCGTTTCGCTGATAATAATGGAAAACCGATACACGACCGTACGCAGCTGTACGCTACACGCCGCGGATAAAAATTCGCGTTTTGATTTCGCGGCGCGACAAAGATTTGCACGAATATCGCGATCTCGTAAACCGACCACGCGCGCAAACCGCGACAACGTTCTCCCCGTAATTCAAAGAGCTGCCGAACGATAAACGGCCTTTTCCCGACCGACAATTCCGCTGCTCGGTTCTGTTCTGTTTGCTCGTTTCGCGCGGCGCCGCATAGCAATTTTTGCGACGCAATCCACGCGTGTTTGTTGCGCTCGCGAACTCGACATGGGTAACACGCGTGCCCGTAAGATCCAACGCTGACAATTCGTAACGGTTTAGCCGTCTACTTACTTAGACGTGCGAGAGGCCGACCGACTATAGGCCAAAGAGTACGAGTTTGATGAGGACGAGGGCGAAGCCAGAGGCCGGGGCGCAAGGGTGGCATGAAGGGTGGCAGAACGGAGGCAAAACGGAGGCAGAAGGGAGGCAGAAGGGAGGCAGGCTGTCGCGCCGTTGCGCGTTGCGTCACGAGCATTCGAATAGGCGTACGCTATGCAAATGGAATCAATTTGCGAGTCGCGGGGCGTCGTCGGTCCGTGGTCAGGATAGTCCTGTCCACCACCCGCTCCCTTTCAATTTGACCCCGTTTCCCCCTAGCCCGACCTAATGGGCGTCTTCCCTGCGGAGAACGAGTTTACGCCGCGGCCCGAAAGAAAGACAGCGCAGAGACGTTTCTGATCGAGAACCAAGGGGTAGCAACCACCAGATGACACAGAATTTCGTCTCGATTCGGGGAACACCGAAGGGGAATCCCTGCCGCATGTTCCCGCGGCGACGATGCGGTGACCATAAGCGATATGCATGTCCAAACCTCGAAATCTTGAAAACATCCAAACGTAGCGCCCGTCGCTATCGACCGAACGATTCGGAAATTTGCGAAAAGTTTGAAACGCGGATGGGGCGGAACTGTGGATGGAATGGAAAACGGAGAGCGAAAAGTGGAAAAAACGAAGCTGCCGAATTGGTCCGGAAGGCATCGCGCCAACACCTATTTGCCCTCGTTTTGAGAGAGCTATGAAAAACAATTTCAATCTGGCCAAGTAGAAAGTTTCGACGGGATGCTTTCCGTGTCTCCCACTCTTCTTGCCTCTTCCGCGCCTGTCCCATCTTTCTACTTCTCTTTTATTCCTCTTTCGTTTCGTTGCTTCGAGGGATGGGTCATTTCCGCGGCGTCCCTGTTCCTGCCGGTGGCTCGATTTGCCAATTTGTTTTGCCAAATTCTGCCCTTTAACCGAATTCGGAAACGCGACGCGTCGCGAATTCAAGAAGCGGTTGATCGGAGATCGAAGCCTAGGGGTACGAAAATAGATGGGTCGACGCCGAGGGAAATATTGTAAACGATGAAAACCCCCTGGGATTGAGGTGGGTCGACGATGCGGTGCGGTGCGATGGGAAGGCGGCACGCGCGACCACTGGTCGACGCTCGTCTCAACGCCGATCACGGCTCGCGACGACCGTCGAACTGGGGGGAATAATTCCCACGATGCCTTCCCACGGTTTTCGCAGGTTTCCAGCTCCCGATCCTGCCTCTGTTCGTGAACAGAGAGGTCCGTCGAGCGTTTTCAATTCGAGATCGCGATCGGGTTGCGCGCGCTCTGTCAATTCGACGTTGTATCTTCGAGCGCGTAACAGTTCGAAGCCCATTATCGTCGAATAGGTACGTCGTACTCTATCCGAGGAGCCAAGAACCACGCGTCCGACATCGATCGTTTTAACTGGGTCGTCTTCTTCTTCTTCTATTCGGTCAAAGGTCGCTACGTCGAAAAAAGGTCTATGCTCGCGAGCAGCAAGTTTACAAGGCGGCCCGAGGGAAAAGGAACGCGTGGCGAGGGATTAGGAGAAATCGCGGAAATCGTGGAGAGCGTCGAGCCGAGAGACGAGCGTTTTCCGCGTTTTCCGCGTTTTCCGCGTTGCGATGAAGCGGGATGAGCCGGAATAGGTCAGAACAGGTCGGGGCGGAACGGCGCGTCTCATAAATCATAAGTATGGATAGAACTCGCAGCTAAAAATAACCTCGCTCTCGCCGCTGCGACTGCGAGGCGGCGCGCGCGCGAATAGCCGTAGTAGCCGTAACAACGGCCGCGTTGTAAGATTATGGGTGGACTGGTCTTGGTGAGCCTCGCGCCGGTGGCTGTTGCCGTTGCTGTTGCCGCGCGGGATCGATTTTATACGGTTTTGTCGTGCTGCGCGAGAACGAAACTTAGTTAAAAACACGGCGTTCTCGCGTGCATCGAATCGATCGAAAGGCCGCGCGCGATAGCGGTAAAGCAACGCAACACCCGGTGGTGGGTCATCCTAATGCGGATAATGCGCTCCACGATCGCGAGGGACGAGAGACGAGGAACGCGCTACGAACGGTTGGGTTCGAATTAGGTTCGGGTTAGGTCCGCGTCCCGCGCGACAAAGCGCAGCAACTCGCGGCGACTCGCGTCTGTGCCGCGCCGGGAATATATTGTACGTACGCGCGTACACCGATCGCGCCATTGATCGCGACCCGACACGTCCTCGTTACGTCAATTATTATCGAACGTACGAATTACCGGAAGCCCCGCTGCGAACGCCGCTTTCCAGGCTAATTTCCCGTTGGAGTACGTTTCGTGCAACTCGCCACCCACCACCCATCGCCCTTCGCCTGCTTACCCGCCACCAATCGAGAACCCTTTCGTCCCTCATTCCCCTGTCCATCCCGGCGAAACTCAATCCGTACGCGATCCTTTCATCGTTCGCGTAACCTTCTTCGTTCCCGACAGAGGTTCAACGATCCGTCGCGGTTCAAAAACTTCTTCGCCCCGATACGTTGGTGGACGAAATGCTTCGAGGTTGGAGCTGTTGCTCGCGATAAACGAACATAAAGTTCGATCGGCATGACGTGGCGCGGCACGGAGAACTGCCGATAGCTAATCGGCGTCCTACGGAAAATGAAAAAGTCGTTCCGAGTGCCATCGCACGCGTCTTTATCGAATCCGAGCAGGAAAAAAGAGGAAAACGGACGTTTATCGGCGCGCGATTAAAAATCAACGACCTCGATCGAAAGGTCTACGTGTGGATAAGCTACATATGCAGGTATCGCGTACCATTGTAATCCATGGACGGCCGAGTTTCGCGGCGTTAACCATCTCCAACGAAACACGCGATATCGAAACTGGCTCTATACCCGCCTCCGATTTCGTCTTCGTGCCAACGACAAGCCCATTACGCGGCCGAAAACCTCGGCCGTCGACAGGTCGAAACAGTTTCTGTGACCGCGGAAACGCGAAAATGCGAACGGGAGAACGGCCGCGTGTTAACGCGAACACGTTTCAGAAGTCTCGAGTTTCGAACGCGGCCGGACAACGCAGCTGGGTAATTTATGAGCCTGTGCGGCACGCCGCGCCGCACGGTGTTCCGATCGGAAATTCTACCGACGAATAATGCCAAACTTAAATGTCCTTAGAATCGGAACATTTTTGTTTTACCTGCGTCCCAGGTAGTCTGGTGCCTGCCCACCTATCGTAACATAATATGTAAATAAACACATGAGGTTTTTCATCTACGCCGGTATCTTTTCGTGCGATCTGCCGGACGTTTCGTTGAATACCTTTCTATTTTCTGATATTTTGAATAGCTTTGTGGATAAATCTGTGATTGTCAGGGGAAAAAACGCGAAAAGTACGCGACAGCCACAAATATTATCGAAAGGTAAGTAGACACATTACCGTATTCGATTAACTTTGCTTCCATTACACCATTACATTGAATCTGGCGAGAATAAAAATTCGGCGGATAGTTCTTTCTCGCGCGTTCAACTGCAGAAAGAAGACATCGTATACCTGACGGGTGTCTTGGTTGTCGCGTGTCCGAGACGGCGACAGGGACGACCATCGCGAGAGCAATACGGTTGACCGCGAGAACGAGAACAAGAACAGAAGGAGAAGATGGCGAAAAAGCCGGTCGTACGAGGTATGGGGTTACCGTAGAATGCGACTGGCTCAGCGATCCCGACCTTCTCTCCCTGTGTTCTCGCTTCTCGTCTAACGTAATCTCGCCGGATCCGCGACGCCGTGTTTCGTAATTTCAGGGCATCGGTTTGTTGGACAGGAAACGTGTCGCGAGCTGGCAGCATCGCGGCAACGTCCGCGAGCAACGATCCGGGCCGCAGCGACCCACGGCGACCCGTGCCCGATTCAATTATATCCGAGCGAACGCCACGAAAGAGAGACGATTAAGGGATAGTAGGATGGTGGTCGCGTACAGAACGAGAGGGAGTATCAATGGAAACGAGACTGGTAGAGCGGGGTGCGAGAGAGGCGAGGGGAACGAAGACTCTTCTTGACGCTGCTGCGCTTTCCAAGCTCGTTCCTACCCACAGTCGAGACGAATGAATTTCCTGTCGCCGATGAAAGACCCTCTCGATTACAGGATGACTAATCCAGGAAGACGAGCGATTCATCGCCCGCGACTTAACGTTGCGCGCGCTTTAGTCGTCGCAACTCCGATTTCTTTTTCGTTTCACCGAGTTTGTACAACTTTAATTCGTGCCCTATTTTCCGGCTCGTTCTCGTTCTCGCGTACACACACCCTTGTCGGGCTTCCATCTCGCGATCAAGAGTTTAACGCGGTCGCTGTTTCACCCCCTAGCATCGCGTTTCGCCGCGTCGGAAATTATTAGACCCACCGATAGAAACGGTTGCGTCCATCAAATGCCTGGAATATCGGGCGAGTTGCGAGTTTCGAGTTGCGAAGGTATAGGAAACACCGGCAATTAGTACATTAGACTGATTGCGAGTCGGGCGGCACTTACAAGTACCCGCAACGGTGTGCGTTGTAGGTACTACCTTTCAAACGGAATCGAATTCGAAACGAGATTCCGCTTCGGTGAGATGCGAGAAACGTTGCAGTTCTCGGTTTCCGGTTCCTGGAGACGGTGGCGGATGCTTCTCCCCATCTTTTTCCTTCTCTTCTTTCGAATTCAGTCGTGTTTACGAACTTCGACCGTCGCGTCGCTCGACGAACATCGTGTTATTTTTTGCGATCGAGATAGAAAAACCCAGGTTTTTTCGACGATGCTCGTGTCCGGCCGAAGAAGCGAACGTTCTGCTGCCTGCAGGTGTCGCGGTGGATAGCCGCTTTCGCGCTTCCTCGATTTTATCGATATTTTCTTTGTCCCTTCGCGCGCCCCTCGATTCTCCACGGATAACTTTTCTTCGGATCCGCCACGTTCGTGTCTCGGTTCTCCGCGAAAATAACAGAGTATCCGGAGAGCGTTCCGACGGCCGCGGTGCACGCTCGAGACTTTACCGCGAAATGTTTCGCCGTTCTTTCGTTTTTTTTCCCGCGACGTTTGATTTTCGAGCAGGAGTTTCCTCGGCAGGAGCGAAACGCAACAAATACGCTCGGCCCGTGTCGTTCCGTAACTCGAAATGTTCCCGTCGTCGGTACGTGTTGGCACGTACGGCGTGTTTAGAACGCAGACGTGGCTCGCACCTCTAACGAACAGACCGAGCCGCTGAAATTAAATACAATTTCGCCGTGCCGCGCCTCGCCTCGTCTCGCACTCTTTAACGCGTGACATCTCCCTACGGGTCCGCGCGCGTGTTCCACCCCCGCGCCGTTCTTCGTATTTCACTTCGCGTCGGTCTCCCTCGCCCCGATTGCTCGCTAAATGCGCGGCGCTCGGGGCTGTACCCTAAAATCTAAAACGGTACCGGAATTGAATTTAATCTCCGGAAGGTGATCGACGGGGAAAAGACAGCGAGGGGCTGCTCCCGTTCCCGTCTATTTTCAGTTGTTTCGGCTGAAATAGTGAACCCAACGAGAGATGATGAGAAGCCAAATATATCTAGATTATCTAGGAAGTAGGGGCAGGGAAACACGGGCTGCGGGCTGTGGCCTGCGACCGGACTCGATGCCTATGTCGATGCCGATTCCGCGGCACGCCACGCGTTACCACGGCTGTTTAGCCGCGATGCTAATGGTAAATCGATACCCGCGGAAATAGACGAAGGAAACGGCTGTTCCGTACAGCCGGTGCACCGCGGCCTTCCACGAGAAAAAGGAAACCGGTGGTCGGCCCGAGGAATCGGCCTAGCGTATTTCGAGTCGTTGATTCTGGACTTTCGGATATTCTTTTAATTATTCGACCTCCCTCGTATTATCAAGGGGCGCCCCGCGCCTGCTCAGATTTCTTGAAAGACGATCGCATATTCGCGTTATCACCGATCGATAAATGCCGAGGAGGAAACGGTCGCGTCGGGACGCGATTATCAGGGCGCGGCTATCAACTCGCAGTCTAACTGTAGCGGTCAAGCAACTGCTAAGGCAGCGACGCCACGACATCGATTCATCGAACCGCGACGTTTCGTCGAACAAGAAAGCGGCTTTCGATTCGGTTCGAAGTCGACCGATTCGCAGTCACCGTCTTCGAAACGAGACGATACGAGACGCGATCGTACAACTTTCAGCTTTCGTTGGGCTGCAAACTGCAGCGACAGCCGTGGCCGCTGCAAAGTCGACCGATTCGCAGTCACCGTCTTCGAAACGAGACGATACGAGACGCGATCGTACAACTTTCAGCTTTCGTTGGGCTGCAAACTGCAGCGGCCACGGCTGCCGCTGCAAGCGTGCAGCTCTCGCGGAAAGTTGTGGTTGGCAACGAGCAAACGAGTAAACGAACGGTTTGGCGGACGCTGTTCCACCCTATTCGCTCGCACCGCGTTATCCGAATCCATTTCCCCCAATGGCGATAACGCTGCTACTTATCCGTGGCAGCTGGCTCCAACGTATCCTACTATTTATTAATAGATTACGTTAGCGACGCGCACGGACACGCGTCTGTGTTCCGCTCGCAGCTCGAAACTCGCAGCGATAACCGAACGACGGAGGAAGGGAACGAACGGTGAGCAGGCACGTTCGTAGAACTTGGAGTAAGAGTTGACTCACACGAGGATCCGAACGGCGTGGCAGCGGGGCAGTGTGGTTTTACCTGTGGAGAGAGGAGGTGACGTCACCGGCATTCTTGTCGGTCTTGTCACGCGTACGATCGTTGAGCTTTTGTACGAGTTCCTTCTCGAACCGTGAGTTCTATGCATACGGGTTCTCGAGACGCGACTCGCTGCCCGCCATGCCGATGCATCGTTTTCCCATCGTTTTCCCATCATTTTCCGGAGGAGCAGGTGGCAAACCGCGGATTTGTCCGGATCGGACGCGCTTCGATTCGTTCGATCTCACCGAACCGTCGTCGTTTTAACGAGCAACGACCTTGACGAAAACGTCGACGAAACCGGGGAACCGATGAACTCTGTAATTGCTCGCGACGCTCCGATCCAGTTGCGGCGCATCGACTCCGCGAACGAGAGAACGAACGAATCGACGCGTCAGCGTGTCGAGACCGAAACGCGCATAGTTGACCGAACATACCATCGAGCGGTTGCCAACGCGGCTCACCGCTCGTCTCTCCAAAGATTTACGCTTTCTCGTAATCGCTCGCAACCGCGATTGAAATGGACGAGTGCCAGGACGATTCTCGTCCGTTCGAAAATTTCCCGAACCAGAGCAAATTCGAGCGAGTCGCGTACCATCGTTCTACTCCGTGCTCGCCCTAACCGTGCCTTTAACGGTGCCAGAGGCCCTTTCTACCTCGTTACCGCGTCCAACGATTACCAAGGCTGCGGTAAAGCCCGATTCTTCGATTCCGCACCGAGTTTGCGCCGAGCTTTGCGCGGTTTCTATGAAATTGCGTTGGAAGAGCGATTGTCGTCCGAGAACTAGCGAGCAAACCGGTATTCCTCGTCCCGTCCTCTTGATCGCAATTTTTTCAACGCAACGACTCCGCGCCGCGTCGCGACCCGTGGCGAATCGAGGACGAGCTAGTTTGCGCTGGAAAAATATTCGTTTCGCTTCTCGTCTCCATTTTCCTGCACGCGTTTACGTTTACCTTTTTCGTTTATTTTCGCTCCGTTCGGTAACTGCGGTACACTGTACGCGCACCTGTTACAGCGGTTTCTTTACGATAGTTTGAGTAGTCCCCTCGTCGCAGCACGAGTACGGGAACAAAAGGGTACGAGCGGGTACGAGCGACGAACTAATCTTTTTTCGACTAGCGTTGCTGCAACCCCTTTTCGCCTGTTCGCTGCGAGGAGAGGGAGATCTACGCAACCCCTCCTCGATAGAAATCGTGTTTCCGCGCGTCGTTTTAGACTGCTCCGGGGAACGAGAGAGCGTTCCATATCCTCGGGAACCGGAGGAAAGGATCGGATAATGGGTTCGAGGCGCGCGCGTTCCGGAATACGGACGAGAGAACGTGGATAGGGAGAGCCAAGCGAGAAAGGCGATACTTAGATAGGTGATGGTGTTGGTGGTGCAACGGTGACGTGGCGGTGGTAAGGTAGCAGGCAGGCAAGGGATGGCGGTGGTGTCTCGTGGCAGAGCGGTATAACGAGGTAAACTAATGGAGATTGGTGTGGACCGTGAGCTCTTGCTAAAGGGGTTGCCCGCTTCGGGCATCTAGTAGCGGCTGTCGGCTGTCGACCGTTCTACGTCGACCGTCGACCGTCGGCTGTCGTAGCGCAACCCGCGATGCACGGTGCACGGTGCACGGTGCACGATGCGTCGGAAACCGCGGTTGCGCTACTCCTTTCGCGCTAACCGACCATCTTTGCTCGCTAACTCGTTAATGTAAGTACTCGCTCCGTTGCAAACGCGGGGCGGAGAGGAGGGAAGCCGCTCACGGACGGACCAGGTCTGCCATTGTGAATTGCGAGGTAACTCGATTAGCCTCCGCGAGAATCGGGTCGGCGGCAACGGAGTAGACCCGCGAGTACGCGTCGACCCAATCTGTTCCGAGACTCGAGACCCGACCGCGCCCCCATCCGGTTCGGCTCGATCCGAATCGATTTCATTCGATAAACGTTCGAAAGCCGAACGACGAAAATTCGAGCCGAGATTTTTTCACCGATCGCGACGAATCCATCGCGGAGCCAATGCGGAGAGACCCGCTCGTTCTCGATTCGCTGTTACCGATAAATTATCGTGGAATCGCGGACGATCCCCTGCGAACCGTGAAATTTCGTTTATTTCCTGGCAAGAGTCGATCCTCGAGAGCGAACGGTCGCTGCGCCTTAACGCGCCGGCCAATTTTCCTCGATTCTAATTGAATTTCGCCCAATCCGATTTCCAATTGGCGCTCGCTCATTCCGACGACGTATTACTTCCTTTGTTTACCGAGATAACCCGCCACGCCACCACCCACGGCGCTATTCTTCTCGCCCTACGGTCCACGCTGCATGGTCTACGTACTACGACCCCGACCCGCGCCATCGCGCAGGACAGACGAATTTTTCGAAAAAATTTTCGCAAACATTAATTACGCGCTGCCCCTTAATCGAGCTTACACGGAGAACCGTCGTCGTCGTCGTCGTTGTCGCCCAACGAAAAATGAATAATTGCACGACGAGATTCACGTGCCGACGAGAGCGAGCTCTTCGTTTACCCTAATTGGAACCGTCTTCCTCTGTTTTCTCCGCGCGTGGAGAACACCCAACCCCCACTCGTGGACTCGCGAACCCGCCTAATCCTGAACGTGTTCGTTCGAATTCCTCTCCTTGCAGGAAAACCGCGAGAATCGCGTCGATGTTTCTCCACGGCGACAGCGACCGACCAAACAAATCCGCGTGCGGAAGAAAAGAGCGGGGAAGGGACGGCGGTAGGGTTCGCTTTAAACGAACGCGATCGTGAATGTCAACTAGATGGAAATTCGGCGTTGAAAAGCCGGTCGCTGTCGGCTCGGCTAGGCTCGCTGCGAGAATAATTCGTCGAGAAAGTTTTTCTTCGACGAATCCGGGGATACTCGTTTGCATCGTCGAGACGGAAACTGACGGTTGCTCGTGATACTCGATCGGGCGGGTCCGAGAGCACCGAATTGCTCGGCAGAAACTATGGGTGCGCGGGTGTCCGAGCATCGGGGCGGGTCTTGATAACTGATTCAAGAGAAATTTGCGTACAATTACATGTTAACTTAATACCTGTATTCCTACAGCTTACGGCATGTCCCTTTATAAGTAATTTTAGGTTAACCCTTTGCACTCGGACCTATTTTAAATGGAAAATTAAACATTTCTTTCGACCTAGAATAACTCCGTTCTATATTAATTCTTTTCTCTGTATGAATATGAAATTGATATAATACCTCACACAATACTTAAATGTTTAGTAATTCATCGGATACCAACATATTTAGTAATGTAAACAATATTTTGAATAACGGTGGAATAATTTTCAGTGATAACAAATTAAATAATTAACCCATTGCTCTCGGACCTATTTTAAATGGAAAATTAAACATTTCTTTCGACCTAGAATAATTCCGTTCTATATTAATTCTTTTCTCTGGATGAATATGAAATTGATATAATACCTCACGCAATACTTAAATGTTTAGTAATTCATCGGATACCAACATATTTAGTAATGTAAACAATATTTTGAATAATGGTGGAATAATTTTCAGTGATAACAAATTAAATAATTAACCCTTTGCTCTCGGACCTATTTTGAATGGAAAATTAAACATTTCTTTCGACCTAGAATAACTCCGTTCTATATTAATTCTTTTCTCTGGATGAATATGAAATTGATATAATACATCACACAATACTTAAATGTTTAGTAATTTATTATATACCAACATATATAGTAATGCAAACAATACTTTGAATAATGGCACGGCAATTTTTAGTGGCGCCTCAGAGTCGTCACTCGAGTGCTAAGGGTTAAGACTTTCATTTTTGTTTTGTATTGTAAACATTTGTATAAATGGACTTCGGTCCGTACATCATAATAATAATAAAAACAATAATAACTCGGGTCGGGTCGGGACCCGAAAATTAGTGACCCGCGGCTACCCAGAAATTTCGGGTATCCGAAGTTTAAGCCGGGCTCACGCCCGGGAACCAGAAAGTTTATATTGATCGGAGACACGAATGTTATTCATTTCCGGGTTTCCGATCCGATGTCGACTTCGGGTACATGAAAATTCCGGATCACGAATTTTCGAGCCGAACCGAAATTTTCCGGCAGCCACCTACCCCTGGCAGAAACCCTTCGGACGCTTGCTACGAGCAGCGATTCAGGGATCCAGTGCAGCGTCCAGAGCGACCCTTTGCTTCTCGTCTTTCCGGTCGAACGGATCCCCGACGTAACGCCGAAAATAACATACGGCGGTGTTTTCATCTCGTAAACACGGGGCTGGCAACTATTAAGCGCAGCTGTTGCGCGGTACCTAGGACACATTGTGTACGCACGGGTGTGTTTTTTCCGGGTGTACCGATCGAGCTTGTCTCCGCTCTGAGATTTGCTCTCGGTCCTCCACCGCGAACGTCATCGAATCACGGATCGGACTCGCGCGCGTGTCCTTTCGGGCAGGTGATAGGCTCGGGGTCCTCGCTCGACGCAACAAATACTCGATAGATTGGTATCGAGGGGTGGAATGAATTCGGTGTGAACGCTCCATTCTGGATCGTGCATTCAGGGTCGGTACGAGAAAAAGCAATAGGCTACCGAACGAACGGGGGCAGCGGAGGGATCGAGGCAAAGGACGGACAGGGCAAAGAGAGACAGAAAGAGTGTGAGAGAGAGAGAGAGAGAGAGAGAGAGAGAGAGAGAGGGACGCGGGTATGGCAGGGCAGGGGATCAGAGCAATAGAACAAAGTGGATTCTCGGTTTATGAGTCATCGGTGCATCGAGAGATGCCGTCGAGCGTGTACATGTGCGTGCGCGTGTACGTGTGTGCGTACTCACGAGTCACCGCCATGGGGAGTACAGCTGCGATCAGCTCGCAACGTCCACCGACCGGTTAACTAACAGAGAACAGGAATAAGGGTAGGGGGAGATCCTTGAATAAACCGAAGAACGGAATAAAATGGTTTGCGCGAAGGGCGAGGGCGAGGGTAGACGAACGAAGGCGGTACATGTTCGCGGTACCGAGTACCGAAGAATACTGGGGATATCCGAGGAGGGTGAACGAAAACGCGGAGAAAGACTCTGGGCCGCGAGACGAGGGCTGCGTCTGTCCCGATTCGGCAGACACGCGTCCGTCGGGGCAAGGGGCGGCGAAATTACGACGTTTGTGCGTCTGAAAGGGAGACGAGGCTAGTTCTTCGCTAGTAACGATTTCTCGATGGATAAAATTAGTCAGCGACGAGTCCGTTGCTGGAGGAAGATGAAAGGAGAAGGGACGGCATTTATCTCGTAATTCGGAGTCGATGAACGGAACTTTAGATGCCGTTTTTGGTGCAGAGGAGAGGAGAAGACGAGGAGAGCTTGGCGAAGAAAGAGTCGAAGGGTAAAAAGGGGCAAAGACGTGAGAAGACAGGCCGAGGACGCGAAGACGCGGAAATTCTGCAGAGACAAGCGATATTCGCGGCTAAGCGGGAAGAAGGGACGGCATGGCGTCGAGTAGGTATCGTCGAGTGCTCGAGCACAGGCGAACGAATCGTTACCGTTGCGGCGACGTTTCCTGGCATTCGAGCTTCCAACGTTTCCGATGTTTGCGGAACGCTGAAACAGCTTCGAATAATAGGTGTTTGCGTACTAGTTAGTGTCGTCCAGCGATAGCGTTCGAGAGCTCTAGAGCTCGATCGAGCCGGAACGAAAGCCATCGCCTCGCAGCGCATCGGATCGGATCGGATCCACGAGAAACGATACGGTAACGGAGATACGATTGCCAGCCAATTTACGCGTCGCGCTAAATCGAGGAGAACGATCGTCGCCGTGTCTCGCGTTTCTATAAAATGCAGGGTGGTTCCTACATGGACTGAGGACTTTCGGCGTTCTAAGCATTCCATGACGCTTTCGATTCGCTGTAAACTGTAAACCGTCCCAATGGCACCAGCCACTCTCTCAGACCCCCCGTGGGAGGCGAAACTTTACTTTATACATATTTTACTGCTATCGCTGCCGACGATCTCCCGAGGCCATCGACTGTCGGGGGATGCGTATTTTCTCGTCTAGCTTGTATCAATTAAACTTAATTGCTAGCTGCGATGCGCGCCAACCGCGCGCCATTTATGTACCTCGATGCAACGAGAAGGAAAAAAAGAACGATCCTGGTCCGCCTCTCGCCGGGACAACGTGTCGTCGAACAACGTCGCACATTCGTGCGAGAAAATCTGCCGACCATGAATGGCGGAATCCCTCGTCAACAGCGATGACTAGATCGGAATGACACACGGCGCACGGCGGAAAGATAAATGTCTCCCACTAACTAATACAAAAGTTTTTTTTTCTAGGACCTTTTACTTTCAAGTAATGTAACTTTGAACCAATCGAAGAAGTGTAGGATGGAGACGAGGATGTAAGGATCGTCGAAAAGAATCCAATAAAGTATCGCGACAATCCTCCTCGGACATTTTTCTCTCTTACAGAAGGCGAAGCAGCTTAATTCGATTACATAAAATCAAACAAAGCCAAATATTTTTGGTGTTTTTCCTTTTCAATAATCAGGTGTGGGAGTCGGGACCGTTGGCGGAAACGTAACGGTTCAAGCGATATAAGAAACATATCGTACACGGCCGAGCCGACACATCAAAACAAAGCACCGGTACATAATAGGTGAGCGACTGCGGAGAGCAAGTGCGAGATAGAGAGAAAGAGAGTGTGTACGTGTGTGTATGGTCGCGAGTGAGAAAGCAAGGTAAGGTACCATAACTGCGAGAATGTGTTTGAAGTCGTAGCTTTTCGAGTTCAGCAAAAATTATATTTAATTTGATGTATTTTTTAAAATAACGAGCAGAGTATTCCATAATCATTATACATATTCAAGATTTGACTATTTACGTATGTGTCGGAAACGGATACATGGATAGTGAAAAGTTGTTCATAACGATGACCGTGACAACATATTTGCAAGGTCATCCGAGGTGCCTCCCCTAAACGTAATATTTAACGTAATATCAACATTCTTTTCAAACGACATTTTCAATAGATACTCTAACGTTTTCACTATAAGCTCCTAAAAGCTGATTTTCATCGGTGTGCCAGTTCTAGTCTTATAATTTAATGGAAAAAAGGGTAACGCTCTTATTTCAAAGATCTGTAAAAATCAACGATTTTTAAGATATCGAGAAATCCTCTGAGAGTCTTTCGTGTTATGTCGCTAGAGACAACAACATCGCGACACAATGAACATTATTCAACGCGAATAACGCAATAACGTGATGTCATCTACGTAACGAGAACACTTCGACTTTATCAAATAAAAATGAAATACATATTACGATTATCTTCATCCGATCAAAAGTTACAGATATTTCGCCGCAGAAACACAGAATACTCCCACTGTCGGTCGAGTACGTTGCCGATTACTTCGATTAGTTTGTGAATCACTTTATCGAATCACTTCTTTACACGCTTTCCCCCGACTCTCCGTGGAATCTTGGCGGGGAAGATTTTTCGAAGCAACGACGAGAAGGCGAAGCAATATCGTCGAAGAGAACGCTACTTCAGTTTTATCACGGTTATCGATGCGAGCTTATCGCCACGGATTACGGAAACTTTACGAGGGATTGGATTCACGTCGGTTCGTTCGTTCGAAAGGAAAGAACGAAAAGATAGACACCGGTGCACCGTGTGTCGAGGTAAGTCTGCGGTGCTGTAGATCCGCTTCTCGATCCATGACAAACGGTCCGTGGGTTCGTGGATCCGTCGGCTCGTATTCCGTTTCGACGTCGCACAGTGGTGCAAAGTGTGTCAGAATCAAGGAACTTTCGATAGAAATGAGATAGAACGATGAGTTTCTTTTTAAATTAAAGCTTATCACCTCTGCCGCAATTTTCGTCGCCCAATCTTTTCGACAACAAATCAGTTTCTAGGAATAACCCGAATCTTCGGATTCGGATCGAGAGACTAGGGAGAACCCGAGGAAAATACCTGACCCAGCCTCCGAATTTCCGGGTACCCGCCCACTGCTAGAAATCGGGTCAGGTCGGGGACCCGAAAATTTATATGACTCAGAGACCCGAATATCATAGATTTTCGAGTATCGGACTAAATTCCGGGTCCCGACCCGACCCGATCTGAGTCATCAAAACCCACTTGCTGCCACAGAATCAAGACTAATGACTCGTACGCCTAAAGGATGATTCAGCGGACGGAGAGAACTGACGGCATAGCTCGTAGTGTGACGTCTCTGACGTTTCGGTGACGGCACAGCTTTGGAATACTCCATCCACTGAATCACCCTGTACAACGGACAGCAGTTTCGTTCCCTCGAATCCGGCATTGTGGCCGTGGTACGACTACGGTCTCCGGCATGGCATGGCACAGCTCGACACGGCACGCCACGCCACGACCCCGGCCTAACGTTCTTTGTCCCCTCGACTTCGCTCGTTCCTTTGAACCGACGTATCCGCGTCTTCCTCTGGTTTCCTCTCCCTATCTATCCCTGTATCGTCGTTCTCGCTTCCTCTCGCGTTTCAGCAACTCCCTCCTCGCGTTCATTGTTCCTCGTGGGCAAGACGCGGCCCGATCTTTTCTCCGAGAATCGCGCTCGTCGCGCTCGTTTCTTCTTCGTCCCGTTCGGTCGTTGGACAACGCGCGGCTCCCCGTCCGAAAACGAGCGAGACGATCGAAACGAAACGTGCCACCGGTCGATCGCGTGTACCGGAGTACATACATACATATTTCGAGAACACGAAGCAGCATCTTCCGGCTTCCGCTTACACGGGATTCTGCATAATCCAGAGCGGTTTGTTTACGTCCGTTCACGGTCCGACGTCTTTGAGAATCTCGAAGGGGCGGGGATAAAGCGACCGAAGCCCAAAAGAAAAGAGAAGCCGTACATAGAATGTCGAGAGTGCGCGAGGCCGCCACCACGCACCGTGTACAGGCTGGCCTGACAGCCTGCCTACCGGCCTGCTTGCTTGCTTGCCAGCCATTGCTGCAGCTAAAGCTGCATTCTTTCGTGAGAAGGAAAAGAGCAGGCAGAGGACCGAGCGGAAAAGAGAAGAGTGACAACACCGAGGAGCGAGAGAGGGGGAGCTGAGACACTGACGAAGACCGATAGGAGGAGCGGGAACAGGGGAAAAAAATCCGAGGAATGCACCGAGGACAGAACACTTTGAAATCGGCTGGAAGTGGTTTAAGATTGCGCCGAGTAAGGTTCCCCTCGAGCCGAAATTCACGCGCGGCCATGCACATATCTCGATGGCTCGACTAGCCCGACGGAGACCGAACCAATATTCTACCTCGCGGTCTCAATTATATATTAGCGTCGATCCGCTTGGTACGATCTGTCAAGAGATCCCACGGCCCTCGCGTGTGTCCTCGTGCGATCCCGCGGGTAAACGCGCGGTCGATCCGACGCTGAAATTCCCACGGGCGAAGGTGTGTACGCCGCTGCACGCACCGTCGACACCGAGAAAGTATCGTGGAAGTATATCGCGCGGAATACAACAGTCTCGCCACGCCACCGGTTTTCTCGGAGTACCCGTTTCGTCTGTCTCTATCCAGACCCGATACCGTGCCATCCGATATCTTTTCTCAAGAAAAACAGAGCCGGTTACCGGTTTTATGTTACACCGCCGCGTCGTGCCGAAGCGAAGAGGCAGCTCCGCTCGTTAAAAGAAAGTCAAAGACATCTTCGAGCGGCGATCGAAAAAGTGAAAAAATCTTCCATCGTTCGGAAAGGGCGACGAAACGTTTTTTTTTTCTTTCCGAAACAAGGATACCGAGAGAAGAGGGGGAGAGAACAGAATCGCGTCGGTCTGTCCCACGGTAATCGTGGAAGAAAGCAGTTGACTCGGGATCACCGGGGAACAGGATAAATCGGTGTACGCGCGAGAAATACGTTGTTCGAGAGCGTCGATCCGTAGCAGTCGTTAGGAACGGGGCCTGATGCCCCGCATCGCCCGCCGCTGTTCCCCCGCCACGGGCACCGGTCCCAGGGCCCACGACCTCGACGACGCACACGGCGAGCGCATGCGCGTACTGTACTATCGGGCGTACAATGTATAATACACGGGCACGCATCCAATGTGTCGCCCCCGACACACGGAAACACAAGCGGGCACAAGGAACAGAACAAAACCACGGACCGTCTTCGACGTGTCAATAATAAGAGTAACCTCTAAAAAGAAAACTTATCCCACTCACCGACGATTCCACACAGCAGAAGAAGTAAAAGACGCCCCGCCCAGGACCGTATCAAGCGGCGGCCGCCCGCTTCTGCTGGCCACATCGCTGCGATCTCCGACAAACACTTCGGGGTCCAAATTTCACTTCGTTGTCACTTTTTTCGATCACAAGTTACAGGTAAACGTGCCGCGCCGCGCCGCGCCGTGCCGGGAACCGAATGCGCACTATCTCCAGATTCCGACTCATGCGTTCCAAGCTTCGGTTACGTTAATTTCGAAGGAACGCGTCGACCAGTCGCACAGGCAGCTCACACGGACCGAGTAGACTGTCCGCCTGCCCCGAATACTCTCACCCTCGCTCTTTCCCCACTCTCCTTCACAGCGGTTTCCCCTCTCTATCCCTCAGCCCTTCGCGACCATGCTCTCGCTTTATCTCCCTCTCTCGCGCGCACGTCGTTTCTCTCGCTCTCTGTTTTTCTCTGTCCTTCTCCGACGTATAATACGCGACGACCTACCGCCTTGGCCCCCCTCCACTCCGCCGTCCCCACGCTACACTATCCCCTCGCCGGCATACAAACAGACCTCTATCCCCACCACTCTAACTACTTGTTGATCTTCCCTCAGGAGCGGCGCTAGATCCACCGCAGCCTCGCGCTTCTCGTTCTTTTTCCGTCATTTATCAACGATTCGCCTACGGGAGACGCGACGGCACGGTTTGCACCCGAGATCCCTGTTTCACGTGTACACAGGGCGAGTCCGAAGAAACAGAACACCTAAATATCTCCGTTACTTTTCGTTGTGCAAAAAAACTTCTTTGGACAAAGTTACACCGTCTGAAGGGCCACGTGTAACGGTGCAAGGGAGAAAATTTTTAAGGTAATTTTTTTATGAGATTTCAAGGTCATCGATGTTTTTTTTTAATGGAATGATATATGGACCGTTTATCTTGAAAGTGGTGCAAGTCCATTTAAAAAAAAATTAATTAATGACGTTCTATTTACACTAAATTAATCACAAATTATGCGAGATTTCATTTTTTGTAAAAATGGACTTGCACCACTTTCAAAATAAACGGTCCATATCTTCGTTAACGCAACGTCGTAGCTGACAAATAACGAATTCATCCATGTAACGGAATGTGATCTGCAAATGACCTTCAACCCAGAAAAATGGAATAAATAAAATTCAACGTGTAAGATTCATCGGTAAATAATACTTTATTAAAAAATGCTCTGTCGTTTATCGATTGTCTCGATCCCCGCTGGCAAAAGTTTACACGATTTGCAAAGTCTCTACCATGAAGTTCTTGGTGAATTGATAGGTGAAAGGGGTAAAATTTTTGTTCATGGAGTATTTGCACTACACATTTTTGACTAATGCCAGTTTCTCGTGCGATTTGCCTCGTACCAGCACGAGGGTTTGTATCCACTGCTGCCAGAACATTAATTGCGTTTGCTTCGTTCCTTACAGTCTTCACCTTCGTACATTTTTTTATTTTCAACACTACCAGTTTCACGGAATTTATTTATCAAATTCGAGTAAACGGAAACTGATGGACAATTGCGATTAGGAAATCGGTCCTTGTACAACCGCACTGCTTCTCTTAAACATTGTCGACTTTCTCCATAAATGAAAATCATATCAATCTTATCTTCCTTCGAGTAACGCATTGTCAAACAGTGGAAATCTGATAGCAAAAAGGTCTTCAGAGTAATTAGTAGTTGATAAACACGATTCTGTACGAACGCATAGGTGAAGGAATATCATAAATGTCTTCCTGACAACACCGAATCTGTTATTATGTTGTGTATTGCGATACATTTGAATGTATAGCAGCTCAAGGGAATACTTTTGAACATTTTGCGTAACAGAATTAAAGCAAATGAATCTTACACGTTGAATTTTATTTATTCCATTTTTCTGGGTTGTAGGTCATTTGTAGGTCATATCGTGTTACATGGATGAATTCGTTATTTTGTCAGCTACGACATTGCGTTAACGAAGATATATCGTTCCATTTGAAAAAACATCGATGACCTTGAAATCTCATAAAATAATGACCTTGAAAATTTTTCCCTTGCACCGTTACACGTGGCCCTTCAAACAGTGTAACTTTGTTCTAAGAAGTTTTTTTGTACAACGAAAAGTAACGGAAATATTTAAATTCGTACTGCAAGGTTCACGTACCACGTGTACGCGTGTAGTTTATGTACACGTTCGAAACTACGATCTGTAGTTTGCACGACGAACCTCGATACGTTCATTCATTGGACACGTTTACCGATTCGTCTCGTTGCGTGTCCCATGTGGAAAACCTTTGCCATTTAACACGATCGTGAGAGCCCGACGTTCTCCAAAACCGGGAACGCCTCGTATCCGACGCACGTTTACGCCAGTGAAATTACGCCGTGATTACTGTAATTTCTTCTAGCTGGGAATTAGTAACCCTACGTCGTCCGTCGTTTTTCTTTTTCTTACTTCTCGTTTCCTTTCGGAAGAAAACGTTCGGTGGGTATACTCCTTCCGAATCGCAATCGCGAAGAATGCTCGCGTTAGCAGAGAAGTTTGTCGATTCCTTGCGGTTCCTGAACGTACGATGTACTTGCACAGCTCGTAGAAAGGGAAGCGCGTCGCGGAAACGTGGTCCTTCGTTCGTGTAGAATGTAGATAGGTGATACATATGTAGGTACATATTTACCTACCGATGCGTTCTTCGCGGAATGTGCTCGCGTACTCGCGTGTGGCGTCACCGCTAGAGGGACAGAGATATCGCGATACGTCGAATCACGCGTCAAATTTAGCGATTCCGTCGTTTTTCGATCTTCCGGTATTTCTTCTTATTCCGTTTAGTTTACCCGGTAAACTTTACCGCGTAAATGCGCAAACGGCGCTATGTGCATCCTTTATCTTCGTGGCTACGGCACAGTCTAGACACGGGTGGATGATTCAATGGCACGCTCTCGATCGAAGGAAACGATTCCATGAAACATCGAGTATGACTTTGAAGAGACCTATAATGGGCCACACCTTCTTGCCGCGCCACTCACGAACACGAACGTTATCTAGATATAGTACACTTCGAAAAATGTCTGATTTAATGTATACACAGTTACGCTTATATTTGACCGCACACTCTTTAAATCGGAATAACCTTTTTATGAATGAACCAAACGACATAACAAATGTTTCTAATGCAATCTAAATGGTATCACAGGGTAAATGCTTCACAAATATTATTTTTTTTCTCAAAGTCATTTTTTTCCGGAGTTTTTAAGATCATCGATATTTTTTTTTCTTGTAAATGTACATTACTTTTCCTTGCATATTCTAGGTGGCATTCAAACGCATTTAGACATGTTAATAACGTGACCTTGAAGTGACCTCTGACTTCTACAATTGAAATTAGAAGATATGATATTCATTTCCGTTGATATAAAATTCACTCTGGATTAAAAGATCACGATCACGGAGTGAATGAAATTAAAATCTGTCAGCGATCACTGTGATAAAGGTTAGTCATTTTGCACTATCACTGCCTGATAGACATAGACGACAGACGATAGACGACAGATTTTTTTTGGCGGTATTTTTTGAAACTGTCGACTTTTTCAGATGTTGCCTACGAATTCGAACCGCGATTGACTCCGGATAATACGGTTTAGCGCCGTAAATTACATTGGACGTCGGTTCCAAACCTATTTTCATTTGCATATGGAGGCCGTGGTCCGCGATGCACCAACGGGCAGCTATTCACCGCGACGCAATTCACCCTATCGGTTCATCCACGTTTCCCGAATACTCGAATGGCTGGTGACAAAAAAAAAACAACCAGGAAAAATCGGTTTGAATTTTAATGCCAAAGATTTTCCTCGACATTTTTATTTTCCTTCTAATTATTATACCGGTCGCATCAACATGTAGGTGATTAGCGAATACGTGAATCGGAACCTTAAAAATAGACATGGTTATAAACAGATTATGGAGAAATCAGTTCGCAGTTGTAACTACGGTAATTACATTTCGAACGAGTACCAATTCTCGTCGCGTACCACGGTGACTCGACCCGACTCGATTCGTCTGCTCGTCGATTTGGTTTATCAGCAATTTTGATCGTTTTCCGTCTAAACAGCAAACGCTGGACACAACGCGACGGGTATATCGACCCGCAACCCCATTATCTCGCGTATTCCCAAAGGATAGCGACCATCTGCCGTGTCTCGCTTTCCCTAAAGCCTATTTTCCGCGAACCGTGTCGCGTAGGTGTAACGTTTAACCAGCGAGCTAGTTTTCCGAAACGCGCGTCGCGAATCCAGTCGAACATGTTCCAAAAAATGACTCGGTCGCACAGATCAAACACAGAACCGGACCATTACCATGTTGGAATCTGTGATTACGATTCGTAATTGGGCCCTGTTCCCGTTACATTTTCGTTACCATGCACTCGCCTAATTTGCTTCTCGTCCCTTCGTCCTCCTCTAGTTTCGCGATGCGAACAAATTAGAATGTACGTAGATGCGTCGGGAGTAACGACCATTAATTTCGTTATTTCATTCGGTTCGCGGACTTTTTTCCAACTCTTTAATTAATCGGAATTAATCTACTCTGTCCACAGGTCGAATTCCACATCTTTCCGCGGTTATTAGTTAAACAGGCGCGGTGTATATTGTTACCTCCGAACTGGTTGGATTTCATCGACTGTGGATGGCTTCTGCAACAAATTGCCATTAAACCAATCTAGTTAATTAAATCGAAGGTTCCATTAACGCGGTGTTCGGGACCAATGCGCGAGGGGTGGTATGAACGAGATTAGAGGAAAGATAATTTGATGGACATTATGAAAATTATGAAAACGGAGAAATCGATCAAAGTTCGATAGGTTGCTTCGCGCGTACGAACTTCGAATGCTTCGCGAGACACAGAGACAAGATACAAATTCCCTGATCTCGTTGAACGCAAACTCGCAAAGAACGAACGCGAGTACGAAATATATGGACTTTCGATTTCATCTGACAGCGATCGCTTTGGACAGCCGCCTACTCGTATCTCTTGCAGCTATATGTATGCTAAAGCGATCACCCTCTTTCCCGTCGAAACTTCAAACTTGTTAGAAGTCTTAAAAATCGCTGTGCCACTCTACTTTGCAGAGTGTACTTTGTGCATCTATTTAAGAACAAATCAAAAAATATTAGATCCATAAAGAAGTAATGCATTCTCGTTGGCGAGGCAAAGAAAATTGTCAATCATTCTCACATTTTTATAATTACTTTCGTCCGTAGTAATGCGTACAAATGTTATCGATTTTATTTTTTAATATTTTCTCATGTTATACTAGATTTCGAGGGCCACCAATTTTTTTTGTATTCAGAACGCATATTGTTATTTCATCATAAATTAAGAATAATAGTAAAATAAAGTACGAAGCATGATACCACAGACGAGGTACAGTTACCTATTAGATCTGAAAGTAGATTATTTTCATATCAATTGAAAATTATGTGGGATCTGATCCAGGCTAAAAATTAGTGTGAGGGCAGCACTATACCGTGAGCACTTTCATAAGTTCTCAAAGTTGCCGCCTGGAGTGTCAGTGTCGCCTATTGTTGTATGTGTATCCCTACTCTTTGCCAATAATCGGTGCCGCTTTGAAATGTCAAAACAAATACATAACCTAAAAGTGACATAAACGGTTGACATAAGTGACATAAGTGGTTGCGGGTAGAATTGTATCGATGTTCAAAACGTTACGATGTTTATCGTGACGAAAGAAATTGACAGCGAGAACATCGGTAAATTATGTCGGACGTGTTTAAGAGAGGACGGCGACAAAATGATCTGTTTGTTTGTGGGACCGGCTGGCTCGTCTCTCGCTGCAAAGCTGCGATCCCTGTCGTGTTTGGACGTAAGAGAAGAATTTGTGATCGATCACGCTGATTTGTAGACAGCGGATCTCTATGCAAAATACAAATTTTCTACCTGATTTGCAACCAACTGGAGTAAAACAGAAATTTTCTTTCTTAATATGTTGAATAAATCATAAATAATATGACAGTGTTTCTAAATTCTTTTAATGTTTTTACCTACTTATCTTTGCTATAAATGCACAAAATCTGCCGTCTATTGATTTTGTATCGCTGATTTTGACCAATGTGTTTCACCAGGTGTGGCAGGGCGACGGCCTCCCGGAGAAGATGTGCGATCGCTGTGTGACTAGAGCAGAGTCTGCCTTGCTCTACAGGGAACAGTGTCGGGCCGCTGATAGAGCATTGAGACAAGCTGCGGTAAAGGTAATCTCTGATTTTCAATCGTATCGCCGTATTCAATCCATTGTGGACTAAACATTGGTCGTTATCTTGTTGCTCAGGTGTCCGGTTTAGCTGCTTACACAACAGTTCCTGGATGCAAGTTGTACCAACAGAACCAAAGCTTCCAGCCAGTCCCGGTCCCGGTTCAGGTTCAAAATACTCACAAAACGTTGAAATGCATCGAATGCGGCGTCCCATGCGCCACTTATCAAGAATTGTGTGCGCACGGTAGATCGCATTTGCCATTGATGCAAGAGAGCATGCCAGCGCAACGTGTGCGCGTAGCAGAATCTCAGAATCCCTATCTGAACTTCAATTTCAGCCATTTCAGTTCGAATCTGAGCGGAGAGACGCTACCGAATCCACCGCTGTCCCCCTTCATCAGATCGAACATGCTTCCACAGATGATCCCGATGAACGCGGAGAATTCTACCCGGGCCGCTTGCGCGTTGCACTGTTCTCTGTGCAATCACACGTTCACCAACAGGATGCAGCTGATGAGCCACAATATCGCTCACAGCACGGAGAACATAGATATGTCCTGCGACAACGAGAACATAGACATCTGCGAGAATTCCAATCAAATTCCTCAGAACTTGAGCTACGGGAGGTCGATCGACTCTGTTGAGAATTCTGTGGAGAATTCCATTCAGAACTTATCGTACGGTAAATCTGGGACGAACGGAGCCGGGCAAGCGCACAGCGTCGGCTTTCCCGATAACATGGATCTGGAAGAGATTCACGGGTCGAACGGGAGCTCCGAGCGGCTCGAAAACACGCCGATGCATCATCCAGGGGATGACATACTCGACACTCGTGCGTTAAGGTTCGACAAAGAGCTCGAGCGTGCCGACAACAAGGAAAACATCGGTGGCTACGAGATGTGCCCTGGCGATTTGAATTACGCGTCGAAGGAACACGTCGAACAAGAAAATTCAATGAGCACGGAGACAAAGAGATACAAGTGTGAGGCGTGCTCGAAACTGTTCTCTCAGAGATCGAAACTACTGACCCACCGGCTGTCGCACTCCGGCCAGCAGCCGTTCAAGTGCCAAAGCTGCGACAAGGCTTACTCCAGCAAAAGCAAGTTGAACGCTCACGTCCGGCTGCACACGAAAACGAACGTGCACAAGTGTAAGATGTGCGAGAAGATCTTCGCGTATCCTTCGTACTTGCGGGACCACTTGAAAAGTCACGAGCAGGTGTCCAGCGCAGGTGACGCGACGGCCGAACAGAGAAAAATATTCGAGTGCGCGACTTGCCGGAAAAGATTTCGCATGCTGAAGAACCTGAGGGCCCACGAGAGACTGCACACTGGTAAGGGCCTGGTACAGTGCGAGATCTGCGACAAGAGGTTCAGCCAACGGTACAACTTGAAGATCCATCTGCGAACGCACAAGGCGGCGAGGGCCCACAAATGCGAGTACTGCGACAAAAGTTTCGTGCAGAAGGGTAATCTCGTCGAGCATCTGAGAATTCATACGAAGGTAAAGCCCTTCGAGTGTAAAACCTGCGGGAAACGGTTCTCGCAGTCGAGTCACTTGAAGAATCACCAGGCCTCGCACGCTTCTCTGAGGCAGCATCAGTGTCGGTTGTGTGGGAAACGGTTCAAACTGATCAATCACTTGAAAAGACACTTGACTCTGCACAACGGTGCCAAAACGTACAAATGCCATCGTTGCAATCAGATGTTTTCGCAGGCATTTAGCCTGACGAGACACTTGAAGAGGCACGAGTCGCACGAATCGCACGCGTAATACGTACGCGCAAAACTTTTCTACTCATCTTTTTATTGAATTTACATGTTACGTGTACATATGTATAGAATCGGTATGGGAAGTTCTCTATCGTTTTTCATTCCGGTGTCCGCCAACGTTGCGTTCATCTGTAAGTGTTTAGTACCTTGGTCAGTATAGACAATCCTTCCCTGAGTTGTTCTTCCGTGATGACGAGCGGCGGCGATATCCTTATTATTTGCCCGTGCGTCGGTCTGGTCAGTAAACCTGCTTCTCTCAGCTTTAAACAGATGTCCCAACCGTCGCCGAATTCTGAAAGCAAGCGTTTATGCAATTTACAATTTTTCTAGACGAGTTTTAAGAAAGTGAAATAAAATACAATCTTATTTCCGGCGGTAGTAGCCTTTGCAGATTACAAAAAAATCAGAATTGTACGAAATTCTGTCGAATTTTATATTCCACCCCTATCTTGCAAATATTTATTTTCCATTGAAGCAGTTATTTTACCGAATAAATATTTATTTATGTTGGAATCATATTTCATATTTGTTTCATGTATTGTAAATAGTTATGTAGAAAATAGAGTGCGAGTAACCGAAGATTAAAAAAGAACAGTAACTTGTCCCAGTACCTTTGTTGATCATCAAGCCAGCCAATAATCCACGTCCCCGGAATTCCGTCGCAATGTCTTTCGGCAGCTTCTGTAGCTCCTGTCGAACTATTTCTCCGAGTTTCCTCGCGTTTTCGGCGAGATTCTCTTCCTCCAACACTCTCACCGCTTCCAACGCAACTTTGTTTCCGAGCGGACTTCCGCCAAAAGTGCTACCATGCGATCCGGTATCCAAGCAGTTCATTATCTGACCAACAGACCCGTGTTATCATTAGTTCCGTACAAGTTGCGTCGGGAGCAAACAAGAAAAAGAATTACCTGTTCGTCGGCCAGGATTCCGGAAACAGGGTAAAATCCTCCGGACAGTGCCTTTCCTAAAATGAGAATATCTGGTCTTTGGTTCTCGTGGTCGACGGCCAGTCGTTTTCCCGTTCTGCACAAACCAGTTTGGACCTCGTCGGCGATCCACAAAACGTTGTACTTGGTGCACAGGTCTCGCACTCCTTTCAAGTAACCATCCTAGAAAAATAAACGAAACCCTTACAAATCCAAAGGAACTTTCTCGTTTAGAAACGATGGAAACATACGTTCGGCACAACGACGCCCGCTTCTCCTTGAATCGGTTCCACCATGAACGCGCAAATCGTTGGGTCCTGCTTCAATTTTTGCTCCAACGCGGCAAGATCGTTGAACGGTATCTTTTCGAAATTGGGCACGTAGGGCCCGAAATCAGTGAAACAGTTTGGGTCCGTGGAAGCGGATAGTGCCGCGATCGAGCGTCCCCAGAAATTGTTTTTCGCAAAAACAACAGTCGCTTTGTCCTTGGGTATCTTCTTGATTCTGTATCCCCAACGTCTGGCAACCTTGATAGCAGTGTCGCCGGCTTCGACGCCTGCAATGATAACGCGCGTAAATCGTATGTTTGTTCTTTCTTCTCGACTAAAAGTTCGTATTTTCGTACCGGTATTCATGGGCAGAAATTTGTCCCATCCCAAAAGCTTCGTCAGATATTCTCCCAGTTCACCGTGGGGCTCCGAGTAGAAAGCCCTGGAAGTGTGCGTGAGGTTTCCCGCCTGCTCTCGCATCACTTTAACCAAACGCGGGTGACAATGGCCCTGATTAACGGTCGAGAATCCTGCGAGAAAGTCCAGGTAACGTTTCCCCTCGATGTCCCACAAGCAAGCCCCGTCGCCTTTCGCGAGGACCACCGGAAGAGGCTTAAAGTGTCTACCGCCGAACTTGTTGTCCCGATCCATCAATTCTTGCGAGCTCAAAAATCTCCTCAGGTTCAACTCTTTCGACGTACCGACGATTCTCGACCTCATCGGGTGCATCTTTCAATCAACAAAGATGGAGAAAGGATAAATCGAAGAAGAGAGAGCGAGAGAGAGAGAGAGAGACACTGGAAGATGCAGCAGGGCGAATCGAGAAAAAGGGCAGCGTCGCTCTGCGTCCGAGAGAAAATAAACTGTTCGCGAGTTTGCAATCAATCTTATATTTATACATGTCTCTTCAGAAGAAGAGTAGGGGAGGTATATTGCTTATTTACACGAACTGTTTATGTACACGATTGATACGAGGGGGGAAAGGATTTCGAATAAATGGCTTCAACACAATGAAAGATTTCATGTCTGATAATGATGTGTGCGAAGATGCCTTTTATTGCGACGCCACCGTGGTAAGCAAACGAAAAACAGCGAATAACATACTAATCCGAAAGGTTGCAACATCTGCGAAATCAAATACACAAAACCGATACGAATTTTCGGTTTTTTTAAGAATCATCGAATCGACGCGTTGATCCTGTACGCGATTCATTATCGACGCGATTAAGATATTTGGAACGAGTCCGAGTAGCATTTCCGACGGGAACGTTGCTAGCATTATATATAGCAACGAAAGCAAGATTGATTACGAAGATCGCAGGCGAGAAATTGTAAATATCCGCTGAGAAGGGGATCGTCGGGTTCTTATCGTTTATCAACCGTTCTTACAGTTAATATCCGATAGCGTAAAACCGATTACGCTTATACGTGTACGTGTACGTTTGATTGCGTATCGATATATCCGGCGGCAAACGCACACACATCAGACTAGAGAACCAAGAACAAATTGATTCTCGGTCGTACGAGGCAAATCGTTTGTCGCTTGAAACACGATATCGTTGCATTATATTTGAGTCGACGTCTGACGCCGTCTAACATTCGAACAAACATCGATCAAAGAATAAAGAATACAACCGTATCGCGTTATGCTATTAATAAACGGCGTGCAACCGGCCGACCAATTTTTCTTCGGCGCTAGTACGTACATATTAAGGAGATAAGGACGCGTCGTCGATACAACTCTGCCGTAGTACTAGTATGATCAATAGACTACGGAAGTTTATGCAATTTTAAGAAGGGGGACCTAAATAAAATATTATTTTCAGTGGTAGTAGCCTTCGTAGATCTGAAATGTATCAAAATTCGACTATGAAGCCATAAATGCATAAAGATCCAAAGTCTAACGATCAGCAACGACATGACAGTACCTTTCTCCCGAGGCTAGACCTTAGTTTATTTACAAGATTCGCGAACCGACTCGGGATCGCACGGATTACAAGATATCGAGGGTTAGTTTGCGTATTGCATTATAGTCTTCGAAATTATGTCGGCGCATTCGCGAGTCTGAGCCTCCGTGATAACCAACGGCGGTGCCAATCGAATGATATGTCCGTGCGTCGGTTTCGCCAGCAGGCCTGCCTCTTTCATTTTCAAGCAGATCTCCATAGCGTCGATCTTTTCGTTGATCACGATAGCGTTGAGTAGACCCTTGCCTCTGACTAACGTGACGACGTCCTTCGGTAGCTTTCGAAGCTCGTCTCTGAGAATCTGACCGAGTTTCTCGGCGTTCTCCGCCAACTTCTCCTCCTCGAGCACGCGAAGCGCTTCCAGAGCGATCCTGCATCCGAGTGGATTGCCGCCGTAAGTCGAGCCGTGCTCGCCAGGTTTGATGGTCAACATTATGCTGTCCTTGGCCAGCACGCCAGAAACCGGGTAAAATCCGCCGGACAACGCTTTCCCGAGGATTAAAATGTCCGGTTTGACGTTCTCGTGGTCCACGGCCAATCTCTTTCCCGTTCGGGCCAGTCCAGTCTGCACCTCGTCCGCTATCCATAAAACGTTGTGCTTCGTGCACAGCTCTCTAACTTTCTTCAAATAGCCGTCCTGGAATTTGATAAATTTGTTAAATCTTTGGTCGAAGAAGCGTTTCGTCTTGAAGATGTTCTACGCTACCTTTGGTACGACTACTCCAGCCTCCCCTTGGATAGGTTCCACCATGAACGCGCAAACGTTCGGATCCGCCAGCTTTTGTTCGAGCGCGACAAGATCGTCGTACGGAACCAACTCGAATCCAGGCATAAACGGGCCGAAACCGCTGTAGCTGCTCGGATCCGTGCTAGAGGAAAGCGCGCTCATCGTTCTCCCCCAAAAGTTCCCTTCCGCGAACACGATTTTCGCTTCATACTGCGGTATTCCCTTACAGCTGTAACCCCATCTGCGGGCCAGTTTACAAGCGGTCTCGCCGCCTTCCACTCCTGTGTTCATCGGCAGCCATTTGTCGTAACTGAAAGACAATGTTTTTCGTTGATTTAAATCGCAATAAATGCAATACATATGTATCCATAATTATGAAAGTGGTCTGAGGAAAAGTTGAGTTGAATTAAGGAGAGTTAAATTTGAATTTAAATTTCAATGTAATGAGATTGAAAGTTGAACTTGAATTTAGATTTAAATATAATGATTGAAAGTTGAATACGGAATCGGATGAGTGGTTGCGTACCCAAACAGTTTCGTGATATATTCTTCGAATTCGCCGAGCGTGTCGGAATAGAAGGCCCTCGAAGTTAGTGTCAAAACTTTTGCTTGCTCCGTCAGGACCTTGTATATTCTCGGATGGCAATGGCCCTGATTCACAGCGGAATAAGCGCTTAGAAAGTCGTAGTACCGTTTACCCTCGACGTCCCACATGAACACCCCCTCGGCTTTGCACAAAGCCACAGGAAGGGGATGGTAATTGTGAGCACCGTATTTCGACTCTCTATCGAAAACTTCTTGGGACGTGAGCGTACGACCATTCTGCTCGCCCTGTATTGATGAATATTAGCGTTTGCTTCTTGATAAACAGAGTCTACGTATCTACCGCTTGTACGTCGTTTCCTTACCCGACGGAAGAAATTCAACAGTTTGCTTCCGGATATTCCTCCTGTTCTGCCGAGCATGTTTCTAGCCAGAGATTCCATCGCCGATTCCTAAATCTATGTCGTCGGTAACCGAATATCGATCTGTAACATTCAAACGCAAATTAGTTTCGCTGCTCGTTATCGTTAATGCTCCAAATATCGTTGCAAAATCGATCAAACATCGACCCGCACCGTTCAAGAAATCGTAGCGGCTGCCGTGCCACCGCACAGTGGGGCAAAGTGATGAATTCACTGTCACCCACACTGTGGGCCGTGGGCGTTGTAAAAAATGCTGTTCTAGCCGAAATTTCATTTCCACCAAAGAATCGTTAATTTCGGACTTGCTATCCGGTAGCGATGGGTTCGACTAGAATCGCATTTCAAGCAACTGTGGGTCTCGTCTACGACCGCTCGATAAAATCCTATCGTTCCGACAGGTGTCTGCCTCTCGAAAAAAAGTGAAGGAATACGCAACGTTATCAACGGGAGCATTAACTTCTGTCGAGTTAAAAACAATCGCTAACAACTTATTGTTAGCGTATCACCGATACGCTTTGGATTTATTGGAATTATTATAGAGCAACAGGGTATTTACCTTTATGTTACGGCAGGTGACGATGATCGATCGCGTCTCGCGGCGTCACGACGATATCAAACGATTCTCTTTCTTCCGAGGACCGAGGTGTCCTATATATACCAAGCGAGACCGTGTACCGTCGAGCAGATACAGGATACTGACTCGGACCGATTCGAATGTAGAATACGGAATACGAAATACGTAATGCCTAATAAGCGTTTCACACGCTCTTTGATCGATCCTCTTGAAAGTGTACAGTCGCGTTACAAATACTCTCTATCGACGATAAGGCGACAAACGATATCGAAAATAATCAGGCCCAACTATTTCAGTCCTAAAACTATTTGCGTTTGAAAGTAAACCGCGATAAGGCTTCTCTGTCAATCTCTATAGTTACGTTCGCGGCCGATTGCACCGCTGATGCACCGTATAAGACAATTCAATTCGAATGATTCTGTGAATTAAAAGAAATTTTTAAGCAACAATTTATTCGGTCTACCACGACCTGGAATGCGTACCTGTAACATACTTACCAGAAGCTTCAGTCGCCTGATCGCACTCTTACAGATAAGATCAAGAGCTATAGAAGTTGCCGTGTCTCCTATCTTATCAGCGAGTGCAAAACCAAATTGTAATCGAGACACGTAATACTCTTGTCACTCTTCGAATATATCAGCAGCAAATAACGAGAATTGTTTAATGATAATGCAATCGTGGGTACGTAAGGAACCGTACGCCTGGTAGAACCGTAATCAGTCAATTGTTTCATTGCTTTTTCTTTGTAACGGTACTTATATATCTGGAACGAGAGAACTTTAAACATTGCTGACCGTACATTCTGCAACGACTTTATAATCTTAAATCACCAGTCCAGTTTCTTTCGAGAGAAATTGTTTAAAACATCGAATAGATACGTACCTATGCTTACACGCTCAGTACATGCTCTGTTCATCACAATTTTACCCGCCAAATTTCCTGTTCGATTCGCCATGATGCGATCCATCGCGCAGCAGGAATAGCGTGCGCCGTGCGCCCGTAACCCGTAATACAATACCCACAACCATACTGTATAGTATATATGTACCATTCAAACGAGAATCGTTGAACGGTTTTGTTTACTACCGAACTATCCTCAGGAAAAATTGTTTCGAATCAGCAGTTCCATCATGAGTGAACACGACTACGATCATCTCCGAGAAAAGAATATCGCCGAAAGAAACGCTGTCGTAAGTATTTCGGAATTTACTATTCAAATTTGCTAACCTGTGAATACCTCTTCGCCGATATGTACAGGGCGAAAATATCTCCGTTGCTTTTAATAATAAAACAAAATGTTCCAGGCAGAGAGTGTTTAGTTCAGTGGGGCAATTATTGTGACGGAGAAGTTTTTTTTTCTCCAGTTTTTCTAACCTTTTACTGTTTTATATTTCACCCAATCAATTTCTTCATAAATGCATAAAGATCTACATATTATAATTGAGTTTGCACTGCGTTTTGTTTACATTTGCAGTAGACGATTACAATATCACATTTTTCGTAGATCGAATACGACATTTCAAAACTGAGACTGAAATCATACTGACATAATGTGACACAAAGTGCTGCATGGTACAGCAGTTTGTAGACAAGAGATGTCTTTCGACAATGCTTTAGTGTTTACTTTAACGGACCCCTGGTCGAAATATCGGAAAATATGATCTAAACATAAAACATTTTCTTCTATTACTAAAACAATGGAAACATTTCCGGTGCAAGCCTTAGGTATCTCACCCTGTATATGTTCCATACGTTTCAGTTCGCCGAGTTTTTCGAAGATATAAAAACACAGTCGAAGGAATTGAGCGAGTTGAAATTGAAATACAGCAACACGGAAAATGTGGAGAACGAACCGCCAAAGAAGAGACGCAGAACTGTCTCCGCTGCGATCGATGACAGTACTTTCAAAGTAAACAGCGTTCACCTTGAGTTCCAGAAGAAATACAACACCAGAAGTTCCGCGAAAAACCGTAGTGAAGACAACTTGGACGGGTCTAAAAAGAAGAAGCCTAAACTAAAGATTTTGTTCCCATGGGCGAAATCGTCTCAACGCTACGTTGATTTGATGAAAATGGGAGTCTGCGACGTAGATGAGGAAAACGAGCAAGACGATGATAATCACGACGAGTACGATGACGACGACGATGTATATAGAACGAGAAGGAAATATTATAAAATTACCAAAACACCGTATGATCCGAACACCATACCAACCGTTGACGAAATTACTGAGCACATGTTGGTGAATATAGCGGAGAAGAGTACAAACAAACAATATTGTAGAATTAAGGGAACTAGTTGTCACCAGTGTAGACAGAAAACATTAGATACGAAGACGGTTTGTCGATCGGGAGAATGTATTGGAGTGAGAGGACAGCTCTGTGGACCTTGTTTGAGGGGAAGATACGGCGAAAGTGCGCTGGAAGCATTAAAAGATCCGGTAAGCATTTTAGTTGTATTCATTTTCTGTAACATTAAATTATATTTAATTTCCAGTTTTACGATAATCTGGTTGTTGTACATTTTTAGAAATGGGCTTGTCCAGCCTGTCGAGGTCTGTGTAATTGTAGCATATGCAGGACCAGGAGCGGTCTAGCTCCAACAGGAATTTTAGCTCCTGTAGCACAGGAAGAAGGATATACTTCTGTCATGGATTATCTCCAATCGAACAAATGTCAATGACATACGATTCTATCGAGTTTGTAAAAAATGTATTGTGTATCACAACGAATGTTGTCGCATTTGTGGAATTATTTAATTGCTCACGTGGTCCGAGATTTGAGAAATCATACTGTGTATGAAATAATTATTTTTATTAATATCGTATTCTTCTTTTTTTATATTACTTAGCGGCAACGATTCCATAATGTCGAGGGGATAAAATCGGATCAAATAAACGTAATATAGCAAATTTGGTGCATAAATTACTCTTCTGTAGAAACAATACTCTATCCAACATGATAGCCGCTTCCAATACGAGACCAGTGTATATTCGTAACATTTGAAATGTATAAAATCGCGTAGACAAATGTTTATGTGATTGATACATGTTTTCTAGTGTTTCCACAGATGGTATCTGTAGAAAGTAATGGGGTTTTTAACATTTCTAATCAATATACTCGTGTGTTTGTAATTGTATAAATCTTATACCTTTTCTGGTGCCACTCCAATTTTTGAGAATGCCCATAGAGCGTAACTTGGGAAATCGTGTAAGGGTCCTCCTCGACCTACTCTAGCATTATAAACACCTAACAAATGAAATAAAATGAATGAAAGGTTTTTCCAAAAGCCGAAATTATCGATAGAACAGAAAAAGGAAGTATTATACCTATGGAATGGAGTATCACTTGTAAAACTGCTCTGTAAAACAACGAGGAGGATACAGATTTATTTTTAGTGCTTCTTTCTACGGATTGTTGTGCTAGCATTCTAGCATTTTTAGAAAAAACTGATCTTCTCGTTGAACGTTTCGTTTGTTAAATGATAACAACAAGGCACGATGCACAAAAGATGTATATCTTTCGTGGTTAGAAAAGTTTTGATAACCGAATGAGTAAGAGAGCCGCAGGCATGCAAACCAGTTAATATAAGATTTCTATCTAATTTCCATTCGTGAAAATGTTCGTTTATCATTTTTATGTAGTTTGTGTTTTCGTTTATTTCGTTGACTATGTATCTGACCTAAAATGAACTATATTACGTTTGTATCTTATAATTAAGTGGAAATGTATAGAAAGTATAACAAAGTAAATACCAAATTTTGAGACCGCTTTGTTCTCTTCTTTAATTTGTTCTGTCTAAAAGTTGCTCCTTTGCAACATGACTGCGAAGAGTCTATCGCGAGGACAGGAACATTATGATTTTCAGCTAAGAATGTTGATAAATATGCTTTGCCAGCGCCAGCATCTATTACCAAACTTCCAGTCGATGCTGCTGCTGCTCCCACGATATTTCCGAGACATTCAACCTCGTGTGATTTTTTAACATTCATAAATTCGGTTTTTAGATCTTTCTGTTTGCAGTTACTTAGATCATTAACAATGGGTAATACATTTGCAAGATCCTTTGAGTTTATTTCTGTAGAACACGACTGTAAAGAAAGAGACCTAGTCTGTTTAATAAATTGACTAAGCACAGGATGACTATCATTCTCCGTCCAGTAAAAACATTCTATATCGTCCCTCTCTAACTCTAGTCTTAATCCATCCGGCAAACATTGCTTCCACAAGTCATCCATAATAAAATCGACTATATGACAATTTATCAACTTGTCGTATATATTTATAAAATTTAATATTTCTTTGAAACGTTCATCGTACATAATTAATTAAAATTCAAGCTTGTCTGTTTCTGGATACGAAGAAGAGATCTTCGTTAATGCACAAAATCTGGCGTATTTGAACTTAATATTATCTACGCTGTTCAAAAAGTCTATAGTTTCGCTATTGAATCTTGGAAAGTTAGAAATATCTTGAAGAAGTTCTTTGGCGATAAGAGCTGCTTTCTTCGATTTGGGTTCATCTGCGTTTAGATATTGCTCCAAGATACCGTAATAGTATCCTAACTGTGCCCCTATCAAACTTGCTCTGTGGTAACCCAAATGAAATCCCTTTATCAATTGCTGCTTGCCAGTATCGTAGCCTTCTTCGTAACCAATGTTTTGAGCATTTTCTTCGGCAAACAACAAATTCTCAAACTCTTTATTTATATCAACGTTGTTCTCATCGGACATACTTATTGTACCTGAAAGGAAGCGTGCATATGGAAAATAATCTATGATAGAAATGCTCAGTTATTTAGGGTTTAACTGATAAAAAAAATTAAATTAATAAAAATAACATGAAGTACCAGTATTACTTTATTTTTGGAAATAAAATTGATGTTTCCTCTTTGTGTATAAATCAAAAGTAATACATTATTTTTGTTTAACACTAACCGTATCGGATATATCATATATTGTTTTATAAAAATTTTAAGACTGAACTTATTTAGATTTTTCACAATTTTTATAGTAATACGTGATTATATAAAGAAATTTATTGAATAATTTCTGATGGAAGCATCTTTATAATTTCAATAATTAAAAAATTAAATTAGTTAGTATCGAAATACAGAAAACATTAGTCAAAAATCTTATTCCCCGAGACATAACTAATTAATTTGTTATCACAAATTTTTTGTGTCCCGTAAATAGGACCAAAACTTCGCTAATGTATCTTTTGCTTTTTATCAAAATCGTCCAGAAAAATTTGACGATACAGCAAAATAAATTAAAGAATGTCCTTTATTCTAGTATTTTAATAAAATTTAGTCACGTACCAAATTTCAGTAATTTGACACAGTACGGTAATAATTTGAGGTTATGAATAAACCTATATACAGAGCAATACAGAGTACGTATGCTCGGAGAACATTGATCTATAATAGAGACCGTGCTAGAACATGTTTACCAATCGTCGCCGTTCAGTGCGTGTAGAATTTCGTACAATTTCATTCAATGATGAAATATTTTTAGTGAAAGGTTAAATCTAACCGATTATTCGGATAACAAATATTTCTTTGCAACAATGAATAATTATTAACGAATGAGGAAGAAATTTTACAAACGATTTATTGAAAACGTCTGTATTTCCGCGTCGAAATGTGTGTTCATAGAAATGCTGTAGCTCCGACTAACTTCAGAGGCGTGTCATGTTTGCAATAAACGCGGCGGCAGCAGTGATGCCAGAATCGTGGATCCGTGGAACTTTCCCCTCCGACGGTTCAGCCGGCTGGGCCCCCCATTCTGACGTTCCGTCCTCGCGTGTAGCGCGCGTTTATTCGACAGCTACTCACACAGGCAGAGTGAAGGTACGTTCGTGTGTAGCGCGTGCGCAGTAGAAGCAACATGGTGACGACGGTACGTCAGAGTGGGAGCCGAGCCGCCGGAGGGGAAAGTTCCACGGATCCACGATTCTGACAATACTGGCCGCGGCGGCATTCTTTCCAACAGCGTAACTGACAATTTTTGAAGTGAATATTTCGTAAAAGATGCTCGCATTAGGACCAAAAAAGGACGGAGGTCCCAATGCGAAATTTTTCGAATCCCAAGAAATTCTCACACAACTCGACGGAGTGAAACAGTGGCTGTTAAAAAACTGCAAAAAGGTACGTCCAAAGACTCGGCGTCAAACCTCCAAGAACAACTATTCTTCGATCTACGATCATTTTTACGCTTTATCGTTGTTTTTCTAATGTTGATTTACTTGAAATACGTTTTCAGTGATTTTCCTAATACAACAATTTTATTATCAGAAAAATAGATTCGCTTTTGTAACGATGCAACTGCGACACGAATTTTTCGGGTACATAAACTTAATAATTTGCATATGTACCTTTCTATGCACAGCGTCGGTTTCTACTTGCATTTTAACATTAACAGAATCATTTTTTACATGATATAGGTTCTAAATCTTGTGTGCGTTAAGATGTTTACGTTACCGTCTAATATTGTGTAGTATCGAGAACTGTTTGTAAATATACTTTATGTTTTGCAGTATGTACAAACGGACCCTCCTACTAATAAAAGTTTAGCTACTTTGATAGTGCAATTGTTGCAATTCCAAGAAGATAATTTAGGAAAAAATGTTTCGAAACCACCGATGACCAGACTGCCTGTATGTACTTGTCGATAATCAAATGTTATGTAGTTTGTGAATATTGTTTTGAAATTAATACAATCGATAATATTTTCAGATGAGATGTTTCTTAGATTTCAAACCAGGTGGTGGTTTATGTCATATTCTTGCTACGGCGTTTCGTATTAAGCAAGAACAAGGATGGCGCAGATTCGATTTTCCTGTTGGAAAGGTAAATATTTCGAATGGTTCGACATATGGGTAGTACGATACAGTAAGTCCTCGACTTATGTGGATTCGTTTTATGTGGATTCTTGGAAGCGAATTTTTTGATTGGCAGAACAGGAGCTTTGTCTGTATATGTGTGACAGAAGCAAAGATAAGTTTGCTTGTGTACAGCGTAGGTATTCAGCTATTTATGAGTGATCAATAGATTGCGGATCTTCATGCATTTATAGCTAAATTGAGTAGATGAAATTCAAAATTCTTAAAAAATAATTTAAATTGAAGATATTAATATATGATTTCTCCTCTTTTAAAGTCATTACAGGAATAGATAACATTCAATTTAATTTCTATTTCTTGCAATCTATGTAGACAATTTTTATTTTGCATGGAAATCCGCAGTCTAGTGATCAATTTTCCACGAACATTGTTAGTTTATTTGAATTTTTCTTTCGAATGAGTATATGCGTAAGTCGAGGATTCACTACTGTATCTAAATAATAATAAAACTTCCCCTTATGTAATTTAAAGCAATTGTACGAAAACGAATGGAGTCGATGGCAGCGGGCGCGTCAAGTCGTCCGCGAGAAACACACATCGGACAAACATACATCGGACAAAAGTTCCGCCCGACCCGCGTCCTTCTCCTACGTCCTACACGGTGCGTGCCCGGTCACGACCGTTAGCATTTTAAATGTTCTGTCGCCGAGGACACAGCAAAGAACGCGAGCCAGTTCCAGAACTTTCGACGGCAAACAAAAAAACCCTCGCGTTGTCTTTCTTAGCGCCAGCGCGAGTCGCCATCGTCAGATGCTAATCGAACATCAAAGCGAGCGCATCTATCATAAGTCGAGCCACTGTACATCCGCGATCAGTATTAATAAACGTGCGTAGATTCGGAACAAGCTCTTCCTTCGTATCCCTTCTTCCGGTGTTCCCCCGAACACGATCGGCGAAACGCGCAAATCTCGATGGCGAACAGCAATATAAAGAATGTACAATCATGTGAACAACAGTCCTTTGGTGATCGAGATAGAAGAAAAATGGTCTTATTTTCACCTCTTATGAAGAACGTTTTTTCAAATCCTGAGATTATAAAAATATGAGAATGATTGACAATTTCGTTTGCCTCGCCAACGAGAATACATTCTCATTGAATGTATTCAGGATAAAACATTTATTTTCACGTATCTTTGTACTACAATAATCGGTGAACAATCGTTCTTTCAGTCAGGATCTCGAATGGATAGAACGGTGGAGATGTTGGTGGCAGCGGAACGAGCTTTGGTTCAGAACAGATGTTTCACCGTGCCGAACATATACGTCCGAACAGACGTGGACAAATCGACGGCGGCAAAAGTGAAAGAAGCGATTCGGCGACACCAAGGCACGATTGCAGAGAACGAAGCGGATGCTACACACATTATTTATCCTTCCGTGGATCCAATGGAAGAAGAATACGCGCGACCTTGTATGAGGCGCGAAAGATCTGTTCTCCTTCATTGGTATTACTTCCCAGATAGTTACGATTCTTGGACTAGTTTAGATCTCCCCTGGGATTTTCCAGAAGGGACACTTGCGAATAGCGGCGTGAAATCAGTGTACAAAGTATCGGCAACGTGGGCGTTGGACTTGGATCAGTATAACGAATGGATGAACGAGGAAGATTACGAGATAGACGAGAATGGACAGAAAAAAATACACAAGTACAGGCTTTCGGTGGAGGACTTAATGGCACAACCATCGCATCCGCCTCCTGCGAAAAAGCCGAAGAGAAAACGATCTCCTAGTCCACCTCCGAAACCAGGGAAACGTAAAAGCGCGAGAGCGCCGTCGGGTGTACAAAGTGCTTCTTCGACATCGTCGCTAGCGACTCCGAAAAAGTCTCGTGGCGCTGGGGAAGAGGAGGATGATCTTACGCAAGGAATGGAGGATCCTCCGGCAGAACCTCGGATCGTAGAAGTAGTCGCTACGCCTACAAATCCACCGGTTACAGGTCAAGGGAATGCTCCGACCAGCGGTGCCACCTTAACAACTACGGGAAGCAAGAAACAGGATAACGAACTACAACCGTTAAAATCTGGTAACATGGCAGATCTGGATGAGCCGATGGAAGGCGACAAAGGAAGTTCTCAGAGCACTCAGGACAGGGAAGAACGAGATACTAGCAAAGAAAGGGGCGATGGAAGTAAAGGCGACGAGCCAGAAGACAATGTAACAGAGCAAACCCATCACATCGTCGTTCCCAGTTATTCTGCTTGGTTCGACTACAATTCGATCCATACCATAGAGAAGAGAGCTCTGTCGGAGTTCTTCAATGGTAAAAACAAATCGAAAACGCCGGAAATCTATTTGGCGTACAGGAATTTCATGATCGATACGTACAGATTAAATCCTACGGAGTACATCACGTCGACGGCTTGCAGACGCAATTTAGCCGGTGATGTGTGCGCGATTATGCGTGTACACGCATTCTTGGAGCAATGGGGACTTATCAATTATCAGGTGGACGCGGAGTCGAGACCAACGCCTATGGGACCACCGCCAACGTCGCATTTCCATGTATTGTCGGATACACCGTCGGGTTTGGCTCCGGTGAATCCCAACCCACCGAAAACACCGCAACCATCGGCTGCGAAGACTTTGCTCGATCTGGAAAAGAAGTCGAACGTGATGGGATCGGAGGAAAAAGCTTCAGCTGGGGCGATGGCAAACTTTGGACTGAAGATAGATCAGTATTCCAGAAAGCCAGCAGTTTTGAAGAACAAGCAAGCTGCTGGCGCTACCCGCGATTGGACGGAACAGGAGACGTTGTTGTTGTTGGAGGGATTGGAGTTGCACAAGGATGATTGGAATAAAGTGTGCGAGCACGTTGGCTCGAGGACACAGGACGAGTGCATTTTACATTTCTTACGGCTTCCGATAGAGGATCCGTATTTGGAGGAAGGTGGACCGGAAGGTTTGGGTCCGTTGGCTTATCAACCAGTACCCTTCTCGAAAGCAGGCAATCCAGTTATGAGCACAGTCGCGTTTTTGGCTTCCGTCGTTGATCCTAGAGTGGCGGCAAGCGCCGCGAAAGCTGCCATGGAGGAATTCGCAGCTATCAAGGATCAAGTGCCGGCCGCTTTGCTGGACCAACATCTTAGAAACGTCCAAGCCAGCGCGAACTCGGACGGTAACGAACGAATCCCGTCTATTTCGTAGTCTATGTCTATTATACTTGAGGAGGTAGACTCTTTTCCAGGTTTGCAAGGGTGCGGGATGTGTCTTCTCATTTCTCGATAATGCAAAGATGAGTTTTTTTTTAGTAGTCAAAAGCACTAGATAAAAGATTAATCTAGGTAGGCCGCGATTGTCCTCGAAAGTCTTATTTTTACGTTTACCAGGCGCAATTTCCATTATCCGGAAGCATACAGCTGCGCATGTTTTCTCTAGCGCTTTTGACTACTGAAAACCCTATTTGCATTATCGAGAAATGAGAAGGCGCATCCCACACCCTTGCAACACTGGAAAAACGCGTCTATCCCCTTAATATTCTCTGTTTGACTATTCCTTCTGTTTCTAGGCAAGTTCGATCCAGCCGCAGGCTTGGCACAATCGGGTATAGCCGGTACGGGTCCGCCCGAACCTCCAGACGAGACGACAACACCGTCGACTAGCGGAAGCGTACCGACAACGGCAGCTACCTCGCCGCACTCAGCCACATCGACGCCGATAGAAACAAAGAAAGAGGAACCAGAAAAACCAAAGGAATCTGAAGTTGAGCACCCTCAATTGGAGATTGGAAAGAAAGAGGATGAAATGAAGGAATCGGAGGAGGATACGAAAACGCCGGTGGACATCGAGGCTATGGAAGCGAAAGAGAAGAAGGATAAGGTAGTGACAATGCTCTGGTGTTACGACATGTGTTCGGTTCGCTTTGATTTAATTTCTTCCTTGTTCGAAACTAGGTGGTGCGAGATGCTCAACTGCAGTCTGCAGCCGCTGCTGCACTGGCGGCAGCTGCCGTCAAAGCGAAGCATCTGGCTGCCGTGGAAGAACGAAAAATCAAGTCGCTAGTAGCCTTGCTGGTCGAGACACAAATGAAAAAGCTGGAAATTAAACTGCGACATTTCGAGGAGCTTGAAACCACGATGGAAAGAGAACGAGAAGGTCTCGAGTATCAGAGGCAACAGCTGATCACAGAGAGGCAACAGTTCCACTTGGAACAATTAAAAGCTGCCGAATTTCGAGCGAGACAACAAGCGCATCAACGTCTAGCTCAAGAACAGCAACAACAGCAGCAACAACAGAATCAACATCCACCTTGGCAACCTGCCGCGCAACAGCAGCAACAACAACAGCAACCACCGAGTCCTCAGGCATCGGTCCAACAACCAGCAGCTCATACGCCTCCGCAACAGGCGTAAGTCTTTTGTAAGTAGCTTTTTTTTTTACTTATTAAGGGCTATTTGTTATAACGATCGCGATGAGTCGCGAAGTCAAACGAAATATCAATTTTTAATACTGAATATATTATTTCTGCGATACAGAAGTTATGATTTTTGCATCGATCTATTTGCATTTGTCCATTAACGTGCCAAAATTTCTGACGCAACTACTAACTATAAAACATAGACTGAGTGGAAACATTTTTCGGGAACGTGTTTTGTTTGTAACCATCATTGTTGTAATTCTCTTCTGATTTCTTCATTTCTATAAATTCGTTGAACCGATCGGTTCGGTTATTTCGGTTGTTTTCAAAGATCGCGCGATGCTTGAGTTACAAAGCATGATTGTTTACGAGTTCTAAAACTAAGTCAGTCATGAGTCGCGCGCATTCAACTCCTCCGCGGGGCGGTCCTCGAGCAATATGCGTTTCTTTGCTTGTTTCCGGTTTTTCGTACATGTCCGGTGCTTCCTCGCTTTTGCATGTGCTGATCGGTAAGATGTCCAATGCGATACCTATTCCGAAACGTCCGCACCGTCGCATTTCCTCGTTCAATCTGTGAAACAGCCAGACGTTAATGTTTCTTTGCCTTTGTTTTTTTTCTGGATCTTTGTTTTACTAATAGGGTAGAGATACCAGTTACCGTGCACCACTCGGTTATCGGATACAAAATAAACTTTTATAATAATATGTAAAGTACCTGGTAGTACTTTATTTTTAAAAATAAAATTGATGTTTGAATTTTTCTTCCGTCCTGAAATATTTCCATTTCATATGATTTCCTTAATTCTTTCAATATTTTCTGCAGTTTATTAAAATATTAAATACGTTTAGTAATTTATTGAATACAAATTTAATAGTACAACAAATATTTTACTCCGAGTCACCACTTGAGTGCAGAGGGCTAAAAAGCTTATTCCTCGAGACAATGCAATTTTTCGTTTCCTATTATAGAAAATGCTAAGAAACTGTGATACACCAGAGGATAATAAAATAATGATTTATCAAAACTTGGTTAATATTTCTTTTGTTTTTTAACGAAATCGTACAGAAAAATTGGAAATAAATTGCAGAATGCCTTCGAATTATTAAAAAAACTGCCGAGTCGTCGCTAAATATCCGGTAACTGGTACGTTTACCCTATAGAAACAAATTTTACAGTATATTACTTACAGTTCCCACATAACCGACGGATCTTTTGCTGGGTGTTCTGGATTAAGGATGTGCAACGAAGACATCAAATGAAAATGATAATGCTGAAGAAGCTGTGTCATATGAGCCCGTCTAATCTCGCCAGTCGTACAACAGTACAGAAAGTTGACGAGGTCAAGAGCGAGCGAACCGACTCGGGTTAGTTGAAAATCGACCAAACAGACATCCTGTAACAAACGGTGTCGCGTTATTCGAACGTAATCGAAACTCTTGCTACATTCTGGACGGAGTTCAATATTAATTTTTTTTCTTTACTTCACGTATACCAACGATTTCGGTTCAAATTTCGTTTAACATGTTCATTTCTGTTATGCTCTGTCTTATATTCGCGTACGTAATAATATTTACAAGAAAAATATCTATTTAGAGACTAATTCTATTGCGAACAGAGTAATAGAATATTATTTATTTACGTGACGAGGTAAACATATTTTTAACGGAACGATTATAGACAAAAATTACAGGAGAATTTGTTTGCTCTATTATCACCACCGTCTCAACCACCACCGAAGTAATACTTCCCTCGTGAAATATAGTGATTGAAAAAGAAAAGAAAGAAAAAACAAAAGATAGCAGGAGAACCGTAATATAAGAATCTTACAGATTTATATAATAAAATTGTACTAAAAGAAACAGATCTCATAATTTCATATTCTCACTCGGAATCCTAGCTGAGAGGGCTATGAATTATAACAAAGAACCTGATGATATGTACAAGTTTTATACATTTTTATATGGAATTTATACGAAGAACGTTCGTGCAATCAATTTAGCGAAATAAACATCAAGTTCACTGTAGTACGTACTTCCTCGTTTGGTTCAGCGTCATCTTTAAAGAGAATATTATTAGTCCAACAATCGCCGTGACAAAATACGGTAAGGGGTCCTCTGACCGCAGCGACTTCGCTCATTGTACGAAAAAATACGTCGTCGTCTAGGAATGCTCTCAGCTTCTCCATGATCTCTGGTCTCTTATGCTCCATGCGGGTGGGAAGGGCTTCGGACACCATTTCGATAGCGTTTTTCGCAGCTTCATGGTAATACTCTCGGTACCACTCTTTGTTCTCCGTTCGAAAAAGCACCTCCCGTATACCGTGACCTCCATCTGGATCTGTCAGTCTCGCGAACTCTTCCGGCCTTCGAAACACGTGTTATGTACATATGTAAAATACACATTGTTAACTTTATATTTACGTATTTGTAAAGATACTCGGTCGCACTAATTCATAGAGAAGATGAAAAAGGAAAGCAATGACAATGTTCGACTTGCCTCGTTTCTCGGAGCGTTAAACTGAGCGCGTGAAAGCCGGCCAAGGCTTTCAAAGCACCCTTCAAATGGTCAAGCTCGAGTCCCTTCCTTCTGTCTGCCATCTTAAAACCTTTTTCTCTTAAATCCTCCATAGCGATGAGATCGACACGAGCCGCGTATATTTTGGCAACGCCGTTGAACACATTTTTGCCATCCGTTTGCAACTTGTTCAGGGTGGGCCACACGTACGTATAGAACGCCACTTCATTTCGAAATAGTAATTCGCTTTTGAACGCCTCCCGATGTTCCCTCGACCGAGGCAACACTTTGTAGATGATCGCACGCTCGTAATCGATCCACTCGATCGTTCCACCGGCTGTCTCCCTCCGTTCTTGACCTTTCACTCGAATACGATAGAGCATAGACGTGTAATTGTCACCTCGTCCCGAGCCAGGTTCTTCCTCCAAACTGTGGATCTCCACGTCCGGTTCGTCTTTCTTTATCAATTCGCGTACAGTCTCCAATGTAAGACGCGCATCTTCTCCTTTCTTCTCCATCACTTTTTCTTTCTTCTCGCCGTCCAAGCAAGGCCAACAATCTCGAGATGTACAGAGTTTCCCTCGAATACGCTTCTAGAACACCTCTTCTCAACGACCTCGCCAGATTTGGTTTAACGTTCTGGTATCGGTTGGTACCGTAGCATTCCACTCCTTCAAATGGTCGAGTGAGTTACGATGTTAAGCTACGCGATGCAGGAAATAAGTATTTGAGTGACAAGAGGATAGTACCTCCCACCGCCTATACAACTTAATTTATTAATCGTACGTACCCTACCTAGAGGGACAAGGACATTAATATCTTCCAATGACGCGTGTAATTTATATTCTTCGAATGACATATTGATTGAAATTCTTCGTAAACTTTCGATGTGATATAGCAACACGATAGTTTCACTGGACGTTTTCAAAACTAACAGACCAAAATCTCCAAAGAAAATTACAAGCTCTCTTACAAATACGTATCTCTTTATTGCGTCGAAGTCAAATTTATCTAATGATTATACTGTACATCGTCTATCATTAAATTTTTCAATTTATTTCGCTGATCGTTGTCCAAATCTGCATCGTTACTGTGCAATGTTCCAGCCATATCGTCGACGTGTTGGAATCCTACGTTTACACAGTATTCGAGAACGAGCTGTAATGATAAAGAAAGAAATTCAGTGAATGTGTGTCGCTTGGAAGCGAATATTTTAAGAGAACAATTATAAGTACGTACAAGGGCTTCTGTAAAATAACGCTCCGAAATACATAACTCAAATAATCTGTCTACTTGTTCTTTGGACATCATCGGCATGAACGAATTCAGATTCGTGACGGTATACGTTAAAACTTCGTTACATTCTTTCACATTGCCGTTCTTTAATAAAAGTAATGCTATGTAACCGATAGTTGCAGTAGAAAATTGCTGGTTGCTCTGCTGTTCCATCTCGTCCTATGATATATAAGAGATCTTTGTTAGGTAGTTACATAGTTTATAGTGAATTCCAATGCAACACACACTCAACCTTTATATATCTCCAAGTTCTATTAGCCGCGCTTGCAAATGTTGCTTTCACTGGCGGCTGAGCTTGTGAAACGGCCCGCGACATAATTTCCATTGCTCTCAGGCTCAAATCTGAATTCGAAATCTTAAACGTCTCCATATCTATCCAGAATTTAGGTAAATACTCTGCTACCTCTTCCGGTGGGTACATTTTCATGGAATACAAAATTTCCTTATAAACGCGATAATCTGGCATGTACAAACTGGGAACAATTTTCTGGTAACGTTCGAAGAAATCTGGAATCGTGTTTGTCGATAATATCAATAACATGTACACATAGAAGAAAGCAGACTCCTGTAATTAGAATGTATGTTATTCGAGTAATCGCCGGGTAAGTATTTTGGTATGATTAAAAGAACCGCACGTTTGTTAAGTTGTGTAAGAATTGGTAATTGTCTCCGGTAAAAAGAATATCATACACTTTTTCACCGGCTTCTTTATCGAAATAAGTATAATAAGCTGCGTCGATGGCGGTGACGAAAAATTTTACGTCTTTCGGATCCTGAACAGTGAAACTCTGTCCTGTAGCCGAGTTTAAAAGGTCCATGAAGGAATTGTATGCAACATCACCTATCAAAACATGAAGTTTTTTCAATTAATAATTAAATTAAAATCGACATGTACGAGAAATATTTACCTGCTCGAGTAAATATGGTAATAGCGTAATGATACGATGCTAACGATAGTTTTATATTCAGTCTTTTAAATTCTATAAGTAGATGTTTCGCAAGATGTTCCGCTGTGGTGTTATCTGAGAACGTAGAAGCTACGCTAAGAGCAGCATTCAATGTCCTAACGTTTGGTCGAACTCCATTGGTGTTCATGTGGTTCAGAATTTCGTATAACGACTTCGCTGATTCTGAATAAGACTCGGGTGGATAGGTTTCTACAAGTAGCTCGATCAAATAATTATAAGTATTCACATTTAATGGAATTTCATTGTTCAGACATTCTTTGTACGATAGCCAAGTCTCATCTGTCTGAAAATTTTCAGTTAGTCTCATTACTCTTTTATAAATTGTTTTGTAAGCAAATTCAAATTACTATACTTTTTTCCATTTCGCGAAGCCACAGAGCACGGTATTGTAAGCCTTGCATGCTGTTGCATGATCTTGAGTTTTCAAGAAATTGTATAACTGATCCACCAGTGGATTGGGCCTGAAAAAGAAAGTTGTTAAAAAAGAATATAAATGCCAATATATATGCTCCGATATATTGTAATTCAGGAAGAAAATGTTTAAGTTGCATACAGATCCGCTATCTAATTACTAGACAGCAGATTTTATGCATTTATGACGAAAATGAGTTTTATGCATTTATGACGAAATGAATTTCCATCTATTAAACATATTACAAAAAAAAATAAATTTCTATTTCACTCCAGTTTGTCGTAATTCAGGAAGGAAATTCTTATTTTACATAAACATCCGTTGTCTACTTATTGCTTTCGCATTGCTTACGTCCAAATCAGTTGCATATCTGGTTTACTAAACCACTGTTCGTGTGGAAGCATATTAAATGTATTTTCTCGACTATTACAGAAACATAACAATTCTAAAAAGCTTTGTTTGGCTGTATTGGAAACATCGCCTTCCAACAGATTGTAAATATGTAATGCGTTCGGGATGTTAGTTTCCGCTATAGCTTGCAGAAAGATCTCTTCCGATACTTGACTTTTATCCTTATATACTACTGGTGGTACGAATGCCTACAAATTACAAAAAAACAACCAAAAATCATTAAACACCACATTTGAATGGATGGTCAATGATATTCTATCGTATCAGACGATTCATACCTTGATTTTGGGTACTGAAAGGTCTTTTGGAAAGTAATCTGCGTGTTCCCTGTGAATCCACATTGCTGTATCTCTACCAGACTCGTAGGACAGTGCATAAACACGATAGTCCGCTCTTTTCATTGGAATTAAGTAGGGATCGTCGTGGTACTTGTAAGAAGTGCTCAACGGATCTCTTGGCACCGTACGATCAAGAGCCTTCAATATTGAATATAGAGAATTTCATGTAATTCTATAGCAAGTTTCGAACATGATTTCAAGTAAAACTTTGTCGTATATTTACACGTAAAATATCCGTAGGTCTTCGTTCTATCCTAAGTGGTATTTGTATATTAGAACTTAACCTTGACGTTACAGATTGCGATTTTTGCAACCAACGGCATGGAGACCTGTATAACATTTTTGTTAGAATCATACTGTGACATCCATAATATAAAGAAAACATTATGTTAGTTATTTACATAGTTGTTTTCACGAGAATCGTATATTACTAACCTGTACGAAATATGCTTCAAATGGTTCATTTTACGTATTTCTTGAAAGTCGTTTAGAAAGAATGATACGTTGTAGAATAAAATACGATAAAATAAAAACCTATTACTGCTTCATACAATTTTTTGTATCTTATTGCCTCGCATAAGAGCGGGTTCAGAGTTGAGAGTATGTATGTGTGTAGAAAGAACTGGAAAGAACGTGCATTGTCGAACGTTTATATAGGCTAAGTGAGCCTAAACTCTACTGGTGCATCTGGTCGCTTGCCTACCTGCAGGATTTCTTTTCAAAGTTACTGATTCGCATTGTATAGATTCCCATTGTATTTAAGAATTTTAATATTTCAAAGTGAAGCTTAAAAATTTCCAAAATGGAACGTTGAAAATTTAATCTTTCTTATCGTACAATATTTTTGTGTAATTCTCTCGAATACAGATTCAATTTGTGTAGAAAAGGAGAAATATATATTTGATAGAAAAGGAGTTGCTCGCATGCTGTTGTTTATTATCTATTTATTAATTTACAGTTTATTTTAACGTTGAATTTAAATTTAAATATAATGATTGAAAGTTGAATTTTTCAATAAATTGGGTTGCTGAGAGTTGAATTTGAATTTATAAATTTAAATATAATGATTGAAAGTTGAATTTTTCTATTTAAATTGGGTTACTGACAGAGTCGAATTTGATCATAGTTAACATTGCATGAGGATTTAAAAAAGAGAAGGACGTTTCGGATTTTGTCTCCGTTTAGATTCGACTTGCACTGTATACAACTTGCTTGTATGCAAGCTTGCAGGTCGCAATAACAATATTGACTATTTGTTCGTCGAACTGTTGTAAATCGAAGGTCATCGATAAATAAAAGTATCGTTGGACAGTTTGATCGTGAAAGGAGAATTCTTTTTGAAATTGCAGTGGATTCGTGTATATATAGAGGATCGTGTGTGCGACAGCTGCACAGTCGTATCTACAAGATAGAGATTCTTTCAGCGCATTTATTGTTTAGCATATGAATGGTGCACGTATACAAGCATGTATAGATGTGCTAGCGTCCACACATGTCAAGTGTACCCTTTGGCATATTATACAGAAGTGAATAAAGTTTATAAGGAAAGCAAAACCAGTCTGTGAAGAAAAGTAGTTCTCTTTCGCCGTGAGAATACAGCCCCGTGCCCGTGGACGGCTGAGCGCGCGCTCCTTCGCGCAGTCTGCTCTAATGTGGTTGTGGCAGTGCCGTATCTATATACGTATTTACACATGTGTACTGTGTAACGTGTAGCATGTAGGTACGCGCACACTACATCGTACTATATGTACACCTATGCCGCGCACATTTGGAAGAAGCCAGGTGTTTTATTTCAAACCGTGAGACTCTTAAAGGGGGATGCTTGCACCACGTTGAACCACACGTCTTCTACCTGAAGAATATGAATGAAAAACAGGATTCGTGTTCCACCAGGACGACCCCACTGCTCTTATTGTGTTTTCTTATTCGATCGAACGTAATGTAACCCCTGGTACGTAATTTTTCCACGCTTCCTTTCAACCAATTTCCCTTTCTTCTTTTTCCTTGTATGTTTTTTTTTCTCTCCGACCCAACGAGAAAGAGTCGGATAGTATTTAAATAGAATCTGAAACGACGCGTCAACCGTACGATTACGATTTGCTTATTGTTGTCGTGCACATGGATAGACCAGAGAACACTATACATATACGTATATGTGTTTACAGTATTTTCTGTTGTTCGAGCACCAATAAGTTTCAGTTCATTCGAAATACGTCGAATAAAGATGTCCTCTTATCGAGATCGTGTTTCTGCTTTTTCATTCGTTTTCTTTGTAATTTAACCGACATTATGTTTATCATTGTATCCTTCGCGCGTTACTTTGTATCGTTCGAATAGAAAAATGATTTTGGACAAAATTTGATTTCGAATTTTATGGAGAAAATAGTTTCAATGATATACTTTGATGCCTCTCATATTTTCGAAAAATGTTAGTACTAATGTTCAGTGATTTCAGGGAAGAAGGTTGAAATGATACGTCTGAAAAATATTGAAATTTCGTCATTTTATTTGAAAACATATAGTTTCGTGCGTTTCTCCACTTTGTACACCAATTAATTCATATATTTCATCTTCGAACGAGGCTATTCGTATAATTATGATCAAACTTCGTGTACAGGTAAGTTCGTTCGATCGTTTAATTTTATTTACAAGCTAGAAACGATGTACTAACGATATTTTATAAATATAAATTCGTAAATACACGAATTGAACGTTTAAGGTCGTTCAGTTTAATATGGTTAACGACGCTCGGCATAGGAGGCACAGCGGATGATCGATCGAGCAGATCCAGCAGGCCGGAATGAGTGCAATTTGATCTAATCTAACAACAAATAATGCCCACATCCCAACCTGCCGGTGTGCTCGACAAGTTCGCCGAAAACAATCACGTTGTCCAACGACGCCGTCTCGTTTCTCCGACGTGTTCGCTGTTTGTATTCGTCGCTGATATATTTTGCATTTCGATAGGCCGGGATAAGTGCAATATTGACAAATTCTGTAGTCACGAAACATTGTCACAAGTCTCGGCCTACCTTCGTTGCAAGTCTTTTTTCGATGAATTTCTTATTTCCAAAATTCCTACGAATTTTCGGACATGCCAATTCGACGCTATACCCGAACGATTCAGCATGACCGACAGTGTAAAATAAAAATATTCGCTCGGTATATGTATACGTGCATGTTGCATGTGCTTTCACAACGAGTATTCTTTTCTTCTCGAACTCGGCCCTTGTTGATTCATTCCGAATAAGAGATAATTTCACAAAAATAAATATCGGAGATCGGAACGCAACAATTAAAAACAATCATCGGTTCGACGATTCCACTGTACGTCGCGCGTCGTGTGCTAATGTTTCTTCGTACACGAGATTCAAATGCAGTAGATCCCGTGAAATGATGGAAATGATGGAAACGACGAGAAACGAAACACATGACAGTCTCGGAGAAAATGAATATCGATGCTCGCGAGATTCTTCGTCGTAGTCCGTGTAACGTGCGTACCTACGACGACTACGACGAAGAAGATAAATTACGATTTCGAATCGGTATGATCAATACTTCTCGACACGGATCCACGCGAATCGACGCGGATCGACGACGCGAGTCCGTTGATCGGATCGTCACAGAAATTCAGCCGCGATAGCATGGTGGTATCGCGGATCCACGTTCCGAGGCAAACACGTTTTACCGGCGAAGCACTACCCTAACCCCCAAATCGAAGCGAATGACGTCTTTCGGCGGTTACTAAATAGTAGATATCCCGATCCCGCCCCTCTCGACTATCCTCTTTCTCCGTCACTGGTCGTCTTTGTTTAGTCTGATCGTGTTTCGTCGTGTCTGGTCGTTTGGTTGGTCCTGTCGCAGCTATGCTTGAAAATGCGTATTTTTGTGACGACGAAAACGGCGCGAAGTTACGAGAAAACGTACGATTTCAGAAATTCCCGAGCACTGCACTGCACTATTATCGATGTACGGTACTCAGACATGACGTGTTTTTTCGAATCCGATAAAAAACGATGATGATGCAGAGGTGGACAATGTCGAAACGTTCGAAGATCAGCTTTGGAAATTGTTGCGTTCCGATCCGTCCAAGTTTTGTGTTCGGCTCTCTCTCGCGGGCAAGCGAAGAATATCCGGCGAATCCGTAGAACACCGTAAATGTCGGCCGCGACGACGTTGTCCCACGTACGAAGTTCTCGACATACTGCTGCCCGTGACCAGGTGTCCCGACTCTTTATTCCTTTTGGGCTCCAAGTACATGAAAGCCCCCGGCTATATAGGTGCCCCTTACGTTCGATGGTGGGGGCTTATTCTTATTTAACAGCAACGAAGCAGGAACACCAACAACAACCAACTTTGAGGCCTCCCTTCTTTTTTCTCTGTTGTCCTTTTTTTCGGTCCCACTCTGTTCTCTCTGTCATTCTCCTGCAAGTTCCTACCTTCGATTCTTCCAACTTCCTCTCCAATGTCTTCTCTCTCTTTTTCACTCTTCGTTGCGCGACGTCCCTTTTCCTTCTTCCTCCGGATCTCCCCTTCTTTCGGTTCTTAAAAGTATCCCTCTCTGTCTTCTTTTCAATCGAGCAACCGTCTTCCCTTCCTCGCGCTTCGTATTCTTTCTTCTTTCTTCGTTCTTCCCTGTACCCGCTTTGTACTCGCTGCAGATCCATCGGGCAAAGCCCGCCAAAAATTGTATCAGCTGTCCCGAATTTTGCTCCGCCTGTCAAGTACGTGACGTATGCTGCTCTTCTCTTGTCCTTCTGCCTTCTCGCCAGGTAAGTATCCTCTCCTCCCATGGGAGAGAGAGGAAAAAAGGGTCAGTCGAATTTTACAATAGCTAGGTTATTAGAAACGATGCAACGACGCACGTCCCGGACTCGTTTTTCAAATGCGAATTATCGCAGTATCTTTCTTGCGATCCATCGCAAGGACACTTTCCGTTTCTCACATTGGTCCTCCTTTATCTTCCTTTTGGAAGAATAATTATTTATTTTCGAGATTGCAGCGTTTAGGTTCGGATATTATGAAAATGCACGTGTTTTTTGGTATCGGTAACGACAACCTAATTCTCTCGCTTTTGTAACTGGGTATACTTTTTTACCATATTCGAAACACGACCAGATTTTTTTTCTTTATGTATGTAACATGTTTAATAGGTGATTGTTATTTTTCAAATTTTCTTATGTTTTTACTGTTTTAAATTGCACGTGTAAATTACATTAGTAATAAGTGCGTACAATTGCAAGTTTTTTAGCGAACCGCTGTATGGTAGCCTTGAATTCAATAATTCCATGATTTGTATCGTTTGCATCATCCGAATAATCTAATATCCATCAATAATATTAACTTTACTCAATATATTCTTATTCAATTTTATTTTTATCTACAGTATTATATAAAATTAATTTTATTTAATATATTTTTATTACATTTAATATCCATCAATAATATTAATTGTTGTCAGTTTCTACAGCATTTTTTTCGATGGTTGCATCGTTACCGATTAAATATAAAAATATATGAATAAGTAAAAATGATAATATTTGTTAAATTATTGGCAACATGTATTCGCTGGTACGGTGATAAAATGCATTAACTCGTGCGTGTGCAAAATAGTCGTACACCTTTTAAAAATGAATAGCTTTTTCGAAATTGGACCCGACAGCTCGAGTTTGTTTTGAAACGTTGGTAAAAGTCACGATTTTGAAATTTTTTATCTGTATCTGTAATGTGAAAATTTAAAACATTTATTTCGTAAATCTAAGTCAGTTATATACATGTACAAAGTTTCATTGAAATGGGTTGACGCGTAAAAAAGCTATGGGCATTGTAAAATGTAAAAGTCTTTGAATTTAGGGTTTGCGATTCATTTAATTCGCAGTTTCTTACAATTTTTGCAATATTTTCAATCACACAATTATATTTCATAACAACCTTGATCGATTTCGATGCAACTTTGTACACGTATACAACTTACTTAGCACCTTCTAAATTTTCATTACAGCTACAGATAAAAAATGTAAAGACCGTGATCAAACCCTTCGCAATTGCGACCAATAACAATTAAAAAAAGAAATTATTTGTCTTCTAACGTCTCGAAAAAGTTGAAGCTGTCGGGTCCAATTTCGAAAAAATGATTCGTTTTTAAAAGCTGTAAGAGTACTTAGCACACCCACTGTCATTTCGAATAGCATTTAGTGTACGCATGCGTACGCAGTTGAGTTGAAAACTGTGATTTGCGCGAGCGTGTGGCTCGCGTCGGCTCTTGTTGCGATAAGTGGAGAATTTTTCGAATGTTCGACAAGCTGTCGGCAATGGTATAGAGATTCGAACGTTCTTCACCTGGAACAGCTGAACCTTGCGTTGAGCAGCACGTGCTCCTGTCATCGCGTCGCAACTTCCCTTATTGTTAGATCGACTAGCGTGTCGTGATCGGTGGTAAACGATTTGCAAGGGTAGATCGGTGAAATACAAGAAATCTATTTGAATCAAGTATGTTATCGGTAAACGGTGTCCGTTGGAGAACATCGAAATCTTCAGTTTCTAGAAACGGTGTTGTTGTTTGGGCATCGGTGACACACGTGTACCGGTGTACCACCGCATCGACACGGGAAACCAATGGGAATGATTGAGAACCACTTGTAGGAGGACAGCTGCGCTGTGAGCGCATCTGCTGTCGGTTGCACGGGCACGCGCGCTTACATATCCTTATTTCTACGTTGGTACTACTATACCGTATACTGTATACTCTATACTCTATATACACAAGAGTATTATACTATAACATATAGATATACGCTGGTCAAACTTGTACGGATCCTTCAATACAATCTTCAGCTCTGTTCTCCGTATTTCTGTCCTTTTTATCGTATTCTCCATACGTTTATTCCCTTTCGTTCTTTATTTTTCTTTGAGCTGCTCTCTTCCCCCCCCCCCCCTGACGTTGGCTAGTTCGAGCGGGTAAGGTTCCTTTTTTCTCACCCCTCGAAACTGCCACTGCTAGTTCGTGAGCTAGCAAGCAAGAAGCTCGAATCCCGTTTTCGACGAGTACCACCTAGCAAACTGTGTGCATCTTCTCCGGTTGTATTGGGGGTTGACGGACCGTCGTCATCTTCCCTTTAATACCGTTCACAACGAGGATTTACAATCCGTGAGAGAGAGGGTCTACTCGTGTTTATGGCGTACACGACGGCTGTCTGGTTTCGAAAGCCTCGTGCGCCTAGTTCATAATACCCTAAGGCCTACGGGGCTTATACTTATACACGACTACGGGACGGTAGGTACGGGATAGGATGGGATGGGATGGGACACGGACGCGGTCGGGGACTCGGCTCTCTGTGCAGTGGCCGCTCGTATCGGTGTGCAGCTTGCCACCCGGTACCATACACCGTACCACCCGAAAATTTTCTTTGTCCTCATTGTTCCGACCATTTTCACTGTGTACGCATTTACGAGTCTCTGCCTGCGCTTCTTAGAAAATTGCCGATTTTCCCCGCCGAGGGGTTTCCCATCTGCCCGGCCTCTGTTCCGCTCCTCGCCTCCTTTCTTTCTTCTTTCTCCCGTGTTCATTCTTAGCCGATAGCCTACTACCTCGCCGGATTTTCAGTTCGGCCTCTTTGTCGCTTTGCATACCTGCTCTTGTTTAAGAAAACCGATTCAACGGTGATCATCGTGTCGACTACAACTCCGCTGAACTGTATTTGTTTTTTTTTGTTTTTTTTTTTTTTTTAAGAAAATATTTGAATCGATTTGTAGAAATATATATTTAATATTATTCGATGATAGAATTTCTATTATTTGTTAACGACTTGTTGCCATCTTTCAGATCACCTGTCGATTCTTGTTTCGCTATGATTTACAAGCACACACACACACAAAGAGTGATTATTTAAAATAGGATAGAACTCTCATTACATCCTGATATTTATTTATTTGCAGCGAGGTCATTAGCGACCACGTGGTTTACGCTTGTTGTAACATGCGCTTGTTGTGCTTGACATGTAGTTTGTGAAAAGGAGAAAAGGAGGACGTTCCTGATGTTTGTTTCGAGATATTTAACGGAAAAGGATATTAACATTAAATGAATTTCATATAATGTTGAAATAACAAGCACTATCTAACGGTTCAGTTTTGACAATGTCGTAAAAATTACATTGAATTAATGTAGTTTAAGATAATGCGATGCGAAAAATAACTGATTTCTCATCATCAGAAGTAACTCATTTTTTTTTAATTTTGATTTGGACCATTTTCATAATTATATGGGCACATATATTATGATTATGTTGAATTTGAATTTAGATTTAAATGTAATGATTGAAAGTTATTTCAAGTTATATTTTTCGTTTTGCTTTGCAAACCCAACTGAAAAATCAAATTTTTACCTTTGTTTTATTTCGATCAAATTTTCAGAATACAGAGAGAGAGAGAAAGAGAGAGAGAGAGAGAGAGAGAGAGAGAGAGAGAGAGAGGGAGAGAGAAGAGACGCTTTAAAATATTTTTATCCAAACACGCTACCGCATAGAACGAAATGAAATGAAATGAAATGGAATGAAATGGAATGGCATCGATGCGCCGTATGCGCTTCACACCGTGAGGCCCAGATGGCAAGCGTCGAATCCCTTGCTTAAATTTTAACCGTGATACGAGGTTGTTGGTTCCTTGGCCACCTGCTCTACGCGTAGATCGAAACTATTCCGAAACATCTTGAGTTTTTCAACGAAAATTCTAAACATCTGTAAATCAAAAAATAGTGCGCTCGTTTCTTCGCATAGAAATACGAGTAGACGAGTCGTAATATCTAAGCACGTCGGTTGATACCGTTTGAAAGATACAAGATTTCTATCTGGGCTTATCGATAAGCCAGTAGATCCGTTGAATTTTCATCGTAACACGGTTGCAACGACACGTACGAATTTCGAAAAAATTAATACCACGGATAGGGTCTACTATCGATCGTATTCTCACAACGAGGATCTCAAAACTCCACGTCTGCCGTGCTGATTTATTTCCTCGGAACTTGTAGTAAAAAAAAAAGCTATTGAAATACTGTGCGGTAAAAAACGGTCGTTCCAGGCGACGTTACACTTTGGGACGGGTTTCAAAAGATCTTTGTTCCCGTCGAGGAAGTGTATCCGTGGTCGAGCGCAAACGTGTTTGTACGCCGTGTATACGAACGCTCTATACCGTGTGCAACCGGAAGTTAAAACATACATAATGTTTCTGGGTGCGCCGGTTTGTGCTATTTTTCGCTTCACTGGCAAATAAAAACAATGTAATGATTAATCAAGATTCAAAGCACGTGGTTAAACGCGATCTAATTCATGTTTGATATTGAATTTCTCTTGTTATTTTATTTTCAATTGTGTAGATATTATAATCAACATATTTCTCGAATATGTGGTGATATATTTGATCGAGATGCTTTCGCTTCTTCGAACTTCGAACGTTTAGGTGCGTTCTATCCGAATTACAGAGAGTGGAAGATTATCGAATTGAATTGTAATTTGTATTCTTCGAAGTCGACGGAGCAGGAACACCATTTACCTCGTATCGATAATACAGAGTCCGCGTGTCGATAACGTGATCGCAACGTTATCAACGGAGTATGCGAACGATACAAAAACTCGTAGGCGGGAAAGGAACGAAAACTGGGTCAACTCAACAACTACTTTCCCTCGTAGAAATGACTTCATACACACAGTATTCAGCCTTTGTAGTAGAGGAAGGAGAAAGTATTTCCGTTAAAAAACAGTATTATATTTCGGAACGAAGCATTCTACTTCCTATCGAGTATCAGGAAAAGTTACTGTGAATTCGTTGGAGTGTTAATCATGGGATCGTCGAGATTAAGAGTACCTGTACAAACTTTCTAATCAAACGTGATGAGTGGCCGATGTAACTCATTATTGACACATTAACATTTCTCTTTTTAATAAGATACTTAAGAATCAACAATGTCCACAATAAAAGATAATACCGTTCAAGTGGTGTTCGTTTCATTGCTTTTGGATCTCTTAGCGTTTACTATGATACTACCGTTGTTACCGGCTTTGTTAGATTATTATAGAGATGTAGAAAGCGATCAAGGTTTATATTTTAAGATTTTACATTATATACAAAGCGCACGGAAATTGTTTAACGCTCCCGACAAAGTTAGTACAGTACTTTATGGAGGTTAGTGTATTTTTTTTATTTCATTCATTATTTGAATTTCAGTTGTGTATTAATTTGAAAAATTTCATTTGTAGGTTTCCTCGGTTCTATGTACTCCTTTCTACAATTCTTGAGTTCGCCGATAGTTGGTGCACTATCAGATATTTATGGGAGAAAACCGTTAATGTTGTTTTGCTTGACTGGCATTCTGTTATCTTATTTATTATGGGCATTATCTTTTAATTTTACCATATTCGTAATAGCTAGATTCGTTGGCGGTATTAGCAAAGGGAATATTAGCTTGTCGATGGCTATTATAACGGATGTTACGTCTCCTAAAACCAGAGGGAAAGCCATGGTACGCATAAAAAGAATCTGCAAATTGGATATGTAACGATGCGCGTAATAGAAATTATATGAATTAGAAATTCTTATACTTTTTAGGCGTTGGTTGGAATCGCTTTTTCCATAGGTTTTGTTGTAGGACCAATGATAGGAGCATTTTTTGCTTGGAGTTCGAGCAACAACAGAGAAGGAACTTGGTATATAATACCAGCTATTTTTGCTTCTTTCATAACTGCCAGCGATCTATGTTTCGTCGCTTTAAATTTGAAAGAGTCCCTACCAGAGAAATGTAGAGCACTCTCCTTGAAGTCTGGTATATCCGGAGCTATGACTTATATCAATCCAATCGATCTATTTCAATTTAACGGAGTATCTGGCCTGAGCTTGGAAGGTGAATGTTCTTTAATTACTCGGTTACGCACTTGAACGTATTGATACAATGTATACACGTTATTCTTTCAGATAAAAAAAGTTTAAAAACTCTCGGCTACGCATACTTTGTGTATTTATTTCTTTATAGCGGTTTAGAATTCACGTTAACATTTTTGACCCACTATTTATTTGAATTCACGAGTATGCAACAAGGCTGGATGTTTTTAGGGATTGGATTAGTTATGGCTTTTTTGCAAGGAGGTTGGGTACGAACGATTCCTCAAAATAGAACAAAATCCACAGCAGAATTGGTAAATGCCCATCGAATTCAGTTTGTTGGCTACTAATTCACGGTTTTTATAAATTTCAAATATTTAATGTAGGGCCTATGGTTAATAATTCCGGCATTTGTATGCGTTGGGATAGCAGAGAATCTGCTGATACTGTCCATTGGAGTATTTCTATTTGCAATTTGTAAGTACTAATAAGAGAGTAGGACATTATAAAGTCGAACATGACAGATAAGAACTTTTTGATGCACCATAGCCACTGCCATGGTTGTAACTTGTATGATGACTCTGGTATCACGAATTGGGCCTGACAATCAAAAAGGAGTGATAACAGGTGTATTTCGTTCTCTGGGAGCACTGGCTAGGGCTTGCGGACCTATCATAGCGTCTTCAGGTAATGATAAAGTAAAGCAAATATGTATTTAATACCTGCTTATAGCACTATACATGTCATAACTGTTATTCTAGCTTTCTGGTGCATTGGAAGTAAAACAACGTATCTTATCGGAGCTGTGCTTCTCGTATTTCCACCCCTTATTCTTCAGAGCATAAAATCCCTTTGACAATAAGGAATTTTAAAAGAAGCTGTAAGACGTACCTCCGGTGATGTTATATTTACATAAGTACAACTGTATACATATTCGAACAGTATTTTTATATACTTTTTATATGCTTAAACAAGGCTTTTGTGATTACATTTTACATTTCTTTTCTTTTTTTGTATGAAGGGGTAGACTCTCGTTTCCAGGATTTCAAAGACGGGATTTTTCAATCATTAAAAGCGCTAGAGAAAAGATCAATTTAGGCTGCGATCGCACTAAAATGTCCTATTTTTACGTTTACGAGGCGTAATTTGCTTTATCCGGAGGGATAAAGTTGCGACAGGTATATACATGCTGCCGAATAATGGAAATTACGCCTCGTAAACGTAAAATTAGGGGTTTTACGATAGAACGACTGTGACCTAGATTCTTTTGTCTAGCGCTTTTTATTACTGGAAAACCCCATCTTTGTATTATCGAGAAATGAGAAGGCGCATCCCGCACCCTTGCAAGGGTATTCGGCAGCATGTACTTAGCTGTCGCAGGTTTATGGTTCCGAATAATCCAAATTACGCTACCGAACAATTCAAATTACTTCTCGTAAACGTAAGAATAGGATTTTTGTGGGCGATCCCCGCACCCTTGCAATCCTAGCACTAACCGTATCGCGACCGGTCAAATGACCGCTTTCATATTGTTTGGGTTTTAATTATTGAAATTACAAAAATGCTTTCGTTAGAAATTATTCAATAAATTTTTTTATTCGAGCACGTATTATTTAAAAAAATGTGAATATCGAAATGAATTCTGTCTTGTAATTTTTATAAAACAATATATATCCGATACATTTTGTACCCAGTACGATTAGTGCAAGAAACGAGTCTACCCCCTCAACTAAGTGAAAACGCTAAAAGTGTGGATGGATGAGTGCAAAGAATTGTAATCCAGATCCTATACCATTTGGAAGTGGCCAAAATAAGCTAGCCTATCTATTTACCAGATTTTTTATATATTTATTCTACATCGAGGAAATAATATATTTTGTAGCATGTATAGAAAATTCGAGAAAAAGACGCGAAGCGACAAGCTTCGAAAAGCTTCTCGAAGGAAGTTTGTAGCCGGTTAGCGAGAGGCAGCAACGCGAGAGGCAGCAACGCGAGGGGAGCGCGCAAAAAGTCGAATCATGCTTAACAACCTGGATGTTGATTTTCGCGTCCACGGATAGCAACGAATGCATATAAATTACGGGTTCGCAGAGGGCCTCGACCTATTCGCTACTCTTTACCTAAAATTCACTAGCACAAACACAGGTACTCCCTGTATAAAAAAAAGGGCCTCGACCTATTCGCTACTCCGAGAGAGAGGACGAGGTAAGGACCACGGCCGCTCTTGAATAGCGAGTAGGGACCCCGGCAGGAGAGTATGGCGATAATACCTGGATACCTGCCGGGAAGACTGGTGGGTACTGGAATTTCTTCCTGGCCAATTGTTCGACATGGAGAGTACAGCGATAATACCTGGACGCCTGAAACCACGGAACCTAGCTAGGGTGCACGTGTGAATTTCTAGAAAATTGTATTTCGATATTGCGCATTGAACGTTTGAACGAATTTATTCCTTCGCACCTACTGTATCCAAAATCCTAATCCCAATAAATCTTGTCTGTCCAACATTCTTGTTCCAATTAATTTCATCTCCCAAAAATGGCTACAAATATAGCGCCCAACGAGCAGACCTTGGACCACGACCTATCCCAACCTGACGACCTGTCATCATCCACGCTCCAGCTATCCGGTTCTCAGTTTTGCCAGATCCTGGAAACTATCCAACGAGCAAAACCTGTCAAAAAAAGAAGCTTTGCGAAATGTACAGCACGTTTCAACGAATGCCACGACAAGTCGTTGACTTTGTATCAATGGTTTCCATTTTCAAGGACATCGAACACATTTCTGATGAAAATACGATTCGAGAACAACCCCTTCTCCTCGAAGGGCATACAGCCACATGGTGGAGAGGTGTCAAAACCACCGTGACAACTTGGAAGAAAACGACTGAGCTCATCTGTGCTACGTTTGCCCCCCGCAAACCCGCGTATCGAGTATACATTAAAATATTCCGCGGTCCGCAGGATGCTAAGCCGACAACCGATATATTTATTAGCAGGATACAAGCAATTCTCGCAGAAACTACCCACGCTACCAACGGAGGATGTTCAAATTGATATACTGTACGGGCTCCTGCGTTTCCATCTGCGTGATCGAATTTCGCGAGATTCCGTCGAAACATTCACGGAGTCGTTTCGTGCACCTGACTCGTCTGGAGAAAGGGGTTGTTAACATCGTAACGGTGGTTGTACATGTGACAAGCCGAGTAAATGTTATTGATTTGCAGCAGAAAATTCCAAGATTGATGTGACGATAGGTATCGGTACTCGTTTCCATGTATTGTTACGTTCCTGGGAAAATCATACGGTCGCGCATGCACGGTACGGCGTTCGGTCACGTGACTCTCCCTACTCTTTAGGACCGCGCCATTTACGGTAAGAAATTCTCGGAATTGGTTGGCAGCGGCACTCTGTCGTCGTCCGCGCTGGTGATACTAACGCAGAAGGAGAAGGATAGTTCGGGATAGTTGTTGATGAGATTCGCGCGTGCGACCGGTCTTCGCGATCATTACGTTTACGATTATTTCATCGGTGCAAAGGTTACATATTGAACGAATCGAGTCGAACGAACAGGAAGGTACAGATCAACGAACAGAACCTGGTTGCTTCTGTCTTCGGACTAGCAGCAGGTGAGTACGAACAGTTCTTCGAGCGAACATCTTCTTTCGCCCCTCCCGCTTAACTATTTTACGCATTACATATTTCGTATACGTCACGTTCTCTCGCTTGTAAACATTGGTACTAGCATTTCTGCATCGAATTCGATCAACCTTTCAAATTATTTCGCGAAATATGTAATCATAATCTCGTAAGAAATTCGATACACGTATTTCAGACTCGTCGAGTATTTCCGTATTTGAATTTTCGAAGCATGTACTCTCTTGCACGCTTCTCCTGTAATCTTATCAACCATTTTTCTATATACTTCGTCGACTCACGATTTCTGTGTTTTGCAATCTCGCTTGAGAAAAATTACATATAAATAGAAATCATTTTCTTCTTTGTTTCGTTTGATTTCGTACGTTTGAAATGCGGGAGAAAAGTTTAAATGGGGTATCGTTGATTTTTGGTTATACCGTTATCTTATTTGGCGGTCGATCACTGTTATCAATACATAGCAGATTTTATGCGTTTATGACGAAGTAGGTGTGTTTTGAAATAGTAGAAACATGAATATTAAGTAAATTAAGAAGGGAAATAAATGTTTATTTCACTCAAGAGTGTTGCAACATAGGTAGAAAATGTTTATTTTGTATAAAGATCCGCTATCTATAGTTATCGATCACCAGCGAACATAGTTATTGTTATCGTTGACTCCACACTTTGTAGATTCTGTATGTTCCTAAAAGATTTCAAATTATTTCAAGAGAGAAATATTTTTGGTAGGAGTCAAGATGGCACTGTGGGTAAAGATACAACAATTGCCGCAAGACGTGCTGCAACAGGTGCGTTCAGTCTATGGAGAACACTTTCCGATAGAAGTTCGTCACTTCTTGTCGTCTTGGATAGAAGAACAAATATGGTAAGTATACATATGGATATGTTTATGTTATTAATTTGTCCTTCGATTCTCCCGAGACTCATAACAAGGTGAATGTTGTAGGACCGAAATAGAGAATCCAGAGAATCCACAGTTTGAACAGTACATAACAAATATTGTTATATCTTTGATACAAGAATTAGAATCCAAAGCTGCGTCTTTGAACACGGATGATATGTTTATTACGAAGATAAAGTTGATGGAAGCTGCAAAAAACTTTCGAGTAAGTTCTTCGAGTGGATATAAACCTTTAGTCACTCGCACCAAGATTTGTCCAAAATTGCTCGCATGTTTCAATTCAAATAAAACAACTACTTTTGTTAACCTTTTTTCTCTGTTAACATTTTTTGACAGGAATTACGCATTTATAATGTGAGTAACTAAAGATCAACTTTTTTTACTATAGCAAAGGTATACGCATAATCCGACGATGCTGTACAGAATAATCAGTCACTGTTTGGGAACGGAAATGAAGTTGTTAGGTCAAGTAGAGAATTTGGGAGGAAACTTAATGAATATGGCAGGAGGAAAAGTAGGTTTGATAAGTGACGCTATCGCAGAAATAGCGCAGCACGTTGAATCCCTACGGCGTAGAACTCAAGAAACTGGAGAGGATCTGCGAAAAATGGAACAGGAACAAGAAGCTTTTGCCATTAGTTACCACGAGTGTACCAAGCACAACGCGCACCTGCAACATCTTGCAACCCAACCACAAAATCAGCAAAACTTGGATATGGAAAAGAAAGTTAGACGGTAATGCAACGTTACATTTTCCTATAATCCGACACAACGCGTTTTACTGTTCCTATTAATACTAAAATCTCTTAATATTGTAGACAAAAAGAGCAGCAGGAACAAGTGTTGAATCATAAAGTGACTGGTTTGATGCAGCTAAGATTAACGTTAGCAGATAAACTAAAAGATACTATTACTAGGCTAAATAGTTTGCAGTCTAGAGTCTTGGACGATGAACTTATCAGGTAAAATTTCTTTTCGTTTTCCTCTTGACTCCAACAATTTTGCCTCGCAGCAAACGCTTACCTGCGAAACATATGAATTTTCAGGTGGAAACGAGACCAACAGTTGGCTGGAAACGGAGCACCGTTTAACAATAATCTGGACTCTATTCAAGAATGGTGCGAAAGTTTGGCTGAACTGATCTGGTTGAATCGCCAGCAAATCAAAGAGGCTGAACGCTTGAAGCAAAAGTTTGCGCTCGAACCACCTGGCATGCAAGATATCCTTCCCACGTTGAATTCGCAGATTACGCAGCTTCTTAGCTCGTTGGTAACCAGCACGTTCATCATAGAAAAGCAACCGCCACAAGTGATGAAGACCAATACCCGTTTCACAAGTACGGTACGTCTTCTTGTGGGTGGGAAATTGAATGTTCACATGACTCCTCCGCAAGTAAAAGTCAGCATTATTAGCGAAGCTCAGGCAAACGCTCTATTAAAGAGCGACAAGATGTCTAAAAATGGAGAGGCAAGCGGAGACATACTAAACAATACAGGATCGATGGAATACCATCAAGTGAGAGAGAATATTTTGTCGCTACTTTCTAATATCGTTGTTCGTATGTGTATAATACTGTTTTTTTTTCTGGTAGGCAACGAGACAACTCTCTGTGAGCTTCCGTAACATGCAACTGAAGAAAATCAAAAGGGCGGAGAAGAAGGGAACAGAGTCTGTGATGGACGAGAAATTTTCGCTTCTGTTCCAATCACAGTTCAGCGTTGGAGGAGGTGAATTAGTATTTCAGGTTTGGACGTTGAGCTTGCCGGTTGTAGTGATTGTACACGGGAACCAAGAGCCTCACGCGTGGGCCACGGTTACGTGGGACAATGCTTTCGCCGAGCCAGGAAGGGTGCCGTTCGCTGTACCCGATAAAGTGCCATGGGGTCAAGTGGCCGAAGCGTTGAACGTTAAATTTCGATCGGCAACGGGTCGTTCTTTGACCGAAGACAATCTCCGATTTCTCGCGGAGAAAGCGTTCAGAGGTGGCAATGCCAATGGTCAGGATTATACCGGTTTACTGTTAAGTTGGGCTCAATTCTGCAAAGAGCCGTTGCCCGAAAGGAATTTCACTTTTTGGGAATGGTTCTACGCGGTGATGAAACTGACGAGAGAACATTTGAGAGGTCCATGGATCGACGGCTACATATTGGGGTTCGTGAGGAAGAAGCAAGCCGAAGAAATGCTGGCGAGTTGTGCATCCGGAACTTTTCTGATGCGCTTCTCGGACTCCGAGCTCGGCGGAGTCACCATCGCGTGGGTAGGAGGTAAAGTATTCTGAACGGTTGCTTTCATTGTTGGATCGATGTGTTGTGGCGTGTGTTTGAAATTTTGCCTGACTATAGTAATGTCCATTCCACTTGGTCGCCGAGCAGCGTAAATACGCTGCGTAATCCGATATCGGGCGGGTATATCGGTGTGAACTATTAATTCAATTACAAAACTTATTTATTTTTGTGTAAAATGATATCAAACATGATATAATTCCGATGATATTTACTTATGCAATGAACGACGAATGTTTCGGACGCAAGGAAGAACAGCGTATGGGAAATGCTTTGAACTGTGCCGGTGCACCGCGACTCTCCGCGTCTCTTTCTTTCCCATACGCTGTCCTTGCCGTCGAAAACTTTCATCGTTCATTACACAAGTAAATATAATTGGAATTATACCATATTTGGTCAAAGTCCCATAAAAAAATAATGAAAAATAAAGAAGTTTTATTTACATTTCTCGACGACCGAGGCCTCTTGAGCTTCGCTGTCCTTTTCTACGTTCGGCGCGATCTTTGAAGCCACAAAAAATAGTGTCCCGCTTATATCCAAGTCGCAACACAGAACCGAGAAACGACTTACAGTTGGCCATGTATAAAGAAAATCATCTTGAATTGTGCAGATCAAACGGAGGTGTTTATGCTGCAACCGTTTACGAGCAAAGATTTCGCGATCCGCAGTTTGGCGGATCGTGTATTCGATCTGCAACACTTGCTCTACCTCTATCCGGATTTGTCGAAGGATCAAGCTTTCTCGAAGTACTACACTCCGTTCACAGGTAAATATTTGTTTGATTGGTCGTTTGTTTCTTTATACACGCGGTACGCTTGATTTGATACCGGTAACTTGAAATTTGAAACTTGAAATGGGACGTTGCACGATTTGTCGTAGAAAATCAATCCACGTCGACGAACGGATACGTGAAACCTTTCTTAGTAACGCACATACCTGGTTGGGGTGGACCGGGCGTTGGTGGTCAGACACCGTCGCACTCGTCCGTAATTGGGGTAGGCAGTAGCGGTCAGAGTGGTGCGGGTGGTAGTTATCCTGCAACGCCATCCACCATGTTCCAAGCGCACAGTCCTGACCCGTCCGTGACGCGCGATACCCCATCAGTGGCTTCCAGGTCAGTTCCCTGGATCTAAGCTCTCGTATTTCATCATATTTCATTTATTCACTAATATTAATTACTAATATCAATACTAATATTAATATGTACTAGTAATTACCATAAGTTACTGCCATTGATATACTTCGTACAAGATATGCAAAGATTCCGCTTCTTTCGCTTTTTTTCCATGTACATATACGTTGTATGTACTTAGAATTCGATTTGATTCTACTTCTATTCTACTTCTATTCTACTTCTGTTCTACTTCTATTCTACTTCTATTCGTCGTTTCCCATCAGAGAGCCTCGTGTCATTTCCGGTGATTACGAGAGTTTTTCTTTTCGAATTCTTACTAATTGTCCTGATACCATTTTTATATCATTTCTCGATATATTTTATGATGATTCTTCTTCTTCTGTTTATTACTGTTATTATTATTATTGTCATCATCATCAGCAGCAGCATAATCGTCATCGTTATTATCATTACCGTTATTATAAACCGTCTGAAAATTTTCATGTTGAAACCTAGATACGAAACATTCCCACGATCCGTAACGCTTTGCATGTCTTTTTTTTTTTGTATATTATCTGTGCAGACGATGTCAGTATTGTTTTTTTTACGTTCTCACGTTGTACGATGTTTAGAAAATATTTACAGTGATATTATAGTTTCATACCTTTTGTAAAACCTTTCTCATGGAATTTTGACATTTTTACAGTATATTGTATCGTGAGATGGATATCTTATAACTAATATTATAGCGTTAAGTCGTGTTAAGCGATTATTCTGTCCATAATTAAGAATAGCATACGTATACGCATCGAAGAATGCTGGGTGAATGATTATGAAACGAGACTAATCTTGATTTCGTTTTTTTTCACATTATTATTATTAGACTGCAGATCTATATGCAAAATAAAAAACGATTGCAATGATTGCAAGACACAGGAGCGAAATCAAAATTTCTTTCTTCTTTTGATTATTTGACTAAGCTGAAACTCGCACTCGGATGTATTTAAATCTTTGTAATATGTCCACTGCCTTAAATTGTACTCACCGATTTTTGTTGTAAATGCATAAAATCCGCAGTGTTTAGTTATTATCATTTTCGAGATCGTTTCTCCTTCTTTCTTTTTAATATGTAATAATTATTTTCTGTTCTCTTCTTTATCACTCAGCATTCTGGTCTGATGTTTGAAAAGTAATTATTAGAAAAGTAAGTGTACATACATGTATGTAGAATTTTCGTGGAATAAAGGGACCCGAGCACGAACGGGACTCGAGATTCACGCATGTAGGAGAGGTTGCGAGTTCGAGTTCCGTTCTGTTTTCTAAAAAATCCTACATATATATATGTTCTATGATAATGTTAAGGAACATTTTGATCGAGTGCAACTCGATGAACGATGTTGTTTATCGAAGCTCTCCGAGGTCCTTCGACGATTTGAATCTTCTTTGGGTGAATTGAGATCCCCAAAAACACGTGCATGCTGATCACACGGTGCTCTTATTATTATAATAATACATATGGCGAAATGTAGTTGACGAATGTTTGAAATTTTATGAGATCCGTCCTACGGATAAACGCGAGCAACGAATCAAGGATCTACGGAGATAAATGTTTGGGAGAGCAGTTTGATCGTCGATAGATTTGTCTTTTCTCCTTTTCCTTTTCTAACGTTTACAAATGTGTAGTTTTGTAGTATGAATGGGGAACACGAAGGAGAAAGGTTGCTAAGTATACATATAGAGAAAAACAGTCCGTGCATTTTTTACAATAACAATGAGACTGCCAAATTTTATATCTGTGTGTGTTTTTAGCGAACGGCTAATCCAAGGCTATTATATCAGTAAGAAAAGCAGTTGGTTCGCTGGTGGGTGCTGTATGAAAGAAAAGAGCAGTAGCGCGTTATCGACAGCCCGACCAGTCGAACGTATCTACATACACATACGTGCAAAATAGTTTGCTTAACACGAGATTTCTAGAAAACGGAAGGCAAAGGCCTGGAGCAAGCCGGTACAACCACAACAACAACGGAAAATTGAACGCTTAGAACAAAAAAAAAATAAAGAAACGCAAACGAAACGCAGCTCCAATCACGATGTGTTGCATCATCATCATAGTACAAAGAACTCTACTGGCAATTTAGCGATACATGCGTTGCGTAAGAACGATGCTACTATACTGTCAATTCGGTCGAGGGGACGGAAAGGCAAGACAAGGCAAGGCAACGCAAACGCAATCCACGTTTCTACAGACGCGTTGAATCGCGGTTACTTGATTCATCGTGGCAGCGATCGAGATTCGAGATTATTTTTGTGGTTGTCTGTTGTGTACCTCTACGTCCCTTGCCGTGTTGTACCGGCTAGCCGGCTAAATCGGTCACGATCGGTTTCGAAAAAATTCAAAAAGCAATCCAGAAAAAGAACGAGACACGATACGAAAAAAAGAAAAAAAAAAGTACTCGGAACGAGCAAACGTAAAGGCGAAAAAATTCGAGGATCGGCGGCGTTTAGAGCGTTTAGAGCAAGTAACAAAAGGGGCCGTGTCGTGCTTTGTCGCGGCACGGTCTTCTTACCGTGCGTGTTATATGTTTGGAATTACCACGAGACCGCTGTCTATTGCTATGCCAGTGATTGGGGTTGTGTTTTGATTTGTGGTAGCTACGCTCCGGGCCTTGGCCAGTCAAGCGTTGGGCGAGCAAACCCGGACATGGACTATGTGGAGCTGATGGGTCCTGGTGAGCTGCCCTCGTTCGACGAAAATCTCAACTTGGACCACTTTAGCTTCTCCGAGCTCATACACTCGTACAACTCGAAGCCGCAGTAGTAGGTATGTCGATGATGGGACGATCGCGATCATACATTTCACATTTCCACCTGTCTACCTTCGCGTCCATCGCTCGTCTTCGTTTCTCGTTTTCCTTTCTCCTTTGCAATCGATCTATCACGAGCCATCGATTTTCGGCGATCCACCGAAATCTACGCTATCCGATCCGACGCGATACGGAAGGGGTGGACCCCTTAGGCCTGCTACACACGTCCGTTTTTTCTAAACGTGCAGAAATACTACGGATTCAATTAGGCGCTGCACATTCGTTTGAACCGTAGTTGCGGCGTCGCAATGCAATATTTACCGCAATTCCGTTACCGCACGGTCGCCGCACGTTAGATAAACGGATGTCTGTAGCGGGCCTTAAACTCCTGCTTCCCCCACCAACCTCCCTTTCATACGTAACGACGGGTGCTGGTGGGGGATTTTGTCTCGATTGAGACAAAAATGCCCAGCCCTGCGATACGGGTTCGTTCAATGGTCTCGTCGTTTTATCAATCACCGTTCATCGAAACGCGTTTTGCCGCGCGTGTCAAGTGCAATATAGATCTAGACTCAATAGCATGCGAAAACCCCTTGCTGCTATCCTCTTTATGTTGCCTCATCTGTCCCCTCTCTTCTTTATGTCGCGCGCGTGTGCATACACATACACACAGATACACGGACTCGAAACGCGCTAGCATATACACATATATACACGCGCTGCGTGCACACACACCCACACCCACACACGCACACACAAAGGATATCATCGTATACCATTCATTTTATACAGGAATCGTTTCGTTAACAGAACTGTACTCGTAAGTGTAATCGACGCTATTCGTTGTTTCGTTACGATTATACGTTCAACTGTATCGCGAACGATGCCAGATTATTTTTACTAGGCAATTTAGTTGTTTTACCATTTTTACTTTTAAATAATTGTTAACGTCGGTCGCACGACGATATTTTGGAGATTTTAAGGTGATCAAAGGAATCGGTCTGGCTGGGATTCGCTAATCCGAGACGCGTGTTACGAGGAAAACTATTCTTCTCTCTTTTTTATCGAACTAGTTCCCTGTATGATACGATGTACCTAACTTCTTCGATCTTTTAATCGTTTTAGTTCGTCGATAGATTTTCAACGTTTTATATACGGGGCAGCACAGGAAAACGGTTGGTACAAACTATCATAGGCATTGTATATTTAAGATGTATGTAAACACGAGGCAGAAAAGCACACCGTATTGTATAGCAGTGTAAGAGAAATGGAAATTGTGTGTTCGTCGAGCAACGTCGAACGACGTCGACGCGTTCTTCTTGCACATTTCGAAAGGAAATCTGAGCGAGGGAATAATCGATGACGGTTTTGGTAGCGTTCTAGACTCTAGAAATATCCGGATCGTAAGTGATAATAGAAACGGTAAGGAAGAATGTATGACACATTAGTTTGCGACAATCATTTTCGTCTAATTCTGTAAATAGCGAAATTACAAGAGAGAAAGAGCGAGAGAGAGAAGTTTTTTAATTTATCGATGGAATGTATGGCGAATCGAAAATCTACGATGCTCGGGGTTTCTGCAAACATCTACGGATGAAGTAATAGTAAAGCGGCGTTGTGAAATTCGTGTGACATAACTACGTGCCTTACGATCTTTGAATTCATGGTCGCCATATTTTTTGAGGATTCTTATATAGAAATTTATATATACTACATGTGTATATTATATAAACGTCTTTGGTAATGTTCTTTTCTTTCTTTTTTTTTTTTTTTAATTCCTCTCCAAAAACGATTCGACGCCGCGACGCGACGCCACGGTGCGACTATCGATCAAGCATATTTTCAGCTATCGTTCTCTTAAAATCTTTTCGATCAAATTCACTATCGCTTGTCAATTCGACGCGCAAACGCTTTCATTGTCGTGTAAAGAGAAACGTTTATCGGTTTACGAAAACGAAGATTTCCTCGTCGTACATACCTAGATGTTAAACCGAGCGTTATTGTTGAACTTAATTCATTAGGTTGGAGGGAAAGTTATGTCGTATTTTAAAAGAAAACGTTTGAATCAATTTACAAGAATCTTTTATAAAGCTATACATTAGGATATCTAGGATTAGTTAGGTACAGAATATAACGCGTTAAGTACACAGCTTTAAATCTTTAAATTACATTGCTCGGAAAAATTAAGTAACGATCCGATATTTAAGGATGGGAACAAATTGAGCTTCCTTAATCTTTTCATAAGTTTAATAATATTATCCGATGACATTATTTCTATTATTTGGAGCTACTTGTTGCTATCTTTCGGATATCAGGCAATTCCTGTTTCTCAATGAATCTATTACCTGCTTGTTCAAAATACGACAAAATTTACCCTCCAAACTAATATATTATCTATAGACGACGAACGCGCGCGAGGGTGAGCTGTTAGTGAAAAGCGTAAAAAGCGTTGCCTAAGATTTACAAGCCCACGACCGTTTAGGGTCACTTGGCTTTGTTTTGTTTATGAATAGACTGGGGGACGACTTAGGACAATATCGGCACCTCTACCGAGGATTCAGGTTTGCTAACGTTATTCTCCGGTCGACTCGCTGCTTCAAATTTCCCGAGGACGGGTGCTGATTCTTAGAAACACCGTTACCCGCTATTCACGGCCAAGGACGTTTTATTACCATTGGGTACCTCGCCGGCAGGGTAGCGCGAACCTCGTAGAAACATTTTAGACGTGCAAACTAAGCTTATACTATATTTACAGTGTTTACACGTCAGCTGTACAGTATGTACAGTGAGTATAGAAAGTGTTCGTACATCTTTTAATAACGAATTACCTTTTCAAAATTGGACCCGACAAAGGCGAGTTTATTTTTCAGACGTTAGACGGACTTGTTTACTAGCTTATGTGTAAATAATTGTTATTGGTCGCAAATGCGAAGGAACATTAAAGATCACGATTTAAAAATTTTTAAGTTTTTTATCTGTGCCTGTAGTGAGAATTTAATACATGTATTTTGTAAATCTAAGGAAGTTAATACGCATGTATGCTTATATACACTTGCTACACCCACTGTATATGCCACAAAACTTAGGGAACTGTTGATGTTGTTGTTTCGAGCGCATAGAACTACCTGATCAACGTTCGCCCTCCCCTGTTGTACATGTACTGTGACAAAAAAGAAAAGAAGAAAACTACGATTTGTTGCACATACGTGAATCATCGATGTACGCTAATGTTTTATCTTAAATATAGTACACATTATGTATATTATATAGTCTATAAGTTTGTATATGTATGTATATGTATGTATGTACGTACGTAATATAAGCTAGACCTCAGAGAAGCGTAGTACGTTAATATTGTCTATTGATCTTTTTATCAAAGATTAGAGTTTATTTTATTATCGAGAGCAAATTTACTGTTTGTAAAAGATAAAACGTTTATTATCCATCGTCCTCTGTATACAGAAATCGCTATACATATAGAATAATATATAAGAGAGAGAGAGAGTAAAATTAGGTACGTTCGTCTATTAGCAACGTACCGTAATAAAATATCTTTTAGTTGGACTTTGAAGGTTTCTTTACTATGTAATTTGATCGAAGAGTCGCTTGCAGTCGTGGCGGGTATATTCGTTCCCCGACGAGTTTCAAGGATAGGTTTCGTTCGAGTTTTCACAAACTTGGTTCTGCATGGAAGGGCACGGCGTGCAGTCATTTATCGCGTCGAGGCGATCACATTTTGCTTGCTGCTCCTCGCATATTTGCTCGTAATGTCCGGGTGCGGGATAGCTGGCCTGATAGATAGAGTCGGAGCACATGGTCTCCTTCGGCGGTTGATACTTCCTCTTGACCGCCCACGCCAGCTCTTCTTTCGGAAGGGGAGTCCACTGTTGATACGAGAGTTTACTCACGGTTTCGCTATCGATTTTGTACGGTGATCTGTAACAACGTTATGCCACGCTATAATCATCCGTTCGGAAGCAAAGTTAAGGGGATATTCTCCTTTCCAGGATTGCAAGGCTCGATAATGTAAAGATGGGATTTTCTCAGTAGTCAAAAGCGCTAGATAAAACATCGATCTAGACCGCTGTCTCGCATCCCGCACCCTTGCAATCCTAGAAAGTAGTATATCCCGTTATCGTAAGATTTTCGGTTTACTTGGCGTATTGAACGACTGGCTTGAAACTCTGAACGCATTCCATCGGTCCTGGTACCGCGTACGATAATCTCGTGGTGGTGGTATCAACCATAGGTGCGTCCGAGCTTCGAAGATTGCCGCTCGGAATAATCGGGTCGGGTCGGGTTGCCGAGCATTTCGGTGAAAAATGGCACCGAGTGGTAGTCTCAGATTGCATAGGGCCGTCGCCCATCATGTTCCTGGATCGGGGCAATATGGGAATCGCGCGTTCGTCGGTCTGAATCGGTTGATAGCTCAACTGCAACCGAAATCGTTGTCGATACATAACAATAAAAATAGAAGAAGAAATTATTAGATTGTAGAGAATGTTCTGTCGTATTTCAAATAAGCAGGTAATGTTGCCAGTGGAAAGATGACAACAAGTTGTTACAAATAATGGTAATTATATCATTGTTTTCATTATGTTCAAATGTTTTCTTTAAAACACAAATAGAACTTTCCCTCCAACCTAATAGTTGACCCCTAGCGTATACTTTGTTGGTCGTCTCTCCCGACATCTTGCCACCCGGTTTAGAGATACTGTTGCACGGAAGGAAGGGCTGTACGCGATCGCCGCAGCTCGGTTCTACGCGGTAGCTTTCCTTGTATATCGTCCTTGCAGCGAATTCGGCTCCGTCTGGGAACAGAATGTTACAGCTAGGCTTGATGGGTTTCTCCGTGCAGAGTTCGTCGTTTTGCAAGAAGCTTTGGGAGTAGGTCGTCTGTCCGCACATCGCCACATCTGGAGGCCTTTTTGAAAGGAATTTAAGGTTTCTCGCGTGAACGAAGTATGTACTAGCTTTTGAGTTCGGTGAAAGATGTTGGAAGAACCGAGAACGGAGTACCTATACGTTGGCTTGATCCTCCAAGGACACGACTCCTTCTCTTGAACTTGAACCGGCTGATAGCTCAACTTTTGTGTGGTCTCATGCCGCACCGGTTCGTTGGGTGGCCGGTACACCCTTATCGGCTTGAAGTTGAGCGTCGGCTCGACGTAGCCTGGATCCGCGTAAGAAAGTCTCGCGGTGGTACCGGCATCCAATTTACCGGTGCTCATGCGAATATGTCCGCAAGGGACTATGAGCTCCGGTTTCTCGGCGTGTTTGCGAGAGAAATCCTGGCGAACCGTGGTCACGTGTTCCATGCGACCTGTCCCAATCATTGGCCTGACACCATGCACGAGAAACGAAAAGAGAAAGAGAGAGATCCTCGTCGCGCGGAGAACCAGCGCGTCTTTTCAGTTACCTCTGCTTCGGCAAAATCGGCCTCGTCCTGGGTATAGGGCCATCGGTGGGTTGTTTGTAACTCAACTTGCTGGTTGTTTCGTCGGAGAACTTCCCTTCGAACTTTCCGAGAGCTGGAGTCGGCCGAATCGGTTGGGATCGACTGTGCCGTTTATCGCCATGGTCCACGCTCAAATAGGACACGTGGTAAGTGGTATCCGTTTCGAGCAGTTTCGAGGGCGGGCAATACTTTCTTTCCGGCGCGAACGATTTGACTCGCAACGGTTGCACGTATCTCTTTGTACACTGTTGAGGGAAATGAGTAGAGATTGTAATTCCGCAAGAGATTTTAATGAGTTTTATATATGTTCTCAGGGTCATCATTCTGAACAACATTTCTCTTTAAAGTTTTTCGCGGTCGGCTTTAGTTAGCGAGATATTCGCAAAAAATTTTACTTTTTCCATGTACGGTAACCCACAGACCTAACTCAAATTTACAAAAGTTTCCTGCAAATATCTACGAAACTAAAGCCGACCGCCGATTTTTTAAGAGGAAGAATTGTTCAGAATATCGTTCTTTATAACATATTTCAAGGTCATCGAAATATTACCTTGAAAACTCCGGGAAAAGACCTTGAGAAAAACATAACATTTGCAAAGCATTAACATTGTGAAACCATTTACATTGCATTAAAAACATTTGTGATGACTCGTCACAAATAAAGGAGATATTTAGGTAGCTACATTTAGGTGGACCACCCTGTATATTATAATATATAATATTATTGATATATAAACTTTACACATATGTAATATACGCATGTATATATTCAATTATAGTTTGTTTTCCAAAAAAAGATTTATTTTCATTCAAATTGTTAATGAATTTTGATTACTACGATTAAAGATGATTATCTTATTAAATAAAATTTGTTTCTTTATTAAATATATTTTAAACTAAAGAACTAAATCCTTAGTCCCGCGGGATTCAAATAAATCCCGCATCTATCCCGCAGGATTGCAAACGCCGACGAGGCGTCCGGAAACTAGAACGGAAGGATCGCATTACCCGAACATTGCAAGGACAGTCCAGCGGTTTCCTAGGTGGCAACTGTGGTCTCTTCGTGTTAATCTCCACCACTTCCATTTTGTTCTATCTCTACTCGATTTCCTACGTTACAAATTCAAAATGTTTAATTCGCTTCCGACGAGATCCCAAGTCAAAATTCGTCGCGGTACACGCGTAAAAACAGAAATGTAGAAAAAGATGAAACCGAAACCCGCAAGCGACAACTGCTACGTTTCATTGCGCGACGTTGACGAAGCGACACATCTCACTGAATTCCATCTTTGAAGTCGGTTTCAAATGAACGATATTTGAACAAAAGCAACGTAACATCAATCGTCGACGTGTATGTACAATGAACTTTATCGAATATTGTCTACCGTACTACTGTACGGACGTATATATATATGTACATATCTACGTATATATATATACATATATATATATATATATATATATATATATGTATATGTATCTCTTTGAGACTATTGTAAATCGTGAGTTGAAATTTTTCGTATTAGCCACCAATAGTAAATTTATTTCCTCATATTTGTCGATTAAAAATATAATATGTTTGCATTAGAGATGCATTAACGAATAATGACACGGCCTCTAACTATTAGATCACAGATGATTTTTCACGATCCGTCTCAAGTTGTCTGGGATACAATTTCTTTTCGGTAGCACCTAGCGAAGACACGTTGATGGCGATGAATCCGTAAACATGATTACGTTTGCATGGAAGACGAACGTACCATGTAAATACATCTACACTGAGTACGTAGAGTATTCGTGTTTCGCTAAAGGGGTGGTACCGTGATTACGATAATAAATATGTACGTGTATATATATATATATGTATGCAGCAAAGACAAGTTGCTGCCTGTGTTCGTTTCCATGCTTTCCGTTGAAACGCGAAGCATATCGAGAAATGATTACTTTAACAATACATATATTTACTGTATACAAGATAATTCATACTATGACCGATATTTTTGTCTCGTTCGAATGAAACAAAAGCGTTTTAAGTAAAAGATAAAGTAGACTTAGAGGCATAGACGTAGACGCAGACACTGTCGTCGATCTGATCTTCCAACGGAGGTAGTAATGCGGAATAATATTAAAAGATAGACAGAACAAATAATAAGACGATATTTGCGTTACACTGAATAGCTTTTTTCTCAGTCGACACACACACACACACAATTGACCGATGTCGTTTCAACACCAAGAGAAGAAGGGACTTTTGTTCTGGAAGCGCTGTGTAAACGTGTCGGAAAATGAGAATAATTTCGGTGCTCCGTTCCCTTTGGCCCTGTGAACGGAAAACGTAAAACGTGAATAATAATAAATACACAAAGTAACAACTAGACTGCGAATCTTTATGCATTTATGGCTTCTGAAAATTTTCAAAAAGGAATTTAATACAATTTTTATTTTTTTGAGATCTGTAAAAGCTACTCCACTGGAAATAAGATTGTATTTTATTCCACTTTTTTAAAATTCGTCTACAAAAATTGAAAATTGCATAAGCATCCACAGTCTAATAACGACTGTAGAGAAACAGAGAAATAAATACTTTTCAACGATCACAGCAGGCATTTGGACCAATTGCACCGGGCTTTTGGCATCCTTTAAAGCTTGTTGCAAGTTTAAGATCTGCCCCCTCATCACGCTCATCTGTTTATCGAAGTGATGTCGATCGAAACCTTTATCTTGCTACAAAAACAATTCCTCGGTTTGATAAGGTCGATTCGTGGATCGTCTTACTTCGTACTTACTTTGAACAATTGATACAAATCATCGCAAAGATCTTGCACAAAATTTTGGTCGGAGAGCTGAGGTAACACGAGCTCTCTCGTTATTTCGCTGAAAGGTTGCTTTGCTTGGCTCAACCATGCCCAGTGGTAAGGATAGGCACGCCAAGAATCGGGATGTTTGAAGGGAAAGGCTAGTCCGTTGTCTATCGCAGCAATTTTGACCTCGCTTTGTTCCGGTTCGGCCTTTGCCGCAACATTGTCGTACTTGATCAACCAATTGTCGTTACCTTGGGAAATTCGTAATGCATTTAGAATTACAGACACTAAGAAGTTTCTCAATTTTCGAGTTGATTAAATACCTCGATCCGTATTCCTAATTATGTAGTCCAGTATAACTAAACGCTCGAACTGAAGTTGAAATTCTCTACTGAGACGCGGCGACAGAGGCTCGCTTTCCAACCGTCTCAGCCAATAATCGGCATCTTTATAGCTATCCACGAACACTTGAAACGAGCCAACTTTTGGCGGTAGACCGATACGATTGAAGTGAGAGCCTACCGTGGGAAACTGATCCATGATCGCTTGCTTCATCCGGGCTTTTTGACGGTCTAAGCGTGGGTAGTTAAATGTTTTACTGACAAGTTTAACTACTCTAGTATTTGGAACTATGCCGAGACCTAATTTACGGTCAACTAAACTTGCACCAGCCTCGCTCAAATATCCCTGATTCGGTATCAAACAACTTCTTCCGAAGCAACAAGGACAACAAAGTTTGTGCATCCATTTCGTCCACTTTGGATTTAATCTGCCGTAAGGTTCTTCGTCTTTCGGTTTGAATACACCTATTATTTTCTGAAAATTATCCACATTTCTTACCATTATTGTTTGCCATTGTAGTATAACTAGATTCGATAACAATGTTATACCTTACCCCTGCAGGATTTTTTACAAAGTAGCTCCCACTGGAGCCTTGATATATTCTTTCAGGAAAGATTCCATTGTCTATTGCGCATTCGGCCTGCCATACCAATTCAGAAAATTGTGGATCATCTGTAAAATGCTTAGGATTAATGGATACGTTTATTATTTACGTACACTGCACAGTGGGATGGAACGACTTGATAGTGCCTCTAAGAGATATTCATATATCTGTATCTAATCAGTTACTAAACATCTAGGTATTGTATGAAATGTTATATTAATTTCATATCCAGAAAATTTACAAAATCATAGGGAATGGAAATATTCTAGCTGGGAAGAAGTGTTTAATTTTTGAGTTAAGGGGGTAGTCTCGTTTCCTTGCTGCTCCTCATTTCTCGATAATGCAAAGATGGGCTTTCTCAGTTGTGAAGAAAGATCAAAATATCAATCTAGGCCACAGTCACCCTCAAAAGTCCTATTTTTACGTTTGCGTAACATCCCACAATCCTTGCAATCCTGGAAACGAGTCTACCCCCTTAATACCCCTACAATTAACAGAACATAAAGGTGATAGTGTAACGATTAACTTGTAGAAAATACAGTATATAAAGCAGAAGCAAAGTTATAGATGTTTGATCACTATCAGGTCGTTTTGTCCTACCGTGCACTGTTCTCTTATAGTTTGAAAATAAGATTACAAACCAGGAAAACGATTGAACGTAACATCTAGCTCCAAACGACCGAGGAGAGGCTGACTCTCCCGGTCGATTCCAGGGGAATCAATGGCTATGGGTTGTTCGTTGCTCGGGTTCGGAACAAATTCAACCTCCGGTATTACTTCGGAGCACTCGTTGCTGTTCACTGGTATACAATTATTGGATGCGACGGACAAATCTACAAGCGCATCGGTTTCCACCAGGGCAGACGTGTTGGTGTTATTCTGGCTATGGTATTCTCTATAAGGCACGTGCAATTGCCGCTGTTCGGAGTCACTCATCACAACCGAATCTGCTCGTTGAACGGCAGATTCTTTTACGTCGCCGATCGTGTATGGGATCGTTTTTGCGATAATCCTATCCTATCTGTTTGCCCACATTCCTGTACCACTTGTCAGTGACGCGTTCAATCGAGTACTTGTCTCCGAAATATTTTCACCGTTAAACGCCGTGACACGGTCATTGCGACATTAATACAGCCATACCTTTGTCGGTTCTCGCGTACCTGCTAATTCATCAGAATTACTTATCAAATCGGAATATGTTTTTCTAACAAGTTCGAGCAGCACTGTTTAACCAACAAGCAACAAGGCGAACTACGATTCGTCATACCAGCAGACGATATCAGCTGATAGGATTAACGCCATACTTAATTTTTATTTAGACCTTTTTTGTGCGCCTTTGGGTATGTTTCATAAATAGACTGCGGATCTTTATGCAAAATAATAATTGTCTAAATTCAATGTTATTTCTTCCCGCAATGATTTTAAAAGAGGAGAAATCATGTACTGAAATCTTCAATTCTTTTAATTTTCTCACAATTTTGAATTTCATTTACTCAATTTTGCTATAAATGCATAAAGATCCACAGTCCATTCATAAATTATATCTTTTTGTCGTTAATACGTTATGTTAATGTACTTACAAAAAACACACGACCGACTATATTGTATTTATCTGTATTTTACCCGTTCCTGATGATCTTTCAATTTTAACATTTCGGAACATACTCGAAAATATGTTTTATATTCGAAAATGAAAAAATTCGTACTGCCGACGGTTTCTTCGTGACACGGGGAGAATTTCGAAAATGATGTACGACGTTTTTCATGAAAATTTTCCGCGTAGAATCCCGTCGACCAATCAGCATGGGGAACATCGTATCGAAACGTGAACATGACAAGCAAAGTAATTAGAAAGATAACATTATGTGACCATTCCTACTAAATAGACCTTTTTTGTGCGCCTTTGGGTATGTTTCATAAATAATCTTTTTCTCGTTAACACGATGTACTTACAAGAAACACGCGGCCGACTATTTTATATTTATCTATATTTCACCCATTCCCGTTGACCTTTCAATTTTAACGTTTTAGGAACATACTCGAAAATATGTTTTATATTCGAAAACGAAAATTTGTACTGTCGATCCCGTCTACCAATCAGCACAAGGAACTCGTATCGAAGCGTGAACACGACAAGCAAAGTAATTAGTATGATAACGTTACGGTAATCGCGCGTGGTAGCAAACATATCGCAGTCGTGCGTGATATCCGTAGCCGCGTACGTCGGCCGTTTCTTTGAGGAGCTACGGATTACCTTGAACCTCGTTCGGTTAACAATTAAATACTTCTAATTAAGGTCGTGATGTATCTTTCGCGCGATTATTCAAATAATTTTCGTAATTTAATTATTGAAACGTACCTCGCGCGGCATTTCTCGTCTTTATTACTTTGCAATAAAGATTGTCGTTTGGTTATTCACGATCGATCGAATTATAATTCTCATAATTCCACGTAACAATAGACACTTTTATTTATACTCTTATTATTTATTTAATTTATTCGCGATCACTCATGTAAATACTTCACTTGAAGAGACATTTGATATTTATATATTTATACATGCGTATACATATATACGTACATATATAAAAATAAATAAATATATACACACACACATATAAGCGCACATAAAGGAAAAAAAACTAAATTGCATATAAAATTTTTAACATTAAATTTCATGAGATTAAATTGTTATCTTCGCAATTAATGTATCCTGCAAAGAACAAAATGTTTCTCGTATGTGTAACCGTGGGTATTGTATTACTGGCTTCTACTAAATACCGCAAGAACGTATTCGATAGCGTCAAAAACATATATCGAAGCATCAAGAGCAAAAGCTACAAACAAGAGACCAAGAGAAAGGACATTAACATCGCAACAGACAAAATTATTTTGGCAGATACTCCGGAAAAATGTGATTACGCCGTTCAGCGTATTCGCTGGTAAGTTGGGTAGACTGTCTATATTTTGATTATGGGTGTCAAGTACACACCAATGTTGTATTTACATTTTTTTTGAGATGTACATTCCACGCAGATTCAGAATGGCAGCTATGTTTGTACTTCTGTCTCCAAATGATTTCTTACGTTAACTATTGTACAGAAGTATTACATGATTGCGTAAGTTCGTGCCCGTTTTGAAAATAAAATTTGATCTATTCTTTTCTACAATTAGAAAGTTATGCATAAACTTATGCAATCATCTGATATTATTTATTCTTATAATTCTAAGTAAACATTATTACGTTGAAGCAATTTGTCCAATGATGTATTGGGCATTGACTGTGAATGGGCCAGCGAAGGACCCATTTCTCTGCTCCAGCTTGCTACGTTTAACGGAGTATGCGGTCTATTTCGTATTGGGAAAATTGGATATGTTCCTCAAAAATTAAAAGTAAGACGCTTTGATTCAAATTCGCTAAATATAAGGCTTAACAGATATAAACGCGGGACTATTTTTTAGGAATTGCTGGCGAGCAAGCACATACTTAAAGTTGGAGTTGCTTCGTATGAAGATGGTCAGAAGATAACAGCAGATTATGGATGTAGAGTTTGCGGTACTCTGGATGTAAGGTCATTGGCAGAACGCTCGAGGTTACCAAGTCTGAAGAGCTTGGCTGCGATGAGTTTAGAATATTTAGACGTAGAAATGGATAAATTGATAGAAGTAAGATGTGGCAATTGGAATGCTGACACTCTTACAGACGAACAAGTAGCGTACGCTGCTTGTGATGCATTTGCGTCTGTTCTTATTTATGACCAGGTAATGTAATAATTAGACTGCAAATGTTTATGCATTTTCCAATTTTTGTAGACGAATTTTAAAAAAGTGAAATGGAATCAAATTCTATCTTCAATGGAAACAGTTAGTAGATCCAAAACAAATAAAAATTGTACAAAATTCTGTTGAATTTTATATTCTATTCGTTTTTGAAGATTTTTATAAACCATAAATGCATAAAGACCTGCAGTCTAGTAATAATCTTATGAAGGAGATTCGCTGTGATAATGAAATTGTCTTACATGTTTTAGATCGTGAAAAGAATAAAGGAAAAATACTCTTTGTGGGAAAATTTCGTAAACTATATAAAATGTGTGTGTAATAAAAACATAAATACTCAATTTTATTATATACCAAATGCTATAATCGACACGAGGTAACAATTCTCATTCCTTGTTCTAGATGTAATAACGAATCAAGAATGATTTAACCATAAACTCTTTGTTTTAGGTTCAAGGTTCAGCAAACACACGCAAATGTTAATCAAAAGAACATTAAAAACAGTAAACCCGATGCGCTTCAGCAAGGCTCGGAACCTAATGATATCATTGTACGTACGAGCAGTATACCTACAAGAAATAAACCGCTTTATCACAATTGTTATTTGCAAGCACCGGATGGAGAGATATTGTGTACGTGTGATCGTAAGAAAGCGGAATGGTACATTAGCAAAGGATTGGGAGAATTGGTTCAACAGGAACCGTTCACTGTGAAATTGACATTTGAACCTTCCGGTCGTGCTTTGGGAGAGGTAGGAAAATACTATACGCAGATCAAGGTCAATCAATGCGTGGTGTGCGGAAGTATGGAGAATTTCATTAGAAAAAGCGTAGTGCCTAGAGAGTATCGTAAATACTTCCCATGTAAGTTATCGAAATTGTAAGTGAATTCGACATCAGTGAACGAAGTGGTAAAATTTGTTAAATATGTTTCAGTGGTGATGAAAGCGCACCAGTCTCATGATATATTATTGTTATGTCCGATATGTCATGAGATAAGCAACTGTCATGATCTGCAGCTCAGAAGAAAGCTGGCAGACATATGCGACGCACCTCTGGCTGGTCCGCTGACGCACATACGCAACAAATACATAAACAATTGCAGAAAACTGCATTCGGCCATTAAAGCGTTAACAGAAAAAGCTACGTTACCCGACGTACGACGCAAGGAATTAGAACATTATATTTTAGAATGTACCGGTCAATCGCAGGTCACGCCGTTTTTCCTTGATGTGTTGACTAAAGAGTTGAAGAATGATATGATCTCGGTATCCAACAATGACCAGTCCCAATGTCAACCCCATGGTTTGAAGGTACGAACGACAAGTTCAGGTCTCAAAGTTTTATTAATAAACAATCGCAATCTTATTATTAGACTCCGAATCTTTATGTAAAATAAAAAGTTCGTGCATTAATTGCAAAACACAGGAGCTAAATATGAACTTATATTTTTCACTCATAATTTTAATTTAATGAAAATTATATATATTAATACTCCTAAAGTTTTCTAATCTTTGCACTGTTTTAAATTGCTCCCACCAATTTTTGTCACAAATGTATAAAATCCGGAGTCTACTTATTATACATTCTTGTCTATATAGGTGGTTCAGTACTTCGAAAAAAGGGAGGGTGGCTTGATAGAATTGGAACGTATATGGAGAGAACATTTCCTTCTAACTATGAAACCAAAACATTTGCCTAGTCTGTGGTCCGTTTCTCACAATCAGGAGAGGCTAATTATTCGTCAATCACAGAACAGAATCGAGCCGAAAGACGCAATGGCAGCGGGCTTGAAGTACTGAACTTTTTAGTATTATGTAACGAAAAGGACTCGTATATGAGCGAGTACTTGTATATTAGAATACCGTCACACGAACCAATGTGTCTCTTAACATGCATTTATGTACATATATATTTATATTATTTATATACATACATCTACGTACAACGTCTATCAATGCTTTCTCATTTCTCACCTACTTTTCTGTGTCGAAAATAATAATACGCGGAGATGAGAAACCTTTCGAAGCTCCTACTTACAATAAGATATCTGTCTTTATTTTAATATTTTAATAGTTAACAAAATACAGTCTGTGCAATCTCGTTTGATAGCATATTTTGTACTATTTATTTATAATTAAAATATAGGTAATTAGTTATAATATGACTATATACAGAGATTTCGGAGAGATACGGCAATTAAATTTGGACTACGAAAGCAGATAAATTAAGGTTGTTTGGTTGTTTCTTGATGCGTAGAATTTGTCTTGGGTGGAGGTACAGTCGTGTTTTTCAGCTCTTCGTCTATACGTTCTTTAGCACGTACGATTTTCGATTGAATGTAAAACGAACCACCCTTGGATCTGTCGTTAACATCCATGAGATACTTATAGTTACGCTCGACAACGTCTGCCTGGTCTATACTATCAACATTAAGAATACGTAACGCTTCGTCCAAAGTAATTCCAGCTTTAGAATCAGCAGCTACATGTTGAGCGCCTCTGGTTCCTCCGCCAGCTCTGCGCGCAGCTTCCTGACTTGCTGCGATTTCTTGTCGTAGCGCGCGAGCGAAAGCTTTGCCTACGACCCGCGTGCCCATAACTATCACCTGTATCAAGTACTTCGCCATAACCTCTTCTTTCAGGTTAGGAAGAGCTGTTGATACGATCCTTCACGTATACTTTCTCTATGCACATTTACGCCTGAAAAATCATTTGTTCTTAGAACATTCATTTGACAGAACCTTTAGACCATGACACTACCTCACCTTAAAACTTTACAGACGTACTTTCGTGCATTACACCATGCAACGTGTGTTTGCGGCATTTCCGGACGTGATTGCACGATGTCCCCAAATCCCCCAACATACACCGTATGATATACGATGTGCCTACATAACCTATAACCTAAATACTTATTGTTAGAAATGTATTAGAGTGTTCATGTCGTACCAAATTTTCAATAGAAACGTATATACACTATACACGACCACTCAAAAGTACCCGGATCCGGACACTTGCGAAATGTGTAATAGCAACGCATGCTTCCAAAATAGTGACTAAAATCGATCTTTATGACTTTATAAATGAAAATAAATTCTATTGTGCCATGATACCACAATACACATAATAATAATTACAAGTGACAAAATTGTTCTAAATATTTTTGTAGAGAAAAAGGAAGTGTCCGGATACTTTTGAGCAGTAGTGTATGTATTTATATAGGTATGCTATTCCGAAAATGTCCGCAATTCGAAAGGTTTTCACTAAATATATGATACAAGAGAGTTTTATCAGCAATTTATTTTTTACATTTAATTTATAATTATATCGTACAATTATTTGTTTCTCTGTCGACGAATCGTCAAAGAATGTCTGTCAAGTTAACATTTTGTATTATGGCTTCTGACAGTCACGTTTACAAAAATGAATTATCTCTTGAATCGTTTTAATTGTTCTTAGTTTTATTAATCGGTAACATTATATGTACAGTTTGTTGGTCAATTTTAATACGAAGTCAAATAGAATCTGCCCCTTTGAACTTTTTTTTTCATAAAATAGAATAGAAATAGTCGTTACTCTATTAATGCACTTTGAATATTAAATACATTCTCAGGCAGGTATCGGTTGTCTATTAAAGTATTTCAGTGCATTAGTTGCAGAAGTAAGTACTAGATTATATACAGGATGAGTTAGATTCACTAAATTTGTATTTTGCAATCCGATAATTAAAGGCCGTGGAGAATTTTGGGCAATCGATAATCCACTGAGACCATAACATGTGTGGTACATATCTGAGATTCTAAAATAGATAGAGATATTTAAATAAACGTTTTGGTACAATGCTTATTGCATTGAACCGTAACAGTAGAATTTTCATACTTCTCAGGCTTATCCAAAAGACCGCCGTAAGGATGCTGGCAGCAAATTAATAAATATTCTTGTAAGGCCTCTTGGTTGAACAACCAGTAGTTAGAATTGAACACTTTTCTCTGTTTTGTTAAAATCGCGTGTATCAATGATAGAGCTCCACCTTGCCAGAAGGAATAGCAACCGTCTACTACTTTATTCGGCCGTCCTTGAAATCCGCCCTCCAGTCGCATTTGTCTGTTCACTGTCCATCTCTAACGGAATATAATATCGAAAAAATTAAGAAAAATTAGTACACTATATAAATGCATAGAATCCATTGTTTAGTCATTATGCTTTAAGAGGGTGGACTCGTTTCCAGGATTGCAAGGGTATTCGGCAGCATGTAGCTGTCGCAGTTTATACTTCCTAATAATACAAATTACGCCTCGTAAACGTAAAAATAGGACTTTTGAGGGAAACTGCGGCCTAGATTGATCTATTATCTAGCGCTTTTGACTACTGAAAAACTTCATCTTTGCATTATCAAGAAATTGCAATCCTGGAACGAGACTATCCCCTTAAGGTATTCTATATTACCAGCAACGACTTTAAATGACAAAAATCAGTTTTCCCAAGAAGTACAAGGGATGCTAGCCCGCAATACGTGTATCCGCCGTGGGCTTCCATGCCAGGACAACCTCCGATACCACCTTCCCAAGTCTGACATTTAGCTATCCAGTCCTCGGATCCTTTGAACATTTCAGGAGTATACACGTTTGTCAATTTTGCTACAGTGAGCGCACAGTATATACCCCTAAGGTCTACTTCCCCGTCGACGTGTAAACTGAAAGAACCGTCTTCGCCGTGTAGAGACGTTAAAAAACGTTGAAGCGCTTTCCTACAATCAATTTAGACAATTTCGGTTTACAGAATCATTTTGGTACAGATAAACGTGTCTTTCCACAATGTATTTCCTTATACCTATCAATTACTTGATACGCTTCATGAGTGCCGATGATACATAACGCGTTTACCGCCGCGTAAGTAGTGGCCAAATGAGGATATTGCCCTGGACCTCCCCCGAATCCTCCTTCCGGCGACTGACATTTAGCTAAGAAACCAACGATTCTAGAATGCTCTTCGTCGTCTAAACGATATCCTAAGATTTGAAGAGAATGTAAGATCCAGTAACACAACCATGGTCTGCTACAATCCAAAGACTAAACAGTAAAGCGTATACATGAGTATGGATGACAAATAGGAAAGTAGTAAATAGAACTAAACGAAGAACACTTACTTGGAAAGTTACATCTAGATTGGTTATCAACATCTTTAATTTCTTTAAATGTTTCTGTGTCATTAAAGTAGGCATATGACTTAATTTGTAAAATTTAAGTATACTATTCTCCACTCTTTCCTGCAAATAAAATTCAGACAAATATGTAGATATATATATCCCTTTGCACTTGGAGATATTTTAACCGAAAAAATTAAACATTTCTTCTTAACTAGAATATTTCCATTCTCAATGATTTTTTAAATTTGGTGGGTACTTAAATGTTTAACAATTGATTAGTAGACTTCGGATCTTTATGCAAAAGTTTGTGCATCAATTGCAAGACACAGGAGCTAAATATAAATTTATATTTTCCACTAACAATTTTAATGTAGTAAAAATATGTTGATACTCTCAAAGTCTTTGAATCTTTTAACTATTTTAAATTGCATCTAGTCGTGTTTGTCATAAATGCATAAAATCCGGTGTCTATTGATTAGATACCTACATATCTAATAATGTAAACAATGTTTTAAATAATGGTACAGAAATTTTTAGTGGCGCCTCAAAGTCGCCACTCGAGTGCTAAGGATTAAATATACTAAATAGATAATAAGGAAAAATGTACCTGATCAACCGATGTTTCGGTTTTGTGATCTTCGTCATCCTGTTTTTGTTCTAACACTTCGGCGTAACTTCTAATACAAGGTTCATCGAGTTCATTGAACATTGAATCCCACATAATCTATCGAACGCACCGATACGTCGTATCAAACTGGATAGTAGAAAATTATGTGTTCGAATTGGAGAAGACAGGGCTATGAAATTGATTAAATTTCACAGTAACTGTATAGTATTCATAGTGAACGTGCAGTAATTACTTAGTACAGTAATTAGAAGGGTTAAAAGTTCCGTGACACTAACTAAAATGTATATTATAGAGATAGTTTGAAAAGAACTGTGCGTGAATAACCTTACTTAGTTACTCTGCACAATTTGTCAAAATACGTAACAACATATAGTTGTCTACTCCACTCTGATCATGATAATCTGAGAGTCGCCAGCACTGATATATACATACTATGGACATGGATGCGGCCTGATATATATCAGTGGTCGCCAGACCTCTCTTATATCGCTATAATCAATGGCATTCGAATCTCTCTAGGAATTAGGGATAATGTGAACAGAGAGGATACCTTTCTAACGTGAATTGCTACTTTTCGAATCGTTTCCGATCACTCCTAATTCGATCACGTTCATTCCCAATCACGGTGATTTTTCACAGTGATTCGTGTTGTTCGTGATCGCTTCTGATTGGCGGAGAGCATAACTGTTTTTCGCACAAGTCACAGAGCCATAACTTGACAAAATTGCGAGTTATATCGCGTTTTTGTCAAATTTATCAGATTTGTAAGACGTTTCTTGAACTATCATTTGCGTTTCCTATGAATTGGTATGTTGTAAAACTTTATACATAGCATATACATATACATGTAAGCACATAAAAGAAATTGTCTGCACTTTTGCGATTTCGAAATCGAGAGGAAGAACCAATTTCTTTTGAAATAAGGTACAGAAAAGAATTATCATTAAATGAAGTAAAGTGTTATATACAGAAAATATATGTATTCAAAATTCACATTATCTTTGTAGATAATTACTTGCCTAGGTCTCTCCTTGTCGGATACCTCTTTGCTCGTCATGTTTCGCGCGTACGTACCAGGAGTTCAGAATGCGCGCAAAAAAACAGGTGGCACGAGAATTGGTCATTCTGTCCTTGTCTTACACGATGGAAGGATAGGGTGAGGGTAAAATCTACAAAATGACATCGATCGATTCGTAGACCGAATTAAAACAGAATTAAACATAGATAAATTAGAAAAACGTTCTTTCTTCTTTTTTTCAATTTTTATTTCCTATTCTAACTTATCGATAGTTTTCCAGCGCAGCGCCGCGTTATCTATCGACGCAAGTATAGAACTATTTGGTAAGTAGCTTGAACGCTTTGCCGTAGACGGCGCCACCGGTGTGTTGGCCATTGAAATTTTTCCAATTCGATTTCGATGAGAAGAACAATTAACTTGGAGCCAATGGAGCTTCCGAAGATATGTAAGTATTGATCTAGAAGATTTTTAATTAGAATCTTCGTGGAATTAAATATTCTGTTCGATGATAGAAATAGTGCAGAGTATTGACAAATTGGAATTTCCTCGTGGAACGATGCACAAGAATTTGTCGATATATGTAGTACAAGTATTAAAGTTGATCCCGTCGCTGGGACCCAGCAACAAGCAACCAGCTGAAAATATCGCAGTCGCTGGCCGGTCCGTAAGCAAACATCCGTGAGGTCAGTCCACCGAGTACCGATGAAATTAGCTGGAGCAAGAGAGCAACAGAAGAAGCGGCAGTCAGTAAATATGGCATAAGAGAACGAGGGGAATAGCGTCCGTATTATGTGCGAGGATCTGACGCGACGTTTCTCTACACAGCGTGCTAAAATTGACTTGCTCCGGGAACCAGTCGCTTAATCGAAAGACTGTGTACAGTGTACAGTCTATTCGTTCCGCAAAAGGTACGCAAAAGGTTTCCAGCAAATTTTTGTACGGCTTCTAGATGAATTTAAGAGAAAATATTAGGTTGCAAAGGATGAAATGGAGAAAAGAAGAAAGTGTAAGTCGAACGAGCTACCGAGCGAAATGATGTAGGATAAATGTACCTATTACCGCGAGTGTACGTTTTATTACTCTGAATAAATTTGTACAATTCAATGAGAATGTATTCTCGTTGGCGAGGCAAACAAAATGGTCAATAATTCTCATATTTTAAAATTAATAAAACAATTATTTGTTATTGTACTCAAAATTTATCTAAATTAATGCCTAAATAGATAGTAGTTTGTTTCCCTATTCTAATCCGCAGTTATGGGTACGCAGTTATTATGGTACATGGCTCTTTTTCGTCCGCAGTATTACGTGTACAAAATGTTATCGATTCTATTTTTTAATATTTTCTTCTGTTGTATTAGGTTTTGAGGGCCACTAATTTTTGTTTGTATTCAGAACACATCATTCTTCCATAAAATTCGATCGATTGAAATAAAGTACCCTCGTAGCATGACACCGCAGTAATAGGCACATTTACCCTAGCGCGAAGAATATAGAGACACGAGAACGGCAGGAACCGCGCTAAAAATACACTGGAACTTTCTGCAACACGATGAAAAACAGTTGGCATTCTAGCAAAGACCTTTCTTTAAATTCATAGAGGAAGGTCCGACACGTCTGCCCGACGACAGCGTATCCTCAAGCTCGAAAATAGATCGTAGCATAGTTTTCCACGGCTGTTAATACGCGGGGTGTATCATACATACTACATACATATAATAGTTGCACCAACGAGCAAACCGACCGCAACATCGTTTGGCCACGGATAATAATTAAACGTTTCTAAACACCCGAGCGGAAGGTGTCCTAGCTCGGGAGATTCCGAGGTGCAGGGTTGAGCGTTTGATGCAACCGGTCCAGCGCGCCAAACTTTGCAACGTCCAAGGCCATCATAATAATGTTCTCCCTTCATCTCGCGAGCACGTTTATCCGAATTCCACAGAGAGATCATTTTGATCCCCGATTATTACGCTGTCGATCGATGAAATATCGCGGTAAACATCGAGAGTAGCCTCGCGGAGGATTGTCGAGAGTTTGCTTAACCCTCATCCGTCCCTCGTGTCAATTTTATACAATTTTTCCGAAATAAATTATGTTATTTCTAGGTAAATTTTCGCAAAACTTCGTGACTTTTCTTCGTGAAAACCCTAAGATGTAAAACGTTAACTCATCAATTTGAATGAAAAAACATCGATAAATAACTGTTCACCTTGTTACTTTATCGATCTTTTACCACTGTGTCAATTTGACGCCGAGGTACAGATTCAGTTCGTAAAACGAGGGATTGCGAGAGTTGTCGTCGGCTCGATCGCGTTCAAATATCAAAGATTTGTTGATAGAGACCTGGCTCGCTTTTTTTATAGTAAGGTGGTTGCAATGATCGAAGACATGTGTCGCAAGATGTCGTCGTGGGACATATCGGTCCTTTGGTCTAGCACAGAGGTGGCCGTGAAATCGGCTACGTCGGCCATTCTAAAATCGTGCCAGAATTTCTTGCCAAATTTAATTGGAGCTCCGCTGTGTCTAGCGTCTGTGGGACAGTATCGCGAGAATATATATTTTTTCTTTCCTTAAAAATCGATTGAGGTAAAGGCACCAGTAATTGACCTCGTATCAGTAGTTGGCCATTTCTCAAAAATGTTTCAAAAATTTAAAAAAATGTCTCTAGAATTTGTATAACGAATTACGATGTAAGAAGCTCAAGCAGCATTTTCACGCATAGAGTCTCTCTATTTAATAAAGGATAAAAGGCATTTACTATTATTTCGCTTGTAATTCTGTTTGTACTTAATTACGCTTGTTCGAACGACTGTAACTCTTTTTACGACTAGGATTGTAGGTAAATTAGTGTCGTACATTTTACTTTGATCCATTCGTCGAACGAATAATCGATCGATCGACGAAAGTTCTACGATAACTGGAGTCTCGTCGAATCAACATAGGGTGGGTGACGAGTGGAAAATTACCGTTTATCAGCTCGAAACTAAAGCACGATCTGGTTTTCCAGATCATCGACGATTCAATTATAGAAACGCGAACGTGTTCGTGTTCCCGGCTCACGGGTGGATTAATATCGCGAATTCGCTCGAACTTTCGTCGTTTATCGCGTCACGATTTATCGGTTGACAACGTTCGAAAGTATTCAGCAAATATCGTGTGTTCCACGATAACAAAAGTACTCGACGCTTCTCTCCACGAATTCCCGAAAGGGAATCGCCGCGCTGTGCCTCGCGCCGCGCTGCTCATTAGAGTGGCTCATATTTTCGACATTGAAATTATTTTCCTGTTCAACAGGACTGTTCCAAATCTGTGTAAAGTTTGAAGAATCAAAAAGAAAAACGGAAATCGAGAGTGTGCAACTGGAAATTGTCCGAGCTGCCTTCCTGTTTCAGCTAGCGACGATAAATCTCGAAACGATTTGTTTGTATACGTGTCGTTTCAGGCAATCGTTACGTCGTGCACGTGCAGACGCGTTGCGTCAACGACTCACGTAAGAACATCTAAACGGTAATGATTCGTTCGTTTACAGGTTACTTGCACCTTCTGTCGCGATGCAAACTAACGTCGGACACGCGAGCGAGTCTGGTTCTCGTGCGGATTAAGTGAATTAAGCCAATCAAGCGGATAATATCGTTAAGGGGGTAGACTCGTTTCCAGGATTGCCAGGGTGCGGGATTCGCCTTTTCATTTCTCGATAATGCAAAGACGGGATTTTTCTAGGTCGCAGTTGCCCTCAAAAGTCCTCTTTTTACGTTTACGAGGCGTAATTTGCATTATTCGGCAGCATGTAGCTGTCGCAGCTTTATGCATCCGAATAATGCAAATTACGCCTCCCATATATAGATATATACATATACATTAGTAACCAAATTTAGAGAAGTGTCGAATTTCGGCCATTTGTCCGCTCAGTGCGTTGCTGAAAAGATTTACATTCGCCGAGGCGTGAGACGAAACAAAGACAGAGGCAAAAGCAAAAGCCGAAGTCGAAGCAGAAACGGAAAGAGAAGAAGGACGAGCAGGTGGAGGAGGAGGAGGAGGAGTAAAAACGAAAAACTCGCGACAAGAGGAACAATTCGAGCAGCGTCGATGTACCCGTCGTGTATTTCGGTCCCAGCGAGCGGCTGGGCCCTCCGAGAAGTTTACGGTCTCCCTGTCTTAGCGAAATTCCACGCTAAATTTAATCCACGCCAAACCACTAGATAATTGTGCTTTTGCGTAAGAGATAGCGCGTCTCTTGAAATAATGGATCGACCGTATGCGCGCGTTACAGTTATTCTCGAACTTTCCTTCAAGATAATACCTCCGGGACTCTTAGGACTTGTACTCGTTAGCCGATCAAATGAAATCAAAATTCTTCTTTATGAAAGTCTAGTCCCTTCCATGCGACGAGACGATGTCGTTGACAGGGATAGACGAGCGTAGAAGTACAGAGCGCCAAGTTCATGTAGATGTTTCTTCGGTTGTATCGACGCGGTAACGAACGGCTTAATGAGGAACGATGTCAATCCGTTCGCGGAGGAGCTTGTTCAGGATTTGCTGAATGACGCTTAATTGTTCCGCTAGCAAATTGCATTGGCCACGTATCAACTCGATCTCTGCAATTGAACTTGCTTTTGCGGGACGATGTTCGTGCCGCGTTTTACACGACCGTGCACGATGAGACTGCGACGTTTCTTTTTTCGCGGTTTTCTCCTGTATAACGTATAGACAGCGGATTCGACGCGCTTATGACAAAAATGTGTTGGTGTTATTGAAAACAGTTATATTATTTCCAACCTGTTAAACATATTAAGAGAGAAAATAAATTTCTACTTCACTCCTGGTTGTTGCAATTCGTGTAGAAAATGTTTATTTTGCATGAACATCCGAATGTCTAATAACGAATATACATAGCATTATAGCTTCCTGTATAATAAATATAGCAAAATTATCGGCGTGTCCGGTGCTGTATGAAATTTCGATAATTTCCGACGCGATAGAAATGTTTGCACGCTATCTCTTCGACCAGATAACATCGATGCCACGATGAAACTTTTACGCGACGATTATTGCGCGTACAACGGTAGAAACTTGTCGATTCTCGAAGCTCGATCGGCTCCTGGATAAGGTCTTTCGTTAACATAGATAGTTTAGTTCCGTGATACAGGCTCGTTCGGTTGTTTCTCGATCGTTACGACATTAACGGTGCAATTAACAAACGCGACAGGTTGAGGCGATATTAGACAACTGTCGGGAAGGAGTCGGAACTTTGCGGATAACCCGGTAGATCGTTCGACAAGGGAGTCGCGATGCATGAACGACAAAATCTATAAATCATCGCGGGAGATTACGGCGGGGGCGGGGGCCGAGCGGAATGATCGATAAGGAAACGTTTAGACGTGGATGTTTTCGAAGGTGTCCGGGGATGCCGGGCGGATAAAGTTGGCACGTTGGCCACCCGCCGGTTTCCACGGAAAACAAGTACATATATCTGGCAGAGCCGTCACCGAGCATTATGTAATGCGCGACGCAAGCAAGGTGGCCGTCAACCGGGACCACCGATTGAGCGGAGGAAGCGAAGATGAACAACCGCCGAAATTACGAAACCACGGAACCACCTTGTACGCCGTCGGTGGTTAGTGTTCGGTGCTCGATCATCGGGACATTGACATTGAGATCGATTCTTCGAACAATAGCTAAGGAAAGTCTCTCCTTTATCGAAAGCTTCGTCTCAACCCTTACCACTCGAAGCTATTTTAAGGGCCAAACATTAAACCGTATAATGCAGCTGTTTCCATTACTATTTGCATTCCGATTGGAACATGAAATAACGCATTCGAAGAAGCTCGGCAAATTTATAGTTCAAGGCAGGGATTGAAAACAGTTATGATATCGTTACCGGTTCTTGAAACAATCACGAGAAAATGTTATAACTGTTATGAGAACATCGCGGTCTTGGCTTATATCGAAATTCTAAAATAGATAGAAATATTTACTGCAACTGTAACAGTAGCATTTTCATACTTGTCAAGCTTATCCAAAAGACCGCCGTAAGGATGCTGACAGCAAATTAATAAATATTCTTGTAAGGTCTCCCCTTCTTGAGGGGATGAAATTAGTGTAATACTTCGTACAATACCTAGATGTTTAGTAATCGATTAGATACTTGGATTAGATATTTTGAATAATGGTTTAAGGGTTAAAAAGGTAACAGGAGAATCAGAAACGTTGAAATCAATAACAGACGTATGAATTGAGTTGGCGTTTTTACGGTTTCGGAACGTCGCGCTTGTCGTCGCGACCATCTGGGAAACTGGACGACAAATATTTGCCGTGCTCGTGCCGCGGCCACGATGCTGGTCACGCGATAAAATCGCTGGTCTCCAGCCAGTTAAGCCGTTCATTTAATACGCTTATTGTGGTATTTAAAGCGGTTGTTTCAGAGGCTGCGATCTCCGGGTGATAATTTTCTCGTTTGCCGGGCCGAGACGCGACGCGCGAAATCCTCTTGGAATGCTCGCTCGCGAGGCCTGTCCCCTGCTCCCCGATCTCCATGGTTTGCACGTGATACTCCGAAGCCGTTGGATCGTGTTCCTAGAAGTCCAAAAAAAGCTCTATCTCTTCCGCGAGCCACCGAATGATTTTTCGAAAGCTCTCTGATCGAAAAATTTTAGCGGCGGCCGCGCGCGAGCACGCTCGTCGATAACGATAAATATCGTTCGAGTAGCAATAAGCGGATCCTTTGATCCGATTCAGTACGTTCGCCGTGGTTGCTCGTAAACTCGGAGTGCGCCGGGAAGAATATAAAACAGACGGGCGATGTTAAAAATAACAAACAAGCGTGGAAAAGTCATTTCTCCCGGCCATTGGCACAAGCGTCGCTCGTTTGGTTGATGCCAGCCAGCCCGTACCTCGTTACGTAACCGGGAACCGCGGCGAAACGGAACGAGCTTTCGTCGATATTTTCGATTTCGATACCGTGCTTTCGTTACACACACCCATTGTTTATGTCTGCCGTGCGAATAAGCCCGATAAATTGCGCGCGCCTCCTCTGCACGCGGCACGGATTCTTCGCGGACGGATCGATTCCCGAACGTGTCCGCTACCGATCAGCGTTTGCTCGGTTGCCATTCGTCGGGACTCTTCGAATGACATTAGCGACACGCAGTGGACGAGAACTGGAAAAATATCGAGAGGTCTGCGACACCGTTTCTGAACCCACGAAAAGATTTTAATCGACCAAACAAACCTTAGCAGATAGCACAAAAGCGTCTAAAAGACGTCTGTTGTTCGACATTGTTGTCGAATTCTTAAAGACAACTTTTTAGGACGTAAGACTTTCGGACCTAAAATGTACGTAAAGAAGATTGTATTTAAGATGTTGCGCGTTATCAGGGTATATCCAGCAAGTCAGGGACGACGTTCGTACATCAGACTGGCTCTGTGAAATTATTAGACACGATACACTTTCACACTTTCTCATTAATTTTCTAAAATTTGAACATGGCTATGGAAAATATCAAAGAATCTGAAGCACCGGCAGATCACAGCAACATCCCTAACACAATACAGTATATCCATCGTAGTGAAAGAGAATGAGTTAAAAGTTTTGGGCAAAGAGAGTACACATTTGTATGCAGCGAAAGAAATCGATGCTCCGTGGGATTCCAGGAGCGTTCGGTTCCTTGGAATTGGAACGTCCTGTAAAATAGCTGTGCTCGAGCAATCCCGTGCGCGAGAAAACGTTGTTCGGCATCGATGACAATGGTTTTCCAGTGGATCCGTGCTTCGATTACTGTTTGGAGGTGGAACGACCGTCGAGAGGGAGGCAATTAAACAGTTTGGAGAGAACGATCATTTCGGGCATTCCCATTGGTCTGATAGGGAAGGTGGGTATGTAGGCTTCGTATTGATCACCGCGTTGAGGCGACCTTTAACATCCCCTCTCCTTCATTACTTCCTCGGTTGGTTAGAGAGAGCGAGAGCGAGAGGGAGAGACAGAGAGAGAAAGAGACTCGGGAACAGAGAGAGAACGAGAAAAAGGGTGGGCCGTGAGGGGTGTCCTGACGCGACCTACAACAACCGGAGGCAGGCGCACAGCTGATTTCGTAACAGCCAGCCGACACTCCCGGAGTTCCACCGTTCTCCGGAAACGCTCAATGACCTATATATTCCTAGGAATTCGGGGAACGGCGCGAAACAGGACCGACTGCACGGAACTACCGATTTCAAGATGCACGGCGGCTCCCTCTGGAACAACCCTCCTTCCAGACTCGGAACTGCGTTCGAACTCGTTCCACCCTTAACCCCTTGCCGTTACATTTTTTTACAGTCAGAGTCGTGTCGAGTTACAATTAAATTACTTGACGAATTATAATCACATTGTATTCAATGATGTATTTCGTGATTCGAAATTCAGTCGCTTCGTTCAATTAATTTGTAATTCTCTCTTCTTTGCAATCGAAATTTTTGCAATTGAAATGCAATTACAAAGTACGGTGTGATTATGAATTGTACATGTATAACAAGAATAAGAGGTGGAAATAGGAGAAGATTAGTATCAACGATGAACGATGATATTCATAAATTCATACTGTGTGATCAATAGTCTGCGGATCTTTATGCATTCATGGCTCCTGAAAATTGTCAAAAACTGTACGATTTTGATTTGTCGTCGAAGCACAAAGACTGCTACCACTGAAAATCAGATTTCACATGATCCCACTTTCTTATGATTCGCCTAGAAAAATTAACAATTGCATAAACATGTAGCCGCTGATCCCGGCAAATTTATCCGCCAAAGCCTAGTTGTTTAGTAGACTGCTTGAAATCGGGTGGAGCCTGTGCGAGCCAGGAAAGATAACGTGATAACGGGCAATATGATTCGGAGATCAGACCGGTCTTGTTATCGGCACGGTATCGTTTTTAAGGTCTCGCGAAGCATCGACGGCCGACAGAATTAAACGAATAAGTACTTCGAAAGCAGATTACGTCTTTCCGCGTGCATACATATGTATACAGTCGCGTGCCACGATCGACAAACGGGAAAGACGAAACACGAAAGACGACGCGACGCTCTACGTGAGCTACGTCACGATCCAACGAAGAACCTCAGGTGTGAATATGGCGTCCGTTATTTATAGATCGCTGCACGTCCGCGCTTTTCACACTTGTACAGTCTCTGTCTCCCGATAAACACAAATAAATCTACATCCGAAACCCTGAGAGAATAGATTGCGATTGTATACCAACGTCATTTCATTCTGCATATCTAGATACACACCCGGCTTCCTGTTTTTCACACAAAATATTACACAAAATCTCATCCTACAAACTCTGTCTCATCCTTCGACGTCACCTTCAAAACTCTGACCTTATCATTCTAGCCCTTAGAATTCCTAAACCCCCACCATTCAAGTTAGAACCGGTTTTCCCTCGACAGGATAGATTCCCTGCTCTACTGCATATTCGGCTAATTTACAATACATCGTCAAAGCGTTTTCGACCAAGTTCCGTTGCATCTTGCAAATAAAATACGAACTAACGGAATACAACAATCGGTAGCTCGTTTGTAAAAATGACTCGAGCGTCGAACGAATTCTTCCTTGCCCGGAAGAAAACGGGCAAAACTTCCAGACAGGAAGCTTCCATCCAATTAATGAAGTTTCATCAATCGCATCACGCATATTTGCATAAATAATCCGTGGTCTCTATTAATTACGAGGGCCTGTCGGATCGTTGAACTCGAGCGGGGCCTTCGCTGGCCTCGATTTATCTTGTACACCTTCCGTACGTGTATGCATATAGTATTAATTTTTTCGATCGATTCGAGAATGATCTAATTACGCTATAACTCGCAACAACAGTTGGTTCGAATACGATGGAAAAAAGAGAATAATGGACACCGTTCTCGTTATGGTTTTCTGGTTGTACGCGACGATCGATTGATTCTTCCATCGACGGTTCTTTGTTTCGAGGTCGTTGACGTCCGATCGCGTTACCAGATCGTTTATCGATCGCGCGCGTATCGTCTCGTAACATCGATTGAAAAACGCGACAAATATTTTACATAACTTCTCGGCCGCGTCCGAAGGACAAAGAGTGAATGCTGCTTCGACATAATGTCGTAGACACAAAAGGTACATAACTATCCATTGTATAATTTGAATACAAAAAGGTTTCTTATTCTAGTAGCAACGTCACGGTATACTACCGTCCAACCCTTGCGACGCTGTCGCGACGAGGTAATCGTTACTTTCGTATTATCTAGAGGCTTGGCATCATTCTTAACATTTACTGCTTTTGCAGTATGCAAAGATACGTGATATCGTTGTGACGTAGCTTGTATCGGCTTGTCCGATTACGTATGAATTTGCTATGAATTTGGCGAGGATGCACATACATATGTTGTATATTAAGAACGAGACACCTCAATATTATTTACATAATTAAATTTGATCGTATTTAATGAAATACATACCGAGCTTGTGCATCGTCTTGTTCGATTATGTATGAATCCGCTATGAATTTGGCGAGGATGTACATATGTTGTATATTAAGAACGAGGTACCACAATATTATTTACATAATTAAATTTGACGAAGTACATACCAAGCTTGCATCGTCTTGTCCGATTACGTATGAATTTGCTATGAATTTGGTGAGGATGTACATATGTTGTATATTAAGAACGAGGTACCACAATATTATTTACATAATTAAATTTGACGAAGTACATACCAAGCTCGCATCGTCTTGTCCGATTACGTATGAATTTGCTATGAATTTGGTGAGGACGCACATAGGGGTTGTATATTCCAGAAAATATACATATATTACGAACAACCACTAAACATTGCTACATCGTTATCCGCAATATTTTTTACATGATTAAATTTAATCATATTTAATGAAGTATTAAATTGCATCCACAATATTATCCACAATATTTTTTACTTGATTAAATTTGATTGTATTTAATAAAGTACTAAACATTTAAGTATTGCATGAATAAATTGCATCGCGGTTCGATATGCATAAAATGAAAAAAAATCATATAGAACGTTTCCATTCTAGATTGAAATGAATGTTTGGTTTTCAAGTCGAAATAATTTCGAGTGCTGCATCATTACCCACGATATTTTTGACACGATTAAATTCGATCATATTTAATCAACTAGTAAATATTTAAGTATTGCACGAGTAAACTGCATCGCAGTTCGATATGCATAAAATGAAAAAAATCATGTAGAACGTTTCCATTCTAGATTGGAAGAAATTGGTTTTAAAGTCAAAATAATTCCGAGTGCTGCATCATTACCCACAATATTTTTTACACGATTAAAATCGATCATATTTAATAAATTACTAATTGTTCAAGTACTGCACGAGTGAACTGCATCTCAGTTCGATATGCATAAAATGGAAAAAATCATGTAGAACCTTTCCATCCTAGATTGGAAGAAACGTTTGGTTTTCAAGTCGAAATAATTCCAATTGCTGCATCATTATCCACAATATTTTCTACCCGATTAAATTCGATCATATTTAATAAAGTACACAAAAAATCATATACACAGAACGTGTCCATGTAAGTCGGAAGAAATGTTTGGTCGTCGAACGAATACAATCTGAAGTGCAATGGGTTTCATACAGATTCGTTCCGCTGTCCGGAACGAAGGTCCTTCGTAACCGTTTCGAGAACCGAGAATGCTATTTTTTGCGACCCTTAAGATTAAATCCCTTAGGATTTATCGGTTGCAGTGCGGGTTTCGTTATCGACCGAACAAAGACGCGGCGGGCCAGGGGTAATCGTTAAAATTAGGACGAAAGGAAAAAATAGTCGAGGCAGGAGCGCCAGGCAACAGCAGAATCCTCGTGGAAACAACGGAACAGAGGAACGTGGCTGGACCGCGGGCCGTATACTGTATACGACGTATACGTATACCGTCCCGGGGAGAGGAATAGAGGAACGAGGTGAACGGGGGGAGTATGTACAAAGGAGGGATGCGATTGGCGGAGGCAGAGAGGAGAGGTTCTCTCGGCTGTCGCGAGGCGAGTTGATTCCGCGCCACTTCGTTTCCGACTCGTGTCTACGTACGACGTGTCCGAGGACTAACGCAGAACATCATCCTTCGACTTTCCTTTGTCTACTAACGGTAAGCGACAGAATCTTTTTATCATCGTCGGAATACTTGTGTCCGCGAGATCCACGTTTTTTCCCCCCTCGAATTAACAAAATGGAACAGCCAGGCTTCGATTTTAAATTTCGTCCGTTATCCTCCTTCGTGGGAAATCGCCGAATCGATTCGCTTGCGAGAACCGGATCTCGAAAAGTGCACCCTTGCAGTTTCCATTGCATATTGCAATTCGAAATGCTCCTCGTTAGAAATCGTTCGACAGATTTGTTCGGCGAAGCCGGTCGATATTTTCGTGAGATTTTCACCTGGCGATTTCAATGTTGACAACTTACGGCCGACCGAGGAAATTTATGAAAATTTACAATGTCCGGCGAAGATTCTTTTTATTCGCTGCACCTTGCAGGTTAGGGGACATCGTGAACGCATAAGTTTCTACAGTTCGATCGTGGCGATGCGACCAGAAATCGAGAAACCGTTAGGCGTGTTCCTTCCTCGAACACTGCTAGCGAACGAAACGAATGTGTACGATGACTTTCGATAAGTCTCGATTGCCGGTGACTCGAACCGGCAGCAATTTTACGACTCCGTGCTGCGCTAGAGTTGCACAAGCGAGAGAAACGCCCGATTGTCGTACACCGCGTACTTGCGATATGAATCATAGCAGTGTCGATCGTTGATTATAACGCTCGCGAACGTGCACGGTCGATGGTGCCGGTTTTTAGGTTAGCTATCGTCCAGGTGCGTCCGTCCAACCAGGTGTCCGATCTAGAGATTCGACCACAATTATCTGCAATTTCTACCATTCGATTCTTATCGATATCGAAAGAATAATCTCGATCGCTTTCACTCGTTGGATCTTGTATGTTCATCTTTTCACACGATTTTTCGAAAATATTCTCACAGCAATAAACTGTGCTTTCTTTTCGTAATTCGCATTTCGTATACGATCGCGTGATCAACGAGGAAATCATTAAATTCGTAGTCAAATAGATAAAGAACAATAATTGGTAATAATTCCTGTAATTTCGTTTATAATAACCAAGCTATTCAAGCAAGATTCATGGCTGTCTCGGCAAAGACGATCGCGGAAATGGCGGTTACGGGTCACGTGATCGTGCATTTTAATGAATCGTTAACCTACGCTTTCAAAGGAGCTCGTAACCCGTGTAAAAAAGACACCACTTCTTTCGTGTGTCCCAAGGCCAAGAGTTCTTTCAAACGTTAAAAATACACCCCGCGTTTCATTCAAAGTATGTATCGATCTGGAATTTAAAAATACGCGATATTCAATTCCCGTTTGCTCGTTGTTCGAACGTAGCTCGAACCGCGTGTCACCTTGAAAGTAAAAAACGTCCCGTTGGCATCGGGCGTCATTCACGGATTTCGGCGTTACATCGTCGTCGTCGTTCTTCTTTTCGCAAGAAGCTTGAATCGTTTTTTCCCCTCCTTATTGATTTTAGCGTTGCACCGGCGAGACTGCCGTTACAATGTTTAGCTTGGCTATTCGCGGAAATATGTTTTCTAGCCCGACACAGAGACAAAGTTTCCGCCAGTTCGCTTTGTTCGACCAAATAATTTTTACAGGGGGTACGGTTGCGGACAACGAGTATTATTAGATCGTGGGCTTTATGCACCCGTAGCATGCACGATCGTCGGAAGCTCGCTACCAGAAAACCGATTGAATAGAAAAAAAGAAGAGAAATTGAATCCCGTCGAGACAAATTGTTCTTTCATTCGAATTCGTGCAGCGAATATCTGGATAGCCGTTCGCAGTCTAGTTGCTAGGTCGTTCGGAAAGTAATATTATTAGACTGCGAATTTTGTATACTTATGGTAAAAATGAGTAGGTGCGAATGAAAATAGTAAAAACATCGGAGGAATGAAAAACTACTGTGATATTGTTTTCAACCTAGTAACCATATTTTGAAAGAAAATCAATGTTAAATTTGCTCCACTTTATTACGATGCGGGTAGCAAATTTTTATCTTGCATAAGGATCCGCTGTCTATGTTATTATTAGACAGCGGATTTTATGCATTTCTGACAAAAATGAATAGACGTAATTTAAAACGGTGAAAACATTCGAGGTATTTAAGAATACTGTTATATCATTTCCGACCTGTTAAATGTATTAACGCATTACCGATCGGTAATTATTGCATAATTTTGAAAAATCTATGATACACGGCTAAACGCTTCTCAACGAAACCTTCAATAGCAACAGCAATTTTCATTGCGAACTAACAAGCCACCCTCAATAATTTCTATGCTTCCTTTTGGTGCAGCACAATTGTTGAAAATCCTGTTAATAGGCTTCCGGTAGGTAAAGTGTTACAAAAGAAAATCAATTTCTATTTCACTCCGGTTCGTTGCAATTCAGTCTATGTTATTATCCATTGAACTGATTCTCGATTAGCATAACAGAATGTCTCGGTCCGATTGGCTCATGAATACGATGGATTCAATTTCCGTCTCGCACGCTTCGCGGAAAAAGGAAAAATATAAAAGATTCGTTCGCGTCGCTCGTCTAGTTTCCGGTTCGTCCTGAAACGGCTGAAACTGTGTTACGCAATTTTCGTGACCGTCATTTTGGTTCACCTTGGATCGCGCGCGCGCGCGCAGAGACGTGTACAAGAGGAGGCGGTAGGCGGATTCCAATCGAATTCGAGTTGTGAGGAAAATCGGTATCGAATATGCAAATTCGCGAGGAACGCTACGATCGGATTTCCGTTCCGGGGATCCTGTCAAAAGTGAATTGACAGATTACGGTCAGACTACGTGGCACAGTGGAACGAGAGAGTGGGTGCAGTCTGATTACGTAAGGCCAGGGGATGCCCAGTGTTTCTCATACTGTTCGCCGCGCGCACCAATTTTCTGCGACGTACAGCCGACGAAAAAATGTTTGTTCCGTCGTTGATCTTGTTCGTCTCTTACGTCTCGATTAGGTCCCTCCTTATCCTCCTTATTCACCCGACAATTTAACAATTCGGTCTCGTTACAGAGTCGGCGATGCCACCTGTGATTAATTCGTTGAAATTTATTAACGCTAAATCCTACCGAGCACTAAAAGTGACAAGATTCGATTGATTTATATTCTGTGCAATTTTTATCACAGTATCTGCTCCGATAAAGAATTTTATCGAATCAATTTCCATATAAACAACTTAATAATTTCAAGAATCGTCAAACGAAAAATATATAACCGGTCAACAGACCGACAGCGGTAGATTTAGTGTTAAAAAGTCGATAAAAAATTTCCAAAATCTCCAAAAAGTCTTCTTCGAAAAGAACTTCTTCAAAAAGTTCCAAAATTTCAGTTTGAGGAGACCGGTCAGTTGTTACTGTAACGCGTTCTTCTTTCTCGCCCAGAAACTGTGAAATTCGAGAGATAGAAGAAAATTGAGATCCGCCTAATTGGAATATTTCGATCGAGGGTTGTAGGAGGGGTTTGGTCTCTTCCGGTTCCGGCGGGCGATTTATCGTCGATCGAAATGTATGCGAACGGCGCGTCGTGCTATTAGCACAGGAGAGAGAAGAAGGAGGAGTGCATCGATGCGTTTCTTCTAGGAGGAGCCTCGTTAGGCCGCCGAGAACCGGAGATTCGTTTGAGCGGCGCGTGTGCGTGCGTGTTCTGGCGTTTGGTAATTCAAAACGGAAATTGATAGTTGGCGGTCTCCCGATAGCGGGGGGCTTTGCGCGCTCTGCGCTCTACACTATGCACTCTGCGTGCGTGGAACGCGACGCGCGCATACAAGTGCACATTCACGCGCGGGCACGCGTACACTGCCTCTCAAAAGTATACCTGGACACTGGGAATTTTTGCCGAATTTTTCATATACATATACGCATTACAATCTCGACAATCCAGTCAATCTAGTTCTTCACAGTTACGGTGATTATACAATACAGAAATTTCGATACAGAAAATTTGTATTGTTTCTATGGCTACATTTATTTTTGTACACATTACAACAATCTAGTTTTTCACAGTTACAGCGATTAAAACGTCTTTATCGTGTCGTAGAAGAGAAAAGAAAATTTGTATTCTTTGTACATTTATTTTTGTACACATTACAATAATCTAGTTTTTCACAGTTACAGCGATTAAAACATCTTTATCGTGTCGTAGAAGAGAAAAGAAAATTTGTATTCTTTGTATGGCTACATTTATTTTTATACACATTACAACAGTCTAGTTTTTCACAGTTACAGAGCGATTCAAACGTCTTTATCGTGTCGTAGAAGAGAAAAGAGAATTTGTAATGTTTGTATGGCTACATTTACTTGAATACTTAAATATTGATTACAAACGAATGAAAATTTATTTCATCTGAAAAGGAACGCGTAACATTCATATTTATTAGTTAGACTTTGTTAAAATCTTCATCACGAGATCTATTTCTGTACGCCTTTTTATAAAAGTTATTTATTATATGCTTGCGTTGCTCGGTTTACAGTCAGCGAGGCGCACTGTCTTCTGTTTGTTAACATATCTTGTCTTGGACTATAAACTATTACAGAAGAATTCGCGGCCGTGGAAAATGTCAATTTGCACGGAGACAACTGCGCGATAAGCGTAGTAATAATACGATTACGATATCGTGCGTGTTTATTTCAGTAATAATTGCTCTATGATCATTGTAAAAAATATATTTCTAATTGTTTGAATTGTGTACCGTTCATATTAGTTGTAAGTGTTCGTTGCTAGCTACGAGTGTTTGTCCTGACGTAACGACGACGATCACAATATACGGCTGTTGCAAAGACATTGAAGATAACGCATGTTAACAAACGAAAGACGGTACCTCGCTGTAACAAACAACTTTTATAAAAAGCCTTCAATCTGTTAGACTTCGTTAAAACCTTCGTCGCGAGTCTGACTCGTTAAAATACGGGTTAAATGCACGATCGACAATGTAAAAATAATTTCCAACTAGCTGCTGTCGCAACCGTACTTTTGAACAACACTGTACACGGGGTATAACCGCAGACCGGAATGCACCGCCGTTGTCTGCCATCGATGGTGTTTCCCTTGATCGATTTTCGCTGGAAGAACGGTCACCGTCTCGCTATCTTCACGCGATCGCGACGAATTATGCAGACCATTGCTTTCCGAACGCGATAAGGAACGTTGTTCGATGCCCATTCATACATACCGTTATTTTTATAACATTATAATCGTAGGACTTCGTAGACGAGCGTGTTATTTTTACGAACGCCCGTCTCATCCCCGAGGTTGCGGAGATCGATAATGCGTTCGGTTAAATTTAAACCGCGACGAGCGCGACGTGTCCGACTGTCGGTCTGTCGGGTAAAATATTTCGCGATACGTACCTTGAGTCCAGACGAAGGGCTGTATTTGTGGGGACGACGTTGCGACGTTGTTGCGACGTTCACAGTTTGTATGGCTGACCTTGATTACGGTTCCAGGCTTCACTGTCTCGCGGATCGTTGATACCAATTCGCGGCATCCGTTTGTTCGTCTCCGCGTCTCGTTGGCTCGTCATCTTGTTACCTCGTCGCGTGTGTCGCACCTGTGATATTTAACTGGTCGTCCATTCGATGCTGTTCGGTGAAAACTTTCTCGCAGCGTCTATTACGGGATAATGAAATATCAATGAAAATGTTAGCGATAAATTTAGAGAGCCGGTCGGCCGACGTCGGTCTTGCAGTAATCAGCCGGGTTTAGAAAAGGTCCGACAACCACTTTATTCTCGGAGCTAATGATTTTTCCAGAACGATTAACGAAAGAGCAGCACTTCATCCGTGACGTTTGCCGCCAGCGATATAGCTGCCCGTAATTATGAACGTGGTCTAAGTCAAAACTTCAAAAGAATGAGTTTATCAGTTATTTTACGTTATTTTAAGCTACATTAATTCAATGTAATTTTTACAATACTGTTAGAAATGAACCGTTTAGATAGTGCTGAACGTTATTTGGAATCTATTTAGTGTTAATATCCCTTTCCTTTAACCAGTTAACTGCGTTCAACGTGTATACACGTCAATCCAAATCTCTATTGCGGTGCAACATCAATAACCTTTTAATAAACGAATTGTTAATTTTTTTATCAAATAAAAATGTAATCCTTCCTCGTTTTTCGTAAAATTTACAATAAGACCATTTGCCCTGCGTTCGACGCGTTGACACGCCATTGTTTGATTTTAATTTTGCACTGTGTGACGGATTTTTAAAACTAAATTCCGCAGTTAAGTGGTTAAAGATATCTCGGAATAAATATGAGGAACGTCTTTATTATTATTCTTAGACCTTTTTACAAATTACGTGTCAAATATATTGTAACAAGTGTAAACCATGTGGTCGCTAACGGCCTCGCTGTCGATGCGACCATGTTAAAATAAACTGCAAATAAATAATAATAAGAAGAAATATACGACTTAGACAATTTTCGTAATTATGGGCACATACGTGGCGAATAATCTTCACCGATCTATTTTTAATAGATATTTCTGGGGAGAAGAAACAGGTCCGGCGTGGGTTTCCGTTCGAGCCGGGTCTTTGCCCTTAGCGCTGCGTTTCTGCGTAAACAAAAGCGAAAGTTTCGCACTCGTTTTAATTTTAGTCCGAATTAATTGGAGCAAAATTGTATCTGTCGAGCGACCCTGCGTTACATCGATACTTTAACAACCGCTTGCACCCTGCACCTTACACCCTGTGTCGAGCTGAACTTTAGCGCAGTCCTCTAAAGATACGCGAAGGTTCTCGATGACTATAATGCACTCGAATAATTTATATCCCTTTGATCTCCTTGGCATTGCCGCTACATAGGGTAACCGCACCGATCGCTGCGGTATCATGCTTCGATCCTACTTTATTTTAATATTATTCCTAATCTATCACGAAATAATATTATGCGTAAACATCTTATGAAAGAATAATAGAAGAAACGTACATCCGCAGTAATAGGTACATTTATCCTACACTATGTTTCGAAAGCAACCTGTTAACCGACTGAATTCTGATATCATGTTTCTTTCGTCGGAATTACATATCGCGATACAGAGTTCGTTGGAATGTTCGCGCGATATTTTCTTTGAGAACGAAATTCATTCGTATCGAGATAAAGAGAGATTATATTTCAAAAACCTGCAAACACTTCCATAAACACGTAGCGACGTGTAAGCTGTGTTCTCCTTTCGATTAACAGATGCGGAGACTAAAAAGAAAACGGAGTACATTTAAATTCCAAACCGATGATTCTCGCAGCCTCCGCGCGCGCTATACATCGGCCGTAATGACGCAAATGTAAGCTCAGTGACCAATAATTGGCACTGGCCTCGAAGTTACGCGACTTAAAAATATAAGTTGGCTGACCCGGTGCCAGCGACAACTTGTTTGTCTTCTTCATTTAGACACGCGACCACCTTCGACTCGTTTTGCCGGTTAAAACGCGACTGCGGCGTTACCTTTCTCGCGCGTAGAAATCCTCTTTTTAACTATTCTTAGCTTTTTCAACGATCTCGTCGAAATATAATTTTGAAATAATTTCGGTGGCCGCAACACTTGCACAATTAATCGCGCCGGACAGCCTGCCAAAAGTTACGAAAATCTGCTTGCAGTCACTGCCATACAGGTTTACATTGTAGATCGACGTGTCACGTGTTGCGGGAATGTTGACTCGGAAGAATTTGCAGCGGATATTTATCATATATTCCGCTCTAGAATTAACTTCGAGCTGTACAGGTTGGACGTTGTTAATCAATTTAGATGGACATTGTTAATCAATTTAGATCGACATCGTTGAACATTGTTGGACATTGTAAATGATTACGTATTCGAAACGGTATCGATCTCCCGCGCGTTCATGTTTATCGGCAAAGTAGGTTCCGTCGGTTGCCGACAGGGTGCGCCACGGTCCGGCTCGAATGATAATCGATCTATCCGGCTGACCGTCGGTAGAATAGAGTCCTAGATACGCAACGACGCGAACAACACAGTCGGTAAATAGATTTTCACAATTACGGAATAGGTTGAGAACAATTTTTATTTTTCTCCTTCTCGCTGGAAATGATTATGCCTTTCGTACGCGACGAGATACGGGGTCATCTTCACGTCGCATATAATTTATCCTCATGAACCTTGCAACCGGATACTCGCTAACGAGCGGGAGAATACATTCGGACGCTCGCGTGGGTGGTTTTTAAGCGACCATTTTTCACGCATTGACGCGGTTTCCGATTGTCCCGAAATGGTTCGTCCGTGTGCGCGAAGAGGACTTCCGTTCCACGAGATGGATGTTCCAATAAATGTTCCAACGTTCAAATATAATATTTTCTTGCCTCGTCTTCCGATCGATTTCGTTAATTTCGCGGGTATTTCGTAATGGCCTCGCGGCCGACGGAAACGGCGACGCGGCTTGCTTGGAATTCGCATAATTCGACATGATTCCTTCTGCGAATCAGGCGGGTCGGCCTGAAACGGCTACATCCGGCGAATCGCGCGACTTATCCGGTTCATTTTCAACTGCGTTCGCGCTGAAACTGCCGGTTAGAGAGGGATAGTTACCTCCGACGATGCAGGGAAATTCGGATCAGAGAATTGATCGAACGGGTCATTCGATCCTCGCTGATTGTTCGATTGTCCTTCGAATTGCAGGGAATTTCGCATGGTGTTCGTGGCGTTTCGATGTTGTCGCGCGGAGCGTGACACGAATCGCAGAATTTTCGACGCTGCGATTCCGAACAGCGCAGAAAGAATCGTCACGGCAACGTAATATTTGCGAACGTAATAATCGTCGGCAAATATTAGGCTCGCTCGAGCGGAACGTCGTGTTGACGAACGACGATTCTATTCGCGCGGGATGACCTTCTGCAATGGACCCGACGCCGTTTTCCTTTCCGCGGAACTATTCCATTCCGACATACATAATTACCATCTCTAAACGTGATTACTCATTGCCGGGCTCGTAACCGTGACGGAGAGCCTTGGAGCCGTGTCTCGAATCATTGTTCGCGTCCCGATTTGCGTCGTAACCAATCGGCGCGACGTTTCACTTCGCGAAACATCGTACAGCGTGATAATCAGTCTTATTTCGCGAGTTGATCGCGAACGTAAACACCATTTTCTACCGTGCTTTATTCGAACGAAAAATAACCTTCTGTTTAAAAATCGTCTGGAGCTCGTTTAATTCCCAGACGAAACGATTAGCGGTTTAATTTGCGACCGTGGTTGCAATCAGTCGTAATCAGTCGTAATCAGCCGCAATCAGTCGCTTTGCTTATCATTGTAAATGCCGTTTAGATACCAGGCGATTATTAGGATTTCTGCGAGTACAGTTGCCTCGATAAAACGAGGCCAGCTCGAACGAGCTCTCGCGTTCGCCAGCAATCTTTGCGTGTCTAGAGAATTTGTCTCGCAGAATATTCGACTGTTAAAAATTCTTGGAGAAAAACGATCTCGGCAAAGTTGTCGATCCGAGTTATCGTTCGATCGTAATTTCGGACGGTGGAGGAACGGGAATGGGGCGCACGGTCGAAAACCAGACGCGAATAGTCTTGGTGCTGGTATCAGGCATCTCGATAACGCACGGTGCCGCGATAATTCTATCGCGTCGAGTCGAGACGTACTTGAAACTTAAGCCGACAGATCGTAATCGTTTTCATATGCCTCCTCCCTGATCCCTTTCCTTCCCTCGTATATCCCACCGTACGTCCTTCGTTCGTCCGCCTATACAAAAATTACTATCGCCAAATTATGCACCCTTCGACGCCGGAGGATAAAGAAGTAAAAGTTTCGTAATTTCTGGAATGTCTCTGAGCTCGTCCGACGATAGCCCGAGGTGGTAACGCGATCAAGAAAGATGGCGCAAGTAATTGAAAGAGGGAAAAATAATTAGCGCCGTGGTACAAGTGGCCGCAAGTTGACCGAACCCCAGTTACCAGCGAACAAAGCGTAACACAATGGAAACAAAGTGTCTGCGTTTACCCCTGGCGCGTGTTGTTTCGTGCGCCACCCTCACTCAACGCCACGCTCTTTCATCTCTTCGGGAACGTTGCGCTGTGTGCGCTGTGTGCGCGGTGTGTGCGCCGTGCGCGGTGTACCGAGAGAAAAAGGCAGTCTTTTCACGGTAACGCGAAAAACTTGGAGGGAGCAGCGAAGAGACGAATCGTTGCTCTTTCACTCCCCCGGTTCTAAAGCTCGCCTCGAGCGCAGTTCGTGCCCCCGTAACGAGCTCCTCTCTTCTCGGAATTAAACGAGACTGATATCGAGGCTGCCTCGCAACTATGTACCTCGCTGCTGCTACCTAGAGCAGCCGCGAGCGAGATATCGCGAGGAATTGCTGGAGAAGAACAATGTCACCCAACGAGTTCGCTTGACACTAAACCTACCACCGTCAGTCGAATGACCGGTTTTGTATTTTCTTACAATTATTGAAACGATGAAGTTGCTTACACGGAAATCGATTCCGCAAATTTCTTTATCCAACTGTACATTGCAATACAAATTGCACAAAATCTAAATAGATGGCGCCTTGTAATTTTTGCAAGGATTATTCACAAAGTTGCAACTCCGAGGCGGATCGGCGCGCCCCGATGTCTGACCTGCACAGGGCCATTCCACTTCGCGCGTTGAACCCGTTCAGTCACGCGACTGCTTCTCAAAACCAACGTTCGTGTCTTTCCCTCGAACAGCTGACCTTGGAACGCCGCCAATTTTTTTTATCGGACACCGGTATTTCAACGGGTCACAGCAGTCTACGCACAAAGTCTGGCAGATACGAACGTTACGCCTTTCTTTTTAAATGAAATAAAATTTGACTCGTTTCTAACGAATATTTAAGCATTCAAATAAATGTGCGTGTACTCTCTTAGAACGAAAGAGAACAACACGTTTTCCCGTCGAACGTTGCCAGGCGAAATGGCGTAGCGAGCGACACAGATAGAATCGAGCGGGAAGGGGAAAGAGAAGTGCGCGCACCTTGACCCCTTTGGTTCTCACTTGGTTCCCCTTGACGCCACACGTTCACCATCGGCGAAACAATTCCGTCAATGAACAATGATGGCCCGATTTAGGCTCGTACGTGGGACCTAGATCGCGTTTAGCAGCCGATGGTCCTGGGAAACTCGCGAAAAGCTTGTTCTCGGTGTTCTATTTATCGCGCCGTGACTTCTACGAGGGAACCACCCTTCGTCTCGCCAGGGACAGGGGCTTGGTATTTTTGTTGCAACAGAGTACTACACTAAACAAATTAGACGAAAAAAACTAAAAAGAAAACCTCTTCCAAGCGAGCAACATAAAGAAGCTCGTTCAAAGTTTGCTCGCGGTCATGTTTTGTGGAAAAAGAAGTGGAGAAATGTGATATTTAGCGATGAAAAGTAATTTAATTTGGACGGTCCTGATGGCTGGAACTACTATTTCCACGATCCAAGGAAAGAAGAACAATATTTAAGCCGTCGGCAAATGGATGGCGGAAGTGTCATGGTGTGGGTCGGTATTGGATATCGGGGAAAAACTGACATAAATTTTTTATCGGGCCGTGTAAACAGCACAAAATATCTTGAATTAATGAACGATCGGTTAAATAAGCACGCGACTCGTATTGCAGGCGGTACGTTTATTTTTCAACAGGATAACGCTGCGATACGTACACGCAAGATGTGTCAAAACTTATTTTAGTTCTAAAAATGTGACATGCCTCGAGTTCACTCGACCTTAATATTATTGAAAACACACACACAAAAATGTAACGGAATTAAAACAAAGTATTCTTACAAATTGGAGTCTTAAGACAAAAACGTATTAAAAAATTGTTTAAATCAATTCCTAATCGCTTGGTAGATGTTATACAGCGAAAAGGTGGTTTTACTAAATATTAATTTGGAATTCAACAAAATATTTCTGTTCGAACAATTGTATTTTTTAACGATGTTCTATTATTTTGTATCATTTTGTCATTTCTATCGTGTCTACATTATTTTCTATAATTTCTTTCGTGTACAAGATACAAACTCGCAATTCTATATGGATACTTTGAAGGACATATCTAATATACAGGGCGTGTAATATGTACATATATCCTATTGTGTTATATGAAATATACAAATACATCGAATGTTCTATCATTTCGTCCGGCACTGTAGTATTTTACCATCCAGCAGCGGAACGACAAGCCACGAATTTATCGAGAATTCGAGACTCGGAATAGATTCGCTACTCGTTTGCTCAAGAACCTTTTTCTTAAGGGTGAGGATAAAACCGTCGTGCCGTAAACACAGCTCTCCCGGGACGGTCAATGGACCGCCCTTCTATCGAGTAGTCGATGCCCGAGCTTATGAAGGACTAAGGGCCTCCACTTTTCGTATTGCTCCTTATTCCTTCGTTCTTCAGGCCCACTACCACGCCTGTTCTTGTATTTCACGTTTGCTCAAGAACCTGTTACTCTCGTAGGAGTCACGACGAGGCGAAATCGAGTAGACGGTGTGCGTGAGTTTTCGCGCATACGTAACGAGCCGTCGACTACCAAGCTCTCCTGTAGACAGAACCATTTATTATTCAGGCTCTCCTGTTATTGGTTTTCCTCGTCGCTGCCCTTCCGAGCTCCATTCGTGTCTCGTAATCGCGTGTCGTCATATCGAATGGATAGAAAATCGTAGGCACCCTCAGAAACCGTTGACTCGTCGAATTCGAAATTACTGTGAAGTTGAAAATACGAAGAACATTTATTGCGGACTCTACCTCGCTATAACATAATATTGACTTTTCCAATGGGTCGTTGCAATCATTCGAGAGAAAATTGCGTACAATTATATGTTAATTTAATACCTGTATTCCTACAGCTTACGGCATGTCCCTTTGCAAGTAATTTTAGGTTAAGACTTTCATTTCTGTTTTTCTTTTGCATTCTAAACATTTGTACGAATGGATTTCGATCCGTACATAATAATAATGATAATATTTCTTGTTGGAAGGATATTTTCTTGTCGAGATTGTCCGAGCTCGCTGGAATCGTAGTTGCCGAATAATCTTGTTCCAGTATTTCTCGATACACCGGTTTAGCGGCGCGCGCCGTGAAAAATGTAGAAAGTTGCGGGGTTCGCCGGTTTGCGCGGAAACCGTTCGAACTTCGCCGAGAAAAGGGAAGAGAGAAGGGAGAAACAGAAGTCGAGGAATTTGTAGGGAACCGCACTTGACTCTCCCGATGTAATATCAAACGACCGGGTGCCGGTTAATCGGCGTGTATTTCTTGCGAGCATGTCGGGGGACCGCTTAGACGTCGCTCGAGATCGAGATAATATTATCTCGGCAGCACAATATTATCTCTGAAAGCAGCAACGAATTCTCGAACATGGTCTCCCACCATTGTAATAAACATCGGTGCGCACGTATTTTCGCGTATCATTCATCCCGTAGGGTTCGCGGTGTTTCCAACATCACGAGTCGATCGAGAACAAACAAGACGACTCCTGTACAACGCGATCAGAAACTTGTTTAAGAAGACTGTATATATGCATTGTATGTTGCAGCGAATGTAAGTACGTGTACAAACTATTGCGTAAGACGACTGTACAATTACTGCCACAGGAGATACAGATACACAGCAATTTTAAACAATTTCTTCATCAAATAAAACAGTATTTTTAAATATCTCTAATGTGTTTACTGTTAACGGTTAACAAATCTCGGAACACAAAAAGGATAGAAAGGATAGAAAGTTGAAATTTGGTACACAGATAGCCGGTAGCCCAAACGAGTACACGAATATGTTTTTATCCCGGAAATCCTTCAGGATCAATGGCTAAAAATAAATTAGTGTTATTTAATTTTCTCCGTACGGTAAAAAAGTTCAAAACACAAAAGACATTTAAAGCTGAAAATTGGTACACAGACAGAGGTGCACGAATATGTTTTTATCCCGGAAATCCTTCAGGATTAATTGCTAAAAATAAATTAGTGTTATTTAATTTCCTCCGTGACGGTAAAAAGAGTTCGAAACACAAAAGACATATAAAGCTGAAATTCGGTACACAGACAGAGGTGCACGAATAAGTTTTTATCACGGTAGTTCTGCAGGATTAATTACTAAAAATAAATTACTGGCACACCTCCGGAAATCAGCCAGCCGTTGATTTCTCAACGGGAATTATGCTAGCAAACGCATAAAATCCACCGCCTACGAACGAGAAACATGTTAGAGAACTTGCAGGAGGGTAGCCCCGAGTATATCGAACGATCCGAATCTTGCGTTTCGGTAGGAAAGAGGTTCACATTTGGGAAAATTGACCGTTGCACCGGGAAATTGCGACGGCGCGGGCGCGGATCCTTCGGGGGTGGCTTTTCCCGGCAGGTATCCCGAGCCCGAGATCACGTCGAACGAGATAGAGTGGCGGGGGTTGGTGGGTTCGGTATCGAGACTCGAAAACTACGATCTCTTCCGGCAGCTAGCGGGAGATTCGCGAATATGTTTTTATCCCGGAAGTTCTTCAGGATTAATTGTTAAAATTAAATTAGTGGCACACCTCCGGAAATCAGCCAGCCGTTGATTTTTCATCGTGAATTATGCTGGCAAACGCATAAATTCCACCGCCTACGAACGAGAAACATGTTAGAGAACTTGCAGGAGGGTAGCCCGAGTATATCGAACGATCCGAATCTTGCGTTTCGGTAGGAAAGAGGTTCACCTTTGGGAAAATTAACCGTTGCACCGGGAAATTGCGACGGCGCGGGCGCGGATCCTTCGGGGGTGGCTTTTCCCGGCAGGTATCCCGAGCCCGAGATCACGTCGAACGAGATAGAGTGGCGGGGGTTGGTGGGTTCGGTATCGTGGCTCGAAAACTACGATCTCTTCCGGCAGCTAGCGGGTAGAGTCGGGTAGATTCGTGCCGAAGCATAGATAGACGACAGGCGCGAAGGTGAGAGCGCGCGAGCGTATGATTTTCCATGCACGTAGTCTGTCGTGTGTGCGTGTTGCGACTTGCGTGTTGCTGTACGCGGATGTGTGGGTGCCCCGGTGTAGGTGCGTGCTATCGACCGGGTATCCTTCCGTGCTGGACGCCGGTGTGCCCCACCCTGATGCCGTCGGGGCGAGCATAAGCGAGAGAGAAAGAGAACGATAGAGAGAACGCGCGCAATATCGTACACGCGTCCGGGGAAACGACAGAGAGACGAGATGTATCCGCTTCGCGAGCAATCGGAATGATGAGCACACCGGTAGGAAGGTAGGAGGTGGCCTTTCATAAAGCGAGACAGGCTCAGGATGGAAAACGAGAGTGCGACGAGAAAGGATATCGCGTGGCGGCTATGGCGCGTACACACGGAGAGAAAGAGAGAGATCTCGCGGGGAAAACTCTGGTCGAGAGAGAGAAAGAGAGGAGGAGAGGTGGGGAGAACCAGCGAAATGGTGGAAAGTCTAGTGGAAAACTAGAGAGAGAGAGACGCGTGTACGCGGAGCGAAAGCAGACAGGCGTGCTGTGCGCGATCAACGGAGACAGAGGAAAATTGGTGCGAGCGGTAACCTGTCGGATAGAGAAAGAGAGGGGATTCGCGAAACGGGGAAAAGTCTAGTGGAAAAAGAGAGGGAGAAATAAGGAGCGAAAGGAAACGGGTCCGCGTCCTGCGCGTCGAACAAGGATAGAGGGAAAATTTGTGCGAGCGGTAACAGTCGGAAAGAGAAGGAGCGCCGATCGTCAGGGAGGGGGGAGACGAGCGAGACGACCGGCGAGAGATAGAGAGAGTAAGAGAGAGTGTCGGAGAGAGATCACGGCACGCAGAAATGCCTGCTGCTTAGTGATAGCGTAGAGACTGTAGTGTTCGGTTCTGTCTGACGGCGCGCGGACCGTGTTCACGGCGGACGGTTACGTTTTCCGAAGGAAAAGGTCTCGATCCCGTGGCGGGTTCTCCCAATCGATTCGGCCGAGACGAGACGCGCGGGAGAAAACTCCAGAACCGTTCGCGAAACTGTTCGAGAAGCACGGGGGAAGACGAGAAAGGAAGATCGGCGAGCCGGTGACTCGCGAAAAGACACGCGAGTGGAGTGGTCAACGAAGCGGGAGTTCCGGGATACGTCTCTGAAACTAGAGAGAAAGAGAGAGGGAGGGAAACGAGGAGACTGACACGCGTATCGAATTTCGAATTTTTACCAGGCCCTCCGTCGATCGTCGTTTTTCTAACTCGCTCCCTGGATTGGTAAGTAGGCGGGGAACTTTGATCCACGGACTCCCGGTCGCACCGATCGAGCTCGCGCGATTTTTCGAGGGTCGGTTTTGTACCTTTCGCCGGGATATCGATTCGAGAAGTTGCTCGGAACGCGCGCCGCGCCGGTTCCCTTTCGTTTTTCACCGAGCGAACAGGAAACACCGTCGTAACGATACTCGCGCGACATTGATCGCGATTCTCGGTGGCCGGTCCGGCGCCACCTGTTTCCCTTCGCGGATTTTCTTTCGTTCATCCCTCGCGCGTTTTCCTCGGGAATCGACGAATCGGTTTTCTCGATCGTTCGCCGTTTCAACCCTTCCGAACGAACGCCGAATCGATCGGTGCAGCCGAGAAAACACGCTGCCCCTCTTAAGCTTCTTCCGGAAAGATATTTTTCGGAAATCGGTTCGAGAGCAGCGTGTCCCATGGTTGTCCATGGGGAAGAGAGAGAGCGAAAAACGATGATCGGCCATTTTCGAAATTGTCAGATGACCTCGTCGATCGGTCCAACACGAAGAGGATCCTCAGGGGATGCTGCTTTGACCGGTACTCCGCCGAGGATATTTTGTTAGACATTTTTCTTTTCACGGTGAAATCGACGGGGGTGGAAAGTGCACTCTCCTACTGCTTTCGCTGCACTCGGAAGTGACACGGGAATACAAGTATACGGAGTGTAGTCGACGAAGGGCAACACGCGTTTCGTTCTCCGTCCATCTTGGCTCGCGAGAACCACGGCGCGAGCCTGTTTGATCCCTGTGGGATTGCTTCCTGCTTCCGGTGTCGACCAAAGACGGAGGGAGAGAGACAACCGAAGCGGTTCATTCGTCGACGGTGAACGCACACGCATTAACGCGCACACACGCACCGGTGGTTCGCGCCCTCGTTCCGTCTTTCTCTCTCTCTTTCTCTCTAGCGCGTGCGTAAGGGCGTCGTTGTTGTCGTCGTCTTCGTCTTCGTCGGCGTCGTTGTTGTCGTCGCCGTCGTCGCCGTCGTCGTCGTCGTCGTCGTCGTCATGGGTGGATGTACGTCGAAGGATACCACCTCCAGCGACGAGTATGTATCCGAAAGTGGAAACGTGCTTGGGTTTGACTCAAAACAATTCCATACGTATCATTTCATTTGAAGAGCACGCTGCTATTCGTTTCAAAATCATAGAGGTCAGAGAAAGAAAAAAACAAACACGGTGAATCCGGGGCGCTGTTGCATCCTGTAGAATGTGTGTGTACGCGCAACATGGTCTCTTCGAAGGGATGTTCGCAGCGTTCAGTGATGCAGGAGTACGATGGGTCGGACGCGTGGGGAATACGATACGTTCGGAAGTGCTCGAGACACGCTTCGTGGCTAAACTAGATCGGGGAGCCGCGGGATAACAATAAGGAAATTCAAGACCCTTATCGCGACCATCTTCCCCTTTTATTCGGAATAATACCGATAACCGCATTCGCGACTAGAATAGTCTCCTTAGAGGGGGCGGTCGAGTGCGAAGGGTTCAACGATACAGATCCTCCGATGGAAACCACGGAGTTTCCACGATCTTGATTTCTCCGGATCAAGAAACATCCCTGGATGTACGTTCATGCAAAAGCTGCGGTAAAACCTGGTCGTTCAGACCGGTGAGCTACAAGTAGCTCGGACATGAACGTTATACGTGTACCGTAATGCTTGAAGTCAGAAAGGAATCTCGTTTAAATCGAAGATGAACGAGGCTCGATGACTTTCTCCTGTTATTCGAGTATACGTGGAATATATCGAGTACCGGTCCCTCGAGCTGAACGGCACAGCGAAGGGTCTTTGCCGGGTTTACACTGGCCGGAGATCGACCCTTGCCCGTTCGCTCACATAAAAGCGTTAACCCTTCGCCCTTGCGTAGGGGCGTGGACGGGAAGCAGGTCACCTGAACAATTTTATTTGCATTTCGCACGGTATGTCGAACTTTGCGCTCGTGTGCGACCACCCTTGCTGTGGCGCACCTTCGAAAACGTCCCACCGACGATACACCTTGGGTAAATGTACCTGTAACTACGGTAAAAATAAATTTGCACAATTCAATGAGAATATTTTCATAATTTACGCGTTTGAAAAAACATTTTTCATAAAAGGTAAACGTAAGACCATTTTTCTTCTATCTCGATCAACAAAGGACTGTTGTTCGGATCGTTAGGATCGTTAATATATAACAATCTGGCAAAAAAAGGTTTTGGACAAAAGTTAAACGGAATTCAGTCATCTGTAAATCTCAATACAAAAGAGTATAAACCTTTTTTTTCTAACACGTTCCGTGCCGAGCCGTTTTTGCTCGACAATCGCACCACCAGTGGTACACGCTGCACGGAACGTGCTGTAATAAATTATGGTTGACTTAACTTTTCAAATGCTTCTGCGTATTCTTTATTACGTATTGTTGTAGCAACGTCAAGACGAATCCAATGACTCGCTACACTATGCTTGCAAGTCTTAACTCTTTGCACTCGGAGCTAGTTTAACTCGAAAATTAAACATTTCCTCCGACCTGGAATAATTCCGTTCGATATGCTTCTTTTCAATTCATTTCATTATACGAAATTGACGTGCAATACTTAAATGTTTAGCAATTGATTAGACGCAAACATATTTAATAGAGTAAACAATATTTTGGATAATGGTACAGCAATTTTTAGCGGTGACTCTGAGAGTCGCAAAATATTTTTGGCCAACTTTTCCGTGCAAATGCTCCGCTGTGCGCCGATCAAATTTACGATCGCTTGACGTTTGCTCGACGAACGAGAAAACTTTTTCGCGTACGATGAGTATAAGAATAGGAGTAAGAACCGGAAGCGAGTGTACGCGCGATCCGTCGCGATGAGAATGTTAATCGGATCGATTCGAAACCGAAGGACGAGACGGGACGAGACGAACAGAACAAATCCAGCCAAAGGAAGCTTTCGAACGCGATGAAACTTCGTCGCGTGTCATTTATATGCTCGCCGAAACAAATAGAGGAGACCTAGCCGTAACAGTTTCTGTCGCTTACAAATAGACGCATAAATCGTCGGGGCGATAATCGAGGCATAATCGACGCGTAGTTGTCAACGATGGGCATATGCGAGTCAGCGGATGAGACCACCGTTGAGGACGAGTACGTATTGGCACGCACTGTTGTTCTCTCTGTCTCTCTCTCTCTCTCTCTCTGTCTTGTTGTTGAACGTTGGTAGCCAGGCACGAACAGCAAACTCAAATCGATACATTTTCTACTACAGTATTTTATCGATAATTGTTCCCAACACGGGTCTGCCCAGAGACAATTATACGCCAGGGATACTATTCGTTGACTTTTGCCGAACGTAGAAAAGGACAGCCGAGCTCGAGAGGCTTTCGGTCGCCGAGAAGTGTAAACATAACTAATCCGATGTCAAACTTCTTTGTTTTTCATTATGCAATGTATTTCATTCTAATGCAAAATTATACCAAATATGATATAATTCCGATATTTACTTGTGCAATCTACGAAGAAAGTTTTCGACGCAAAGAACTTCCCGTACGCTGTTCCTCCTTGCGTCGAAAACTTTCGCCGTCCATTACACGAGTAAATATCATCGGAATGATATCATATCTGATATGATTTTTATTAGAAAAATTCCACGAATATGTTCGTCAAAGACCCATAAAAAAATAATGAAAAATAAAGAAGTTTGAAACTCGGATCAGCGTGGTCTCACCGATATATGCTCGAGGCGTCAGACATTTAGCGGCCAGACATTTGGGACATTTATGGATAAAATACTGTATCTAGAAAAGCGCGAAGAATATCGTCGACGCTGGACGTTCTACCAAGAATTACGCTAGCATTTCAAACACATTCGTTCCGCTTCAAAACGATGATAATTACCGCGTTCGAGATTTTACTGTCGCGGGTCGGTCTGAATTCTCGCGGAAAGGAATTCAAGCAACAAGTTGATGACTCATTGACCTGTTAATCATCCGATGATTAATCTCTCGCCGTGACTCGTTGCCCGAGCGTAATTAGACACGAATAAAACATGATTGAGAGGATATTCGCGTTTCCAAGGTGTACACTGTGGGAATGTTGTTCGCACGGAAACTAGCAACGTATCTCGATGAAACTTTGCAGACTTGTCGTTGCGTGTTCAAGCTGTACGTGCACGAATCTCACGATGCATCGTTCTTCCTCGTACGTTGCGAACTACTCTCGGACCTATCGGCTTCGAATTTCGCCAGCTGGAATTTTGTCGAACCGCCAGCAAATCATTCCGTAGAGTTCCGTCGACGACGTTCAATCATCCGCTCGAACAAAGTCCGACGATACGTTCGAAATCCAGGGAAATGAGAATATCCGCTCAAGGATGAAACTCGATTGAGTTTGAGCGAAGCACTTGCAACTTGTCAGTGTATCGCCTCAACAAGTGCACCGACGAGAGACACGCCTTAAGGACTGCGTCTCCTAGACAGACGACACTCGCGTGTGACTGCACTCACACACCGCTAGACCACGTATACGTACGCAAAGATTGCAAGGGTCCG
>CM052201.1:13847233-13911286 GCA_028455805.1 Lasioglossum figueresi | reverse complement strand
AATTCTTTAGAGAAACTGGTGAGAACACTTCTTCAGTGTCTCTACAAATTTCTATTCAAGTAATTTTGGATAGAAAATAAGTGATCATTTTAAAAACAGTGAAGTGCCTGTGTTTGAGAATTTGAATGAATGAATTTTGACTCACCTAAAAGCGGCGAGGGGTTGTTAACGTTGGCGTAAATGATGACAGGGGTACACGCCGATCGAGATGTTCAGGATAGCAGAGGAGTACTACCTGTCCTTGAACCTGAGCGTGCTGCCACCGGAGTTCTGGGGCGGTAGCATAATCACCGACCCCGGCGACCGGCCTCTGATCTGCCAAGCTTCAGCATGGGACTTCTGCAACCGCATAGATTACAGGTAACACCATGCAATCGAATTACTCGAGCCTCTACACGCGAGACGACGAGATAATTGGCTGCTCCTCTCCTCTCCTCTCCCAATGGTCGTATTAATTGGCTCTGGTTCTCGCGCGCAGGATCAAGATGTGTACCAAGGTCACCATGAAGGACTTGATCACGGTACACCACGAGATGGCCCACATTCAGTACTTCTTACGGTACAGTGGTCACGCCCGGGAATTCAGGGACGGCGCTAATCCAGGTGCGATGATTTATAATCCTTCTTCGTGCTTCTTCGGATTTAATTAAACCTTCCGGCGCGTCGGCTCCTTGTGATAATGCTAATACAACGCCACAACGGTGAAACTACGATCGAAAGATAACTGATCAATTTTCACAGGATCTGCAAGTCAACAACACAGGCAACGCATTCCGATTGTTTACGGCTATCGTCGACTAGTAATGAAATCAAATTAAGTTTCTTTTTCGTGTTTCATTTCAAACATAGTGGCTGCGGTATGAGAGCGTGAAAATACCGTCTGCGATTTTTCCGGAGGAAATTTATCGTTTCAATGAGGAAGTCTGCTGGATTGTTGGTTAACCATATGGTTCACGACGTTATTGTTCTTTTGAAATATTTGAATTTTTTTGTAAGAAAACTTGTAGAGGTTTTTTTTTTAATTTACTGCGTCTTGTAGAGCACGTGTTCAGCAACAGCCTCTAATTTTTTTGTATGAGAAGAACAAGATTTATGGATGATGCACTCGACTTTCGAAGACGAGGAATTCCAGATTCATAGACTCTGACGTGTCTGATCTTTTCAAATATTAACACTTTACCTACCGGAAGCCTATCAATAGGATTTTCAATAATTGTGCTGTACCAAAAGGCAGCGTAGAAATTTTCTTTTGCATTGCAATCTTAAATGCAACTATCAGATGACGTTATCGAGAAAGACTTGTTAGTTCACAATGAAAATTACTGTTGCTATCGAAGGTTCCATTTAAAACTGTACTTGTCATTGCTTGATTTTAATTCCGCACTCAGTCGGGGATTTTTAAAACTAAATTCCGCAGTTAAGAGGTTAATAGGATTTTCAATAATTCTGCTGTACCAAACGAAAGCATAGAAACTGTCTTTCGCATCGCAATCTTAAATGAAACTATTCGATGATGTTATCGAGGGTAACTTCTTAGTTCACAATGAAAATTGCTGTTGCTATCGAAGGTTCCATTTAAAGCTGTACTTGTCATTGCTTGATTTTAATTCCGCACTCAGTCGGGGATTTTTAAAACTAAATTCCGCAGTTAAGAGGTTAATAGGATTTTCAATAATTCTGCTGTACCAAACGAAAGCATAGAAACTGTCTTTCGCATCGCAATCTTAAATGAAACTATTCGATGATGTTATCGAGGGTAACTTCTTAGTTCACAATGAAAATTGCTGTTGCTGTTGAAGGTTCCATTTAAAAGTGTGTAGCCATGTACCATAGATTTTTCAAAATTATGCAATAGTCACCGGTCGGTAATGCGTTGACATACGACAAAATGGCGTAAATAAAATTTGCGAGAATAGATAAACGATGAGAAACGACGTTTGAAGAAAGACTGAAGGAACGGACTTGTTGAACAGTCTCGGGATATTTTCTAACAATCAGCCAGGCCATGAGAATTAATTGGAGACCGTGTTCGTGTGTAAATCAGAAAGTGGTTTATTAAAAGGAAGACACCTGTGTGGATTAATGGAAACATCGGGACAGAACGTTGTTGGCACGCGAAAGAAACGACGGACGACGTTCGCCGGTTACGTAAGCGTGCCCGTCCGACTTCCGGTAGGCGGTCCGAGCCGCGAGACTTTTACGGGTAATAGCATGAAAGCGAGAGTGAGAGCGAGAGCGACACGCTCCAGGTGGATTCGCGGCGGGTACGAGCTGGATGTGCGAGTACTCTCGACAGGCCGTACGGGAGATCGTTAAAATATTTTTATTATGGTATAATCGCGCTTTCACCGTTCCGCGCCGGCCGCCGGTCGTTCGCCTCGACGAAGTTTGCAACCAGATGAACAAATCTCCGACCGGTGCATCCGACCTTGCCGGGCGCACTTTATGGAATGCCGTAAACGGTGCATTTCACTCGTCTGGGGCCGCGAAAATGATCCCAGACGCTGCCACACAACAATTAAACTGCCGACTTCGACCGCTTACTTCAACTACAAATCTTCCGAACGCCAACTAACGTATATCGTCACGCTAAACGTACCATTACGCGTCGATTGGTTGGCTCTTATACGATCAACTTCGTAACGATTCAAGTTGGAGCGATCATTCCGTGGAAAACGATAGAACAAATTAAAAATAATATGCTTCTACTTTCTTTTCGAATAAAGCGAAGGGAAGAACATTGAAAAATGGTCACGATCCACTTTAAACAGTTACGCAGCTACGAGGTTAATGAAATTCGTGTAGACAGTTCCCCCGTGTTCTTTAAACTCGATTTTATCCTCGCTCGAAAAGAAAGCGATTATGCACGCGGACAGATGCTAATCCACTCGCTCTTTCGCGTGGTATAGATGATTTTTCTTACCATCGGTCTTCGGGCAGTAATTACGACAGAGTCTGGTTTTCTCGCTGTGCCGTTTCGAAACTGACTGAACGAAGTTACACGATCATCAGGTTTTTAGCAACTGGCTCGCGAGCACAGGCGGCTACCACATGTTTCACCCATCAGGCGTGAAAGAGCTATATACCTTCTGCTTCCGCGAGCCCGATCGAATTCGTCCGTTTAATTAGCGATTACTTTCCCCGTTCGATGCCGGGGACTGACAGGTACAAGTGTAGCGCACGGAGTTAGGCGAACGTACGCCTTTCTTGCGGCTGTCCACTAATCCACGCTTCATTGCTTTTTACCGCCAGGATCCGTGATATAATCGATCGGATTCCACTTGCGATTACGTAACGACGCTTCGGACGGTTTTTAGCCAAACAGCCGAGACCCTGGACCCGATTCTATTGTTCTAATTGGCGATCGTTGCGTTGCAGGTTTCCACGAGGCAGTGGGCGAGGCAATTGGCCTAAGCGTCGCCACGCCTAAGCATCTGCAGACTCTGGGATTAGGGAACAAGTACATCGACGAGTCCACAGCGGACATTAATTATTTATTCACCCTGGCGATGGATAAATTGGTGATGCTGCCGTTCAGCATAGCCATGGACAGATGGAGGTGGGACGTATTCCGCGGTTATGCCAACAGGGAGGAATATAATTGCCATTGGCATCGTCTGATGGAGCAATACGCTGGAACCAAACCTCCCGTTCTTAGATCCGAAGACGATTTCGATCCTGGATCGAAGTACCACATCCCTGCGAACATTCCCTACATCCGGTGAGTACATTCATCTGTTTTTATAGGGATCTCGATGGAGAATTCTCTTCGAGCGAACTCGAAGAGACTCGAAGGAATTCGCGTATCCCGCGAATACGAGGAACTAGCTGTGTTTCACTTGGAATATTCAACGTTATGGCTCGTTGATCGCATACCACGATTTTCCAATTGATTTTTTGCGAAAGCCATAAAATTGGTCAAGCGACTTTGAATACCTCTATCGGTGCCAAGAATGTGGGAGTATTTCGTAGACTGCTGGCTCGATCGAGAGATCGATGGATCGGGTTCTCCGTTAACCGCGATCCTAGATCCTGGTTTCACCAAGACAGTTCCTAATTCTGTGCGCAGTACTGTGTGAAAATACATGAAGCGGCTTCAAGCTTTAAAATGAGAAAAGAGTGTTTCATGCAGATTATGATGCTGAAGTATGGATGCAGTTGATTAATCTGGCACCGAAACAATATATTGTATTATATAGAAATAAATACCTTTTTCATGAATATAAGATTAGGTATTGCTCAAGAGGCTTGTCATTTTTCAGAGTAAAACCGCAGATCCACGAAATTAAATTTTTAAATACACTCGGGCCCGACTCGCCGTCACGCGTTGTTACAATGTTACGATCAATCTAAAATCTCTGTGGTCGACGAGACCCCATCTAACTAACGGCGGGTTAAGCGCAAGGGTCTAAATAATTCTGAACGTCGATGTACCTCTTTACCGTACCTATCGCTTTCATTTTCAATAAAATTCGACTGCCGAATTTCGTTCATAAACGACCGATTACTTTCGAACGCGAATGTGCCGCTCACTCTGCAACGCCGCTTTCATTTTGAATAAAACCGTGCTCCCGAATTTCGTCGATAAATGACATAAGCACTCTGGATTACGCCATCTCTTTCCATCATTAGCTAGCGAGGGTGAAAGCTTCTTCCTCCCGAAGTCGAGGACGTTCAATTTTTCGGGTGCTACGATACTATTGGGTCGGATGCGTTACGTGTGCACGAATCAGATGAAAGTTGCCCTATCTCTCTCTTCCCTGGCGGCTAATTGTCGGCCAGGTTTTTGTTGCGCTAATTACGGCGGAGCGTGCTTCCGCGTTTTGCGGATTCGAGGGAATCGGCGCGCTACGGATCCCGCACGTTACTTTACTTTCGAATTTTCCCGGGAAGCCGGGCTGGTCACGGGCGTAACGTCGCCGTAACATCGCGGAAAGCGCGATGGAAGATGATATCGATACCGCGTTTAATGGGCTATTTGGCGAGCTGCGGTGACTGCGTGGAATCGTTACGAAACAACGATCGAACAGCAGATTCGTGGCCTTGATTCGACGTAACGGAATAGAACCCGCTTAAGGGAACAGCAGAAAACGCAACACGGAAGCTCGGTAATCCACGAACGAAACTCCTACGGTCGATCGGGCTCAGGATCGAGAAGAAGATTAGCATCGGGGTAGAGTTCAGGATTGAGGGGGGGGGGGGGGGGTATAAACAAGGTGTTCAGAAGAGACATTTCTGGATTTTGCTCTTTGGTTTTATTAGAAAGAAGCGAAGGACACAATGGTACATTGGGTGCGCTCGTCGCGCCACGAGTCGCACCGGATCTTTGTACGGTACATGTATACAGTGGTTCTTAGGTACTCAGGTATCAAAATGTATCAAAAAGGTACTAGCATCTAATTCGCCGGCCGTCGGATCGCCATCGGGGAAGAAGATCCGGTGGCAGATCGTTCGTCTCACCCGGTTTTCCCAGTGCAGCGATTGTCTTCGAGTATACGATCATGCGAACGAATACGTCCTCCGGCTGCGTCAGGAGCGAAGGAGGAGGCCCTATGCAGGCCAGCACGGTCGGGTACCCGTCAAGCAGGGTCGCGGGTACTTAATAATGATCTCCGTAACTGGACCCACCGTAACTGGACCCTCCGTAACTGGACCCGCCGTAATCACCTCCGTCGTACCCGCCTCCACCGCCGCCGCCGCCGCCGCCGCCGTGGTCGCTGTGGATGTGAACGGGCACGGGTACTTTGACCGGGTAGGGTACGGGTTTAGCGACTGGTACGGGTACGGGTTTCGCAACCGCGATGGGTACGGGCCGCTCTACGGGAATTTTGACCGCGTACGGCACCGGATGCTCGACCGGGACGGGTATGTGCTTCTCGACCGGGTACGGGGCGGGTACGGGAACCTTGACTTCAACGGGCACCGGCTTCTCGACGGGTACGCCGATCGGCCTTTCCACGTGGATCTTTACCGGGTAGGGCACCGGCTTCTCCACAGGAACCGGAACGTGTTTCTCGACCGGAACCGGGTACGGTTTCGGTACGTGGACCGGGTAAGGTCGCTCGATGGGTACGTTCACCGGGTACGGGACCGGTTTCTCCACTGGGAACGGTTGTGGAACGTGTTCCAAGACCTTCACTGGGTAGGGAACAGGCTTCTCGATCGGGTACGGCTGTGGGACCGGTACCTTCACCGGGTACGGAACCTTTTTCTCCACCGGGTACGGCTGAGGCACGTAGACCTTGTAGGGAACTGGTCGCTCCACTGGAACTTGCACTGGGTATGGAATCTTCTTCTCGACTGGGTACGGTTGTGGTATATGGACGGGTACTTTGACCAACACCTTCACGGGCACGGGTATCTTCTTTTCCACCGGGTACGGCTGAGGAACGGCTACTTTGACCGGGTACGGTATCTCCTTCTCCACTGGGTAGTGAACCTTCTTCTCGACCGGGTACGGTACCTTCACGCTCTTCTCGATCGTGATTATTTTCACCTTGCCGTGGCCTTCTTCGTACCCACCGCCGTAACCGCCTCCGTATCCACCACCGTATCCACCACCGTAATCGCCGCCACCGCCGCCTCCACCGCCTCCGCCGTATTCTTCACCGCCGCCGCCGCCGCCGCCATAATCACCGCCCTCGTAGCTGCCCTCCAAGCCACCGAGACCGCGTTTCTCCTGCTTTTTCTCGACAGTGGACTCTTCCTTCGAATCCGCTGACTTAGCGGTCTCGGACTCGCAGTGCCCTGCGGCCAGCAGGCCCAGGAATAACAAGGGAATCTGCAAGAAATCGGATTAGGCTCGAGCTTCTTATAATTAAGAATTTGTCAATTGGGCTTGATGCTTCATTCGCGAGATGTTTAGTACGTTTTTCATGAAAAATATCCGGAAGACCAAGTCATTTTCACGTTATTTGTAACATTCGAAGGATCGATCGAAGTCTCAATGGCTCTGTCGCAGTGTTTAGCCTGTCGGTGATCGACGAAACGCGTTAACGCTATTGATAGATTGATTAGGAAATTCGCAAACTACGAGTCATCGATTATACGACTTTATTAAATAATTATTGTGCGGTGCGTTGACGCAAAGTTCCCAGGACTTCCATCGTTACTTTCAACACAGAGTTTCAATCGCAAACGGTCAGCTGTTTACAGGAATTCCAATATAAGGATCGACATGTATGTCGTAGAAGCAGTTCCAAAAATGTATAAAAGAATTCGAAGAATCTAATCGGAAACGTCGGAAATTCCTGCCACAAAGAACTTGATCTTGGCGTTTCGAACGTCACAGCTACCTTCCGACGACAGGTACCAAATGTTCCGAATATTCTGCTGACTCGATCGCGTTACTCGGTAGCTGAGAAAAGCGTCCGACCCGGAAACGCGTTTGCGGAACGAACGGAATGGCTCGGGGTTTCTTCGATCGGAGTCGGTACTCACCAAAATTTTCATGTCAGAGAGGCACTCCGATATCTGGTCGAAGTCCAGACTTTACTGGATACGTCCCCCCAAGACGCCACCGATTTTATAGTCCGCTTTCCCCCGTCGGTTCATCGCGAGCAAGCGAGCGAGCGAGCTAGCCCCCCTGTGTGTACGTCCGCGGAAAAGTGAAACACGGTGTGCCGTACAGGCGTCTTGGCCGTTCGATCAACACGCTCGCGACGCTGTTGCATTTTTCTGGATCCGATGTGCCTCGGTGTGTGCCCCACGTCCACGTTCGTTCCATAACCGGGCCCACTGGCGTAGACGACGCCCGAATCCTCTTCCAGGGTGAAAGGAAAACGGCTTTTGCTGGCGGAAGCCCGCAGCGAGTTACTCACGCGTCGGAACGCGGAGAACTCGATACGGACCGAGGCGTTGTTGTTACATTGATCGGCTAATAGATCCCTATTCGGATGAGGAATCGATCAAGCAAGCTGCCAGTTGCATCATTTCGTATCTAAAACGAGCATTGTTTTCATTCGGGACTCGCGTCGGAGGTATTCCCGGTGTTATTAGTCTCCGAGTTGTGCAAAGGTACCGCAAGCTAGAAAATTAGTCACGATATGTTTGTGGTTTTACAGAAAAACGCCGTATTTCGCCAGAAAACGTTGCCCCAAAAACAATAATGCAATTTCGCCGGTGTCCGATGAAAAGCGTTAGCGGTCAAAACTTGAAACGACAATTTCTCGAAAGTGAAAGTACGCGACACGCGGCGTTCTTCCTTACAACCACAGATACGATATCGGTGCATCAGGTGTTCTATAAGCAATATTTATTATTGTCTATTATTTATTAGCACCTTGCCTCTCGGCTTCGGCGAGGACTTCCCTCTCATAGAATTTTATATAACATACGACATAACGCAATACGTAATACAGTCCTGTTTAGCACAGTGCAGCACAATAGTGTTTTTTGATAAACAGACAGCGGTACTGTAAACTAAACTGAAAATTGGCGGAGTTTCAAAATCGTTGAATTGGGTTACGTAAAAGTGTTACACGTTACACTACTGGTTTGTTTAAGTTGTAATATCGTTGCGTTGGGTAATCTCGAGATACGAAAAATTCGTTTAAGAAACTGGACGTGTTTCAATATCGCTGAATCGGATTACGTGAAAGTGCTACGCGTTAAATAATACTGCATGTTGATTAAGTCGAGAGTAACATGTATACGATAAGTCGAGTAGAATTGCTCGAGGAAATATTGTAATCGTTAGGAGGATTTCGAAAAATCGGACTCTACGCCGATGCACAGGCGAATTCTGAGCACCCTGTACACGCAGGGCCCCGGGGCTGCTCTCTCTCTCGGCTCCTTCCATATTTCATAGTTTCTCGGCAGGACTATTGCCCCCTCCGCATCCGGTCCCCACGGAAGGACTTGGCGCGCGCGTGACCACGATGTTTCCAGTCCCGAGTCCTCTCGTCCGCGACCGAGAGTCCTTTGGTTCGACGGAGAGAGCTAGAGGAAGGAAGAGAGTCCAGGTGGGAGGGTGTTGGAAGAAAACGAAAACCGGAGAGTGAAAGAGAAGAAGGGAGAGTATGTCGTGGCGGGGGAACGCGCTCGGACATACGATCTGCCGTGTCGGATGAAACCGCGCTCGAGATCGATCGCGTAGATCCGCGGCAACGCGTCGACGAACGTTAATTGCCCGGATGGGTTAAGCTTGGTTCTCATCGGAACGTTGCCGCGAACACAGTTTTCTTTCGGAATCGTTAAGCGCGTGTTTTTCTCTTTCGTCGCGCGAGGAATGCTGCACTCGAATATTGGACTGGCTCCCGACCAGCTGATCGATCGTTAACACCCGTCCGTGCAGTAATTGCGGCACAGAATTCCATCTGGTGCCGTAATACATCCGATTATGCAGATCGCTCTAATGCAGTCGTTATGTTAATTGTTTCGCTGCTGCATCCATTATCTATGGAGAACGTCGCTCGGCGATGCGTGTTACGATGTCGATTCGATGGAAAAAGCTCGTTGAAAGGTCGCGTCGAAATTTCATTGTCTGATCGAATATTTATGAATCCGCGGGATAGAGAGGTTTAAGCGATCGTTTAGCAGTATGGAACACCTGTTTCGAGGATGATTATTATCGTTGCGGAATTATTGAACGTGAGAAAGTAGCGAACACCAGTGAGAGTAGCGATCGTTCCAGCTAGCCCGCGATATTTCAATCGACGATGAAAAGGATCCTCGAGGCAGGAAGTCGGGATCTGTCGTTTCCCCGGCCGATAAATAATCGAGTCGATGCCAATCTCAGAAACCAGATGTTTCCATCGCGAGCTCGCATTCGTTCGCGATCTATTCGAACATATCTTTTTTCCTAGAAAATCATTAGACGTAGAAGTTTATTATTTTATTGGTACGAAGATACATGTGTGTACAAAATGCTTTAAAAAATATACAATAGAAAAATCGATTTTCCGCACCGGTTACACGAGCAGGTCGCTCTAAATCGCTCGGGAAGACCGGAAGCTGCGAATGACGGTGAAACGAATGGCCTTCGAGTCGGTCGATCCTCGGATAATCGATCAACGGTGAGCTCTGGTCTTCCTAAGATCAGGGAAAGCCGGCGGATTTGATTTTTTCCGGTCGCGTACGCAGAACGCGCGAGGAATTCTTGACCGTGAGGCCATTAATTCGAAGCCGCTTCGCTTCCTCGCAATTCACTGCGATTCTTTTGCGAAACGAGCGAACGGTTGTGCATCGGCTCCGTGGGAAATGCACGCCGATCCGACCGTTCGCTTAATGATCGGTGTGTTAATAAGGACGTGTCGGACAGGTTACCGAGGTATGTGCATGGATTTATTTTTGTCACGCGGAAACCCGCTGTTGCCAGCTATGATTTACAATCGATTGATCGATGAGACGATTACAGGCGGTCGTGTGGAATTATATTGCTTCCGATAAAGTTTCCTTAATCTCTTTATCCAATCGTGCGAACGCTACATAAATATATCGTCGGCCTCCTATGAGAACTGCCTAAGTCCATTATTTATGAAAATTGGGTTTTCAGCTTCGCCTTGTTAGGTACTTCAATCTCTACGGTTTCAGATTAATTTTGTTTGTTAACTGCTTTAATCGCTGTCTAAATATAAACATAGTTTGAAAGAATCACCGTGCAAAGCAAAATAGTTTCGCTTTAAATCGTTCCTTTCTCCGCCTGTAAAATTTATTTTATTCGAATCAGTTTACAATTTTCATACGAGGCCGACGATATGAAGCAATAGTCTCTATAAAAGATCTAGATCCCTTTCTGACGGGTCCTGACAGGCCTCCTACGAGGTCTGCTGGTCACCTTTTTCTTATCGCTGTCTCCAGTCTTCTTATCAGCCTTGGAATACCTTCTCTCATAAAATTCTTGATTACCAATTCCGTTCCAATCCTGCTCCAAAGGCACCGGCACATGAACCCAGTAAGGGAAAGGTTTTTCCACAGGAATGGGCACAGGTTTCGGCATGAAAACCTCGTAGGGTCTATCCACTTGAACCCTAACCGGCACAGGGTATGGTCTCTTCACTTCTACCTCGACAGGCTTCTCAACGGTGTAAGGTTCGGGTTCAATTACCTCGACAGGAACAGGCACAGGTCTTTCTATAGGTACAGGATAGGGCGTTTCAACTGGGACCTTAACCTTGACAGGGTAAGGTTTGGCTATAGGGACTGGATAAGGTTTGGCAACCTCCACTGCATATGGTTTAGGCACAGGGACTGGGTAAGGTCGATGAACGAGGACCTTGACGGGCACTGGAACCTTCTTCTCGACTTCGTAGGGCTCTGGTACCTTTATTGGGACCTTCACCTCGTAGGGCACGTGCTTGTCGACCATGTAGGGCTCGGGTATAGGTACTTTGACTTCGATTGGTATCTTCTTTTCAACGGTGTACGGCTGAGGGACCGACACCTCCACCTTGTACGGCACTGGCCGGTCGACCTTGACCTCGTAAGGCACATGCTTCTCCACTGTGTAGGGCTCCGGAACCTCAACAGGAACGTTGACGTACACCTTCACCGGGTAGGGCACCTTTTTCTCAACTGTGTAAGGCTGGGGCACTGGGACCTTCACTTCGTAGGGCACGTGTCTGAAATTTTACGTTGGTTACACCATCGGACTTTGGATCTTCGTGCAAAATAGAAATTCAGGAAGAAGTTCGTTTAATGTTACCGTCAGAAATCAGATATTTCATACCAAGCATTTTATGCATTTTATGCATTTTATGCATTTTAAGTATACATGCCTGTACACGGGATAGGGGACCTTCTTCTCGACGGTGACAGGCACCGGAACCTTCTTTTCTATAGTCACCACCTTAGGCCTCTCCCATGGAGCCTCAGCCACCCAGTCGCTCCTAGGGTACCTTCTCCAGTCATCATCCATTTTACTCCTCCAGCCAAATGGTTTCGACCTGTGACGTTTAGGGAACCTTCGCCAATCGTCAGTGTCATCTTCTTGATCCGTGTCGTCCGTCGAAGGTGAATAACGACCGGTGAATCTCTCGTTGCCCCTCGAATTTTCCCGCGGAGCTGGTTTCCGGACGCTCGAGTACGACTCGCGAACTATTTTGGACTCTGTGGTTGTATTCCCACTTTCTATAGCCTTCTCCACGGCCCTTTCCGCTGCCCTTTCCGCTGCCTCCTCTACCGCTAGCTCTGCCGCCCTTTCCAGGTCCTCTTTGCGCGTTGCGGAGCAAGTTAGGACGACTGTGAGGCAGAGGAAGGCGATTATGCTGGGCTGCCGATGACGAGAGACAGAGAAAGATGTTAAATAAAAGTTAGGGAACCTTTGAAGTGTTATGGTACCAACCAGGCGTCTCATGGCGAGATGTTGCCAGGCGATGGATCAAGATGCACTGAAACCAAACGGATAAGTGCACCAGTATTATTTATATACCGTGGACGACTTTCGCCCGTACAACCAGCTTGGACCTTTATAGGAGTGCGCCGCCTACTTCGCGACAATTATCCATGGTCAACCGAACGGTCATTGTTTTTCACGGATAATTGGTTTAAGGCTCTCCACCACGGAAGCGACAACCTGGACCATTCATTATTCCACTCGTAAAACAGCCTCGAAGAAACTTCTAGTTTCACGCAGTCCGTCGAACCGCTCGGCTGGAGGGGCTTACGGCTTTTGTTGAGCAATCAACGCATACCGGGATACGCTAATCAATAGACCGCGGATATTAATGCAAAATAAAAATGTTCTTCATTAATCGAGTCTAAGAATTAGTTCCGGAATGGAATTTTCGAAGACGAACTCGTCCATTTCAGGGTTTCGACATCTCCAGATGTCCTACATTAATTGAGTAATGTTCTACATTGATCGAGTCTAGAAATTAGTTCCGGAATGGAATTCTCGAAGAAGAACTCGTCCATTTCAGGGTTTCGACTTCTCCAGGTGTCCATGAACTCGGCAAAACCGCGGACAATCGCGTTCAAGTGTATTTCACGGGACAACCATCGGTTGCCACTTGGTTCTAGTCCATTAATTTTCTGAAAAGCCTGCTGGGACAGCGACTCTGTGTACGTTTGACAGATGAAAGCGAATGGCCACTTTCCATAGGCGATCGTAAAACCGGGCGGACCTCGCACCACCACGGGGACGCGTTTTTCGTGGGAAACGTTTGTTCTCGAACAATTCAAAGTTCCTTCGTGGAATCGCAAACGAACCGCCTGTCGGATGCGAGTCCTGTTTCTCCGTGACAATTTGTCTCTAGCTAGTAAATAAGCATCGGCCATGAAATCTTCTCACGTAGCATCGCTTGATCCAATTCCTCGTCGATCACCCGAGAGCCATCCAGTTTCTCGTGTAAGTTCGGTGAAAACGAGACCGGTATAAAAGTTCTCTCCAGCGGTTTTGCCATTTTCGAAGCTGCCACTTTCTTCCTAGAGTTCGCCAGTCCGGTCAGAAACTGTTACATCCAGTTCGCGGTTTTCTATTTACACAGTGACACGGTTTCGAGGAAAAAAAACCCGAAGAACTAGATACCGTGAGTGGAATAAATTTTTTTCGGATTATTAGGTAACAAACGTGATACGGGTGTGGGTCTCGAGGGATGCGCGAAGCTGTGGGGAAGCCGTGTTGTCGGTATTCAACTCGTAAAATTAAAGACAACTATCGTGAAACAATAAAAATACGAAGGTACATTTATCGATATTGTGCGAGATTCATTTTTGGAAGTTGAGAGGAAGTAACGGTGGCAATAGAAAGTGGGTAAGGTGCAGAAGACCTGAGAAAATTGCATAGTAATAGCGTGTTTGGTTAGGTTACAAGAGCCCGGAGACTTCAACGCTCGCGTAAGCGATGTCGTGCGGCGCTGGAGACTTGAAAGCTCGCATGAACGGTGTCACGCGACTCTTATACCGAATAAAATTCATGTTATTTATTTTAAATCTCCATAGAATACGTAAATTGGTATTTGAACCGCCAACAACGAGATAAACTGCATTCGTGCTGGATCAGTGAACGTACCCATCTAAATTCGTGTTAATAGCTAAAATCGCGTTAAAAAATTAATTGTCCGCGTTCCCGAGAGCTAGAATCGATTATGTAGAAAGTCAGGATCAAGGCTAGAAGACACGTAGCCCTGATGCGTCTGTCTTGCCAGAATCAATTACGGAACGATCTGTCGCGACGCAATTACGACCGGGTCGAGGAGAAACGTGACTAGAATGCAGCTCTTCGATTTCGCCGTGCTCGTCGATCTCAGTTGCACATTCCGGGAACATCAAGTTTCTACAGTGTTCTATGATTTTTCCATTCGATCGTCGCCATATTAGACGTCCCTTCGTCCAGAGCTTTCTTAATCTTTCCGATCAAGAATGGATCGAAGCAGACCGATGGATCAAATTACAAGAAACAACGGCTCCCTTTGATTTCTGTGAAAGGCATTCATTTCCACATTGTACAACCTCTCGCGGATTTCCCGCACACTAGAACGGAAACTTTCGCGGTCGATATTGGCTGCAGTTCGCTGCAATTCTCTGCACAGATGCATTTCGCCGCAGCTGGTTTCGACGCCAGTCAGGTGGCGTCACTAGGTCCTGAAGTGAATAAATATCGGGAACCGGGGTTAAGTAAAACTATATTTCTTCGTTTGATAGTTTTAATAAATACCAAACAATGCAACAATATTCTAAAATACCTCTGGTGTCTTACTCGATATCTCGCTTCTTCATTCTTACCGTAAATGCATCGAATCTGCACTATAGAAATAACCGACGATCGCAGCGAACAACATTAACAACCGCCACGTCGTCGATCACAGAACACTGTACATCTACAGTAGGTACTCGCTCAGGACACGGAAACCGAAACGGAATTTCAGAAATTCCAATCAATCGCGTGAAATTTATCACCTGTAACTCCCCAACTACAGTGTCGGATTAAGCTAGCGCGAAATAATAATAAAGCAAAACACAATGAAGGACCTTTTTGTTAGCAGAAATATCTGTTAATGGTAGCCAGAGCTTTTTCTGCTGCAAGTGCGGGGCCCTTAGAAGAGCACGGGGCCCGTAGCATTTGCTGCTTCTGCTACCGGGCTTAATCCGGCTCTGCCCAACTAAACTACCAATTCCACTAACGATAATCTACGTTCCCCATCACGAACAAAACGTTTGGTCTCCTGATCACAGGCATTTCATCGTGAGTGCAACGAGCGAGAACCTATTATAATATTTACTATCTTCCGTAGCCATCCCAGCAGCTAGATCTTCTGCCATAGATCCATCGCAAGAAATCACGCGTTTCCCCATCACGCTGCAAATTAAGCTATTCATCGCGCGAATTCATGGTACTCGACCGCGGAAGATTCGATCGCTGGATCACCCTGGTGATCTGGAATGGGGACGGGTACCCTTACGGCGAAGGGTATGGGTTTTTCGACCGGGTAGGCAATGTGTCTGGTCACGTGTACCGGTACTGGTCTGTCGACGGGTATTCTCACCGCCACGGGAATCGGTTTTTCCACGGAATAAGGGACTTCCTTTTCCACGGGATACGGCGCGGGTACCGCGACTTTGATCTTAACGGGTACGGGTTTATCGACGGGTACAGGCACTGGTCTTGGTACCTCAACCTTGACGGGCACAGGGACGGGTTTGTCGACCGGGTATGGCACGGGTTTCGCAATGGGAACCGGGTAGGGTTTCGCCACCGGAACTGGCACCGGTTGCTCAACTTCGATCTTCAGCGGGTAGTGCACAATCTTTTCGACCGGGTACGGCTGCGTAACGTGCACTGCTACCTTCACCGGTACCGGGATCTTGCGTTCAATGGGGAACGGCTCGGGTACCGGTACCTTGACTTCATAGTGAACCTTCTTCTCGACCGGGTATGGGTTTGGAACGTAAACCTTGAAGGGTACGGGACGGTCCACTGGGACCTGCACCGGGTACGGTACTTCCTTGATCACCGGTACAGGCTTGGGAATCTTTACCGGTACCTTGACGAAAACTTTCACTGGATATGGGACCTTCTTTTCTACTGGGTACGGTTGTGGTACCGGTACTTTGACGGGGTAGGGAATGTTCTTCACCACCGGGTACGGGACGTTCTTGATGACTGGGTACGGCACTGCTACCTTCTTCACCACGGTTACCAGCTTGTGCACGTCTTCTTGTACGTGGTGACCTAGCACGTGGACCTCGTGCGGAGCGTTCAGGGATATTCCTGCTTCGTGGTCTGAAAGGAAGGACTCGTAGTTTCCGTTCGCGTGCTCGGATTTTAGGGAGTCGCCTTCTAGGGGACCCATGTCCAGGTGGGACAGCTCTAGAGGCTCGTTGTACTGGTCCCCTGAAAGATTTAGTGGATCAGTCACTATGAAGCGGTGGAGGAACATCTAGGAACATGTTAGTCCTCTTCGAGGACTACTCTATCTACGCACCCCGTTTCCCAACGGGTCTCATCGAACCCTTAGTGTTTCTCTGTGCAGTGCCATTAGGTCTCTTCTGCCAAGCAACACATTGCACGCTGTTTGGAGGTCCCCGCGTCCTCGGCTTGACAGCCTGTTGTTGGTTCTTCTTCTGTGGCGCAGCGAAACACGACGAAGTCGCGGTGAAGATCAGAAGGATCGCCACGATGTTCCTCTGTAACAGTGATCATTACCACAGAATCGTTAACACATTGCCCAATAGAGACTGTCTTAATTTCTTCTAGAACTGAAAGAGGATTTTGAATATTATCAAGCATCGATTATTAACGAACACTCTCTGCTTATAGCAGTCACATCCTCGTTTAACCATTTTACCATTCGCAACCATTCATAATCGTTCACACATTACCAAATAGAGACTGCCTTAATTTCTTCTAGAACTGAAAGAGGATTTTGAATATTATCAAGCATCGATTATTAACGAACACTCTCTACTTATAGCAGTCACATCCTCGTTTAACCATTTAACCATTCGCAACCATTCATAATCGTTCACACATTACCCAATCGAGTCTGCTTCAATTTCTTCTAGAACGAAAAGAGGATTTTCGAGCTTCTCTGCAACATAACGTAGTCATGAAGAAAATGATCAAGCGTCTCAATTATTAACAAACACTCTCTACTTATTACCCAATAGAGACTGCTTCAATTTCTTCTAGAACTAAAAGAGGATTTTCGAGCTTCTCTGCAACATAGCGTAGTTTATGAAGAATATTATCAAGCAAGTGAATTATTAACAAACACTCTCTACTTATTACCCAATAGAGACTGCTTCAATTTCTTCTAGAACTAAAAGAGGATTTTCGAGCTTCTCTGCAACATAACGTAGTCATGAAGAATATTATCAAGCATCAACTAATAACAAGCACACTCTACTTATAGCAGTCACATCCTCATTTAACCATTTAACGAAAACACTGCACACGATCACTATCATACTGTTGGCCGAAGGACCACTGGATTCCTCTGGTTCTCCGCGACCATGACACCAGAGAGACGTACCGTGCAATTCATTTTGCGAGCCTTGGCGAACCGATCGGATCAGGGTCAAGGTGGATCCGGTTTAAATGATCGAACGTCGAGCAATCGAAACCGAAAGCGAGTAAATCGGCGACGAGGAGTGACCAGCTTATATACAAGCGTTTCTCTAGCACCGTGTGCAGCCTCTTCAAGGGGGGAAGATCGCTTTCCCACACCTGTAGATAGTGAAACTATTCTGGTTCACAATCTCCGGAACCTTATCCCTCGAATCCATAAACGGAGTGACACGCGATTCCAGAGATCACGATTCCGCGGTCATCTTGCGCGACCTTGAAAAACAAGAATGAGGGCAGCGTGATCGATCTCGATCCCAGTCACACGTAAAACGAAAGCGAAAGATCGAAGTTACTCGATTCAACGGATATCGTGATTTCCATTGAAATTTGCGTATTGTACGATTAAAATTTAGAATAATCTTGTTGGAGCTGTCGGTGAAAGCGAAAGGCATGTGTTATTTTAATAATTGATCGTACGTGTCTCGAATCGAGTGTGTTCCTCGAAGGAATCGATGCGAGTCATTCTTTTTGCAACGTCTTCACTTTCTGAACATCAGAACTATTATAGGAAAGCTTTTTGCTGGAACTGTGCAAAGAATAATGAAAGTCTACGGACGCTGCGAGATAGCGGATTGTTCATTGTACTTCGAAACGTTGTGTAAATGTTGAAAGCGATATACAAACATTCATAAATTCTTTTTTATTTTCCCGTCATCGTGAACGCATGAAATCTAGGCTGATCTGAACGAACTATGCCGATTCTAGTGACAAATTCATGATTTTAATCGTTCACCGTACGTTTACACTCGTCTGACGTTGTCTCCGATGCACAGTGGCCCGTAGAAAATTAGTGTACTACAATGTGATCGCTTTTAACCTTCTCTCTGAGCACTGCTGTTTTAAAAATGAAAGAATAAAGTCCGCAGAAGTACAGCGCCGGACAAAATGATAGGACATTTGAAATTTGGAATTCTTAGAAAATTATTGAAGATTTTCCATTCGTCGACTTTTTATTTCCGTTTTTGTCAGCCTGGGGTGCATTCGCGCACCATACACGGAGAGAAGGTTAAGAACAGTGTTTACATCGTACCATAATTATCACGGACGTGAACTATGTTTACGGAAATTGCGACGCGATTTGGATTTGTGGTCCCTGGAAGTGAGGTGGACAGTTCGTGCCAACAAACATAACACCGTGACTCCTAACAACGAGGGAAACCGACGATCGCGTTAACAGAGACTATCCTACTCGAATTTCGCGACCGACACGCGATTGTTATGGTCTGTGAATGCTCAATCCGGTTACTTTTGATCGATTTTTTATCGTGAACGAGATAGTTACATGCTCGAAGTTGAGCAACGGGGTAAAGACACGCGACGCGGTTCTGATGAGCCTGAAGATAAACGGTTCGGCTACTGTTAATGGACATGCTGCATAATTAGTCCGATTCCATGTGTTTCAGAACTTTAACGAACTAAAGGTCCCCGCTTTCGATTTCTACTTGTGTCTCGAGATTTCTTAAACATACATTCGTAGGGATGGTGCGATTAAATCAAATTGATCTTCGATTTTCTATTTAAAACAGCGGTTTCCAACTGAAATTTTTTAACAAAAAATTAATTTGTAGTTTTCGCTTTTCCTTAACAAAGTTTTTATTGTTTAAAACGTGTCGATTCTATTAAAAAATATGATGAAAAAATAGAAGGTATATATGTAGGTATAGATAATGTACTTCATGTTGGTAACGTTTCATAGATCGTTCCTAGATCAATAATTCTTTCAACAGTAGGTAACACGTTCTTGTTCTTGTTTTATTTAATTTTTCCCTGCTGATGCAGCGTTAATATTTCTGACATACATTAATCGTATAAGCTTGTACAAACGTGAGCAATGTTGAATGTATCAACAGTTGAGAAAGTCGTACGACTAGCTTACCAGCGGACGTCGAGTGAAAGGGTTCTGCAAAATGGTTACTAGCGAACAGAAAGCGCGGCGAAAGGTTCAAACGAGGAAACAAAGTGGTCGAAACAAACAAATTCTTTTAACTCATCTTTGCTCACCTTTGCTCATCTTTGCTCTACAACAGCCAACACTTTAAACGTTTCTTCTAATGTTACGAAATCTCTCGAACTCCCTTGAAACGAATCTTACCAGCGAACCAAACCGAATACCAACATCATTCTCAAGGAAGCGTTTTCAGATGAAACAAAGGGAGCTAGAGGACAAGGGGAACAAGATCAAAGTTGTTGTCGACGAACAACTCGAGGAAAATGATTTGCACTGTTGGAAAAACGTGTTATGCAAGCAGTCAGGCAAGTGAAAAAGTCGTGAAAAGTGAAAAGGATCGATCAGCAGCGGCGCGAGAGCCAGGTCTCGTGCCGGGGGCGATCATTTCGTCGTCGGTCTCTCGCTTTCAGGCTCGTAGTCGCGTGCGGCTGCGAGAGGATTATGCAACGACCGGCTCTCTGCTCGTCCAATGGACAGGCACGTAAGTCGTTCGTGAGTCAAGTGGCTTGGGCACGGCCCCGAAGTGGGTCGAACCGAGCAAGGAACTTAACCGTGGACGAATTAACTACCAGCCAGATCTTCTTCTTTCGCTGTCCGGCGCCTCGCAGCTTCGAAAACGATCGAAGATCGACAACACGTTCCACTTTGGTCGTGGTGGTCGCCGCTAAACCGTGGATCTCTACGCGAAAGAAAAATTGTACAAAGCTCCCGTGGCAGTTTCGTCTTCGTTCCTCAATTTCTGCGTTTTCCCGTAGCCGTTGGGCAACCGTTCAACACAACTCCTCGCGAGAATCGAAATCGAGGAGCGTCCACGCGGTTGCCCAACGAACGCTGCAACCAAGGTAATTGAACGGTGCTTCTCTCGGTTGCTAAAGTTTCCGGCGGCTCCGGAACCACGGGCTCCGATCCCGCCGTCTTGATAAACGCTCTTCCAGTCGCAACTCCATCTTCAGCTCGAAAATGTCAGGGGATTGTTGTATACTCCTCTCCGATCGGTAATTATCCGGAGGTGCGTTTGCTGGCCTCTTCCCTGGCACGAATGCTGATTGCTGGTCTCCTCAATCCTCTTTGCTACTTTTCCGTTGGATCGTTTCATGCGGATACACGCGAGAACGTTCGCGTTGAATAAAGAGAAAAATTGTACGACTACTTGACGTTTCTTTTACACTCTTTAACACTTTAAGCGCCACGTCTCGCGTGAAATGAGAGACACGATTATTTGAATGGGGGATGAAATTAACGTTTGCGTAAAAATTCGACAATAAATTGCAGAAAAGAAAGCCGCAGGGTATCCGTCACCGGCGTAGGTCCGCGAATGACCCGTGCGGCAGGGGTTGGGTGTGAAATTTACGGTCGCATCGTCCCAGGGAAAATAGAATTGGGTTGAAGAGTGGCGAGCCGTCGAGAGGCGGCACGTCAGGGCGAATTACGAGGGCACGTGGACGCGAGGGGTGATCAAGAGCATCGATTTGGCAGGGCCGCCATGGCAGCGGGCGAACTGGGTCGCGGTTGCCTCGTTCGTTGCATCGGTGCATCGGGTGCATCGGGTGCATCGCCATCTGGGTGGACAGGCGTGCGCCGTGCCGGCCGGGCCCGACCAGAAAACTTTCCCCGCAGAAATCGAACGACGCTGGGCTTTTCCACCGATGACTGCAATCGCCTAGCGATTTCTCAAACAGTACAATAACCCGTAGCGGTTCTCTAAGGGCCGAGCATCCGATCGTGACGCGACTAAACGACGATCACCGCTCGTTTCCGGAACGTCGGCTACCCTGAGCATCGTTATAAGCCGCTTAATGACGAGGACGCTCGCGGCCGAGCCGGGCATGCGGAAAATGAAAGTGGAAATTGTTTAACAAGTCGTAACGGCGTCGGGAAACGCGGAAGGTCGCCGGGAACCCATCCATCCACCACGGTATTGGATCCGGGCAAAAATAATATCCCGATCCTCGAGGGTCGCTATCCAGAAACTATCCCTTAGAAATCGTCTTCTACGCTACAATCTGGACCGGAATTCTTAGAACGAAAAATTCTTGATTCTTCGATTTGAATTCTTGTTCCCGTTGAAAAATCCGCTGATTAGTCTTCGGCCATTGGCTGTTAAAAGTTATGAAATATAATCGCTGGTTGGCAATGTGTCGAAACAACTCAGCAGGAGGTAGTCATGGATCAACTGAATATTACGATGTGTACTTTAATCGAGAAAGTGCATAAAATTGATTCGACTGGCTCTAAGTACACTTCGAGGTTGCGGACATCTCTTATCTGTGACACTGGTAGCGAACGTGTTGATGCGACTAGGTTACTTCAATCGACCCCTTGCGTCCTACATAATCGAGGTAGTCGCTTGTTTCCGTTAAACCGAAATGAAATTTTACTTCCCGATCTCAGGTCCCGGCGTGATTTCTTCTTCCGTTGAAGCTGCAAACGACAAGGGAGTTGCAACGATCCTAAAGAAATGCGATAGGAAGCCAGTGGGGTGCGGTATCTGTACAACAGCGTGGTTCACAATTACTAACATTTATATTTCGTAAAAAAAATACATATTCTGCTATGTCGATGTAGAAAAAAGTGAGATGAGCGGGCTGTTCTCGAGCGAAGATCCACCAAAAGACAGTCTCCGCACCTATGAGTATCTCCCTTTTTATCCGTATCGTTGGCACGCGCCGCCCAGATCTCTTCGATCGTGTTCGGGGTCAGAGAGAGAGAGAGAGAGAGAGAGAAACATCGAGGAAGTTGAAAGCGACCGTCCGCGTCCGATCATCCTCTACCGCGATCGGAATTCCTCCGCGTCTGTGATCCAGGTACACGAGGACAGAGAGGTGTGTGTAGACAGGGTGTCGCGTGCCACGACAACGTCCGATCAATTCGTTCTTCTTCCTTGCGCGTAACCTAGAAGATCGTCGATTGGCCGAGTTGTTTCCGGTGTCGGGTACATTATTGTAGCGTACCCTCTAGCGGAAGCTACCCGGAACCGACATCGTTCGTTGTTTAGTGGTAACCTCCGTGTCCGCCGGCCCAGTCGGCGCTATAGCCGGAGCTGTAGCCGGTGCTGTAGCCGTGATCGTGTTCGTGATGTACTGGCACCGCTACGGGTACTTTGACCGGGTACGGGACGGGTTTCTCGACCGGGTAGGGCACGGGTCTTTCGACGTGCACGGGGTACGGTCTGTCGACGGGTACCTTGACCTCGACGGGTACGGGCCTCTCAACCGGGTATGGGACTGGCTTCTCGACCGGGTACGGTTGCGGTACGGGTACCTTCACTGGAACGGCGTACGGCCTGTCGACTGGGACCGGGTACGGTCTGTCGACGGGTACCTTGACCGGGTACGGTACTGGCTTCTCGACTGGGTAGGGCACAGGCCTCTCTACGTGCACTGGGTATGGTTTTGGCACGGGCACGTGGATTGGACGGTCGACTGGAACCTTGACGTGCACTATCTTCTCGACCGGATACGGCTGCGGGATGTGGACCGGAACCTTGACTGGCACTGGGACTGGCTTCTCGACCGGGTACGGCTGTGGCACTGGTATTTTTACAGGGACGTGGATGTGCTTCTCAACTGGGTACGGCTGCGGCACATAGACCTTGACGGGGTAAGGACGGTCGACCGGCACATGAACCGGGTACGGCACCTTCTTCTCAACCGGGTACGGCTGCGGGATGTGCACCGGAACCTTCACGTACACCTTGACTGGATAAGGCTTCTCCACCGGGTACGGTTGAGGCACCGGGACCTTCACTGGGACGGGCACCGGCTTCTCTACCGGGTACGGCACGTGCTTCTCAACGGGATATGGTACCGCGACGTTCTTCACCACGGTGACCGTCTTGATGTGCTCTTGGTGACCATGATCGAGAACATGACCGCCGTAACCACCAGACAGACCCAGGTTTCCGTATCCGTGGCCGAGTTCCAGACCACCGTGGCCACCACCTCCGATGTCGTAGCCGCCGTCGTAGCTGTAACCGTAGCCGAGACCCAACAGCCCGCGTTTCTCTTGCTTCTTCGTTGTCTTGTCCTCCAACGGCGCCTCCACTTTCTCGGCAACCTTCTCCTCGGCCCAGGCAGCCGAAATCAGCAGGGCGATCGCCGCCGTGTAGACCTGCAACGAGCACAGACAAACCCGTCAGACACCGCGCTAACGAAATCGAAAGGGAAATTCGAACGAACAGGACCGGAGACGATCTTTTAGACACTGCGACACGTCCGACGCGACTCGAAAGGGAAACTCGAGGAGACCCGATTAAACCATTCGCGATCGCAAGACTTGAATTTTCTGTAGACACAAGCAGAGCACATCCAGAATGCTCGTTCGTAATTCGAAAGGGAAACTCGAGGAGACCCGATTAAACCATTCGCGATGGCAAGGCTTGAATTTTCCGAAGACACGAGCAGAGCACATCCAGAATGCTCGTCCGTAATTCGGAAGGGAAACTCGAAGAGACCCGTTCGAACAGTTCCAGATAGCGAGACTAATATCCTAGGAAAATTCGATGTCGTACTTCCGACGTCGTACACTCCGGTTGTACGAAAGGGAAACTCGATTAAACCGATCCCGGAGCGTGATTTTAATTTTCTGCGATTAAATTCAGCCGATTTAGGACATCCTCCAATCGTGGACACTATATCCGAACACCCCCGCGATTTGTTCACTAGGTCCCCAGAGTGTCGAACGGTCGGTTAGGCTAAGCGTTTCTCCGAAGCTCAATGTTTCCCCGAAGCCGTCACTGCGTCTCGAGTTTCGTCGAAGTTTAGCGAAAAGCTCGCCACACGTCTCCACGTACCAGGATTCTCATTTTTGCTCTCGAGATATTCCAGGTGCGTCCAGAAGTGAACTGGATGCTGATTGCCGTCGGTTCGTCCCCTTATATACGCGGCATACTTTCGCCTTCGCCACCCGGGCCCAACTCGCGTACCCCCCACGTTACACCTCTTTGTTCGCGTCGAACGAACGACCACGATCCGCTACCACTCCCCTTTGGGGCACACACCGACTCGCCTCCTTGTCCCCCCACGCCTCTCTCGAAAACACCGTCCCTCTCCGTTCGACGACAACACGGTTTCGTTTTCTTCTTCCTTCGTCGAGGGGGCCCAACGCCGGGACTTACCTGTTACGCGAACAACGATGATGCCCCGACAAGCGGGAGTCGTTTCTTCGGTTCGACGCCTGAGGTTTGACCCTGTTTCGACCACGTCCTGCACTTCTCCTGCGATTTCGATGCACTCGGAAGTCTGTGCAAGTCGCTGCCTTCCTATTAGCTGGAGGAACGTTCGTCAGGTTTTAAAGTTAGCCCTTAACGCGTTACCGACCGGTGATCATCGCATAATTTTGTCAAATCTATGGTACATGGCTAAACACTTTTTAACGGAACCTTCGATGGCAACAGCAATTTTCATTGCGAACTAACAAGCCACCCTCGATAACGTCGTCTAATAGTTTCATTTAAGATTACGATTTAGAAGAAAATTTCTATGCTTTCTTTTGGTGCAGCACAATTATTGAAAATCCTATTAACCAGTTAACTGCGTTCGACGTGTACACGCGTCCATCAAAATCTCTATTGCGACGCAATAATGATGAATCTTTTGAAGAATCAATTGTTAATTTTTTATCAAATATAAATGTAATCCTTCCTCGTTTAATTCCGCACTCTGTGGGGGATTTTTAAAATTAAATTCCGCAGTTAAGAGGTTAATAGGCTTCCGGAAGGTGAAGTGTTAAAATAGGAAGATACGGGATTCATTTTTTTCGAAAGAATTCAGCAATGTGAGTCTGTTGTTCTGGGACATAGTGGACCTAGAAGCAAAATTGGCCGAAGTATCTCGATCTTGGGTGAAACTGTTGCATTTTGCTATACGAATTGTTATATACAACTACAAATTTCACGTTAACGTTAAGACACATTGTAAAAATGTGTTGGAAGAAAAAGGAACAAAGATGTATACTATTATTCAAAACTTCTCTATGTTTCTAACGGATTCTCCATGCCTGTTGCATTTTAAGTTAGACGGATTTCATGAAGTCTCGCGAATTAAAAGACTTCATTCGAATTTTTCCTGTTCGATCCCGAAAGGATCGAAAACATGAAATGTGAAAATGGCAAACTCTCTCTTGCTTAAAAAAATTTAGTGTCCATCGAGTTGTAGCATAAATTCGTTTGATCGCGAATATACTCGAAATCTGATGTAATTTCAATCGAAATCTAGTAATTTCTCATAAAATATAGATATTCCCATAAGAATTAGCGAAAATTCGCGCATAAATCGGCAGGCTAGGCATGGCGTGCGTGACGCAACGTCCGAAAAAGCTGAGAGGCGTTTTCGGTCGGACGGGATTGCGTGCTCGCAGAGGAATTTGCATTCCACGCGGACGTCGCGTCGGATAAAATATCTGCATTAATTGCAGTTTCTCGATCAATTTCCCGGAGAGCCAGCTGCACCCTGTGCCGTTAACGATTCCGAGTGAAAGGGAAAGGTCCGTTAACTGCTAGAGCATCCGGGTTCGGGTCCCGGCGCCGAAAATTGTGTTGGCGGTGCCTCGAGCCACACGGGAACGCGATCGTCCTTTTGCTTTTCGCCGATTTCGGGTCTGTACCGAAGATCGGATTGGATATCGCTGCAACGAGAGAGAAGAATCTCTTCTCGTTTCGACTCTCTCGATCTCCTCTCCTCCCTTTCTCCGTCGTTCTCCTCGTCCTTCTCCTCGAGGCAACCTCGACGGTGTGTTACGTGTTCACGTGTAGCGTAAGACTCTCTCGTAGGATTTATCTGCCGCCAATCTCGTGGGTGCAACCATTTACTCCCTTTCATGAGACACGCGGTCCTACGTCACGATTTCCCTCACTAGGCACGCGGCGGCGGCTCCGCGGTTCCGTTTTCCTCCACGCGGACGCCTACTTAGCCTTGCCCGGTGTTTACTGCAAACCACGCTGTTTTTTTGGTTGCTTCCCGACTCCCCTGACATCGTTCTTCAAGGCATTTTCAATGCTGGAATGTTGTTTTTTTGCACGGCGCTCACTTTATTGAACTGCGATTATTATCCGTTTCCAGATGCACCTGTGCTTTCCTGACACGATTCTTCAAGGCGTTTTTGATGTTAGAAAATCTTCTGAAACCTCTACTATCCTGATACGATCCTCCAAGGCATTTCTAATGTTAGAAATGAGAATGAGAATGTTTAAAAAAGGATACAATTTGTTTCGCTAAGTTATTTAGGTAAATTAAATGGTACCGATGAGATACCTCGGTCGATGGAAAGCGAGAGTGACAATCGTTTTACGGATGATGGCACCTTGTTGCTGGCGATAATCGGCTTCTAGATGCACCTGTGTCCTCCCGTAATTATTTCTCAGGGCATTTTTAATGTTAGAACGTTTGAAAAAGGATACAATTTATTTAGCAGGACTACGGTAAATTGAATTAAGTTTTCTGGACGATGTCAAGAGCCTGGACTCTACCTGTACGATTTTTAAAAACGTTCTTGGAATCCTTCTGAGAGCTCCAATTTAATTTAAAAACGCCGCGGTGGAACAATTGTAGCTATCCGATTTCGCGGAACGCTTATCGAATTTTTTCAGCCACTCGTTTATTACGGATTGGGGAATTTACGTGGTAGAGATATCGACAGAATGCCCGAGGGATCGACCCAAAACTAATTATATTAAAATCGCGAGGAGTCGGACCGTATAATCGGACTGCAGTCACCTCGCGTTTGCGTCGTTCGCGATTCTATTCGGCTTGATCAATTTTTTACTCGACGACAAACGTTATTGTCATCGATCGACGCGGATGTGGTGTCCGAATGATTAACGTATACATATCCATTGTATAATTATAACATGATATTAAACTGGAAGAAAATAACTATTATCAGGGTTAGACAGCTCAACACTTTTTTGCATATTAGAAAGTGACTGCTTTCAAGTAGTGCACGATGACCAAGAAATTGATTTTCGTAATTCGTTGTCAGAATGTGTTCATGGTATATGCGGTAGGCTAATATAATTTTCGGCATCGAAGCCGCGTAAATCCGACAAAGGATCGTCGCGGGGAGGAAATTCTTTCCCGAAATTCCTTCTTGCGGCTCGTAAAACCAGCGGAATCGATTTCTGCGGGGTTCAGGGTGGTGGACGAGATTTGCAAGTCGATTCCGCAAGCATCCGGACGCGGAGTTATTCAACGGGTCCGCGGGAAGCGTCGATGAATCAAAAATTCTCACCCTACCGGCGACGATCTATGAATATTGCCGGGAGCCGCTTATCGCCGGCGATAAATCCGGCTGGAAAAACGCGAGCAGAAGGCGGATCCATGAATCACCGGTGTTCTCTCGCGCCGTTCACGGAGAAGGTCTCGCCTTGCTCCCAATTATTGTCAAAGCTGTTTCCCTTCCCTTGAATATCGATACACGGAGGAGAGCCGCAATTCGTATCGGGACGAAACGTAACGAAACGACGTGTTCGATCGGTTTTTCGCGTCGCGTCGCGGCGCCCGACTAGAGACACGCGATTCGCCTATCCACGTGGGCAGATCTTAAAGGTCAATCGATAAAATTTGCCTGCAGGATTATTCTTAGCCGGCCGTAATCGCTGACCCTAGCCAACCCGTTCGGTTTCACCTTCGTTCGCATTAATTAGCTCCGCATTACTCCGCCGTCGGCGCTAGACACCGCGAATTGAGTCATAAATAATGGCAAAACAATCGGACATTTATCCCGAGAAATCCTGCTCAATCGTTGCCGGGGTCAGTGCTCTTCGTTTCATCTCGATCGCCATAACGATCTTTAATCTTCTCTAATCCGCAGTGCAAGCGAGAACTTTCAATTTAGCAAAGACTTGGCACGAAAGATAAAATATGACTGGACTACGGATCTCGTGCATTTCTGACAAAACTGGCGAGGCAATCTCGATTCAATTTTCAAAAATTCCATCGATTCAGAAAAGATTTAAAAATACCACGAAGATGATACGACGAATATATCGCTGAAATGTATGCACATGCATTATACGTGTTGTGGCTGATTTGTCAGGCCAAAAAATAGAGAATATACGTTCATTCGTTTATTTTTAGAAGTCCTCAATTTTCGTCGCTCAATAATATTGAGCCTGTCTGTGGCAAGCTGTGCGGTATACAATATGTATTTTATGCGGCAGTAAACGTCCAGAAGATTGTTTAAAAAAAATTCAACGCCTATTCAACGCCACGAAAAATACGGATTTCGAGAAAGCAGCTACGAAAACAAATTTACGAGTAGACTGCGAATCTTTATGCAAAATCGTTCGACCCTCGATCATTTTGGTAGGTCGGAATTAATGAATCCTCCAATTCGTTTAACCAGTTAACTGCGGTCGACGTGTATACACGTCAATCCAAATCTCTATTTCGGTGCAATAACAGTAACATTTTCAAGAATGAATTGTTAATTGTTTATCAAATATAAACGTAATCCTTCCTCGTTTTTCGTAAAATTTATAATAGGACCATTTGCCCTGCGTTCGACGTGTATACTTGACATTGCTTGATTTTAATTCCACACTCTGCGGGGGATTATTAAAACTAAATTCCGCAGTTAAGAGGTTAATATGTCCACTGTTTCAAGTTACAGCTACAAAATTCGTAGTCTATCTCTGAGCAATGGTGCGATAGTCAAAGTCAACTTATTTGAAAGAACGAATAAAAGGGACGATCAGCCCTTTCGTTAAAACTGCAGGTGATCGTCCATCTTGCTCCGCCGAATTTCTCCGTGTTAACGCCGGCGAGAATTCGCGAAAGCTGACGCACGAGAACAAAATTGGCTCGTTATGAAACGATGATCCGAGAAACAGCGACATTCCATGGTTTCGAGCTCGGCTCTGCTGGATGCCGGCCTTATTTCGATGGAAAGTAAAGACGGACGTAACACGTAGAACGATCGCGAACACCCTGATATTACGTAAAGGTCGTCGCCGACGAAGAGTCCTGCGTCGAAACCACATGTTTTCACTCTCTCTCAGTCTCCTCAGCGTCTCGCGATCTATTCAGGGAAGAAGAGAGCTCGACCTCGTGACGAGTCTTCAAAGGAATAGCTAGCGGATCGACCTCGTTGACACTGGCCTTGAGAACGCAGTCTCTGAAGTTTCTTCACGGCTCGCGAGACGTTACGGGGGGTCATTAAACGCTCTCCGGCAATTAATCTCTTCTCACCCGGTCGCGGTTCCGTTGACTCCCGCGTCGATTGTCCTGCTCCTCAAGCGCAACCGTACCCGCTTCTATTGTTCGAGATCGATCGGCCGGATCCAGGGATCGATGGGATCCGGTCGGATCGGAGATCGATGCCTGCCAGATGTCCCCGTATACCTAATTCACTTTCTCCTACGTTTTTCCAGGAACTTCGTCGCCGGTGTTCTACAGTTTCAACTGTATCGAGCGATCTGCAACGCTGCTGGACAGAGGTTCTTAGACGATCCCAGGAGACCCTTGCATAGGTGCGATTTCTACAGGAGTCCCGAGGCTGGCCGGATTCTGGGGTGAGTGGTTTTGTTTACCTAATTCGATCGTTATTAGACTGGGAAACTATTCGGCGATAAAAATGTTGACCAAACCATTCTTCAATTTTTGTTAGACGAGAATCGATGTGTTCACGTTTATCCTGGATATAGCCATTTATTTCCTGTAGACTTTCTTTTATTCGTATTAGCCGTACAAATGAATAATTCAATTTTTTTTCAACCGAAGTCTATTGCGAAAGAAAGTACAGCAAGTTGATCGATTTTGCCGGATCTAACGCATTGGTTCTCATAAATGGTCACACGTAGATCTCGCAGCTCTTCGTCCTCTATCAATTCATTGTTGCGAAATGTTTTGCGTAAGTCCATTTTACTATTTAAAATTACATATTACATATAATCATCTTTACCATTTACCGTTTCATTTTCACCGATTAAATTAGTTTCTTCGGGAATCTTGAGGAATTTTTCGAATTAACATTTCACATGTCTGAAAGCATTGATTTGAGGCACTTTGCGTCGATATGCAAATAAGAATGTCTAAGATTAGAGTCCAGAGAGTATAACGATGCGTCGTCTAATATAGGTGGTTATTCATGAGCCTAATTTACAGCCTAAAGAAAGCGAGCTACAGCTAAATCCCTTCATGGATTTCGCTTTGCTCGACCCTAGGCGTCGAGGACTTTCTAAACGAGGTGACAAATGTTCCCGAACTGTTTGGGACTTTTTTTTTCACCGATTAGCGAAACGTACCAGCGTGTTAACAAACGGCAAAAAGCGTCGCCGTGCCACTAAGCCGGCTAATTCGGCATTAAAGTGTCGTAAAACTAGCGTAATTCCGCCAGACGAGACGGTAGCACGGAAGGAGGATCGCTCAAAACCGCTGTCAATATCTTCGAGACACGAATACGGCGGCGATATCGATAGAAAGTCGATAATTGTGACGAGTCTCTAAATAATCGATTTATTTGACAAGAACTGCCGAGAATGGACCGAGTTAGGCAAATCGAGGTTTCTCCTACAGTTCAGAACGGTCGGCCATTTTGCTATTGAGAAACGAACATTTCAACCGCATTCCAAAATCCCCGTCAGCCCATTTTCGTTATCATTTTTATCTTTTGCATTTGAATATATGTATTCCAACAAAAAATATGCATTCCTCCTCGGTTTTGGAAAGGTCTCGGGGCTGAATGTAGTTAGGTTCACCAGGCCGACGTTTTAACGATGCCTGAGGATTATTTATCGATCGCTGGTGCAGACAGTTTTGAAAAATGTCAGGCAAAAAACGCGAATTTAGTGCGCCGAGACGACAAAGAGAAGAGAACAGGAACACCGAACGGGCGAGAGGCTGATCAACGATTCCCTGATTATGGATTCCGATTATACATTCAAGGTGATAGGCAAATGGCGGACGCGTCCTCTACTTCTCTGTTAAGACTGCGCAATCTGACCTTTTTTTTCGAAAAAGTGGAACTCGGAATTTCCTACCGGCGCGGCGCTGCCGGTCGCTTTTATGGCTCGATGACGGAACGATCGGGTTTCTTCGTTATTTTCGAATATTAGCTCTGCTGGCGATCCCGCGTAATTGTCTGGGGAAAGGACATGGCCGTAATTGACATTTGGAAGGTGGGACCTGGATCCATTTCGAGGTTCCCAGTATTTTAATGGCTCCACCTAGCTATTCAGTTCCTGGAGATGGCTTTCGACCAGAAGTTGTGCAATTGGATGCTACAAGGACACCAATGGAGTCTTCATAATTTGAACAATTCTAAAATAAATGATGTAGGACTGTGATAAAAATATGTCTGAAGAGATCGCGTGGAAAAAGCTGGGACCAGAAAGAATTTCAAAGGCCATTTACGAGAACCAGGAAAAAAGTTGTCGATTAGGTTCCCGCATTATCGGGCCCGAGATGCGTCCAGTTCGAATCCTTTTGTAAAAGTAGAGCCGGATGCGCGGTGACGCAAACGGTTATTCCAAATTCGTGTCGAAAACGAAATTCGTAAAAAAAGATTGTGGTAGACAATGTCTAGATAGCGCCCAACCGGTCGAAATCAAGGTAAGACGATCGGAAACCGAAGCCGAAGAATTTTATTGTGATCGTAAAGGTTGCTGAAACAGGCGAACACCTGTTAGAATTTCTCGCGGTTACGTAAACGGTGTTAAACCGAAGAAGGTGAAGAAAATACAGCTGTAATCAGCAGTAAAGATTTTTTTTTCACGCTCGAGCATCGGTTACGCGTCAGAGACATCGATGCGTGGGGCCCCAAGGAAAGCGAGATTCGTGCGTAATACGAGTACAGCCGCGTCCGTCGTAAATCACGATTCGCGATGGGCCTCGTGATGCGCCGATCCGGAGGCACTAAAAAAAATATTTTTAATTTTCTCCGGGCCTGTCTGACATCACTTGCAAGTTACACGGTGAAAATCCACGTGAGATATTCATTCTTCTGGAGGGAAGCTCGGAGTTGTAAATTTAACCGTGCGGATTTTAATTAACCTCAATCCAGACCCTCCTGTGGCCATTACAGGTATGAATTAATAGATTTCGTAATATGTAATGTGTTCATTTAATCTAAAAAAAAAGAGCGATATTATTTTCGTGTAGCCCTAATTTGAATGTCTAGACAACTTGAATGCTTTTAGATTCTTTGCAAAAAATGTATCGGATATATAAATTGATGGACCAGTCTGGAAAGACCAGATAGCGAAACCAGTTCTGTAATATTTTCAGAAAAGAATTTCGAATCCGTATCGCATAAATTTCAATATTTATTTCATTCTTCCAAAGTAAAATTTATTCGACGGATTTACGAGCGAGCATAATGACAATCGGAAAGTAAAAATTCTATTTCCGATTACCTAACCTCAAACATGGCAATTACGCCCCGACGGATCTCTCTTTAATTTAATTATTTTTCCGTAACAAGGGGAAAAAATACTTGTAAATGACAGGTTTGCAAAGGCTGTGGCCCTGTATGTGGGGCACGGTAGATAAAAAAAAAAGAATCGTTTAGTGTATAAAATAACGGTGCAAGAGTTAATGGCGTGTGCCAATTTTCCTCGTGAATTTTTTTTTCTGGTAATTAACGAAACGCAGGTGAAAGCTTGCGTTGCAACAAATGACGTGGGCTCTGATGCAAGTCATTGTAGATCGCGGAGGTTGGACGCGCGGAGTTGGTCTTGCGGGGGATCAAGAATCGACAAAGGGAGTTCCCAAGGTTTCAGGAATATTTTCGAGCGAAGGATATCCTTCGAGAAACGTCGAGACGAATACAAGGCAAACAGTGGTCGCGGAGCCGATTGAAAATACGGTATTCACGATTGGGTCGAGGGGTCTGAGGCGTATTATATCGATCCCGTGGCGATCCGATCGCCTCCCTTGACAATCTCCGGTAGTCTCTGCTATCTGGGTCAACGAGAGGGAAACCTTTGTTCGGTTCCGCAATTTCTCTTGCCAATCTGCCGTCCGTCTCCTCGATTTTCTGACGGGGCCCTCCCACACGGTCGACGCGGCGCGGCGCCGATCCGCCGGATATCGATATCATTGGCTCCGTTCTCGCGATACGATTTAATTAAAATCGCGAGCCAACCGGAAAATCTCGCTCGATTAAATCGTCACGATCCTCCCCTTTCTCCTGTTCCAGCTTGGTTCAATCAACCGCGAGAAACGAACGATTTCCTGCAGGAACACTGTCTATTAGTATTCTCATTTTTTTCCGATTTCAACTACCCTCGAAAATGAATTTTCCTCGCCTCTATCCGCTGGTGAAAATTTTTTAAAAAATTCCACGAAGTAGGGCAACAGCGTAGTTACTACACGCATTTTGATTTGTTCAAATACCTTGTGCAACAATCGAGAAAACCACTTACAAAATTCTGATTTATCTGACAGGTGTTACACAATGGATTTGAAACACCACCTTTGGAAATCGTTTTTTCCTACCCTTGTCGAAAGACCAAACATTCTGAAAAAATCTACTGTACAGAGGTAACATACATCAACTGTATCCATTTGATTTCGTTCAAGTTGTTTACGTTCTTCGGCTAGTACATCGATTTATAGTTTGAAAGCGACAATTTATGCACAAACTCTTATACGTCGAATCTTTAAAATTATTTATGGTTGCTTATACGAGGGTTGAGCAATGACTGGCGAAAGTTCGGCAGGTGTTTCTGGAATATTATTATTACATTCTTGATCCCTATCGGTAGATCATTTTTCTTACATTTATTATTATTCACACAATTTTATATTGCGAAGCATTTCGTATGTGCTAAAAGACATTATACACAATTTTTTTGTTCAATATTAAATCTATGCGACTGCGGGGCAAAATCAACAGGGGCGATTTCGTCAGAAGATTCTTTTACATCTTTTTCTGAAGTCATAACTGCCCAAATATTTATGGACGACGCCATATATCCAACGAAGAGATTGTTTAATGAAATCTAGTGAGTGCGAAAGGATTACCTAATCGGAATTTCGGCAATTCAGAATTTTGTAATCGAAAACACGCCTTTGCGTCGCTCGCAATATATTTCAACCTCGAGCACAGGATTCTCGCGCCACATGTCCTAGTGTCCTTTGATTACGATCATTATGCACATTGCGAAACTGTGAAACAAGGCGCGAAGACAGGGATGAAGAATGGTCGAGCTTGGACCATCGGAAGACTTCACTGCTGCAGACGGTGTTGGATAATCGAACATTGTATGTGTGTAATTCCTCCGCATTAGGAATTCTACGCGAGATCGTCTGATAGGGACGATTTATGATCGCTTGATCGCAGATCTCACAGTCTGCGTAGTAGACACACATCGTATCGCTTATTATTACATGTTGCGCGTGAAATTTGCAAAAATATGACTAGACTGTAGAGAACAAATTTTTAATTGAAACGTCTGTTGGGACGTTAAAGTTGTAGACTATTTTACGAGGTGTTCGGACAAGCAATTACCAAATCAGTCGCAGAAATGAAAACTCATTTCCGCTGAAATGGCACAGTCATTTTCTGACATGCTTATAGACTTAGAAATTATTCTACTGAAACTGTTAACCTCTTAACTGCGGAATTTCATTTTAAAAATACCCCACAGAGTGCGGAATTAAAATCAACCAATGACGAGTATACACGTCGAACGGACGGTAATGTGTCTTATCATAAATTTTACATTTTAAAATATATTATTGGAAAAATAGCCAAAAATTTGGATAGACACATCCTTGTTATGTTTACAAAGTAATGCGAAATAGTTATTTCTACAGCTCCGAAAACCTAGTGTTAACGGCGGGTTAAGGGTAGACTCGTTTCTAGCCTTCTAAACTCCCAAAGATGGGGTTTCTCAGTAGTCAAAAGCGCTAGATAAAAGATCGATCTAGGCTTCAATCGCCCTCAATAGTCCTATTTTCACATTTAAGAAGCGTAATTTGTATCATTCGCTTTTGACTATTGAAAAGCCCCATCTTTGCATTATGGAGAAATGAGAAGGCACATACCGCACCCTCGCAATCCTGGAAACGAGTCTCTCCCTTAAGAAATGATTTGAGCAGCAGTTGAGGTTGACGAGAAATCGCGAGGAGCGAAAGAGCTTGTGGATCGATGAGGAACGGATCGAATCGCGGCAAGACGGGGCTCGTGCGGATCGATGGATCGCAATCTGTCTGGCGCTTGTCCAAAACGGACAACTTCCTGCGATCTGGGTTAGGTTCTAGGTCTCCGTTCGCCTCGGACACACGGTTACGAAAGCGATCGGGTACCGCAAGAACGTGCTTGTGTGTCGCAGAAGAAACTCACGCCGCGCCGGCTTGTTACGCGTCGCACTTCCGTTTCGCGAACCGTGTAACTTTACTCGCGGGCCCGGGGAAAAAGCAGCGACGAGAGTTGAGAAACGGCGTTGCCAGTAAACCAGAGAGAAAGAGAGGCGAAAGAGAGGTTTGTCGATACGATTTCAGCTTCCTGGAACACAACGCTCTCGGCCCCATTAGCATTTCGAGCGAATGCTAATTCCATCTTTCTGTCCGGCTGGTTTTTCGCGGGCCGCAATGATTCGAGAATAATGGCCGTGTTAACGCGCCCGCCCCGTCGCGCGTCGTTATTCGTCCCGGTGGAATTCGAGCGGAACGCGGATTTCCATGCAAATGTTTTTCATTCACTCTCCGTTTGATTAACTGCAGCTCGATTAATTCCTGACTCTGAATGAAACGGATAATCGTGTTTTCCAACGATTATACGGGTCGACCGAGTTTTCCATCCGCCTCGCCTGCATAATTTTGTTGCTCCTGTGTTGTTCCACTGGCTCGATAGCAACGTCGTACACCCTCGATAAACTTGCTAAACGATCTTGCGGATCGGTTACGGAAAAAATTATCTTTTTCCACTCATAGAAGCACAACCAAAAATTTCGAGAAAATTACGGGAAGCAGACCTGACGTGTAACTTTTTACTTGCTCTTTTTTATTCGTTCGAACGTCTCGAGCGAACTAGCTTCGAGAAATAATTTTTTTCTATCCGGATCGAGCGAGCAAAAATTTCGAAAAAAATCAAGGATATAGAGCTCGCACGGAGTCACCGTCTACATTTCGTTTCGTTCGCGTATCTCGAACGGTAACGGAGAAAACCGTTATAAAGGTTTACCCGCGCAATCAATCCGAAGAAAATGAGAAAATATGAAAAAATATACGGTATCCGTGTCCGGGTCCAAGGTTGCGGGATTCGGGAGCACACATATATCGCGACCGAATGCGATCCAAGGACCGGTGGGAATTTCATTGTGGGGGGATCGAGTTCGCATAAATCGAGGTAGATGCGAGATACCGGCTCGATCGGCGTTAAACCACGGCGATTAACTGGGACCTGGCTGAAATTCATGCAAATCGTCGTCCCCGTCCTTGGAACGGGAATCGACCAGCGTCGTCTTTCGAAAGTGCCTCGTCGGTGTGTTGGGCAACATTGGCCTGCACGGAGGGGCACGAGGAAATCGACACGGGCGTTTTTCCAATAATAATAGGAACGATCGCGGTTCGCGCCGGTTGACGGGCCCCTCAAGGTCTCTATCGTGTAACGAGTCAGCCAACAACCGATTCAGCGTCGTGCAAAACCGTACCCCTCTAGTCAAATGACACGCGTTTCCCACAGTAGACACGGGACCGTCGTAATGAGTCAGGGGTTCACCCTTAAAAAACCACCGTAGAACTTGGTCTCGTAGACGCGGCCTCGTGACTTCTACCGCGCGCGGCTGGCGAATGGGAGCCTATTCGAGACGCGGATTTAGCTGGAAACCTAACCGAGAAGGCTCTCTCGTGATCCGACGCTAAACAATGGAGCACGACGGGTTCGCGCGTCGAGTGCTAAGTTGGGCAAGATGCATCGTCGTCGTCTCTATTGACTGCCTCTCTCCGTAAATTGAAAGCCGTGGAACGCTTCGAGGAATGATGGATGATAGGTGCGCCGCACTGCCGCCGCTGCCGCCGTCGCCGCTGCGAAATCGCAGAAACTTCACGAGCGAAGTCGTAAAGTTGTAAAACTGTAATTACGCCGGCTAAGAACAGCGAAAACTCCGAACGAAATGTGCTATCTATTGTTTCAGGCGTTCCTCAGGCATCTTGCGCTGACATAACACCGTGAAACTTCGTCCTTAAGGTTTCTAGAGATATCGCAATCTGAAAAAATACGGCACGCGATGAAAGGTGCAGCCAGGGGTGACCGGAACGATGAATTTCGTCTTTGAACATTTTTCTGCTGAAAATCGTCCGCAGCTCAATTACCGCAAATGGGCAAAACAAGAAGCAGATTCCACGTTGTTCTACTTGGCCTACGTAAAGAAAGCGAGAGCTCCTCGAGCCACGGCGCCCATACGAAGTAAAAGAGATATTCAGGGTGGAGAAACTGGTAGCAACATTGTAGAACTGGTCCGAAAATCGCAACCCTGTCAACCGGGCTGGTAATACGGCATTGTCGGTCGCTTTCGCCGTGACCATCACGGCTTTCCCACAAGCGAACAAAGTCGATTGGACCAGGAGAACGCGTCAGGAGCGTAGAATCGGCCGGCCAGCATCCCGCGTTGCGAAATATCGGCGCTCGGGGCAGGAAAGTGGCGATTTCGCCGGCCGGAAATTGTCCGGCCCCGATATATAAATTGCGTCGGGGGCATACCGAAATGTTTTTACCTTGTCCGAGGCAATTCCCACGGGGCCTGATCGCCTACAACTTGCTAACATAGGAACCGGAAGTGACAGGGGAAAGAGGTACTCCGTTCCACTTTCCCAAAAAATCGGTTGCGTCACCATCGATACCCACGACGGCCAATTAACACTCTCGATAAGCAGTTAACCGACGCGTAGCGTGTCAAATTAGCCACCGTCTTTTTGTAATTAAGGGAGATCCGTTGCGTAATGCGGGCAAAAAACTCGCCGGCGCCCGGGGAAATTGAAAGGGAAGGTTGCTTTCAAAGAGACCGATCTCCCCTGACGGTAAAGCTGGCAAATGAGAGGACAATAGCATTATGCGCAACGACCATTGAAGAGCTCTATTTTGTTCATCCTTAAACTACGGAAACGTTGAAACGATAAAAGTTTTCATCGAGCACACCGGTGATTGCATCGGTGTTTGATCGAAGCGATTCTGCATTAATTGAGCAAATGTTAATCCGGCACGCTATCGTTCGCTTAATGACAATGATGAGCCATCGGTTAATCACCTGCTTCTTGTCACGACGGTGCATCATTCCACGGGACATCTGACAATGAGTTTCAAGAATTCCGAACCGATTTTCATCGTTCGAACGGAGGGTCCCGACGCAGGATCAACTCGATTGCGCAACGATCGACGCAGAGATCATGGATTCCCCGCGGTGTGTCACTCGATGCAATAAACGAGCACGAGAGAAGGGAAGTATAAACGAGAAAATGGAAAGGGGTTACGTCTCGCGGAGAAAGAAGCTCGGATAACGGTGAAACGAGGACGTAAACCGAATCACGTAATGGGCCTCCGCTTACGATTTTTCTTGCGACGCAGTTTCTACTGTAAAATCCCTGGCGAAGGTTCCACACCATGCCGTTCGACGGCATAACGAGAGATCGAGAACGATCGGGAACGATCGACCGCCAAGTGATCTCCGTCGATCCATCGGAGACCGCGTAACGAACTTCTTTATTGCTCCCAGCTGGCCGTTTTCTTAGCCTAAACGTTTCCATGTTCGTGCGACCGATTCCTCCGCGGGGCCACTATTTCTCTCCCCCGTAGTCGGCCATTTTCGTTCTGGTTCCTCGATCGTTCCCCGATCGACCGATCTACCGTGTCGACGACCTTTCCTGTTCACGTTCACTCTCGATCCTCCGGCTTCTATACCGATGGAAATTAATTGACGGGACCTTTCAGGCTTTTCGTCGTTCGATCGCTGCCGGGAATGGTAGCGATCGACTGGCAGTCGTCGGCGAATCGTTGACAAAAATGGCAGCAGCGACCGGGAGGATGACGGAGAACCGTTTTCTCGAAGCGAGATTAAGTCTGTTGCAACTGGAGCCAAGTTCCGACGCGATTAAAATTCATTCAGGAAGTCTTTCGGGTTTCAGATTGGTGGCACGATTACGGGAATGGTTGGATAGCTTGCAACGAGGTGATGGTAAAATTGCAACGATGTTGGGAGACGTTTTTATGGGGAAATTATTTAAATTGCAAGTGGGTGTAATTTCTGCCGTGATTTGCATTAATTGAGGCAAGCTTTCAGAGTCTAAATCGTCGCATTATCGTCTTGGTGGTAAATGGCAATGACGGCGAGCATGCTGGAGGACAATGTTCTTGGCAAAATTGTAGGCGACTTGTGAAATGATTTCCATTCATTGGATAGCACCATGACACTTTAAATCGTTGCGTTATATCATCTGCGATGGTTTATCAGTCTTCGGAGGACCGTTGATCAAAATGGCAGCGATTTTGGGGAGTACCATGTTCTTGGAAAAATTGTAGGCGACTTGTGCAATGATTACCATTCATTGGATAGCGCCATGACACTTTAAATCGTTGCGTTATATCATCTGCGATGGTTTATCAGTCTTCGGAGGACCGTTGACCAAAATGGCAGCGATTTTGGGGAGGACCATTTGCCTGGTAGCGTTGACTGAGTTGCAGCTACCGTGAACGAGGTGTTGTCAAGCAATGGCAGAAAAGACGCGGAAGTTTCAAGACGATTTTCCCAGCCCATCCGATGGCAACTGATTCTCACGCGAAACTGGCAGATTGCGGCGATTTTTTGAACAAGAGCCTACGCCCGCGGGTTTGAACAGTGAGAACCGAATAATTCAATCCAGTTTCCTCGATTGTTCGTGCCGGAACCGTTGAGCAAGGTGCAACAAAGACACAATTAGAAGCGATAGAAGTGGGACCGATCACACGCCCATCGTCATCGGAGGAGAGCTCGTCCCGTTGCCGAGGACTGGAAAAGGCTCGCGAGCGAGTTTCACCGACGATGACGACAGTGTGGTGGCCATAACAACGCCGACATGACAGTCGACAGAGGCTTCGGCGGCTACGCGTACCATAGTCTTCGCGTGGGAGTAGCCGGGCTGGTGAATCAAAGCGAGCATTATCTTCGAGGCAGTCCGACGAGATTGCTACTCGGTGCGCTTGCGGCTGCGACACTAATGGAATTACGCACCGATCGATGCGGAAATTAGTCAGGACAACAAACGTCCCACACTCGGTGTAACCAGCCTTGTTACAAGGAAAGAGGAACAGAGGAGCTTCGAACATCCAGTGGTTGCAGGTTGATTGCAATCAGGGACAACAGAGACAACGGAGAAAATTTTGAGAAACAATCTACGACGTGGAGCTAACATTCGCTCGCTATCTCCATTCTTATTTCGGTCAAGTATCTCGAACAGCAACCGAGCAATTATTAAATCTAGAGAACTTCTCGAGCCTCTCGGTAATTAGGATGACTTAATATTCCTCGTCAACGTGAGAGACTCCTGAATTTCTCTAGCCCACAGAGACCACAACGATCTCCTAAAGGATGCTTAAATCCAGCTGAAAGGCTAATAAAAGAACGCGGAGCCGATTCTCACGCAATTCCTCAGGAGCCTCGATAATCTGTCAAACGATTTACGTTACGCGAGTTGGTAACCGATAACGATCGTAGGGTTGTTAGCTTCTGCAGGAGTCCGCGGCAATCGAGCGGCAAATCTCAGAAACGACACGAAACAGCGAACAAAAGAATGTAGGATCCTCCCATGGCGAGAAGCGGCGAGTCGAAGAAAGAATATAACCAGGTAGCGTGCATCGCGGATCGATCTAATCTATGCACGATAGGCTCCCGAGCCTCGACATTAAATCAGCATGGAAACGAGAGTTGTGACACACCCGGAGCGAGAAATCGCGGATACGTGCCGCGCTCGAACGCCTCCGAAGCACGGCCGATTGCCAAAGATAGTCTAATTAGCATCGCCGCGGAAGAAAGGGAAGAGAAGCTCGTTACGGCTCTTTATTTTTCTCTTGTTCCCGTTCCCCCTCCTCCCACTTCTAATTTTCCTTGGGTTTTTCATTGTTGCGCGAGGAGGCGTTGTCGCAACCTCGCGCGATCTCGTTAGCCCTAACAACGCTCGAGAAACGGGAGGCGTTTCGCATTTGAATATCCCGTTCTCCGTTTTTCTCCGGTCTGGTTGCCACTGCCGCGGAAAAGCCTCTAACGCAAGCCGGTATTGTCTTTCGATCGCTGTTGAGAAAATGATTAGCCGGAATAGTACGCGACGAGGATCCAGTGTAGTCTACTTAAACTCCCACTTGGTCTCGCGTAAACGCATATACATTGTGTAATTGTGTAATTAAATCTGTTCGTTTACTTTTTATCCTGTGCCATTTTTTACCCCAAATTTATTTGGAACGAGGCTATTTATGAAATTCATTTGTCACCTTACCATTTATGTGTTCTTAGACCTTACCTTGCGAGGGATACCACTCGTACATTATACAGAAAATTGTATTCGATATCGGATAAAGTATCTGTTGCGAATGTAAAATTGGTCAATTTGGTCAAATTGGTCAGATTTTTCTGCGGGTTGCCTGCGGTTTCTCCGGTTGACAGTGCCAAGGAGAAGTCTCTAACCCTATTGTCTTTCGATCGCAGAAGACTGATGGAGAAGGGGTCCTCGGCACCCTGGCAGGAGACGCTTCAAGAAGCCATCGGCGAGGACAGATTGGACGCGTCCGCGCTCAGGGAGTACTTCAGGCCTCTCGAAGATTGGCTGAGAACAGAGAACCTGAGAACCGGCGACATCGTCGGATGGTCTTACGGTGAGAAACACAACCCCTATCCGCGAATTATTTTTAGCGACTCCCTGGCACGATTCGATCCCACTCGCGCGAAACCATCGACGAACATTCTGACCTGCTCCCTTTTCATGAGTATTTTCGCGAGACTTTCGGCCGATCGTCCTGGGGTCACGGCCAATTGACGAACCGTTCCGCTCGGATTCGCTGACATTTGTCGCTTTGCACGATGCCTTTTCAGGGAAACGCTGCTGAACGATCACTTCGGCGGAGGTTCTACTGGGAATTTGCTTCGGTGCCATTTTTATTCCGCTTCTTCAGCTTCTGCGTCGTCAAGATATTTTTCTAGCGACTTTCCTGACCTCTTTCAAATATTTATGTACACGCGAAGAATTGTCACAAATTCATGCAACGCGTCAACGTTATGAAAAATGCACTTGCTCGGCGTTTGCATTAAGGTCTTCAATTTTATTTCATCGATTCTCCATTTGAAAAAATTATATCATTCGAGAAACGTTCCTCGCGTTCGCCCGAATGAACACAAATCTGCATGATTTTATTTCGTCGATGCTTCATTTTGTAAAATTATGCCATTCAAGAAACGAGGCTTGCATTCGTACGAACGCTAATTCGCGAAGTTCTTTCCCTAACGAGTTGTTGAGAATCAACGCGGAAGGATCAAGCCCGAGGTATTTATCCCGACCAGTCCGGGCAACTTTGTCTGCGACAAAGACGTAGGATAAACACAAGTTAATAACATGATCGCGGAGACAGTTCTCGCTTTCGTTCTTCTCCGGTGTAACGTAGCGCGGTTGCTTTCGAATTCCGTGTCCGAGTGCCATTTCCAGGCGAGCGGTCTGATTCTCGTTCGAGACAAGCGATTTTTTCCCCAGGCAATTAGACGCAAACAAGGAACCGATTCACGTGACACCGTGGCGATCGGTAAGAACAGAGAGACAGAGAGAGTACTCGCGCGGCGGCGGCGGCGGCGGACTGTACCTACTCGCGCGCGCCCGCCTTTCATCGTAACTCGTTACAAATTATGCAACTTCCTACCGTAACAGATTGAAGGTTGCAGTTCCCACGTGCCAGTTACCGTCGAGCGCTACAAATATTCATTGTGTGACGACATTCGGCTTGACTTACGATCCGCGTCTTCTCCGCTTGCCAAATTCGAGCGCGCGGAAAACTCGAACGGCACGATTTTACCATTTGTTCTGGACCGTCGCGCCGCGTAGGGCAAATGAGAACATTATTCTGGATCGTCGAGTAAAAGAGGACTCACTCTTGCCATTTATTCTGGACCATCGAGTAAAAGAGGACTCACTCTTGCCATTTATTCTGGACCATCGAGTAATGGACGCTCACTTTTAACATTTATTCCGGCTCATCGAGGAGAACAGATCTTCATTCGAAAGCGAACGGCGGATGATTTATTTTGATTCGTCGCTTCAGAACGCCCAATCAAAGGTGATTTATTTTCATCATTCGTCCTGGAATATCGAATGGAAAATTGACGTATATAAATGAATAAAAAAGTAAATGCTCAAATAATTTTTCGATCTGCTGCGTATGTGCATGCAACTGCATGTGTCAGTGCACGGTGGAAACGAGAGTCGAATCGCCGAACGTGTCTCACGATGTCGTTTTCTCTCTCTCGATCCTCCGATATATATATCTCTCTCTCTTCGTCATGCTCGCGTTCGTTTCACTCTGATTTCGCAATTCGCCAGTCCCACGGGGCCAGAGCTTCGCGGAGCGAACGCCTGTCGGGGAGCATTTTGCGTTTTATGGTAGAAATAATGACGCGTTACGTCGACCCCTTGCTTGGGATCCTCGGGACACAGTAAAACCCTTTTGAAAAATGTTGAACGACGCTTCCGCCCCGGAGAAGCAGACTTCGCCGGCAACGAACGAGATCGATCGATCGATTTAATCTTCGAGTCATTAGATAATCCTGCGGGCCTATTAACGGCCATCTCGCAAAGCGACTCGCGATCTCCTTAGGGTACGTTCTCGTCGGACGTAAAAGCAAATTATTCCTTTCGGGTGTTTGTAGCGAGCACGATTATCATTGTTCAATCACTCAACTGCAGAAAACTATACAATTTATTTAACGTCTTTGACGAAGAATCGTTTCTCGTGTAATTATACGAGAAACTCGAGGGAGACAAGATCTTTCGTTCGAACAGGAAAATAATTTCCTTAGAAAAATTTTTCACGAGATCATTTTCCCGTTCGAACGAAAGATCTTGTCGAAGATCTTCTCCGTTGAATGGAAAACGGAAGAAGCGGGAAAGAAAATTTATGCAACGGCGCGATCGTCATAGAAATGGCTAGTGTGAAATCGAGAGTGCCGCGACGATTGGCTCAGTGTGAAAGGAAATCGTTTCGGCGACACTGGCCGGGAAAAATGAATCGCTTCCGAGAAGGCGATCGCCGATGGAAAGCCCAGATGTACGTGACGAAGCCGAGCAGAAAGAAATCGCGAGCGACCGGTTGTATAATTTCTCTTTCGGTCGCGGTACACCGTTGTACTCATTTCCATTTCGTTACTTCTGGAACGAATCGAGGTCTCGACCTTTCACGGGGCCCCACTTCGCATCGATGACATATCAATAACACTGTCCCGTAATCCTGTTTCGTTGATCATCCACTCATCGATCCGTACGATCCCCTTTATCCGCTTCAGCTTTTCAACGGTCCCCGTACGATTTATTTCTTCGAACGTACCTCTCTTGCAGAGAATTGTGAATCATTGATGCCATCTCCGGCTTAAATTATATGAATGGGATATCTTCTTTATGGATCGGGAATCTTCTCTTCGAGGATTTCGTGACGTAAGGGACCACATGATCGAAAGTGAAAACGATTCGGTTTCTCTCCTTTATGGTTGTCCGATTGGACGCGAAACGCTTTCCGTTTTTATTGATCTGAAATCACGGGATTTTAGAATGGTTTGCTATGCATAGCCCTAAAGCGTGAACGATCTCTCGATCTCTGCGGCCTGTTCTTTTGGTCCGCCGAGAGACGGTAACATAACTATTTGCGAGTAAGGGGAAGTAACTGGAGAACGTTTGGCGCACCGAGTTTCAGTCGTTCGGGTTCGTTCTGCGAATGGGGGTTCTTGCTGGCTATTCTAATGGCTGTGTAACATGTTTCAATATCCAATGCTCTTTTTCCCATCGCGTGCAGAAATGTTTCCTCTTCACGTTCCTTCTGTTCAGGAAATATCTTTAAAGTTTCTTAAAGAACAGGGTCCAACGTCTCAGGACTGCGGTCCACATAAATTCCTAAAATAAATGTTTTAAACGCGAATCTCCGTTCCCAAAAAATTCTCCCACGCACGGGAAGCTGCGCTGACCGTCCGATGCCTCTAATTTTTCAATATCCAATGTTCTTTTTCCCATCGCGTGCAGAAATCTTTCCTCTTCACGTTCCTTCTGTTCAGGTAATATCTTTAAAGTTTCTTAAAGATCGGGATCCAGCGTCTCTGGTCCGCGGTCCACATAAAATCTTGAAATAAATTTTTTAAACGCGAATCCCCGTTCCCGAAAAATTCTCCCACGCATTGGAAGCTGCGCTGACCGTTCCACGCCTCTAATTTTTCAATATCCAATGTTCTTTTTCCCATCGCGTGCAGAAATGTTTCCTCTCTACGTTCTTTCTGTTCTAGAAATGTATTTAAAGTTTCAGGACCAAAAGATCAGGATCCAGCGTCTCTGGTCCGCGGTCCACATAAAATCTTGAAATAAATTTTTTAAACGCGAATCCCCGTTCCCGAAAAATTCTCCCACGCATTGGAAGCTGCGCTGACCGTTCCACGCCTCTAATTTTTCCATCAGATTATTGTCGAATGTTGCACGATGCCCTCGTACCGCTTCTCACGCTCATTGTCCCGCACAATCATCCCCATCGAAGGCTCACGGCTCTGTAATTCGCACCAGCTTTGCTATCAGCGACCCTCCCACGCGGCCATCATCATTGTAAAACCGTTCATTGGCGTAATAATGATAACCGTGCGCCGATAACACCGGATCTCATCCCGGGATACCATGAATCGTCGGTTGCAATTCCAGACGGGGATTACTGCAAGCGCAGCATCGAGACAGCCGGGTTGCAGGTTTACGGGAGCGGGTTCTACAATGGCGCCGGCAACACCTGTTCGACCACTATACTACCATGGATCGCTGCCACGCTGCTGACCATATTCGCTAGCCGCTAAGAATAAGTTCGCAGGCGTTTTGTCATCGCCTTTCTCCAGGAGCGGAAAACGAACGAACATCCTGCAGAAAAATAATGGCCCGTAATAAATTATGGTTGCCTCGGACGCTCCGTTCGATTGATACGTATCGCCTGTTTTAATTTCAGCGACACCTAGAACGATCTTTATGCAAATCGGAACCGTTTAACGAATGATCGATACCAACGCCAGCTGAATCGGAGATCGGAGAAGATGAAATTGGAGGCAGCGATTCATTATAAATTTCTAGGATGAAGGATCGTGTCTCTCTGCTTTTCCTGCGTGAGTCCGCAAAAATTTGCAATCTTGGCCACCGGCCCGGTTTCAGTTGATATCGAGCCGTTCGCCGTCAGAGAATCTACCAAAAATATTAGAGTCATCAATTATTTCTCGTTTGATATGTCGACTGTATTTATCGACGAGACAAGAGCATTTCGACATTGTTTCTTACTCGACCTAGAATATATATTATTAGCTTATCTTGCGCATCGAAATAGAATTCTACCCTTCCGATATGAATAATTCGTTACTGGAGTGAATATTGAACGATTGAAAAAATTCGTGCTAAAAATAACAATCTCATCGTGACCAGGATTTTCTAGAATCATCTCGCAATGTTTTGCAGGATTTTTCTTGAAATTGGTCGTCTTTCGCAATGTCCCGGTACGAGGACACGAGAGACGAAAAGTAATTTAATCGGAAAAATGTTCGGTTAAGCGGTATTAATTCCAGGAAACGTTTTCCTCTGTGATCAGCGAAATTCCAGAAGGATCAGCAAGCGATTAAGAAATCTTTGTCAGTGTCCCGAAGCGGATCCATTCCGATCGAGCGGGTACGCGTCGAGTTCGCGTGGCTGCGCTAAGCGACTAGCGAGCTATTGTTGCCGCAAGTATCCATTATTAGTTTAACCGTAAATTGTCGAGTTTGGACGGGGCGGTCGCAGGCTTCTAATTAAAGAGCAGTTGCGGGGCCCGTCCCATTGCGGCGCGGCGCCTTGTAATCGCCGAGAAACTCGACGTTTTCCCAGAAAACAGATGTACCCGCGCGATTCTTAACAATGCTGCAAGAAAAGTAGTCGAGTGCGGCTCGCTGTCGACAGTCTCGGGAATTTTGATTGACTTGTCCATAGTGTACATACAGTTTCTAGCGTTATTATCGTAATGGACGAAGCTTCAGGCATCGAACACGAAGCCGAGCCCATCGTGGTTACCAAAATCATTCCTTGAAACAGTTTTCGCGAGCTACACGCGTTTTATGTTACTGATCCATGGATGTTTTGTACTGTATAATTATCCTGTTCGTGGAAATTGGTACGTTGAGCGCATACGTGCAGCGTGTTTTTAATGAATTTTAAAGAGGTAGCAATTTTTTAAAGAATTTAAATAATTCCTATTCCTTCAATCCTTTCCCGAATATTGACAAAAAAGCTGCAGATATTTATCAGAGCTACACATTTTTCCAATGTTAATCAAAATATTCGCGAAGAAGATTTTCTGTGTAAAATTAGGGAAGAAATTCTGTGAACATTATGGAAAATTGCACCAATTTTCACGCACAAACCTTCAAGAACCTGTTAGTTGTAAGTACGATAAGGATTGTAATCACAACGATTGTAGTCACCGTAAGAGAAATAAATATTTTGTGAATCTCGAGTACGGTGTCACAAGAATCTCCGAAATCCCGCATGTTCTTGATGAACATTTTCGATCGGTGTCCGTGCACAAAGAGAAAGAGAGAGAGATACCATTGTTCGGGACTTTCTCGTCCAACAAAAGCTGTCGGCCATCGGACCAGCCAAAATTGGCCGAGCTGGTTATGCAATCGAAGGACCTGCGCGAGGTCGACTCTCGTCCATATCCGTATATCGTTGCACGAGGAATTGTAATGCCACGTTCGGCGATCTCTTTGCTTAAGCCGCGTCTATATGCAGACGAGCCGACGGAAACCGCCGCGGAATTTTCGAAATTTATTCCGATCACAAATGCCCGAAACTTTCGAAGAAAGCAAAGTCAAAGTACAACGATTTTCCTCGGGAAATCGTCCCTGATAGTTTCATCAGAACTTCGGGAATGTGGTTTCAGAGGACCAACGAAAAGAGAAAGAAATATCTGTTCGACTTTTATTCCGCGTAAAGATCTTCAAAAAAATATTTCGCGCAAAAATAACAAAAGATCGTTGTATTTGATTAACCTCTTAACTGCGGAATTTAGTTTTAAAAGTCCCTCGCAGAGCGCGGAATTAAAATCAAACAAAATGGCGTGTCTACGCGTCGAACGCAGGACAAATGGTTTTATTATAAATTTTAAAAAATTAACAATTCGTTCTTGAAAAGGTTATTGATATCGCACCGCAATAGAGATTTGGATTGACGTGTATACACGTTGAACGCAGTTAACTGGTTAAAGGGTGGTTCGAGAAATTTCGCGACGGAGATTTCGATTTGTTCGATTTTGAACAGTCGGATGGAAGTCGTGATTGAAAATGGTGGTTAAAAAATTTTGTTTCCGAATCAATGATTTCCGTGGAATAATTTGATCGGGATTGGCAGCGAGGAGGAATTTGTCGGTAGAATCGGGACAATCGACGGGAACTTTCGTCCGTTGACAGCGCGTAGGACGACAGCTTTCACGGCAGCCCGAACACAGGAGAAGGTATTGTTCTTGGCGGCCAGCTGCACAAGCGTAATCGCACAAAGGTGGCCTGTCCAGAAACTGGTTCACCTGGTTGCGCAACGACGAAGATGCGGAAACCGCGTTTCGTGGGACCAGGTTGCATCAGAGGTGCACGGACGTGCTCGCGGACGCGTTTATGCGACTCGGAACGTGTCCGATCTTATCGTGTACGATGCGTCTAGAATATTCCGAACCTGCTGCACGGCTTTCGCATTCTCCGATATACATACACATGCACACACGTACATACTGCAAAGCGGAACAGGATCGGTAAGTAGGGTCAACTCGGACCCGATCCAGATCTGTCCAACCGTTGACTAATAAGCATTCGTTATAAATCAAACCTGCCTATCCTCCGGCCATTATATCCAGCTAATCCGGATCAGCCATCGTTCGCGATCTCTGACACAAACCCAATCTCCGGAAACCACCGTTGCAACCAAGAAACTGCAAGTTATTATCTCGTCAGCGAGATTGTTGCGCTCGTTTCTAGGTGGCATTCTTAATTTCGCCGATTCGTTATGTAGGATTCCTTGGAAATTGCCTTCGAGTCTGTATCAAGCGAATACGCGAGGAGAAATGATGAAGAAGTTGATCATACCGCACTGTCAATTTGTAATACTGGACGTGGTTGTACTGCCGATTCTGTGTCGGAGAAAGTACGAAGAGAAGGCAGGAAGAAACATGGTGGAAGAGTGCAGTCTGAAACAAGTGATGGCGCTTCCTTCAAAGGCGTGATTCCCAAGGTCATTCGAAGTCACTTTTTCCATTGCGAAAATCTTCGCCGCGGATTCGGACCTTTCGAATCACCTTCGGAATCATCCTTTCGAGGAAGCAAAACATTTTTAGGCCACCCTGTATCAAGCAGAATACGTATAACAGATTTTTTCCTGTTCCGAGTGTGAATGTGATGGAGCTGACTACTTGAAATTCAGCTTTCGACAAGCTAACTCACAGTAAAATCGTTTCCTACACGGTAAATCGATATTAGATTCCACGCGCGAGATATTCGCAGAGTATAAATTGCACACGCGTTTTCGCTGCCGAGTAAATTAAAACTAATCGAATTCTGCTCATCGATCCAGACTGCTTTCAAACGGGAACTTCTTTCTTACGCAATATGGGCAGGCATTACTCAAAAAACGAACTTCCTGGATGTGTAAAGAGCTTCGATATGATTTATTCGATCGTGTAACACGAAGAACTTGATCGAAGGAACGCGGAGCCGTGCGAATCAACGGCGATCGGTTTGTCGAGCATCTTATGCAATCTTGCATTGAACTTCCTAATTAACCGGCGTTCAACTGTACGCGGTTTGAGTCTCGTTCTCGTTCTGTAGTGGTTTTATCAAGTTGTGAGAATTGTATTGATAATTAAGATCCTGTAATCACTTGATTGTTCGAAGTTAGACCCATAACATCCACCCTGTACAATTACAATCATAAAATCGCGAATAAATCAAATAATTTAGTAAAACAGACAAAAATACAAGACTCGCAAGATCGCAAGCACAACAATAAAAATCTAAGCAATACTCTTAGTTTAAATTCAATCCTGGTACAAAGTGTACGCACACATTAATGTAACTTGTACGTCAGGACCTGCAGCAAGTTCCTGTAACCATTTTATTGTTTGAGGTTACATATATCCATAAAATCCACCCTGTTCAATTACGATCATATAAAATCGCGAATAAATCAAATAATTTATAAAACAGACAAAAATACAAGACGCACGAGACCGCAAGCACAGCAATAAAAATGTACGCACAGATTACTGTAACTTGTCCGTCAGGACCTGCAGCAAGTTCCTGTAACCATTTTATTGTTTGAAGTTACATGCATCTAAAATCCACTCTGTCCAATTACGATCATATAAAATCGCGAATAAATCAAATAATTTATAAAACAGACAAAAATACAAGACGCACGAGACCGCAAGCACAGCAATAAAAATGTACGCACAGATTACTGTAACTTGTCCGTCAGGACCTGCAGCATCTCCAACCTTAAATTCCCACGAAATCGTCCTTACACGGAGACAATGGAAGTTGGCATTGTTCGAGTAATTCTCAGGTAAGAGAGAGAGAGGAAGAGAAAAAATGGAGAAGTCGGGCCCGGTTGTCGATCTGGATCGGTTTTGGTCGCCGGGGGCCATGTGAAAGGGTTGAGGGGTCATTTTTCTTGGACCTACCGTGTCGGTGTCTGCGCTCGGGAGAGTCGGATCTGGTCCGTCCCCCTTTCGCTTTCGATTTCATGGGGCCCGTGGATCGTCTGACCGCTCGCCAAAAACTGGTCCGTCCGGTTGCGCAATCGGAAGACCGGGAAGTTCAGTTCTTTCCGCGAAACGTCCGCACAATGGGTCTCGTCTACTTTCACCGTGGCCATACGCACGCACCGGCCCCGGTTCGCATAAACCGAACACAGCGCAACGTACGTATGTAGGTAATGCGACGCCACGAGAGACGCCTGCGTCGTTGAAATTCGATCGGGAAACCGACGCGGCGCCGCCGGAAATTCCGTGGAGATCGGGACCGAGGGGATCGGCGAGGAGGTTCGGTGAAACGGCGATTTTCTTTCCCTTCGATCGCGGAAACCCGCGGAGAAAGGAAACTCTCCTTCGGACTATTTATTTGCTTAACCTTTTGGAATCGGGGGAACAACTTCGGGAAGCTTTGAGCGAGTGAAATCTGTCGGTAATAATTGTTAATAGCGTGTTTCGCGAGTGCTGTAACGTTTCTCGGAAGCGACCGCAGAAAGATCGCGAGATAACGGCTCGCGTTCGTGTCGATTTTTCACTTTGCTTTGGGGAAACGCATCTTGCAATAGACGGCGAGATTAACGAAGCTGAGAGAGGGGATATGCGATCGTGAGTATTAATCGCAGCAACCTAACCAAAAATACTTTATATCGGTGAATGCGAAATTACATACGTTACATTTTCACAATATCTCAATATTTTCTGCTTTCCAATGTTAATTTTATATTTCTTGTGTTACCAACGTCTAAATCACGTTCTCGGCTCTCCGTGGACACCACGATCAGTGAAATCGACCAACTCGTTCCGGAGATACAACTGAATTGAGAGCGCGCCACGCCTATACAAGCCCAAATTTAGACCCACACGCGACAAACCATTCCCAGTAGTCTACGAAACGTCGACTATCCAGTCATAGTTTCAGATATTCTGTAATCTTATAATGTAATCTTATAAAGTACACAAATATTGGTCGCGGCAAAACCTTACGAGAACGAACCATAAGATGTTCATTCGCATTCACATAAAAATTTTTAGTTTTTGGCCGAGTTGCGATGAACTCGCAGCTCCTCGCCTTTTATGGTCATCCGTGACCATCCATGATCACTTCTGGTCATCTGTAAACATCCGTGATCATTCTTCTTCGTCTGTGGTAATTCCTGGTTGTCCTTGGCGATCACTCATGATCATTCAGAGTCACCTGTAATCGTATTCATTCGTCTCGGGCATGCAGAATCACCTGCGACCGCCTACATTCTTTTCCCCAACGAGATCACTTAGAAAGGATCGATCAAAAACACAAGTATCGTACTAGCTTCGTCCATAGATCAGAAATAACGACGTTCAAACACGGCAGAAAATTGTAAAGATTTAGTTTACGAGCCAATATTCCGCAGCAGCTTGCAAATATCGGTAATCGCTTTCGCAACGATCGTTCTCCGCCGAGTATGGTGTCTCCTTCCGATAAAGAGGTGTAAGTATATACCTCTCATAATCAATGAACTCTCCCGGCACCGAGCAAACCGTTTTACGACGCGGCAATAAAAATCAATTGTCTTGTACAACATCCTTCAAACTCTCGACTGCCGTTACTGCCGTTGCTGTTGCGGTTCGCTCGAAGACACCTAATCCGTTTCTAGCTTATGGGTTCCTGCTCGCCGCAAAGATGACAGAATTCATCGGGCCCGAGTCGGGTCGGATATAAGGATTGCGTTCGACACGAGTGAAAGCAAAACGAGACGGAAACGGGAGAAAAAGATCGAATGACGAGGAAACGGTGACGCAACCCGGGTCGAGCCGTAATCAGCCTGGATGTGGTCAAGAATTTCCGTAGGCTCGGATTGTTCCAAGGAAATTTTCATAGCTTCTGGAGAAAAGTTGGCTGTCCCAAGAATTCTGGAGAATTGTCCTCGCAACCTCGATAATCGTAAAACCAATTGTGAACAAAGGATTGACCCCTTGCCGTGACATTTCCTTTGCAGTTACAGCGATCAAAACATCTTTATCCCCAAAAATGTCGTAGAAGAGGAAAGAAAATTTATATTTTTTATACGTCTACTTAAATATTAACCACTTGCCCTACGATTTAGTTTTCGGTTTTAGTGATTACAACTTTCTTGTAGTTCGTATAATTTCCTAAAAAAGAAGAAATTTTATATCTATTTTATGGTTATATATTCTTCAATAGCTGCACATTAACAAAACCAAAGTGGAATGTTATTTCGGTTTGAAGGAAATTAGTAGCATACATATTTATTAAACTCTGTTCAGAATGTTCATCACGAGTCAGACACGATATTGTAGGGAAAGGGATTAATTACAATCGAATAAAATTTTATTTCACATTTAAAAAGAAAGGCTTAATATTAATATTTGGTTAGACTTTATTTAAGATCTTCACGACGAATTCACGTTAACGTCGTTTACGGACAACCAGATCGAATATATTCATTTTCGACACCGTTCTCGGACACGGTGAAGCGATTTTCCAGGTTGCGCGTCCGTCAGCGAGATCGTAAAAGACCGAGCAGCGGAAAATGAAGGGTCAACGATACCCAAGACTAATACCTGGCGCGAGCCCAATGACGGTAATTAGTATCAGCGCAGAACAATGGCCTCCTTGCGCAACCGGCACGATAAAACGCGGCTCAATGTCACTGTCTTGTGAAATTGGCTAGCGTCTGTGACGTCGCTCTCCGCGCCGCGTCGGTCACTTTTTTTCACGCTTAGAAAGATCGTTCTAGACCGACGATCAATCTTGTTTTTACTGCTCGATTCGCGATCGAAACGTGTCTCTACGAAAGTTCATGAGAACGGTCGTGCAAGGAAATTACCGTTATGAATGAAAATGTCGATAATCTTGTGTAACGAGGTTCTTTTTCTGCGGTTCGATCCAGAAGAAGGTGGGGGAGGGAGACATTGCACAGTCCTGATCGGTGCTATAATTGTATAATTTGACGATCGATCCTCATGCAAAATGGATATTTTCTGTGTCAATTGCAAGAAGTATCCTTACATTCTCTTGATTTTCATATCTTCGACATAAATGCATAAAATGTGCAATGCGATCTCATGACTGCTGATTTTATACCGAATAAAAATTGTTTCTCGTCTTTCTTAACGCATTACCGACCGGTGATGATTGCATAATTTTCAATAATCCATGGTACATGGCTGAACACTTTTTAACGGAACCTTCAACGGCAACAGCAATTTTCATTGCGAACTAATAAGTCACCCTCAATAACGTCGTCTAATAGTTTCACTTAAGATTGCATCGTGAAAGAAAATTTCTATGCTTTCTTTTGGTGCAGCACAATTATTGAAAATCCTATTAACAGGCTTCCGGTAGGTAAAGTGTTAATAATCTTAGCAAGTTGAAAACAATGTATTGGCAATCTTGACCAAATTGCGTCAACTTGTTTTTACTGTAATGCATTTTATATTGCACTGTATCTGCACAGAGATATTTCATATGAATATTGCACTTCGAAGTGGATCTGTAGTAATCCGTAGATGATATTCAAGGGCCAGGAATCGGTTTGGTTAATGTCTAGTGGGACTGCTGCGATCAATTGAAACACGAGATCGATAAGCTCAGGGAAAAAATATCGCGCCTGTCCGAATTTATGCAACCCCGGCCACTTTCTATTCCCTATGTCAAAACCGTACGACCCGTGACGCTCGGGGACATTAATTGAACGTTTCTCGATGTTCATGCGGACGGTAAACAACGCGGCGTGCATTGCCGCAATCGTTATGCAATGCGTCTTGTACTTCCACGTTCCGTTGAATCGCGGCTCATAATCTCATGATCCGGCCGGATTACAAAGGCTTACGTCATTTTCGGGAAAAACGAGGCCCGACGCCCATGCGGTTATCCATTTCCCTCCTGCTGGTCCTACCGAACATCCTCATTTACCCTTATTTGCGCCCGTTGGCCCATTTTCACCAATTTATATCTTGATCCTCTTTATGTATGTACTTCCAATTTCGTAATGTTATTCTTCTCTCCTAGGTTCTCATTGCAGAATTTTATAGAAACTTGAAGCAGCCTTGATCGACAATTGACATTTCTATGAAAATGGTACTTCGAACTTTGGTCAAGAAGGAGTGGCTCAATTTCAATATTTTTCGGTTTGTCTGCAAATTAATGCGACCCAAATAAATTCAGCAGATTTTTGTGCTAAATCTGTGCCTCGACATTTTTCTGTCTCACTTGTTTTTATCGAAGTTCAACACTTTTATTTTAATTGTTGAATGGCGTTCACTGATCGCTGCGCGTAACACGCCTCGCTCGCTGCCAAAAACACTTTGCAAAAACGCAGCTGCGACTGCCGAGTTCCATATGCGTTACGATGCATCGAAATCCATCAGATATTTTTCGCGTACTGTCGCAAAACGCGAAGAATGGAACAAATGTCCGTACACGTACTTCCTTCAGCGTTGCGATTCTTGCGAAAAGACGTGGTCGGTGTGAATCGTGCAGTTCTTCTTGCAGTGTTTCACTGAAAGTAGCCCCAGCGACGTTAATTCGACTCGTTGTATCGGTGATCTATCGATTTCGATGAAATGAACTCCCACATTCAATCACATACTTTCTTTTTGCAGGACGAGTTTATTATTTCTGACGCTTTTACTTTACCTATAAAGGTAATGCGATTTTTTTACGAGAGTGAAGCGAATTCTTGGGGCGTGCTGACACACTTTAACTCTTATGCCTTCCTCACAGTTATATAATCTTTTAAACGATCTTCAGATTATGTTCTATACAATTTCATTCCGAGGGCTGCCGTAGTCAATTTTATTTCATACTTAATATTTTATTCGTACATTCATCAAACTGGTTGAATGCGATTTAATTTATTATATTCAAGAAGAGAAGATAAACGCATTTGTACCCTAAAGTGTGTACGATTAAGTCCATGAGTTAATAAGAAAATTGTTTTAAAGAAGTTTAATTTTCATCGAATTCAGAATTCTCTTCCTAATCGACTGGAGGCAAGTTTAAAAATCAATTCGGCGACCAAGAACGGCGCATACATATCAAGATAATGTGTCAAGGTATTAGAGAAGAGCCTCCACCCCGTTCCCTACTTTCCATTACCCTAAATGCAAGACGCTGTGCTCGAACGTGCACTAAATCGCGTAGGAATGGAGGAAATTCCCATAAATTGAATCGCGGACGATTTTCGTAAGGGAGAGAAGAAGAAAGAGTGGGAGAAAGAGGGGAGTTTTCCACGTCCAAACAGGAAGGCCGGAACTTTCACGGGATCGCGGGAGAATTTATGGACGAACGTAACCGATCCGAACGCGTCGAGCCGGTTTAGCAAAGAGGGAAAGAGAGAGACACCCGAACGCGGGAACTAAGCCAGAAACTATTCAGGGCAACCTTGCCAGTCGTCGTAAAAGCGGCAGACACCGGCATACTAATTGACCTAATCGCGCGTACCCGTGGTCCCGATTATTTTTGCTAAACGAGCATAGACGAACGTTTCTCACCGAACCGACGTTGTCGAGCAACAATGCGCAGACCACCCATAAAATGCAGCGAGCTCCTTGACATTTCGTAGTCTGCACATAAACTTCGTTGGCAGCTCCATTGACAATTCTCGATTCAATTCCGTTGTGTATTTGCTCAGGCACTATAATTCGCATGCTGTTCTTTCATTCGCTTCGAAGAAATTGTAAATGGAAACGAACTTCTGCAACGAAGATGACACGACGAACGCTTTTGAAAATCGCGCGACGCGGCACATTCTGAAATGAAAGTGCGAAAACGAGAATTTATTTTCGAAAGAAGAAACAACTGTTTATTCCGATACCTGGTACAAACGAGGAGACGGCTCTCGGTGTATCGATTAACGCTTTACCGGCCGTAACCGACCGCCCCGCTGCTGTCGAGAACAATAGACCGTGAATAAGTGGCCGTTGCTTGCAGAAGCTAATATCGCCGGGCAACATTAGCGCGTGTCCCTCTCCGCGGTTTTCCCTCGAGAAAAGTTATTTCTCTCTCCTGTGGACCGAATGTCCGATCGAAGATAGCCAACGACCGCTTCGGGGCCGTCGTTTTCTATTTTTCTGCACGCTTGTGCGAACCTTCGGCTCGCGAAAATCGATGAACGGCACGGAAAGATAATTTTTATTAACGATCTACGCCTTTCGGTAACTCTTCCACTCGTCGTTCGGTCTGATAACGATTGCAGTTTGTTGCGTCACTGTGAGTACGGATCATTTTTTAAATACATTTGCAGTCATTATTTTTCACTGTAACTTTTTTAACGGGTAGTTCGAACAGCGTTTTATACGCGTACAAAATTTCGAGAATATTGTCGCAGTGATAATGTTAAAGAAAACATTATTTTTTTTTTTTAAATATATTTTAAAATTTGAAGCGACCGATTCGGTCTCAATGAAATTAGGTCTGCGACGCTTAGCGGGAAGATGGTATCCGATCTGGAAGCCGCTATAAAGGAAGAATGCAAGATGGCGGCCTCCTCCAGTGGTTGTTTATCGTCGTGGATCTTGCAGGGGACAGCTAAATCGCGGGCTCGCTTCTTGGCCCAGATACCCGCCGATGAATGGCAATAATTCCAAGTATCCTGCATCCGGCAGCCACGATCGGATCTCCCGTCATTTGCGAGAGCGATAACGAAGCGTCGCTGTTCGCGCGAATTACGTGTAACGTTAATTGAAACGGCAGCGCGTTGCTGGAACGACGACGTTAATTAGACATCGCGTGTGACGGAAACGATAACCGGGCAATTATTCAGAATATTGTCGCGATATTGATAAACCAATCTGTTGTTGGACGCACTGTCACTCTTGGACGAGTCGGCATTGGCTGCCCGAGTCTCGTCAAGCGTCCCGTGGGTCATTAAAACTGTTAATTACATCGGCGAACGTGTTACGTCGTCGCCGCTCTCGCCGGAAATTCAATTGTTTCTCTCTATTTTCAGAGGTCGCGACTATTTTTCGAAATACCGTCGACGTCGGATAGAAAATCTCACGGACGAGCTTCTGCGGCGACGCCATCTTGTTTTCATCTCGCCAGGATGCTCCCCAGATGAGTAATTAGGAGATCTTTATGCGAGGAGAAACCGCTCGGAAATTGCTTTCGTGCTTTAATAATTTTACTGGTACTTTAATTCTTCTAATCTCTCCACCGCTTCTGAAATATTTCTATCGAAAAGCGATATAACAACTGTCGGCGAGATACAGCAGCCGAGGAGACGTTTAAACGTTCTTCTTCTCTATGTCAGTTATATTACTTACACGTATTCGAAGATAAACCCGAAAGATAAAGACCTAACCAATATTATTTTAAATCTCATTTGGAAAGCTTCCTCGGGCAGCCTCTCCGTGCGAGCCATAAATTCGGCGAAAAACTTCGCTCGGGCCCGATTAATTAAAGATAAGGATAAAGTTTTGTGAGCTGGGTAATGGCGGAACTTTTAACCAGCGAAGCCTCCGCTTCCGGTTCAGGGGCACGCGGATCGAGAGCTCGAATTTTTTCCGGTCGGTAATTGTTAATTACTCGGTTTCATCGGATGTTGTTCGTCACGGGATTAAACGAGACTAGGTCTGTTCTATTGCGTGCTGGGAGAACAAGAGGGAACGCGGCGAATTGCCCTAACCAATCATCCCATTATGCGAGCCCGGTGCTCTTAAACATTGCCGGCGACTGCCCACGGTATTCAGTCTTTCGATTTCGCTGGAAAACGTTATCTCGAACGTCGGAAAATATCAGAGACCCGGGACACGTTCGTCTAAACAATTCCATAGAATCTCGGCGAATAATTGAAATCGATTGGGCCGAGTCTCTCTCCGTAAAATCGTTTCAATTACCCGTCGCGCGCGTGAAGTAACGCCGGGCCGTTTCAATTTTCCGGGACGGTTTCCTGTCGCGAGATCTCTCCTTCTTCTTCGCCGGCGAACTAGTAATTACGAGAAGACTGTTCGTTTTAATTTAGGCCAGCACACTCAGGGTCTCTCAATGTCGAGTCGGACCAATCTCCTCTCGACGCCCACTCTTCGCCGCGCGAAATTACGTGCATTACTTGAAACCGTGGCCGGCTGCATTATTCATAGGTTCATTATCAGACGCGTATGCTAAGCCGACCTCCGCCAACAGAATCAATCTGCGACTAGGACGAACCGTTCCTGTATCTACGACATCGATCGATTTTTCTCTGGAATCAACCCGCTGATCTAGGTTCACGAATTTTAACTGATCCACCTGCTGAACATTCAGATCGATGAATAGACGATTTTGTTAAAACGATTCAAAGGCGTCAATGTAATCTCGGCTTAACTCTTCAGGGTTCGACGTGCTTGTACAACAGTATTTAACACTATGTTTGCGGAGCTCTAGAAATACCTATTTCACATTATTTTATAAACATAACAGGCATGTGTCTATCCAAATTTTTGGCCATTTTTTCCAATAATATATATAGCGAAATAAATAAATTTGGTAAATAATTTCTCGGGGAACCATCTTTACAATCTTAATAATTGCAAACTAAGTATATTACGTAAACCTAGTGTTAAACCGTCTGTAAATATTGTTCGATTACTTTCATCAAAATTATTCAGAAAAATATTCATTCAGACAATAAAAAAAGAGAGAGTGAGAGAGGCACTATCTAAGACGAAGGGCATCAACTAATAAATCTTGCTTGTTGACATCCCCCGTCGGGAAAAAAGTCGATAAACTCAATCCCCAAGGTCCAGGCCCCAAAAACAAGCCTCCTTCATCAATTCCGCCAATTAGCGAGATTCCCAGAAGCGAGTTGACCCAGACCCCATGCAAATTGGCCTACCGGGATCAACCAAGCCGGAGAATCTTCGAGTTGTTGCGTCCTTAAGGACCAGGGATGATGGATGCACCTAGGTCGTGAACTTCGTTACGGTTCGCCGAAGGTTCACAGTTGTCGGGCAATGTCAATGTCTCCGCAGGATATCCTCGGTAACTACGAAACTCCGTTAGCTCTCGCGTGACAGTCGTCCACTCTTTTACTCTTTCTCTCTCTCTGTCTCTCATGGTTTGAAAGGGCCCCGTCCCCTTCTGGGATCTCCTGACCCCACCTTCTTCCCGTTGCAGTTGTCGTTTGTCGACTGGGGTCGGAGTTCATTGTGCCACAAGTGCATTCCGAGTGCCGGCGACGACCAATTGCTCGTTACGGAGGTGAAGCCAGTTGCGAATCGGTCTGTGAAAGCGTCGGTGACGTCTTCTCCCTTTCGCGAATCTCCCTTTCCCTCGAGAGAGGACGATTTCACGAGTCTTTTTTCGCGCGTTTCATTTTCGCGCGTACAGTTGCGTAACGATTACCGCAGATTTTCGGGACCGGGTTCAGTGAAAGCAGGAGCTTCCAGTTTCCGTGACAAGTCTCCGCTTGTTCGCCTTTGGATCCATCGATCGAGCGGACGAAGGAACATTTTTCACACCGCAATAGTCGCCGAAGGGACACGCAATACGTACGTACCAGTTTAGTTCGCACGATCTCGACTTCCTACGAGTTCATCGAGTCATTCCAGCTCGTTTGAAGAATCGCATCGCGCCACTGTCTATTCGATGCTAAATTGCCTCCGACAGACGCCATTCAACGTTAGTTATAAACAGACCGCGGATCATCATGCGAAATGTTTTCTTTATTGCTTTGTATTTATCTCGATCGCTTTTGCTACAAGAAATCCGCAGTCTACCGCTCACCGACGAAAACATTAAGCTTTTTACTCGCGCCAATGGTGTGATCAAGAACGCGAAACCTGTAGAAATAACGAAGCACTAAGAAAAACTCGAGTAGAACGTTGCGAAAGAACTGTTATGATTGAATGATATTTCTTCGGATATTTTCCAACGCGGACTCTTTCCAATCCACCGATTTCGTCAACCCTTTGTGCTAAGATTCGCCTAATTGCGGACACTCCCTCGAGCTCCTCCCGGCGGAACGTGCGTCCCGTTCGACGTGAGAGATTCGTCAATTAATCCCGGTGTAACTGCGTGCGATTTTTCGCGGCATTCTAATTAACGCACTTCTCGTGAGAATAGGTTAGGCGGTCTCCGGTTGCGCAAGACGATCATTAGCCTCGCGACGCATGATTTATCTCGCGAATTTTCGCGTGTCCTTCTCGCTGGCCGACGAACGGTCCCCGCGGTAACACATAATTGCTTGTGAAATTCCACGGGGATCACGTACGAAGGCAAATCGCCTTTCGTTGTTGCCGAGAGGCCGAGTAATTACGGATTCCTCGGCGGAAATTAGCCGGTCGTAACAATCACTATTTTTCCGAAGCCGTGAGAACAGGACGATTTTCTTTAACGACCGATCCGGTGCTGATTTCGTCACTCGTTATCTCGACGATGATTTTCTCAGGTCGATTTTCATGGGATATTGCTGCTCATCGATCTGTGCACCTGTTCCTCTGACAGTGTTCAGATCCTTGGTTCAATTTTTTCAGGCCTTACAATCTTTCTTAGATCCTTGAAATCACTTCACGCCTCATCCTCGAAATTCTTTTAGGCGTATACAACTTTTTCTCCTCTTCTGACAGTGTTTAGATCCTTGGTACAATGTTTTCACGCCTCACAATCTTTCTTAGATCCTTGAAATCACTTCACGCCTCTTCCTCGAAATTCTTTCAGGCGTATACAACTTTTTCCGCTCCTCTGACAGTGTTTAGATTCTTGTTACAATGTTTTAAGGCCTTACAATCTTTGTTAGATCCTTGAAATCACTTCACGCCTCATCCTCGAAACTCTTTTAGGCGTATACAACTGTTTAATTCACGTTTCTCAAGCCACCAAATTTTTCTCACCCCTAGGAAACCCTAAAAGTTTCCTAGATCACAAAAATCGTTGCTCGTTTCCTTCCGGATCTTGTAAAATCTTTTGATCGACTTCTCCAAGGCTCTGCAATTTCTGCAAACACTTGAACTCACGAGAAGAGCAATAAACCTTTTTGCAGACGACCGGTTAACTCATTCGTCTTGAACGACTGTTACAAAATTTCCCGGAGTCGCGAAAAAACCAAAGGAAGCCGTGCGAAGAGTGATTCGCCACGCGTTCGATATAATTTCGCCAGACTCGATCGCGTAACACGCGTCGACTTTTTGCTATAGTCATCCGAGAGAAACGCGAAATGAAGTCATTCCACAGCCTGCTAACTGGTTTACGAGGCGGGTTCGAGTGTAATTGCTCGTGGATTTTGCTATTCGACGCTTTTAGGATGCTGCAGGTTTCCCAGCAACTTTCCATTCACCGCAAAAAGAATATTCTTCTGTAATATTCGTTCGTAAACTTGCATAAACGAGATGCTGTTAGATAACTTTGATTTTATTGGTGCACTGTACACGTAATAGCCGATCATTTAGATTTTATTCGTTCGTGACTTGGCATAAATTCGCATTTTATCTGCCCGTTTGCAATGGGACCGGCGAGTATACTCAAAGTTAAGAGTTAATTCAAATATACTTTTGAATCTTGAGATTCTTAAAAACAGCGTTTAATTTTATAGACTTTGCGTACATAATGTTTTTGTTTAAAATGGAATAGAGTATTAGAAGAAAGTTTTAGATTCAAGAGACGGCTGTCGGCCAATCAGTAAATTCTATTAGCTAAGAGGATTTTGTAATCGCGACAGACGTTGAATCCCCAAACGACTCCATTAAGTCAAGTTTCGCTCGAAGACGAGTTCGACGACGTAATCGAGGTGATCTAGGTGATCGAGACGCCAGCAGGATCGACGTTCTCGTAGTTTATCGGCAGATCTAGCTCCGAAATAAGTGTCTTCCTATGAGAACCCGAGTATCGAGATGCTATCTTCCTCGGAATAAGTGCCATTCCTGGCTGCCGGTTCATTCACGAGACGCTTCGTGACAAGATAATGTATTGTACAGGGAGGGACGAGGACGGGTAACAGTATTTCTCACGATTCGAACAGATGCGCGGTACCCTCTCATCTCTCTGTCTCTCTTCCACTCTCACCATTTCCCTCTCTCACTCTTTCCTTCTCTATTGGGTGGCAGGAAAAAAATTGTAATTGAACTAGAAACCACATGTGGTCGATGGAGGCACGTCGAACTCGGAACGGGACTGTCAGTGACAGTATAACTGGATCAGACGGTGTTCAGTGTCATCGAAACTATAGAAACGCGTCATTGGACGTAAGTTTGCCACTGAAATCGAGTTTGAAGTCGTTCGAGAAAATACATAAAACAAATAAAAATATATTTCTTCTTATAATCATTTTAACAAGTTCAAAATAATATAACAATTTTATATTTGACCGTACAATTTTTGTTGTGAATGTGAACAAATAAAAATGTATTTCCTTTTCGAGTTTAATTTCAAGAAGTTCAAAATAATATAACAACGTCATTCAATTCTTCTGATGTCTTCGCAGGTTTTAATGTTTAAAAACGTATTTCCTCTTTGAGTAATTCGCAAAAGTTCAAAATAATATAAAAACATTCAATTCTTCTAATGTCTTCACAATTTTATATTTGACCGGGCCATTTTCGTTGTGAATGTTTAACGTTTAAAAATGTATTTCCTCTTTGAGTAATTTGCACAAGTTCAAAATAATATAAAAATATCATTGAATTCTTCTAATGTCTCCACAATTTTATATTTGACCGGGCCATTTTCGTTGCGAATGTTGAATGT
>CM052201.1:13828633-13847133 GCA_028455805.1 Lasioglossum figueresi | reverse complement strand
GGTCATTGACTGATTCTGGCACGTGGAGCACCAGCTTGGTTCCTTTGGGAGCAACGAAGCCACGCCCACTTACCAAGTTACTTCGAATAGAGTAGAATAGTTTTCGGGACATCCTGTAGATGTCGCATCAACATGGAAAATCGATGATCCCGGTAGCATGGCGAGAGGAACCGAAGCATTAGCAATAAATTTGTTGACGACGATGTAACAGTCCCCCATACAAGCGGCAATAGAGTCAGCAGGTCTTCCGGTGTTCTGGGTTCGTCTACGAGCGGCCAACAGAGTCCTTGTCGCTCTCACGGTCGATACGAGGGTCCCGAGCTAATTGCAGGGAAAGCGAGAGCACCTCGTGTGCGTCTCATTAAACGGCTGAAAAAAGGACGAGCGGGACGAGTCGCCTCGTTGCCTCGGGCGGACACGGAAAATCCCGCGACACGCTTCCAAACCCTGGAATCCGAGACACTTGGCCGCAGACGCGTTTTCCGAACCGTGGAACGCTCGACACTTATTGTCACTTGGGACCGAGTAGCTTCGCCTGTACTTCCGGTTCGCGGAATTACCTACGCGAGCAAACAGTACGTTCGAAATGCAACGGTGCAGTTCTTGTATTCGTATCACATCTGTGCCGACTGATACCGTGATTAAATCTGTCTCAAATTTTACCTGGTTTTAACCCTTTAACTGCGGAATTTCATTTTAAAAATCCCCCACAGAGTGCGGAATTAAAATCAACCAATGACGAGTAGACACGTCGAACGCAGGGCGACGTGTCCTATTATAAATTTTACGAAAAACGAGGAAGGATTACATTTTTATTCGATAAAAAATTAACAATTCATTCTTCAAAAGATTATTGTTATTGCAACGCGATAGAGATTTTGATTGACGTGTATACGCGGCGGACGCAGTTAACTGGTTAACGTTAAACCTACCGAACCTTAAAAGTAACCGGTACACGATCCCTTATAAAAATGACAAGATTTATTTCATTTAGACGTTGTGCAAATTATTTTTATTATTATTGAATCTTTCTAGCGAAAAGCCTGTGAAGCAATTATTGCGAGCATGTCTTCGAAAATGTACAATTGTGGATTTCTCAACTGTTGGATATTTCGGTTGCCATACTGCTTGTCGCTGAGTTTTTTTTCGCGTGGGTGGAACCTGTCGGATTTACTTCTCCGAATCGCGAAGTAGCATTGTGTTAATCAGCGGCGGCTCGTCGGCAGTTCTGTCCCCCGTTTAATTATTTCCTGGTCGACGGGCAGCGTCTTGTTAAAGAGCGACAGTTACACTTTCGTGCGCCACAATGTCCGTTCGGTTTTTGCTGGGTCGACTATCATCGCGCGAAATGGAGGACACTGGACGTCGATTGCGCAACGGGATAATTAGAGGAAAGTTCGAAACCGTTTCTGGTGGCCATCAATCTCGCGCGAATGATACGGTTTGCCTGTTTCCTCGCGGAAAGCGGCGGCCGTCGGAATAATTAGCGAGATTAAGAAAGTTAACCCGATGGAATTCGCCTAGGCGATTCTTTCCTTCTCTCTTTCTCTCTCTCTCTCTCTCTCTCGCTCAGTGGTTGTAGAGAATGACAGAGAGGATCGTGCACCGATTGTCCGTGGGATCTGTTGCGGAAAACGTGCGGTCGATATGATGAATTTATGCGATACGCGCGAACACCGTCCGATTAATTGCCGGTCCCGGCCGAGATAGATCAATTAACCGGGGATCGAAGCGGCTGTGTTCCGATTTATCGGCCGGATCGATCGACGCCGAGACGATTCCGCTAGTTTAATGGCGAGCCAGAGATTGCGTAACCAGGCTTCGCAGATCTACGTCGAATGGGAATTGCCACCGGAAGAAAGCGTGCCTGTTGTTCGATGCAAATAAGCTCGGACCGAACCGTACTTGGCGATCGAGCTCGATTTATACTCGAGAGATCGGAAAAATCATTTCACCTATATAGAACTCTTTGTTACATGCTCCGCGAAAGTTTCTGGAACTTTTAGGATATTTTCGTTCGTGTGAAATCATTTTTCTTTCATTCGACAGCAGTAAACCGTAAACAACAGCATCGATTTATGTGCAGATAGTTGATAATCGTTGAATATCGATTCAAGATTATGAAGTGCTCTGTTCAATTAGCTCAGGTGTTCTGGAGAAGCTAATGGAATCACCTGTGCGCCCTCGTTCTCTTCGGGGAAAATTGAAGAGTTGGCAGATTTATGGAGATCGCGTCGAATTTTGCACGTGTTTACGCGCGACGATAGAGATAAGGGAACGCCGGAAGAGAAAAGAGGTCTCGCCTGAACACGCGTTTCGCAATCGACTCCCATTAACGCAATAGCGGACGGGCTCGAGTGGAAAATCGTGGCGAGAGAACGCGGCTGCGAAACGGCGACGACTGCTAGAAATTCCGAGAGCCACCCTTCTCAAGTATGTCGTCCCATACTGTGCCCTCGAGAGCTCCAGTTCTTGCTGAATATTACAGTTTCCTGTATGGTTCTAGTTTTTGCTAGACATTGCCCCCATCGCAGCTGGACTCTTGCTACACCGATCGAGAACGATCACGAATAATTATATGATCTGCGAGATACAATACAACCGAGTTGTACAATATTTTTTCAAGATCCGAAGTGAAACAGAGAAAAAACACGTCTCACCGCGAAAGGCTTAACACGGATCTGAACTTGCACACGCCGCGTATAATCGCCATTTAATTTACACTCGATCCGAATCTCGGCGTGCAAGCGGAGGCCTAAGATACTTACACACCGGCATGTGTCCCAGCCCCGATAGAGATCTAATTCACATCGCCTTCCCAAGTTTCACCTGAGAGATCTCTGATCGGAAGGTCATCAAGATCCCGCGGCAGATAGCCGACTATAAAACGTCTAATGTCTAGGACAAAGAGGAGTTTCAGATGATCCCGAGATTACAGGGTACGTTGAGGAAAAGACCGGGTCATTAGGCCAAACGCGTCGACCATAAACACATCGCGTCGCAAAAACCAGCAAAAGTATTCGTGCATATTCAGAAATGGTTTCGTTTTCTCGAGGGATAATAGAAGCCAATTTTTTTAACGATCTCTTAAATTCTATGATCGCTTGCGATTTTTCAGGCAACTTAGAGATCCGATGCTCTTAGAGTTTCTGTGTTTTATTATCGAAAGATCGAGTTGTACGACTTTTTACGACTCTATTTGAAATGAAATTTGCACCGCATGAAAAATGTTGAAAAAAGAAAAACACGAAAGTATGGTAATCCGATGGTACATCCTCTCCTTAAACGGCACGCAACATTTTCATTCGTGCGCTACGTTTTTACCTTCGCGATGATAAAAATGCAAATGGCGAAAGAAACGCGTACTTCGATTTTGCATATTTTACGCCCGAAGTGTCAGCTGTCAGGATATACCACGATTTTTCGATTTAAAATAAGGTTAAGTAACAACAAATGGAAGAAAAATGCCATGTCTACACGAAAAACGAAATTCCTTTCCGATCGATCTGATAGACTGGGGACGACACAGGGAAAATTCGAGTACAGTAAAGTCGGGTTTACTGTCCAGAGTCAACACCGGGTTCTAAGTCCAGTGCCTACTCATTCCACTGGCGGCGATGATTGATCTCGGCTAGGGTATATCGGTGTAAACACCACGCATTGACTCGAATGAATCGAAATGTTCAACTTTCTTAATTTTCATTATTTTTTTCATGAAATTTCACTATCGTATTTCTGGCATTTTTCTGATTAAAATAAGACCAAACACGATATAATTCCAATTGTATTTAGTGGTTAAATCGACGATTCGAGTTTCGGTTGCAAGGAAGGACGGCGTATGGGAAAGAAAGAGACACTCATTCTGTCCTTTTCTATGTTCGGCTCCTCCTTTGAATTTCATTCTGTCCTCCTCTATGTTCGGACTCTCCCTTGAATTTCATTCTGTCCTTCTCTATGTTCGGAATCTCCTTTGAAGTAACAAAAATACGATTGCAACACGAGGATTACTGTCCACCAAAAATACGGCTGGTGGACAGTAAACCCGACTTTACTGTATAACGAAGAATAAAGAATTTTTGTAATTGGATTGGTAGTGGTTCGCACCGATGTACTCGAACGACAATGGGAGGCAATTTCTATGAGAAGGAGCCGCAGCCACGTGCACACAGGTGGTAGCATCGAACTCTCGGTCGTGTATCGCGTGTGTTGGCCAAGTCTCTCACGGCCGGGAGCGGGCTTAATATTTATTGCGTAGGAACATCACGCCGCGTAATGCGGAGCAAACGGTTTTGCGCAACGATCGCGCTGCGCTGAGGCGAGCTGCGCGGAAAAGGACTTTCGATCGAGGCGCGCGGGAATTTTCCTCGCCGTGAAAAATTCGTAAAGGGGGTTCCGCTCGGCTCGGGCGGATTTCGACACGCGTTGCAACAAACCGCCCCGCGTATCGATCACTCTGAACGCGCGCCTCCGCTTCGAAACCGCGTTGCGCACGAGCAGGATGCAACTGATAACGTAATAACTGCATCGCGACCGAGGATCGACGGCCAATGGACGGTCGATCGTTTGTCGTCGATCGCTGAACAAACTGGCAGAATGATTGGCAGATCCACTGTTGCAATAGTCCTTCGCGCGAAAGAGGCTCGAGCGTGTTTGAGGCGGTTCGAAAATAACTTTCCTAGAAGATTATGGTACAGCCTTCGAGAACAGAAGATTAAACCTATTCGTCGAATTTGAAATGGTGTGAGGATGTTTGAAGTGGTTCGAAAACGATTTTCCTGTGAGATTATGCCCACTGCGGCTCCGTAAGCAATGGTACAGTCTTCGAAAATAGAAAATGACACCTAGCCGTCGAATTTGAAATAGTATAAGGATGTTCGAGGTTGTCTGCGAAGCAAAAGTAAGCCTGTTTGAATTGTTAACTCTGTCAAACGTTGACCACTGGTTGCAACGAAATAAGTGCAGAACCGTCTGAATTAGCTAGGAACTGAGAACCAATTGAATCTGCAATCCTGATTTCACCCAGTTTGTGGTTAGAACTGTGAAAGGCTGCCACGAATGTCTGTGATTAAAATTGTATGAGAAAGTTTGAAACTGGTATCTCTATAAAATTGTGTCAATCTACAACTTCTCGACGTTTTCAGAACTAGCATACTCGTTGTTGCTACGAAGAAAATCGAGGAAGTTTTAACCGGTTTCGAGCCAGTTCTTCTGTAATCTTACAGCCGGGAGATCTGCAATCCATAAGGGAGCAATAGCTCGTCCCCACTGGTTATAAACAGCTCATTAGAGAGCGCTATCGTAAATGTCTGTGAGAATTGGCTACGTTAATTTATGGAGAGAATGATTAGTCACAGTATCGATTTCTAATGCGGTCATTTTATCGTACACAAACATAACTCAAATGCCAGACTATTCGCGGATCAAACTCACACGATACAGGATTAATAACAGATTACATCCTTGCACCATTTATCAGTTTCATCGTGTCGTTGTTTAAATAAAACAAGCTAAAAAATGAATGAACTATGAGATTCTATATTTTTGTAATTGAAGCAGAGAATAGTTATATCGTATAGAGATCCGCAGTCTGGTGGTAGCGAACGTGTCGATAGTCGATGGTTGAGCCGTGTCGAAAACGGAAGTCTAGTCAGTTCGATAAAAATTGCCGAATCGCGTCGATTACGTTTACCCGAACTGTTGCACCGTTTGTATAATAATGCACGGTGATGGTGAAAACTGTATCGACGATAGAGTACAACAATGGGTGCATTAGCGAGACAATGGAGCGGACCTTGAACGCATTACGAGGCGGAGTTATGATTGCTCGACGCTTGTAAATGGTACCACGAGGCCCTACGTGGAAAAACGCGGCGGGAGCTGCTGGAATTTTTCGAAAGTGCTCGGGATTCCATGGAAAATGGAACGATCCACGTCCCTGGCGCATGACGTGAAAACGCGACGTTAGAGAGGAGCAAAATGGCGCCCCTCGTTCGACGTCTCGAGGTCGGACCGACGTTTTCTACGATAGAAAACCCCGGAATTGCACAACTTTTAGGCGGTTACGTGTTCGCGAGCAATCGATACCCCGAACCGACTGTAGAGCCGGCTTTACGAGCACCGTAGAAAGATAGTTAAGGGGCAATTATGCGATCAGCCACCGAAAAACGAGACAGGTGTTGCGCAAATCGTTGCCGTTCCCGTTGTCGCTACGGCCGAGTAACTATGGTCATGATCGCTCTGTCGTCGTTCATAATCATAGTGATTCCGCGCTTTAATTGATTACCGACGCGAACGGAACTCGACCAACGTGTTATGAAACCCTTACCATGGCGTACTTAATTAATGGAAGAGCATCGGCTGAATTATAAGGAGCGGGTTTCGTCAGATCAAGATCGACGTAATCGGATTTTCAATAAATATTTACAAGATTCCCGAGTATTAAATCTTCGCTCGCGGAAATTCTGTAGCTAGCTTTCCCTTCACATAATTTTCAACGCACCGGTTCGAGTTATGCGAAAGAATTCCTAAAAACTGCAAGCGGTCTTCACGATATTCTTCATGTTTCTCGGTTTCTCGTGTACATTGATCTCTTCGAACGTTTCTCGCTGTAGCATTGAAGAAAATGATTATTATCGTCTGAAAAAATTTGGATATATTCTTCGAATGTTGCTTAACAGATCTACCAAGTTTGAAATTCCGATCCCCAACGCCATTCTTGAAAAAAATTCCCAAAGATCGCCCCGCGGAATCGGAGCATCAGCTAACGTCTTTATTCGCGATCTCTCGCGGAAACGGCCGGGGAAAAATTAGGTTTCCCGCCAATTAGCGGCTAGTTTCTCCTTGTATAAATTGGGAACGCGACCCGACAGGGAAACCCGATCCCGAACTCGCCGCGGATCGGAGGAAACGGTTCGAGAAAGACGGAAACAGGTGGTGCCGGGATTACGTCGATCGGCTACGTGACCGAATGATCTACGAGCGGGAATATTTCGCGTTTCCAGGGCATAGATTAAATCGCCATCTATTCGGTATCGTTACGGTGGAATGCTTGGCTCGAGAAATAGAGCTGGCCCGATGTTGTAAGCTCCGCGTATGATATCGTTAATTGACACGCGGACGATTCGTCTGGTTTCGCGCGTGGATTTTCGCGGAATTTTTCTCGCACCGCTGTTTGACGGACGGTGAAAGGAACAATTTCGGAACGATAAAGAGTTCGGTGTTAATGATTTGTACCGCCGCGCCGGGAGAAATCAAGTTTTGATGCCGAGCACGGCTGCTCCAGTTGCCCCCGCGTCGCGTCGGTAGCTGATGCGATTAATCCGCGAGCCGTTTGCTTGCGCAACGAGCTCCTCCGTCGCTGCACCGGGAAATACGCGTTGCAACATTGTGCTGGAGACGATATCGAGTGTGTTGATCCACTTTATAGGCTTCGCAGATGGCTGTACATTGCCGACAATCTTGGTACTCCGGTCTCTTTCGCGAAAGCGACGACGAAAGTGGCTCTTTTGCTTTTCCTATAGGTCTCCGGAGACAATTTCGAGCGTGTCGATGTACTTTCTCTTCTTCCGAGATTTGTGCATTGCCGACAATTTTTGTATGTCGACCTTTTTTCTTCGTCGCTGCACCGAAAAATACTCGCAACATTGTGCTAGACACGGTTCCGAGTACACCGATTCAACAAGCTCCAGAGATCTGCGAAAGGCTGACAATTTTTTCTTTTCCGGAAGCAATGTACAGCTCTGTCCACACAGGAGCAACAAAAGGTAGCCCGATGTTGCATCAGTGTGGACATAGCGAGAGAAAATGGCCGATTTCCTTATCCGAATCCGAAGATCGTAGCCGGCGCAGTAAATTCGCGTTCGTTCGATCGGAGCCCGTTCAACGTTTATCCGGTTTTAGACAGTGTCCTCTGAATTATTACCTCGTTCGAGGCGCCATAAGCAGGATTATGGTCCTGATTCGGGTACGTGATCCTGAACTTGCGTGTACAGTAGCTACACCGCGAACGTGTTTGCTATGGTGATCGATTAATCGGATGCTCAAGCTTGCGAACTAACTTGCTTACAGTTACGCTCGGTTTAGGGCTTTGGTTTATGTATAAAGAGCTCCCGCGGCGCAATATACTAGGGGGCCACTTAACGCGCCTCCGGAAACAGTCCTTTACCTCGTTACTCCGGATTTAGTGTCGCCTTGGATCTTGTCCACGGATTTGCGGATATCGTAAATGATTAGCGGACTGGTAGAATTGTGGGAGACACTTTCCGTTCCGAATTATGTCATTTCTATTTCGGACCGATATCTTCGTTCGATGTAATTACCCGTTGTTTGCATAGCGCGCAGCTGCGAAACACAAACAATTTGTAGTAATCTGGGAGTAAACAAGTAATGGTTCACGCGAATTAGATATTAATTTCTTTTAAAAATCCGAGTACGTTTAGTTCGACAGTGAAGCTTGCTGGTCTGATAGATATTCTTACTGGAACGTTAAAATTCTGCTAGACAAATCCACAAAAATTGGAATCACAAACCGGAGCATCTCTGTTGGAAAGAATTCCGAAAATTGTCCAAAGGTCGAAGCGTACGGAGATTTCGAAAAGCTCGATTCAATTTATAAGGTGGACGATGGGATCGAAAAGATCCAGTTCGGCGAGTGGATTTAGCGTGCAGGAACGCGATCGAAGATTAGGAGCGAGAAAAAGGAGGCGCAATCGTTCCGCTCAGACTCGCGTGTAAAACGATCGAGGCAGAATCGGAGCGGCTGCGATCTACGGAGGAAGTGAGAGCGCGGATGGAAGGAGTGGGCGGGTTGGTTTATGGACGCGGACTTAGCTTTTCTCGCGCGTATCCACTTACGACGGATTACGAACGGAACGGTTACACGTTTGCACGTGTCTCCACTCGCTTTCGTTTCGCGAGGGCGCGCTCCCATTCCCGTTCCCGTTCCCGTTTCCGTTTGACGATCCGTTTCGTCCGAGGAAAGTGGGATCCGGTCCAAACGGTCCTCGCCAGCTCGGCTTTGCCAAAACCAACGCCGTCCGCACGGCCTACTTTTTCTCCCCTAATCATTTCCTTAACTACCGGCTCGTTTGGACGCCCAACGGCGACCCGTTGGTTTATCGAATTCGAGTTTTGCGACTCCATTTGGATCGAGCGGACAGTCTCGCCACGATTTAACACCCTGCGACCAGCTAGATCGCTAAAACGGTGTCCTTATCGTTGATGGACCACTTGGAATAGACTCCGCTCTTTAACACTAGGTTTACGGAGGTCTAAATATAACTATTTCACATTAATTTATAAACGTAACAAGAATGTGCATATCCAAATTTTTGGCCATTTTTCCGATAGTATATACCCCAAGAATTAAATTTGGTAAATAATTTCTCAGGGAAGCATCTTTACAATCTTAATAATTGCAAATTAAGAATATTAGAACCCGTCATTCTGTAAACCTAGTCCCGTAAACCTAGCGTTGAACAAACGCCTCGTCCTCCGAAAAGAAAATTGGTAAAGTTTGAGAATTTGTTTTCTAGAAAAACCTTTGATTGCGGATATCTAATTTTACTTTCTGCTGCGTGTTCCAATTTTTGAAAACGGCGGAGTTGTTTAGCTTTTCGATTTTGCTTGGAATTTTTGGATTTTTTTGATTTTGCTTCTCTTTTTGCAGACAGAAATTAGAACGAGGACCGTGAACGAGTGCTGCGAGGGTTACGAATTGATCCAACCGAGCGGCAGGGACAACCACGAGTGCCGACCGTTTTGCGAAAATTGTTTCTCCGGTGTCTGCGTCTCGCCGGGGCACTGTCAGTGCTATCCTGGCTTCGAAGGAGAGGACTGCGGTGAGTCTCTGTTCCCTTAATTTGTTCCAGTGGCCTCTGGTAAATTCGTTCGTAGCTACAGCAGGGTCTCAAAGAAATTTTCGCGTAGTCGAGCTGTTTCACGGGTCGCTGGCCGAGGATCCACGGTCTCGCTGTACGAAATCGAAAGATAAACGACCGATCGTTCTCGTTTCCGGGAGCTTCACGGACTTTGAAGCGCGCGAGGCGCGAAACGCTTCGCCAGGCCGGATACATTTCACGCTCGATGAAACAGACCGACCTTCCACGATCGCGAGAACGCGTGCGGCCGGCAATTTTCGCGCGAACGATCGTCGTGATTCTGAAATCAACGTTCTCCGCCATAAAACAGAACCCGGATCCTCGTACGGAAGCTCTGCTTGCTTTCGCTTTCGGTGTCGCTTGCGAAATATCGCTTCGGAAAAGCTGCTTCGCGTCCGTACCTTCAAAGACTCGTATTCAAAGTGGAATAAAACCCGAGTTTTAGGTCCACGCGTGTTTAGGTTCCCAGGAAAAGGCAGAAAAATGTTTAAAAAACTGTACCCCTCGGTTCTCGCGTGCCAGAGAAGAAATAACCTTTCCTCGAAGTGTACACATAGTTTCGAAATTCCACGTGTTTGTTCTGTTGACAGTGTGCGGGGAGGGCACGTGGGGCCCGGAGTGCAAAGAGAAATGCAACTGCGCCGAAGACGTGTACTGCGATCCCATAAACGGCGAGTGTAGTAGATGCCCGGCAGGATTACGTGGACGAAGGTAAGATCGCATCTCTAATGCATAGATTTCCCCATGGCGAAAAAAAAACATGGTGGCCGGCGCGGTATTGCTCAACGGCAATGGGCAAGCTGTTTGCGATCATCGGGCCCCGTTTTAACGAGGAACAGATCCATAAAATTCTCAGCCGAGAAACGGCTCCGAGAGAATTGTGCAACGGAAGGATTCCGGCTATTTATAGAAACCGAGGAAAAACGGCGCTTCCTGTCCGCGTTACCAGAGGATAGAGGCCTTCGACTTCCTCGGATTGCGTAAACGCACCTGTCGATTGAACCGGCTCGCCCAATAAGCGCGCCTTCGATCATCTCGGCCAGACCTGTTCGCACGCGTAACCGCGTGTTTACCTTCCAGGTGCAACGAGTCCTGTGCGGAAAGCCGCTGGGGTCCGAGCTGCGCATTTCCGTGCGACTGCGGCGACAATAGGTGCGATGCCGAGACCGGCGTGTGCGTCGTGTCCAGGGCGCATCCCGAAGAAACAGAAACCGTGGAGGCTGCCAATATCACGCTCCCAGGTGATCAAGAGGAATCCACGTCCCCTACCGAAACCACCGAGACGATTGAAACGGCGACGGAAGGTAAAAAGAACCAAAGTCAAATATTGACTCGCCCGGTGCAACTGTTGATCCTGTTCAATATTACTTCTGCCGGAAAGTTGTTCTTAAAACACCTGTTTACACGCTACGGAGCCGCGAGTGCGCGCGAGAAACGAATCTTGCGTTATTCCGTTCTTCTCTGCTGCACGAGTAATCGTTTTACACGCCGCGGATCTGTATGCGTAATAAAAAATCTATTTCGGAATCTAGCCATGGACGAGGCCTCCGTCGCGACCGATGATCTCCCGAAAACAACGAGCCCGGGAACGACCCCGGATCAGCCGAGAACTACGACACAGACTACCGAAGTCGGTAGTTCGAGCACCGACAGGCCCGTGATCGTCCTAGTATCGGTCCCAGAAGGACGGAGGAACCTGGGGAAGGACAAGTTCGCGATGAAGAACCCGTTTCTCGGGCACCGAGCTGTCGAAGAGGACCATTTGCACGAGATGCCGTCCCTGAAATCGGATTACGTGAAGAATATTCACAAAGGTAACCATGGAAACCGAGTTGAGTGCGAGGAAAATGAGAAGAAGAGCGGGTCGAGTGCATTCCCGTCCACCTTTGATCTTCTCCAAAACAAAAACAGAACTACAACTTCGAGTCCGCTCACCTGCTAGAACCTAAGATCTGGATGCTCTATCGTTTTAAATCTTTCATCTCGTACCGAGGATCTAGTAGAAGAGTTGTATTCTCTCGAAACCCTGTCGAAATGAATTTATTTTTTAATGAGATTGTATTTTGAAATTCTAAATTTTCCTGCCTGACGCAGGCTCAGGTCAGGCCATAAAAACCATGCGTCCGCTGACCGTTTCGGCGAAGCAGGGTTCACGGCAAAGTTTTCCCGTCTTCCGCCTTTTTAGCTAGTAGTCGTGCAACAGTCCTCAACCGAGCAACGCCTTGCTCATTCGAATTGTGATCTCCGAGTCTTTATACTCTTACTTTATCGATAAACAGTTTTCTTTTACGGTCGATTGAGTTTGATCCTTATTCTGCTATTAAGGGATTCTCGATATTTTTCTCAGACATGATGCATCTGCCTTCGATTCCCTTGGACATCGCCCTAATCGTGGTGGCCTCGATCATCTCGCTGGGTCTGACCTCGGTAGCAGTCGTGATGGTGCTGCACATGCGATCGAAGCTGCTCGAGTCAGCCAGAGTCTCGATCTACGAGGTTGAGAAGACGAAGGGCCAAGACAACACCGGCACCATAGACAAGAGGAGTCCTTCCCTCGCGAACACCTTGCCCCGTGAGTATCAGCACGTTCGAATCCCGCATCTCCGCGAGTCTCGGTGAAATCCGGCCGTCCTTGACCCCGATCTGATCCTTGTAATCCTATCGCGGCCATCTTGAACCGTTCCGAGGCGTGGATTACTCGCCGGCGGATTAGATCGTTTCTCTCGTGCCGTTTCTCCCCTTTCGGAGCTTTTTCGCTGCAATCCTATTTAAAATATTGCTCGGGGATATTTCCTCGCCCCCCGAGATTTTTCGAAATCCTTCCGCTTCGAATTTCAGGCTCTCCTGTTAGAGAGATCCCGGCGTTCTTCACGTCCACCCCCGAGGCTGGCGCTATACTCACGATCCCCGGCATCGATCCCACCAGCAATTATGCGAATGGCGCTGCCACCATTGGCCTTCGAATATCCGGCACTCTGCGTGGTAAGTTGCCCGTTCGATCGTTGGATCTTGTTGCGAGCGTTCGCATGAATTTTCCTGGGCTTCGAGTCCTCGCGGACAGTGGGTGAGAGTAGACAGAAACGTTCAACAAATTGTACCGAGATTTTTGTCTTCTTTAAATTGCAAATGAACCTACGATGGAGCAAGGAACATTATCGTTGTCTGCCTTCTCCATGTTTGCATAAACAGCCACAATCTATCCGTCCAGGCTATGCGGCAAGGCTCCCATAAGTGGCCTGCACGAAACAGAGAAATTGCTGAAATCGATAAAAAAAATTCTTTTGCCTAGATTTCCTGCAGGACGACCACTACGATCGTCCGCCGTCGACTCAGATCCGTCTGCAAACGTTCGGCTGCGAGACGACTCCGGAGCACATCTACGACGAGATTCCTCTGCAATCGAGCCCGATGTGTCCGCGCAAGAGCGTGACTGGGATACCGATCGATCGAGAATCGACACGGGCCGGCCGAGCCGCGGGATCCAGCGATCTAGCTCAATTAATCCGTTAAGAAAGCAGCCGGCGGCGGCTTCGCGTTTTTCCAGGGCCGGTCGGTTTCACGGAAGAGAGGTCGCCAAGAAAACTGTCGCGCCAGAGGCGTTCGCGTGCCATTGTTCGAGTCACGATCTCACGTGCGATTCCGGAGGCGGATGTGAGAGAGCCAGCTCCGCTCTGCTCGGCTCCGCTAGGCTCGTCTACGGACCGAGAAAAATCCGACCGGACTGGTTTACGACCTTACGCGGGACTCGTCCAGTGTGCAAGGCTGAACGTGACTGGGATCGATCCTTCTGTCGCTTGTCCACGTGACCATAGATCCTGCCAGAGCGCCTCGCTGCTCGCGATTGCCCTCTGGGGCAATGTTTCGGGGCAAGCGATCCCGGAGAAAGTAGTCGTGTAGATCGGAGTCTTGTAGCGTTCGCGTGGCAGTGCGGAGTGGCTCGAGTGGGCGTGGTTTTGTCGGTCTTCTGAGAGCCAGCTGCGTGCCCCGTGGGGCAATCTGGGCTCGCGAGCGATCACGAATGTGGAACTCTTGAAATGTAGATGCGTAGCAGATGATATTCGCATCCGAGATCTTCGATTCTTCGCGATCTTATCGGTCCCAACGGAGCCAGAGTGGTGCCCCACGGGGCAATCTCTGCTCTCCTCGATCCCAGACTGTCAAATCGACAGCCGATGTTCTGGAAAGTTTTCACTGGTCAATAAACATGTCGTCGAGTGGACACGAGGCTGCAGTCTGGCTGAAAAACAGCGCCGATTAGATTATCCGTCGGGGCGTGTACCGCGACAAGACAACTTTTCTCCGGACCCCGTTGCCGTCAACGTGGCCATCGAGCCCCCCGGTGCAATTTACGTCAGCCGTGGACACGCGAGTCTGTTAGCCGATGTAATATAATATAAGTTCGGTACATCTCTCTCGGTGTAACGACGATTAGTATTTACAAGGACTGGTACAGCGAGGTCAGAACTCGAGGACGGACTCGACGAGACCGGAGCTGACTAAGTCAGCATCGATCGAGTCACTGGTGGAATCGTTGCGAAAGATTTCGAAGAGCGTCCGAGCTGGGAACAACATTCGATAGTGTTTCAGGATCCGTTAATCATTGGCCGTTAGTCAGCGTTACATCGCATTAATTGCGACAGAATCGGACTATTTGCATGACGGGCCAGGTTCTAGCTGTCTATTTTTACGGATGATAGCGAGTGACGCTGTTCCGAAATTATCCACGCAGTCGGGCGAAGTTTCAGTTGAAGTTATCCGGGAGGTCGTGTCGTGAACTTTATGAATGGGACGGCTGGCGATATCGGCGGCCAGGAAAGTGGAGCGCGTGGCGTGGATTAGCGAGTAGCCGGACGAGATTAGGCGGCTCCGGAACACTCTGAAAGATCAGGCCAGATAAATCGCTGATCCGAGGGACCGCTCGCGATTCGTTGTAATAGAGCGCAACGATACGAGGAGGCTTCTGGCAGATCCTCGTCAACCTACCAAAGATGCGAACGATACCAAAGAAGTCGGCTAGTCAAAGATTCAACGTGCATCGGAATTCTTGGTCTGCCCGCCGTTGCAACTTGGAGACTGCACTTGGCGTATCAACGAGCTCAGATAACCGAGTCCGCAGCTCCCGAGGCTGCACTTACCCGCTGACATCATCGATAATAATAAATTCGCAATGAATCGACCGGGTGCATCGAGAAACTGCGTCGAAAGGAGATCGAGAAAGAGAGCCGGGCGACTCGCAATTACGATTGCGCCGCGTCGATTATCGTCGGTTCGCAATAATGCGTCGCATGCTTCGCAACGATTGCGTGCCGCGTGCACTGTACGCATCGGACACACCACGCACGCACGCTTTTCACTTCGCGTTACCGCCTCCTATTTACGCGATCCTATCTCGGATCGCGGATCGCAATCGCGCGGGAATCGTAACTCGACCGTTTCTCGCCCGGGAAATCGGACTATCGACACGATTCCTCGTTTTTATTCTGTTCCTGCGGTTCCGAGCGATTCCGACGACGCTCGGCCACAACGCAAATAGAAAATGGCACACGAGCTGGCCATCGCGCTTCACGAACTGCATCCTTTGTCGAACGGTATCGGAGGATTACGTAAATGCAACGCGCCAGAAGCTGCAGGTTTGTCAGCCTGCCGCCTTTGTACCAATTAAAGGGGATGCATCGACGCTGTTTGCCGGGGCCTAGATGTTTCGTAGACCGAGATCGCGGCGGTACGATTGATTGGACGACGGTTCAGCGGGATGAAAATAATACAATTTTTCAATTCTTCTGACTACAAGATCCGGTACGGTCGACACGGTTCGTTCATTTCCATCGGTCAACCGGCAGAACTGTAACGAGAGAAATTAAACTGTTTCACGACGGAAAATCAATCAAAGTAGCCTCGACAAGAGGGAAATCCTGAAGAACGGCGCGGGAAGAGATATGACACGGCCGAGACAGCTGATTTATTCCACCTGTACGAGATCCAAGATCTCGGAGATGCTAACTGACGCCTAACAAGACAAACGACATATTTCTATCCTTCGAAACTAAAATAGTTCTGACGGGAGTCTTCTCGAAATAAATTCTAAGTCAGATGCAAGAAAAAGAGACGCGCATTGAAAATCGTTTGCTTCTAACCACGAGCGATTCAAGGTCTTCAGCGGCGAGCGTCTACCAACTGCAAATACATTCCTGTTTAATATCTAACTGTAATGCAAAGCAGTTCCGACAGGAGGGATTCTAAGAAGCAGAGGATGATCTCAGGTTCCGAGGAGTATGTCAGCAATGTTTTACAAATTTGCATCGAGAGAACGGTGTGTTCGAGGAACGCGAATAGAAAAATCCGACCGATCGGTCCCTGTGTGCGTTTGGAGGCTGTTTTCTATGAACTCGGTCAATCTCGCCACTGGCGGATCCATAAACATTTCTGCGAACAACTACGCAGCTGGGATCGCTGGAAGATGGTAAAGGCGGTGTGACCCCGGCTCGGCTCGGTGTTATCAGGATCGATGTGATCGCGCTCGCACGAAAATAAGAAACCAGTCTTCTATCCGCGCTCACATGATCAACATGCGGACAACGGTGATCGTATGTGCGTCGTTGCTCACGCTTTTCGCCGTCGACACAATGGCGGTCGAAGGCGTGAAAGGTGGGCATCGGGCCCGCACAGGTGTCAAAGGAAGTAGACCGGGCCAGGGTGGCGCCAACAACGCCACTAACATCGCTGGACTTTGCTACAAGACCATGCCGTGAGTTACATCTTCTTTTGCACACGTGCTTTCTCCCTGAAATCGACCCTTCGATTCGTACGTGTTCACTAAATTGTTCAAAATTCATGTGTGGCGTAAGAAAATAGTCCCGGTGGTCCGGTAGAACAGAATACGTTCTAGGCGAAAAGAAATGATTTTGCAATTAAAATAGCGCCGAGCGCGAGAATAGATTAGTTTAGACATTTTTCTCGAAAACAATCAGCGGACCAATTTTTTAACCGTTCGAGTCCCAAGCAGCGCGATCGCGCTTTTCAGATTTTGTGTCGAAAAATCCCAGTACATTTCGAGCGCTGTGGACAACTGACGGTGCAGTCGCCGACTGTTGAAATAAATCACACAGCTCCTTTTTTAAATGTAAATAATACATTTTACAATAGGTACGATACAACAATAATGGTACAATACAAAAAAAGAAGCGCTATCGCGCCGCTTGGGTTCTTTCGTACTCGTTTAGAGAAAGCGCGGTCGCGCTGTTCAGGATTTTTCGACAGTGTTTTTTCAATACCCCTTGGGACTCAAACGGTTAAAGAAAGAACTCGCGCGAACGAGCATATGTTGTAGAAGTTTCGGTAATTGTTCTCTTCGAAAATTTTGAAGAATGCAGGACTAAATGCGAACGTTCGAGAACCGGGGACGAGACGGGCCTGTTTCTGAGCGGGTTGCTCAAATTAGAATAGATTGAAACGCAGCGTCCGATGTTCGCGTAAGAACGCGTAACCTTTGGCCCCGCCGTTATCACGGCAGCGTGAGCCCGATGATCCGTTTATGTTTTCATACTACGTATGTGTGTGCTTCCAGCTACGCAGAAGCTGTGGCTTTGAACGTGACGAGACAGTTTCCGCACAACACTCTTCCCTCGACGTCAACACCTGACGACGGAACGGTAAATGCACATTTCGTGTCCAGTATTATATACACAGTATATCGTACAAACTGTATCTACATCGACAACGATGACATTTTCGTTATCTCAATTTCACGTATTATCTTGTACAAAAATAAAAATAGACAAATTCATTTCGTAACTATTTGCTCTTTAACGCTAGACTTACGGGACGCGTCCTGATACTTTTAATTTACGATTGTTGAGATAACAAAGTTCCATCCATGCGGAATTATGAAAGAAATTTATTTCCTCGGATACGTATTATATGATCAAAAAAAAAGGAAAAAAATTTCACGGTCTCGTATCCATCAACAGACGAACGGAATGATCACTATCCTGGACTGCTGCGACGGCTACGAGAAAAATGCAACGTCCGATTCCTGCGAGCCACGCTGTCCTCGGGGTTGTTTCGGCGGCAAGTGCGTCGCGCCGGACCAATGCAGCTGCCCTACGAACTGGTTCCCTCAAGAGGGCGTATGCATGCCATTCTGCCAGATGCCATGCATGAAAGATGGATACTGTTTCTCCCCTGACGTGTGCGCCTGCAAGTTGGGCTTCGACGAGGTGAACGGCGAGTGCAAGCCGATTTGCCCCGGCGGATGCAACAACGGCGATTGCGTGGCTCCTCGGGTTTGCAGGTGCAAGGTTGGCTACGTGTTGCAACCCTCCACGGATCCTGCGTCCCTGATCGAACCGAAGAGGTGCGTGCCTGCCTGCGAGAACTGTCGCAACGGAGAGTGCACCGCGCCTGGCGTGTGCTCCTGTCACGCAGGGTACGTTAGACATTTTATTAATTTGCATATACGAGGTGTAATCCAAATGTAGGGTGACTTTTTACTTTCATCAAAAAATATTTATTTATTCATCGATATTTATGTTGTCCCATTCAAAGTAATTCCCCTCCGATGTAATACACTTGTGCCAGCGCTTTTTCCAATCCTCGAAGCACTTCTGATAAGCACTTGTTGGT
>CM052201.1:13625063-13828533 GCA_028455805.1 Lasioglossum figueresi | reverse complement strand
CCGGTGAATATGGTGGCTGAGGCACGATCGTGGTGTTGTTTCTGGCCAAAAAATTACTCGCAAGCAACGATGCGCGAGCAGGTGCGTCATCGCGATGCAAAATCCATGAATTGTGTTTCCAAAATTCCGTTAAAATTGCTTGGCACGAACCAAACGAGATGCCGACATCGTCGGCAACTTCTCTAATTGTAATTCGACGAATTCCCCGACACTATTTTCTTCGCTTCGTCAACGTTTTCATCGGTTGTTGACGTGCTGGGGCGTCCAGGGCGAGCTTCGTCGTTAACATCTCTTCGGCCTTCTTGGAAAAGCTTGTACCGCTTATAAACATTTTCTTTACTCAGAGTACACTCACCGTATGCCACTGTCAACATTTCAAGTGTTTCGGAGCACTTAATTCCATTTTTTACCCAAAATTTGATGCAAATTCTTCGATCCATTTTTTTCGACAGCAGAAAATCGCCGAACACGCAAAACACTTCTAACCTTTATGTTTCTCGCGAACAAACAAAAAATGCTATATAGTTGAAACTGTGAACATATGTTCGGGACGAGTGTACCAGCATAAGAAAAAAAAAGAAAACGAAAATCGAAATTCAAAAAGTCACCTTACTTTTTGATCACACCTCGTGTACACCAAGGTTCGTCATTACTAAATATTCCACGTTTTTCAGGTACGCGAACCCGCCAGGAGACACCGAGACCTGCGCTCCAAACTGTCCCATGGGCTGCGTGGGAGGAGACTGCGTATCTCCAGGCGAGTGCGAGTGCAGGCCAGGATTCATTTTGATCTCCACCGAAAGCTGCGCGCCAGACTGTCCTCGAGGCTGTCCGAACGGCGAGTGCGTGGCTGCAGGTGTGTGCAACTGCAGGCAAGGCTTCGCTCTGGACCAGGCTACCAAGTGCGTGCCGCAGTGTCCTCAAGGCTGTCCGAACGGCAAGTGCGTTGCACCAGGTGTGTGCAGCTGCAGTCCAGGCTTCACGGACGATGCTTTCGGCAACTGTGTTCCGGAATGTCCTCGATGCCAGAACGGCGAGTGCGTCGCACCAGGCGTGTGCAACTGCATGAACGGGTTTGCTCGCAATTCGAACGGCGATTGCGTGCCGCAGTGTCCTCAAGGATGCCAGAACGGCAAGTGCGTGGCCCCGGTAGAGTGTGCCTGTAATCCGGGCTACAAGAACGATGCTTCCGGTAGCTGCGTCGCGGAATGTCCAAGAGGATGCCCGAACGGCGAGTGCGTTGCACCAGATGTGTGCAACTGCAGGATCGGTTTCGTTCGCGATTTGAACGGCGAATGCACGCCCCTGACTGCCGAGTCGAGTACCGGGCCCATGTGCAGGTACGGTTGCGGTGCGAACGGGACCTGCGTGGGCCCGAACAAATGCGTGTGCGACGTGGGCTCTCGAGTGGATCCGGACACCGGCAGGTGCGTGCCGGCGGTGAGCTCGTTCCAGTGCAGGAACGGTTGCGGGTCGCACGGTGTCTGTGTGGGACCCGACCTCTGCATCTGCGATTACGGACTCGTCGTTGACCCGGAGACCGGCAGGTGTCCCGAGCCAAGACCCACAGAATCCCCCACCATGTGTCGGTACGACTGCGGCCAGTACGGTAGGTGCATCGGCCCGAACCGTTGCATGTGCGAGGCCGGGTACACGCCCGACCCGCAGTCCGGCCGTTGCGTCTCACCTGGAATCCCACAATCCGGCGAACCCTTCTGCGAGTCTCCCTGTCTGAACGGCGATTGCGTCGGACTGAATCAGTGCCGCTGCAAACGCGGGTACGTCATGGACCCGGAAGACCTGACCGGCACCAGATGCCGGCCCATCTGCGTCGGTGGATGCCCCAACGGCACCTGCACCGCGCCCAACTACTGCATCTGCAATCTCGGCTACAGGAAGGAGAGTGGCGTCAAGGGTAGACAACGATGCGTCCTCGCTCAGTAGACAACGAGATCGCCTCGTGGCGGGTACCCGACTCGACCTGCGAGACGTTAGATTATTACGATGTGCAACGCAACAAGCGTGAACACGCTGTTAGGCACCGGTAGACGATCACGACCCTGTCGGGTACCCGCCTCGCCCCGTCCGTAGGGATAGCGGATAGAACGATTGTGTCCCAGTGTGATTATTACGATGTTGCGCGCACATCCGGTGCAAAGTAAAAACCGCAAGCGGACTGCTAGGCGCCAGTACATGGCTACGACTCTGTTGAGTACCCGTCTCGAGCCGCGTGTGGAGATAGTGCGTATGACAGAAACAGAGAGAGAGAGAGAGAGAGAGAGAGAATGGGGAGAGCTTTTATGTTGGAACGATTATTTCCTTGTTTGGCGCGGGCGTCCGGTGCAAAGTGGCAACCATGAACGGGCCGCTAGACGCAGGTAGACGTCGATGAAATTTTTGTAAAAGTGTTTGACGAATAAAGAAACGAAAAGAATCTATGAAAACGACTGATAGAGAGTTGATATCGAGGCGTTCTGGGGATTCTGACAGGAAAGCGGTTATCGTTCGACTTCCTGTCTCGCGTCCGAACAGTACGAAGAGCAATTAGTCGCTGTCCCGACGTTCGTTCAACGATACGTCGTTCGAGATGAGGTTCCTTTCGGTCGGCGTTGTTGTTGGTCTACTCGAAATCGCCGTTAACTTGAAGTTTTTCGTGCTCAGTTACTCGAACAGCGAATGCGAAAGATTGGTCAGGTAAGTCGAATCGCATCCCGCGCGTCCACCGTCCCATCCTATGATACGGGTTCAGTACCGAGATACCCAACTACGTTCACAGTTACACGAGGACGTACTTGGCCCCGTATCAGGAGACGTACCGCCAGAGGAAGTGGGGGATTTTCTACAAGACCGAGTTACGATGGAACTACAGGAAAGAGGTAAGTGACACGGCCAAACTGTAAATCAGGAGGAAAGGAGGGTACGAATCGTTCGCGACTCGTAGCGACGTTCGCCCATCCCGATTTTTCATTCTCTCGCTGGGTCCGTTCTCTAGATCTAATTCTACATCGTACGCACAGTGTCGGACAAAATGATAGGACCTATTATGTATTTAGATATGTTATATGATTAGTATATTAGATATGTCCTTCGAAGTGTCCATATAGAATTGCAAGTTTGTATCTTGTACACCAAAGAAATTAGTGGAAGAAGCGTAAACATGGGCTTACTTTGTTCGGTCAAAATGATAGGACGCATGTAATATTTTCTGTTATTATGTACTCTGGCAGTAATCTATCAGCAGTGACTAGAAGCAGACGAGCAAATCTTTCATTTATCTACAACATTTGTGCCATTAAAATTAAAACGGGTCGAGGAAAACAATTAGACAAAAGTGAAACCGACCGAATTTTGTTATTACGGTCAGAAAATCAAATTATCACGAAAATTGCGTAATTATTAAATAGTAGCCGTCACGTTGTGTATAACTGTTGGAATTTATGCAAGGTACAAAAATAATCTACTATTACTTAGTAGGTTATACTATTGCTTTACTATCGAGAACGCTCGAAAGATACATTGTATCTATGCGGTCCACATCAAGGGACCCTCAAGCTTCAAATGTTTCTGAGATCGTCATTCATTTTTCAGAACGATTCTCATTCGAGAATCTAGTTATCTTATAGTCTATCGAGTAGCTAGTTCTTGTAGAGTAAAGACGTGTCTCTCTACGTGAATTGAAATATATAGATTCGAATAAAATTCAATTAATAGTTTGTATAGTGTTCATAGTTTATTTCCATACCCATATTCCAATAATAACTTCTTAAAAAATTCGAAAATCTACGGAAAAAAGAAAAGTACTTACAGACCTCGTGCTACAGCAGAACGCGACAGACGGGCCATATTACGCGTAGCTTCTAATTATAAGGGAACTGCAAAAAAAATCGCTGAAGAAGCAGGTGTTTCAGCTATCGTAAGAACTGTGCGACGTATTCTCCAAAGCGGTAAACAAATTAAACGAAGAAAACTAAAAAGAAAACCTCCTCTAAGCGAGCAACATAAGGAAGATCGTTTAAAGTTTGCTCGCATGTTTTATGGAAAAAGAAGTGGAGAAATGTGATATTTAGCGATGAAAAGAAATTTAATTTGGACGGTCCTGATGGCTGGAACTACTATTTCCACGATCTAAGGAAAGAAGAACAATATTTAAGCCGTCGATAAATGGGTGGCGGAAGTGTCATGGTGTGGGCCGGTATTGGATATCGGGGAAAAACTGACAAAAATTTTTTATCAGGCCCTGTAAACAGCACAAAATATCTTGAATTAATAGACGACCGGTTAAATAAGCACGCGACTCGTATTGCATGCGGTACGTTTATTTTTCAAGCAAGACGTGTTATTTACCGCAAGATGTGTTAAAACTTATTTTAGTTCTAAAAATGTGACATGCCTCGAGTTCACCAGACCTTAATGTTATTGAAAATATATGGGCAGAACTTACAAGAAACGTTTATGAGAATGGAAAACAATACAAAAATGTAACGGAATTAAAACAAAGTATTCTTACAAATTGGAGTCTTTTAAGAAAAAAACGTATTAAAAAATATTAAAAAATTGTTTAAATCAATTCCGAATCGCTTAGTAGATGTTAAACTGCAAAAAGGTGGTTTTACTAAATATTAATTTGGAATTCACCAAAATATGTCTGTTGAAACAATTGTATTTTTTAATAATGTCCTATCATTTAGTCCGGCACTGTAACTGAAACTATTGTCTTATTTATTATCTTCGGTTTCATATAGTAGCTTCGTAGAAAATTTTTAAACAGTCGTCGAGAAGAATTTTTTAGATTAAAGTAGGATTAGAATTTTTTAGAGTAAAGTTCCCGAACAAGAGAACGGTAGCGACTGGAACGTGAATCGATCGTTCGTTGACGCGATATTCCAACGTTTCAGAATGAGATTGCATATAAAACGGAGAAGTACTGCTGCCCAGGCTATGAACAGAACAATTATAACCATTGCACGCCGGTCTGCGATCCGTCCTGCAAGAACGGGAAGTGTGTCGGGCCGGACACGTGCACCTGTAATATAGGCTTTCACAAAGCCAAGGACAACGACCACGTCTGTGAGGCCAATTGCCACGGGTGCAAACACGGCAAGTGCAACGAGCCGTACGTGTGCAAGTGCGATAATGGATACAACCGGTTCACGTGGGAAGACGATTGCCATCCGATCTGCGACAGGAACTGCAAGGACCTAAACGGGTACTGTTCCGAGCCCAACAAGTGCGCCTGCAACGATGGCTACGTCTATGATGAGGAAAAGGTTTTCCACGCCAAATTAACCCTTATACAGACCAAATTCGCTATTTTACAGACCTCGTTCGCCCTTTGCGAACAGAATACATCTCGCGAGTCGTTAAGATTTTCTTGCTTCGGCGTGAACGAAACGTTGTTCTTATCTCTGATCGTTTGAAATACCTTGGAAACGAATTGTCCGCAGACTTGTGAGCCGATTTGCATTTTCGCCTGCGTGAACGCCGTGTGTACGCAGCCGAACGAGTGCACCTGCAACCCGGGCTACGAGAAACACCCTGAGAACCCGTTCAGGTGCGAGCCCAAGTGCGACCTGGGTTGCATCAACGGCGTGTGCGCGAGTCCGAACGTTTGCGACTGCTTCAAAGGCTACAAGCCGCACTCTTCCTTGTCCTTGTGCGAACCGATCTGCTCCAAGCCGTGTGTCAGGGGCACCTGCATCGCACCAGACATATGCCAGTGCGACGATGGCTATGGGAAAGCCGAAGGATCCGAGCTCTTTTGCCAGCCCATCTGCGAGAACGCCTGCGTCAATGGGAACTGCACTTCTCCCAGCCAATGCACATGCCACGATGGATACTACTTCGACGGCGACGAGACCATGAAACACGTCTGCCAGCCCTTCTGCAATAATTGCGGACCCAACTCGGAATGCGTCAGGCCCAACGAGTGCGCCTGTTTGGACGGGTACGAAATGGTAATTCGCGAACCAATAATTATATTATTGTAATTTTATTAGACTGCGGATGTTTCTCCATTTTCGGAATGAGATAAAATCCTATTATTAATGGGAACAGCCTCTGTTGATCTAGAACAAATAAGAATTGTACAAAATCCTATCAGATTTTATATTCCAGCCTTTCTTCAACATTTTCACAAGCCATAAATGCATAAAGATCCTCAGTCTAGCGATAATATATTAACACATTACCGACCGGTAATTATTACATAATTTTGAAAAATCTATGGTTCATGGCTAAACACTTTCTAATGGAACCCTCAACAGTGACAGCAATTTTCATTGTGAAATAACGAGTCATCCTGAATAACGTCATGCAGTATTTTCATTACAGATTGTAATATGAAAGAAAATTTCTATGCATTCTTTTGGTACAGCACAGTTATCGAAAATCCTACTAATAGGCTTTTGGTGGATAAAGTGTTAACGCATTAGAATATTCCTCCAAGTACTACCAGGAAATGCACCTATGTCGCAGATCCCCTCGGAACTCGAATGCAAGCCATTGTGTCCCGGGGGATGCACAAACGGGTTCTGCGCAATGCCAGGTGTCTGCAAGTGCAAATTAGACTACGAACCTGTGAACGGCAACAACTCGGACTGCGTGCCAACGTGCGACCCGCCTTGCGAGCACGGCGACTGCTCCCATTCGTTCAACTGCACGTGCCACGAAGGATACGAGTCCTCCGCAATGCCCAACGTATGCGCACCTATTTGCAACATTCCTTGCGGGAATGGCACATGCGACGCGCCGAACCATTGCACCTGCAACGAAGGATACCTGCTGAGCCTGGACAGCGCAGTGGCGTGCACTCCGATCTGCGACGACCCCTGCAAGTTCGGAACCTGCGTCGCGCCTAACGAGTGCAGTTGCGATAAAGGCTACGAGCTGAAGGACGGATTAGGGTGCGTGCCAACATGCGTTCAGTCCTGCGGAGAAAACGCCGTCTGCGTAGCACCTGACACCTGCAGATGCAAGGACGGCCACAGGTGCGTTAACCTGCTTTTCAACGAAATCTTTAACGGGTGAACTCGTTTCTAGGATTTCATGGGCACGAGATGCGCCTTCTCATTTCTGGGTAATGCAAAGATGGGGTTTTTTAGTAGTCAACGATGCTAGATGAAGAATCAATCGAGGCCGCGATCGCCCTCGAAAGTGTGGGTTTAGCAGAAAAATTATGCCGTGGATTTTTGTATAGTAACTGTATTTAATGATATAATGATATAATAATAAGTATTTATTATCGCTAGAATGTTTGGTATCAGTTTATCGCGACACGTGCTTTTGCGCGATACAATGTTTGTCTCTCACTCTCTTGTTGGCTCACTCGTACACTAACTTCGCGCCTAAAACCATATCCACGAACAGTCCCATTTTTACGTTTACGAATCGTAATTTGTATTATTCGATAGTCTGTAGCTGGCGCAGCTTTATGAAAATAGGTACATGCGCAGCTTTGTGCTTCCGAATAATGCAAATTGCGTCTCGTAAACGTAAGAGTAGGACATTGGAGGGCGATCGCGGCGTAGATTGAGCTTTTATCTAACGCTTTCGACTACTGGAAGCCCCATCTTTGCATTATCGAGAATTGAGAAGAGAAACGAGAGTCTACCCCCTTGATCGCTTTCTATCCGGTTCGTTCGATGAAAAATCTGTTGACAGGTACGTTGAGAACCCGGCGAAGTTCACCTGCGAGCCTGTGTGCGCGTTCGACTGCGCGAACGGCACTTGCGAGGCGCCAAACCTGTGCACCTGCGACTCCGGGTTCGAGAAGGACGACGACGAGCGATGCACTCCTGTTTGCGAGTCCTGCTCGAATGGCAGCTGCGTTGCTCCCGGCGTCTGCGAGTGCGCAGAAGGGTACAAACATGACGAACGCGACGCGAAACAGGTATGCGAACCCGACTGCGGCAATTGCGACAACGGCAGGTGCGTCTCGCCTGGCGATTGCCGTTGCGACGTCGGGTTCGTCAGGAAAACCAACGACACCGGCTGCGTCAGCGCCTGCGACGACAACTGCAACGGCCGAGGACTATGCGTCACGGAAAACTCCACCTGCGAGTGCTTCTACGGATGGAACGGGCATAGATGTCACCTGCCAGCCTTCTGCGTTGTTCACGTTCCACGGGACAACGAGCGCCTGAACGCGTAAGTGTTATCCAGGTGATCGAGATTGAAATTGTGTTCGTAAACCTTTCGCATTCCGAATTCTTTTTAGAGAATTCTCTTAATTATTTATTCATTTTCAAATAGTTTCGTATAACTTTTATGTCAGAAAATAGTGAGACTCTTTCTCTCGGAGAACCATGTTGATTATGAGAATGAGTAATATGCACTGTTCTGTTATTACGCACGTTGACTCGCACGTTCTCAACTCCGCCAACCAGATTTATATTACTAATGGCGTCAGTATATCGACATTCGTTCCGAAAGGATTAAAAATGTCAAGTCGCACTCGACACAAGAGCTGCCGTGAATAAAATTTCCGTCGAGTCATACTCGACGCACGTCGGCGTGCAAAGGGTTAAACGACAACGTTTTGATACTTTCCCTCTGAGCGAACGTAACAAGGAACGTTAGCGGAATTTTCGTTAAAATAAGCGCGAGTGATATAGCAATCTTTGAAAATATTTTATAGTAACTAGAAACTCCGGTCGTGTGAGAGCGAAACGATATTTTCTCATTTGTGCGAACCTGTTCGCGATTTTGCAGAATGATCGTTGCCACCAGCGTGAACGATACCATTGACAGCGTGGTCTTCAGCAGTCCACCATGCTACGATAATTGCTGGGTCGAGATCAACAACGAGATTCCGTGCTTTCACTGGTCGAATGGAACTGATAACGATACCATTGCTTGTCTCGTTAGCACAGGTGAGAATATCTCGTTGGTTTAGTTTGTAATTATACTTTTCACTTCGAGCGTCGTTTCCTTTAGATTCATATTGCTACGCGATTACCGAGCAATCTACCAAATTGCCAAATTACGTCACTATGGCGGTAATCATAGGAATCGTGGCCGCCGCTGTGACGGTCATCGCTGTAGCTGTTTTATTAATACGAAAGAGCAGATCGGGGAGCTTTTCTGCCGGTGATTATTCTCGTTCTATCATTAACTATAAAAAAGTTGCTGTTTCTCTTAAATAATTCGCTGATTTTCTACAGGAAACATTCCAGAAGTGTCGCTACGGAGCAGAAGTTCTTTGCTACCCGAGGAGGACAATAATCTCTAGAATTAACATTAACCGTAACTTATTGCATTGTTCCTAACATAGATTTTATCGTTACGATACTTAATAAATGATTTAATATGTTCATCAACTTCTCTCGTTGGTCGGCCATTTTAAATTTCCATGTTCCCATATCGATTACGACATAGCTAGATCCGTTCCAATTTTTATTACGTATATTCTTTTCAACCTACACCTTCCAGAACAACTTTGATCTTTCATATTTCATGCAAGAGAGACGAATGTTGCATTTTGACGATGATCTTTTTAACTAAATTGAAAACGAGCGACCAATCCGTTTCACTCGGCTCGCACGTTGAAAGGTTCCTCTACGTGGCGCGCCAGCTGTATTCAATCGCACACGTTCCTGCTCGAAATCGATACGCAATCAAGAATCGCGGTGCATGTGTCCTACGCTGCAGCGCAGCGTCAACCGAAGCCAAACGACTACTTCAGTCGCGATGCACGAACCTCCATTATCCCTTCCATTCTACGAAGTGCAGCCGTCGAACGATCTTCACGCATGCACCCTCAAAACCTACCGGAACAACCCCCCGGACTAGATCCATCGAGATCCTTCCAGCCTCTTCTCCGTTTCCGAGAAACACCGTAGACGTTGCTATTGGAAACCTTAAGGGTTGATCCAACACCACTTGCAATCTTGAATACGTTCGGTTTACAATATTGTTTTCTCGTTTATTAACCAGTTAACTGCGCTCGACGTGTATACACGTCGATCCAGAACTCTATTGCGGTGCAATAACAATAACCTTTTCAAGAACGAATTGTTAATTTTTTATCAAATCAAAATGTAATCCTTCCTCGTTTTTCGTAAAAATTTATAATAGGACCATTTGCTCTGCGCTCGAAGTGTATACTTGTCATTGCTTGATTTTAATTCCACACTCGGTCGGGGATTTTTAAAACTAAACTCCGCAGTTAAGAGGTTAAACGATGAGGGTAGCGATCCTAGTTTCAGTGTCGATCTTAATCAATTAGCCTAGTGTATTTCCGTAATGTGGACTTCATAGCTGATGCCAAAGACTGAACCTTGATCTCCATCGAAGATTAACCTAACACGCTATACCCGGGTGGTCCATATGTCAAAGGTGTCTTTTAACAAAGGTAGCAACCCTGATCCCAGCGTTAATCCGTCAAAAGAAGGAAGATACAGCTGCCATATCACTTCGTAGCTGACCGCAAAAATTAAATCTCGATCTCCTTCGAAGATTAACCTAACACACCATAGCCAGGTGGTTTATATGTCAAAGGTGTCTTTTAATAAAGGTAGCAATCCTACTCCCAGCGTTAATCCCTGAAGTGGACGAAGATAGAGTTGCTATATCACTTCGTAGCTGACTCCGAAAGACTCAACCTTGATCTACATAGGAGAAACACGTAACACACCATAGCCAAACGATCTATATGTCTTTTAAGAAAGGTAGCAATCCTACTCGCAGCGTTAACGCGTGAAGAGGAGGAAGATAGAGTTGCTATATCACTTCGTAGCTGACTCCGAAAGACTCAACCTTGATCTACATAGGAGAAACACGTAACACACCATAGCCAAACGATCTATATGTCTTTTAAGAAAGGTAGCAATCCTACTCCCAGCGTTAACGCGTGAAGAGGAGGAAGATAGAGTTGCTATATCACTTCTTAGCTGACTCCGAAAGACTCAACCTTGATCTACATCGGAGAAACACGTAACACACCATAGCCAAATGATCTATATGTCTTTTAAGAAAGGTAGCAATCCTACTCCCAGCGTTAACGCGTGAAGAGGAGGAAGACAGAGCTGCCATATCACTTCGTAGCTGACCCGAAAGACTCAACCTTGATCTACATCGAAGACATACAGCTAACGTGCCATGCCCAGGTATGTTCATGTCGAAGGTGTCTCTTGACAAAGATAGGAAACACAGTTCCAAGCGTAGGTCCGCGAAGAGAAGGCAAGCAGAGCCGCGATCTGGATCGACGGGTGGCTAGAACGAAGGAAGGAAGGGTGTCGATGCGAAGGGGTGAACGGAGGTTAGCATATCGCGCAGCTGCAGCAACGGTGGTCGACCGGCTAACGGAAGGCAGGCGTCAGTGAACGGGGAGCATCGGGACGGAGAACGCTGTCTGCCGTGCGCGCTGACAACCGGGATAGAGAGAGAGTTAGTCCTCGTTGAGTAGTCATCTTGCGCGTGTGCAGGCGATACCCGCCTTGGACGGGTCGTGAGACGGGTCGGGACTCTGTTCTCGGGCGAGTCCGGGTCAGGTCTTGGATGGTTGCAACGTGAGTGGTTCTAAATCAACGGACGGACCAGTCGCTGGGAGCTCGGGAGTTGGCCTGACAAGGCGCCGAAAGGAAAGAGAAAAAAAAATGGAGAGCATCAATTTGTTGACTCATCGAACGTTCGTTACTGATTTATTGCTCGTTAATTGGTACGTTGCGTCGCGATCGAATGAAACTTTTCCGAGGCGTAGCTGTTAGAAATTCTGACGCGACGTTACAGATTGCTGAACGGCTACATTCCGGCAGTCCATCTTTTTCTCGTGGACTCTCCGGAATATTGACCCTTCGCGGACCGTTCGTTCTTTCAATTCGTAATTTTCCACGAAGCTGACTCTGTCGCGATACAGCCGTATACAATTACTGCTGGAGTCTGGTACAATCTAGAACGTGGTAACGAGCATTCGACACGGAACTTGTTGGAATGTAGAACAATACATAACGTCCAGTCTTCCTGGACGCAGGCCCGCAAAGGGTTAATTACGGCGTTCACTGCAAAGCCGCACAGCAAGCACCGTTAACGATCACCCGCGACGATGATCGAGTATCAAAGGGGATCGAAACAATGAAAGCCCACGGAAGGTTCCATGTTTACAACGTGCCGAGTACCAACTCCCAAGCCGCCCAGCATCGATGGTATCGGTAGAAAATCCTGATCACACCTCGCTGTTTGTAGCGCAAGGGGTTAAGGAGGACCTGCGCGGAGAACCGTCGAATTCGCCTGATCCAAAGGGGCCGGCGGGGGCACGTCGATCGTCGTGCGTCGAAGAAATCGGCGGGATGCCTCGGGACTGAGTGATTCGTCCGGTGTTAGAAAAAATTGCTGTCGCACACAGCGTGCTGGGAGAGAGAGATTGCCAACCGGAGGAGAGTCGCTCGCGAAACGCCTAGAGGGCGAGAAGGCGTGCTGGAAGGCGGGAGGGGGGGAGTAGGGGGGCAGGTGACGGGGAAGGATGTCGATGCGCCGCCGGTGGTCGGTTTCGGGGGTTGACTCGCGCCGCGGGGGCGATGAGCGCACTTCCCTCCGCCCTGAGACTGACCTGCTGCCGTTCCTGGCTCCTGCTGATCTGCCTCGTCTTCCTGGTGTCCATCCGCGTCGGTTGCGCCGCGTTAGATCGGCCGGCAACCCGGCAACAGCTCGCAGGTGATAACCTGCGCGGCCCCAGCCTAGCCAGTAGCCACGGCGACGACGACGACGACGACGCCGATGTCTACGACGACGACGAGGACTACCTCGAGGAGAACATCACTGCTGGTGAGTCCCGTCGGGAATAGCCGTTCAAGAAGATTCAGAAGGTGTCTCGGAAGGACCATTGTCATCCTGTGACTGACAATGAGACTCCCAGTGCGCGGATGGGACGAGAGCCAGCACCCGGGGCCAGGTTTGACGGGCTCGGGAATTGGGACGAGGAGGTTTCGAGGGTTGTTGACACGCTTGCCCGACAAGGAGTGCCGCGAAGTGTACCCCCAGCGAACATTCGCTAGATCTAGAATCGGATTGGTACGACGAGGACGACGACGGTTTATTTTTTCATTTTCTTCATGGGACGTTGTTGTTTCTCGCGAGCTGCCAAGGAGACGAATATCGGGGACACCTCGGTTCGAGCTTCTGGCCTAACCCGGACCAAGTTGTGTGTGTTCCGCAATCGATACGCACGCCCTTTCGCGGCAGGAGGAACGTTGTCTTGTTTCCTCCTCGCAAGGGAAACAAGGACGATCGAAGGCGGACGCGTGTTCCTCTCGCTCGATACCGAACGGGCAAACACTACGTTCTCCGGAACCTTCCGTCGCGCCGGACGGTAAACACTTGTCACTGTCATCGTCATTCGATCGGATGGCGGCCGAGATCGTTGCATGTCATCGATTCGCTCGAGTTCGAGGCTCGCCGACACGATATCGACTTCGAAACTCGCGATTGGTACAACAGGAAAGATGTTCGAGGGTTGGAGGCCTGCGTGCTCGACGGATTTAAGATGATCGGCGTGCGGACGTTCGGAAAGATCAGATAGGTCAGTGCTTGGAGCAGGTCGATGTTCGCGTCAAGATCCAGTTCGATGTTTGGAAATGTTGTTTGGAAATGTTGTTTGGAAATGTTGTTTGGAACAGGTCGATCTTCGCTTCGAGGCTCGCGATTAGCAAATCGCGAAGGTGTGCGTCGAAGGTTCGAGCCTTGGAAGATCAGTGGGTTTGAGAGTGTAGGCTCATGAATTTCGAATTAGCTCGATCAGGCGGAGGAGACTCGAGATTGCACAATCAGCGAATAGCAAGGTGTTCGAGGATCGTTCGTCGTGTTTGAGGTTGGATCGCGAATTTCGGAAAGGTTGCCAGGCACAGGTCGATTCCGGGTTCTCGCGCATCCTGAGCGCAATCATGCAAATTCCTCGAGGGAAACTGGGTCTGAGGGGGAAGAAAACAAATAGTACGTGTCACGGAACGCGGCTGCACTCGGTGCGCCTGCGTGCGCCGCGAGTCGGAGCCTCGTCCTTCTTGATTTTCGCGCCAACCACGCCGTCGGTATTGATTTTAATGGATGCTGCAAGCTCTCTTGCACGGCGTCCGCGTGTGGGAGGCTTGCACACCGCCTGCAGGCTGCGTGAGCTTCAAAGGAGCCTCTCTTTCCTCGACCTGTTCCCTCCGCAGGGAGTAACCGAGAAAGAGAGAGACGACGAGTGAGTCGAGGGAAAGGTTAACGAAGGGAGAGCCGTGCGTCATTCACCTCTGTTTTTTTTTTCGTGCCATTCAGTTGAGTCCCACTTGCAGCAGAGCTCGATAACCGGCTCGAGAAACACCGGCAAATCAAGCCCCGTGGACCCGTCGAACGAGGTCACCATCGTAATCGCGAGCTCTACCCCCTTTAGAATGCTAAGGGGAGCCTCGGGGATTCTATTCTTCGCGCGAGAAAGTCTACGGACCCCTAACTTCGTGAAAGATTCGGTTTTAATGGGGTAGGTTTCTTATTCTGCTCGGTAATTTAGGTTTGCAGTGGTTCCAAGTTGGATATAGGTTAAAGGAATTTGTTGTGGGTTTTACGTAGATACTGCAGGGGTTGCGGTGGACGTTGGATCGAGTCTGGTGGGGTGGGTTTGAATCTGACAGCTCAGATTCAATTCTGATGGAGCGGCTTTAGTGACCAACTTTTGGTTCGCGTTATATATAAATATTGATTTAGAAAGCATATGCTGCGATTGCCAAGAGAAAAGTATAAAGGCTGAAACAGGGGTTGGCTCGAGCCTGATGGGGTTGCTGTAGTAAACAGCCTTTGCCGCGTGTAACTCGTGTTATATTTAAATATTGATTGAGAAAGTCTACTGTGATTGTCAAGAGAAAAATATAAGGGTTGAATCAGAGGTGGTTTGTTCCCAACAAAAGAGGCATGAAAAAACATCGCAGGATCTCGTCCCAGCCTCGCGATTCGGAAGAAGCTTAACGAAGGGTGTTAGGTTTGGGTTAGGTTAACCCTTTGCACTCGAAGCTATTTTAACTTGAAAATGAAAGATTTTTCGGACCTAGAATATTTTCATTCCCCATGATTTTCGAAATTTTATGGATATGAAATTGGTATAATACCTCATACAATACCTAAATCTTTAGTAATTGATTGGATACCGATATATTTAATACTGTAACCCATATTTTGAATAATGGTACAGCAATTTTAGTGGCGCGTGAGAGTCGCCATTCGAGTGCTAAGGGTTAATATTTAAATATTGATTTAAAAAGTCTACTATGATTGTCAAGAGAAATGTATAAGGGTTGGAAGAGGGGTGGTTTGAACGCGCTGAAGCAGATCGTAGCCTGATGAGGTTCCCAATGAAAGAGGCGTGAAACAAGCCTAATCGTAGAATCTCGTCCCAGCCTCGCGACTCGGAAGAAGCTTAACGGAGGGCGTTAAGTCTGGGTTAGGTTAATGTTTCAATATTGATTTAAAAAGTCTACTATGATTGTCAAGAGAAATGTATAAGATTTGGAAGAGGGGGTGGTTTGAACGCGCTGAAGCAGATCGTAGCCTGATGAGGTTCCCAATGAAAGAGGCGTGAAACAGTCCTAATCGTAGGATCTCGTCCCAGCCTCGCGACTCGGAAGAAGCTTAACGAAGGCCGTTAAGTCTGGGTTAGGTTAATGTTTAAATATTGATTTAAAAAGTCTACTATGATTGTCAAGAGAAATGTAGAAGGGTTGGAGGAGGGGCGGTTTGAACGCGCTGAAGCAGATCATAGCCTGATGAGGTTCCCAATGAAAGAGGCATGAAACAAGCCTAATCGCAGGATCTCGTCCCAGCCTAGCGATTCGGAAGAAGCTTAACGAAGGGTGTTAGGTAGTATCGCGGACACGTTTCTGAACGTCGGCCAACGAAGCTAATGGCAGGCGCCTCGGGTGCACAGGCTGCTCTCCTAGAAACATTTAATAACGATGTAATACCGTAATTAAGGTGGAATCGATAGGGAGTCGTCTGGCGAGGTGCCCGGGCCTGGTAGCTTCTCCCGCAAATGGCGTAATTAGCCCGGAGAAAAGTTAACGCGGTAATTCCCTAAACAAGAACCATCGTAGCCAGCGAGGATCATGGTTCCTCTGGGATCTAGGATACACATGGAGGGAAAAGATCCCTCGATTGCAAAGAAGTTCGCGGCGTCTTTTGATCGAACGGATAGCGTACACGACAATGCCTTCTTCTTTTATTAGTCTGCCAGGAGACGCCACTTGCGAAGCTTTTTGCATGATAAAAGAGAACGAGTATAAAGCGTCTGCAGAATGAAATACTTGATCTGCTTTCTTTTTGGAACGCTGCCTCCGCAGCTCGGGAAGTAGATCCGATTAATTAGCGGATAACGCTGCTCGCCCCGTTGAATTATTTATTAAGTTCTTCATTTGGTTTTTTCCGAACAGATTGCGGAATTTTTAGATGACAGTCATCGTCCAACATATTCAGGCAGAAAACGAACTTGCGTTTCACGAAAATGTAATTTATTGGAGACTATTGTTTCGAAGAATTTGTAGTTTGCACAAAGATAACCGCAAGTCTGCGTCTTCGATAAATGATTAACCTATTCAGGGTAGAACTGTGACCGCAGCTGAGACATAGATCGCGCTCGACACAGATTCTCGGAAGAGTCCAGATTGGAGGGATCGTGTGTATAAATTGTACCGAGGATCCTGGATCGTCGGTCTCGTCCCCGAAAAGACGGTCGACCGGCGTGCTATTCGCGGATATCTGATAATTTATTTAGAACCGGGGTGCGCCGTGCAAAACTATCGATTGGCATCGTGTTTCCAGCGAAGGGACAGTACCTGGGCTCGCCGTGCGATGACTCGTGCAATCCGGAGCTGCTGCACGTGGTCTGCGACACAGTCACCGGTCTCTGCGAGTGCGAGAAGTTCTATCCGGTTCGTCTTGGGCATAGCAAAGGATGTGCCAAACGTATGTAGCACGCGATCCACGTTCAAGTAGGTCGTTCCGATATCAAAAACTCCATGGTAACGCGGACAGAAAGAGAAACAGAAAGAGAACGAGAACGTGAGGGAACGTAAGAGAATGAGAGGGTGCTAGAGTGAGAGAATGAGCGAGCGAGAGAGAGAGAGAGAGAGAGAGAGAGAAAGAGAGAGAGATGGTGAACGAGGGAGGAGGGAAAATAAACGTCGAGGAAGCTGCCCGTCGTCTTTAAACGATTGTTCGACGCGCCGTGAATAGAACGTTTTGTGTTCCGCTCCTCCTCTCGCGTGCCCGATCCGTTTTGACGCCCGGTTATTCAAACGCTTGTCACGGACTAACGCGCTGATCCTCCTATCTGTTTCAAACGAGCATTCATTGGCTCCCTCTCGAGTTTCGAATGATAATTGATCCGCGCGCGTCCCCGCTGCATTCTATTATGCCGCGCCACGCGTTTTTTCTGGAACGCGAATCGTTGCCTGTGAAACTCGATTAAACCCAACAATAGTTTGCCGGTGAATTAAGAAAAATTATCCGACGGTTTCAATTTTGTTGCGGAACTCGACTGATACCGCTGGAAGATCAAATTCGATCTGCTCTTTCCCGTGGAATGATTCGAGACTCGAGAATGATTGACTGTAAATTAAATTCTACAATTTTTTCTCGAATCTCGAATGATTTCACGGCGAAAGGGCAGATCGAATTTGATTTTCGACCGAGAAACATTGATGCGGCATTAGGGGATCCTGTTTATGGTATTCGGTTGAGTTCAGCAACAAGTTGGAAGCGTCGAATAATTTTCCTGAACGTCGAAACTTTCACACTGTAATGAAACTAGTGTTAGAATGACCACGAATGAAATTTTACTTTTTACACTGGTTTCATTGTAGCCCGAAAGTTTGGAGGATCGTGCGAGAATGTTGTCCGAGTTGCCAGTAGAGGGGTCCTCGACTCGGTCAGACGATCGAGAAGTAGTGTAGGTCAAGTAATCGAACGACGAACCGGTTTTCCAGCCAAAAGACTCGGGGAGCAGTGCTTCTACCGCGCGACTTGCACTTTTTCGGATCAGCACTCGACCTGCACTCAAGTGCAACACCATGCTGTGTGCGACTGCGAGAATGGCTACCATAGGGTCACCCTGTCCAGGCCTAACAAGAAGGTGTTCTGCGCCGAAGGTATACCGTTGCCAACTAATCGACAACCTCGTTCAAACGTTACCGGAATTCCGAAAGAATCGCCTGGCCAGTTCCTATTAAATCACAAAACAAAAGCCATTCGAACGGTGCTCTGGAAATCACTGAATCGCTCAGAAATCGCTGGATTATTCAATTTTTTTCATTGTCTACTCTGCGCACCTGGTTAATTCACGTTAACGATCCGCGATACGCTCGTTTATCCAGCGATCACTTCTCGGCTATTGTTACGGTACTCGAACTGTGCTTCATTTTCAAATTCTACGTTACATTTCATTAACCAAATTGTTTAATTTCGAACTATCGTGATTGTAAATACCAGTTTTAGCGGCCCGTGAACTCGGAAAGAAAATTAGTCGATCAAATCGAGAGTAACGATGAGAATCGTCGCGTCCAGTTGTTTTGTTTCTAGTCGCACTATGGCGTCGCGAACATCCGATTGGTCGGGGAAGTGTTTGTGAATCGGAAGCGTCTGTTGGCAGATCTGGTGCTGATAACTACGGATATTCCGACCCTGCTCTGCATAGCATCGGGAATCGCGATATTCACGGCGATGATATGCTTCGTGCTCAAGTTGTTCAGCCGCGCGAGATACACAAGGCCGCGGCACTATGCCAACGCGAACCACGCGCCGCCCATGCTGTTCTCCAGCGACACCGGTGAGTAGATATTTTTCTCAAGCAACAGCCTCGGAATCTGTGTCTCGAAGATCGATGGATCAACGTGCGACAACGATAGAAATTTAACGAAGCGATCGCGCGTTAACGATCGAGAGAACGACACGGTGGATCTCGACGATACTCGGAGCGAACGGTACCGCGCCATATTCCATTACGACGCCGTCCTCGCCGAGGAATCAATAACTTTAAGTATCGGCGAGGAGCACTCCAATCTTCGCTTCGTTCTATTTCGAGGAAAACTCGACGGCGCTGCTATTACCGCAGGGTTAACAATCGCTGACAACCTGCGAATACGCGCCCGATGGTTTGCTCGGGCTCGTTTGTTCGCGTTACTCTGATTCGGTTTCGTCGCTCGAGTTTAGTTCAGCGATTTTATGTTCTAGCTGAATCCGAGTATTCTGCACAGCTGTAGTTTATTCGACACTCAAAGAACGCGGTAGGATTGATTAACCCTTTGCACTCGAAGCTATTTTCATCTCAGAACCCATTTTCTCCAACCACGTTTTTACCGATTTAGAATGTTCCGAATATAATTTCTTAAATACGAATCTGGCATTGTTAAAAATATTTCCAACTATTTTCATTCGGCTCACTCGAGTCCAGAGGGTTAAATTACCTTGCTCGGGATATAGGTTTTTTATTTGTCTCACTCCCCACTTCACTGACTCCATTTCACTTACTCGTCTTCGATCACTTTACACGCTTAATTTTCATGTCCAATTAACCCTTGAACAGCCGATTGAAAAGACTGACGCAGCGGACGAACGACGGGTCATTCTTGACCCATGCCAGTCTTCTCAAATCGATAATATTATCTAACGATGTTTATAGTGGAAAGGAGAAAGCAATTTGAATGAAATGAAACGGCGCTTGCGATGGATAAGGGAAGAAGTTTGCTTGACCCTTTGCACTATAATTGTTTTCCTATAGAAATATGATATTGTCATGCCAGAGGTGATTTAAGAGTTTCAAGGAAAAATCGTGCGGTCACGTCAGAGGCGACCTCGCTGTGCGAAAGGTTGAAAACTGCCATAGATTATCCAGGATGGATTATCTAGTGACGCTTGTATCGAAACGAGAAGAGGAAATTGTTCGATCCTCGTGCACTGTTCAGATAAAATATTAATAAATTCCCATCCGTAACATAGCGCAAAAAAATTTTCTCCAGAAAAGCGAATAATGGATTACGAAAGTAAAAAGTTCGTTCTTCGAAACGAGACCCGAACGAATATTCTACGAGGATTTTTCGTGAAGTCGCAACGCTTGGAATATCGGAAATTTTCTTTGAAAAATTATAACAATCCTTTGACGTTGCACGACAAAATAAGTTCTACCGACTACGACCGTGAAATAAATGTCGATGCGACGGGTTAACGAAACAATTTGAAATGCCCGAATTTTCTGAGCACTGCACAAAAGGGGATGAAAGGTGCAATAGATTGAAAGGGTAAGGTGCACGAGCAAAAGATGGATCGCAAACGATTCGAAATCGGCTGGGCGAGGGTTGATCCTCGCGCTACCGAGGTATTTCGTTCGAATGGAAACTACATATTTATACTCTCTATTCTCCACGAACAATGACAGAAAGCGTTCTGTGCTTGGTAGCGCGAGGGTTGACTGCTTCTTCGAAGACGGTGAGAAGCAAGGACGATGCATCCTCGATCGGGCAATCGAACAAAGGGGAAAAATGACACTGAAACTCCAACAGGTATACCACTGACGCTTCACGGCGGCCGACCGTCCTCCCGATCCAGCGAAAGAAGCAGCACAGGTGGAGGGCCGTTGACCTACGCGTACACCAGGAGGCCTAGCAGCAGCGGTAGCCGTGGTCCCCTGGTACCAGCGTCGAGAGCAGGTGCGGCACGTGCCGCCGCCATCTTGCTTATATCGTGTCACCTGCAGGCGACCAAAGGCGGGAACAAGCATCGACGTACCCTTAGCGACGTGGCTGAGGGATCGTCCGACGGCCTCGGTAGACGATCAACGATCAATTTCTAACTCTTTCGTTGTCTGTCTTCTCTTCTATCTGCCCGCATCTCTCACCGTTGTGTACAGACATACATACACACACACACACACACACACACACAGACGCACAAACAAACACAAACGCCCACACATCAAAACGAAATTAACAAGAACAGCTCTCTTTTACCTCTCTGTCTCCGTTTCTCCTATATTCTTCTAGCTCGAATCACACCGTTATTCGGCCGTGTTCTTTTTCCTTCTCTCTTCTTCCATCGTTCATTTGCCTTCGAGCGGTCACTGGTTTCAAGTTCGACGCAACGGAGGCCCAAACACCCGTAAATCATCATTTTGAATTTCCTGCGATGCTTTCGGAATCCGTAGACATTTTTTGTACGTCTGCTCCTGGACCGAGAATTATCTACCGAGACATTTCAGAACGAACGGTTTGGTTTTTCAAAAATTCCGAAACGATGTTTAAAGGGATTCAGTGTTGTCGGAGAATACGCGAACGATATTGTCCAGTTGGATTCGTGTTTTACGATCGGTTTCGAAATAATATCGAAGTCAGCCCTCGATACCGTAATTGCACGGGCTCGAGACATCCGGTTAACAGGTTAAGGAGGCCGCTCGTTATCTTCCTGTTGCGTCGAACCTCGGAAGGCCACTCGACTCCCATTATCCGTTCACCGGGATTAATTCTATCGATTGATTCCGTTTTTGCTGGTGTCCCTGGTTCTCTCGGTCGTACGCGAGTCGCATATCGTGAGGAGGCGAGACCGATGACGAAGAAGAAGAAGACGATGTTGGTGCTTTCGAGTCGTACCGTGCCGTTCTCGCTGTTGTGTCGTAGTTTGTTTGTGACTTAGCGTTTCCCTCCCTAAACTGCGTTTCCTCGTTCCCAATCAGTGCTTTTCCGACATCGTCGAATCGAAATTATACTTTTCGAAAGATCGTGTAAATATGAAATAAACGAGGAAACGCAGCTGCAATTTCGTGCCCGACACGACGACACCCTCTTTCTCTGTTTAGATTGTTGTTCTTCTATTCCACTAAAATTCACACCGTCGTCTATCGACGGAATAACATCACGAAACATCTCAAACGATTCTCTCACCCGAAAGGATCAATACCAACACGATACAGATACACAAACAGAAACCACACACACGCACGCACGATTCAGGAGAACCGAGAATCGCGACGAGACACGACACCACAACCGAAAACCGATATTCTAATTGTACTGTCCAAATAATAAAGCGCTGCACGAGTGTGTTACGAGATAGCAAGATGGCAGCGGCCGATTTCGTTGCTCGTTAACGAACGAACTGTTCTCTGGTAAGACGTAGAGAGACACGAAATCTTTACGCACTAGCTAGCTCGCCGCACACGCACGCATCAACGGTGCCACGGATCGCATGCGAGAGACCTTCCCCCCCTATTCAAACAGAAAAAAGCTTCGCGATTCCCCCCCGAGTTTCCTCTTCCCCTCCCCTTTCGAAAGAGGAAAGGAGCTTTGCATTATCCCTGATTCTTCTCTTCCCCCACTATTCGATGAAAAGAAAAAGCTTCGCGATTCCCCTCAATTTTTCCTACCCCTCCGTCTCGAACACAGAGCTTTGCGATCTTCCCGATTTCCCCTTCACCTGCCTTCGGAGGAGAAAAAAAGCTTCGCTGTCTACCCCCTCCCTTTCGAAGGAGAAATAAAGCTTCACAATTTTCTCGATTTTCCCTGCGCCCTCTGCAGGTATTTGTGACGAACACCGATGGGTTCCAATTTTTCTCATTCCCCGCGTTAACGGAAGAAAGAAAGCTTCGCGATTTCCCTTGAATTATCTCCTTCCCCTTTTCGAAGAAGAGCTTCGGGATTTCTTCGATGTTGTTCATCCTCCCCAGATTATTCCTCGCCTCTTCCGTCACTGGTGTTTTTAATGAACGACGCGTTCCAATTAACGAAGCCTCGCGGTTCCCAGCTGTTTATTCCGCTCGCTTTCCGAGAAAATAAAGGAGACGAGTGAAAGGGAGGGGCGGACGAAGGAAATTCTAACGCTTACCCCTTAATTGGGGGTCGCGATTCGAGGCTGGCTTCCCCTCTCGCGAATAACAAGCGAGCAAGCCTGAACAATCGCCACCTCTCGCTTCCGACGAGCTGCGCTTTTGTGCTTCGCGAAAGTCCGCGAGATTAACGGGCTGCGGGACCACTGGTTGGCGAAAATGGTTACTGTCTCTCAAACTGCCTTGCTTTGATACGATTCGCTGAACTTACGTTCTTTCACTGTCACCGATGGATCAACGGAAATGGCGTGAACAATGTATCGTACGACAATCCTCTTGTGACACGATATTTTGACAAATAGACTGCGGATTTTATGCATTTTCGACGAAAATAAGCGATTGCAATTTCAAACATGGATTAGAAGAAATTGGGAACTTGTTAATCCTCCGTCTGCAACCTTATTTTCATCTACACCGTCCGCGTAGTGCGACGCTATCGTAGGATTTAAAAAATCGAAAAAATTCTGGAGTACGTCTTGAAATCCATATTTTGATATTGTGAAAATTCGCTCCGTACATAAACGACCCAAGATGCAGACGGTGGGTTAGAATTATTAAACGGGGAAATCAATTTTTATTTGGTTCCTGTGCCTTGCGGTTGACGCAATCAATTTTTATTTTCCAGAAAGATCCACAGTCTAATGGTTGCGACAGAGAAGCAATAATCTACATTATTTTGATATAAATATTTATAGTTATAGAAACTTCCACAATTACCGGAACAATTTCGCTGAAACGTCTTGCCGAATCTTCGACAATTAATTGTTACGTAGTCGCGCAGCCCCTTAATGGCGAACAACCCGCGAATTTTCGCGGCTTGGCTGCAGAAAAACGGCGGCTTTTCAGCTTCGCATCGCGTCGTGGTCGCGACAGGAATAATTGAGCGTTCCAGGCTATTGTGATCCGCCGCTTCTTTTTTTTTATATCCAGTTCCGAGATTCGAGAAACGAACAACGAAAAGAGTTCCCGGATAATTCATCCACCGGGCCGGCCCGTTGTCAGCCTTGGACGAGCAATTAAGGAACGCCGCGACCTATAGACATGGCTGTATGCAACAGGATGCACAACACGCCGCTCTTTCTCTGTCCAGGCTTATTTTCTGTTGCCCTTCGGCGCCGTTAATCAATAAGGACCGGTGTAACGAGGTCCCTGAATCGGGGACGCTTCAGTCGCTCGCTGGGAACAGTCAGGGCTCGGAAAATGTTGAAATTCCTCACCGACACACAAGACTCTTCTTCGTTAAAAAATCACAAAGAAAGTTTGATAAAAGAAATATTCGTGCATAGTCCGACAATTATACCGCGCATTTTTGTGCCAGATTAAAATTGTTTCTATTATTTACAGGACACCGGAGCCGAACAGGAATTTATTTCGTTCTTCAACGATCTTATTCATTTCCTGAAATTCTTTTAGTCCTCGTACACAATTCGGAACCAGTGTAATGGTTTTGAACAGTATTTTTTCGAGTGTTTTCGAGCCTTGCCTGCAATCCACCGCATACACGTGACGTCGCTCGACGCCGAGCGTCGCCGAGCGCCGACGCCTGGCTCTTGACATTAAAGAATCTCATTTGCAAATAATATCAAGGTCCGTTCGCGGAGGAATCACATTGATTAACGGCCAGGGGGGGAAAGCTCTCGTCGACGGAGCCGCCCGATTCCCGCTGCTGCATCCGCTTTCTCTCGTCTATTGCTTGACCATGGTGATAACTCATTGATCGACGCGATCCCTCTCGTCACACCCTCACTCTCAAGAACATATCTTCCGCCGCTCCCCTCACACAAGAACAGTCGCGGGGGATTCCACGGGGGGGATCAACGGGATCAACTTTGGAGATCGTTGCACCCCGGTGTGCCCTGGTTCGCGTCACCGATCTCCTTCCGCGCCATTGAAATTGTTTAATTCGCTCGATTTGCCGATCTGGATATACTGTTCTCTACTTGGGAATTAGAAACTGTCTCTACATCGCAGTGGATCTGGGTCAATACGTTTCTTAATGTTGTTTCAATTAATGGGGCAGGGCTGGACAATAGACTGCAGAAAATTATTATTTATCTTTTCTTTTTTTCATTAATAATTTTACTTACCCATTTTTCTCATGAATAATTACATTCGTCGTAATTCAGACTCGACCCAGATTCACCGAGCTAATAAATTTTCCGCGATCATCGAGCTTGCATATTCACCGATCTATACCGAAGTACTGCCATAGAATAATCGATCTCAGAAGCCCAAAGGGATCTACTAGATCCGATAGAAGCAGCTAGATTTCGTGCCCCTACCGATTTCGACTTAGCGATCGGCTCTCACGAGATAGAGTAGCGAGAGAACGAGAATATAGGATGCCCACGGTCCACAAGCTCAAACTGAACTTCTCGTCCCTGTTTCTAACAGGTTCTCGTCGTCCTAGCTTAACCTCGGTTCACAGTTCAACGTCGTCGGCGCGTAGCTACAGTGCACGACGTTTGGAAAAGGAGAGGAACGAAAAGGAGCAACGACAAGCGCTTCAGGAGCTTCGATTAGCTAAACAGAGGGAGCAAGAGAAACAGCAACAGCAACAACAGGTCGCACCAACACCTAGTCCGAGGACACCTCATTCTACGGATGAGCTGCTGCCCTCTGTCGAGGAAGGCAAAGAGGTCTTCTATAACGAGGTACCCATCCCCAAATCTTGATCACTCTAAACCCCTCGACTGCGAATTTCCTCAAGACTCAGATCCAGCAACAATCTTCCTCTTCATTTTTGCATTTTTAATGATGAACCTCTAACGTCTTCTATAACGAGGTGTCTGTAATGTCTCTAGATTGTAATCGCTCTAAATCCTTCAGTAATTGAGGATTTTCCCTTCAAGCTTCAAACTTGTCGGTAACTAAATTATCCGCGTTCATCCTTCTTCTTTTATTCTATTCTTTCCTCGTTTCTACCGTCGAGTCCGTTCGCTGTCTTCGTAAAGATTCAGTCAATAATACACATACCGTTTAAATGATATTTACGCAGACGCCGCTACGTAAGAAACATAACAGCGTTATTGTAATTATGATCGTTACTCCAGCAGGTGCCGACGACGTCCGACATTACGGAAGAGACGCCGATGAAGACGATAACAACGGCGACCACGACATCCGCCGTGAATTCGAGCAAGTTCGCCGAAATGGCGCCGGTGACCACGCCAACAACGTCCATCTTTGAAACGAACATCGCGCCGCGGGCCACAGGTGACATTTTCCAAGTGTAGTGAAGCCAGAGAATGTCACCGGAGCCGGCCGGAACAGTCAGGATCCCGAGAACGGTGAAAAAGTTCGAGAAACTGTCGATCGAACCGGACGTCCTCCGCGATGGGCGACGATGTCGATCGGGGACGTGTAAGACTAGGGGCGGATCGATTCGTTGGAGCTGCTGTTTGTTCGAGCCACGCGCGAAGGCCTAGCATTGTTTATTAAAAGATATATTTTTCAATATCCAGGCGCCGGATGTATTATCTACATAGATCGATCGCTGCGACGGTGGGACGTGCGTTCGGCTGCGAGATCCGCGTGAATTCGCCGAGTAAAATGAGAAATAGCGGCCGAGGTACAGCGCAGAACGAATCGTGGGATTTTTGAGAGCCTCCTTGCCTGGCAGAATCTTTCGTTCCGAAGATATTTTAGCATCGTGTTCGACCGCGTTCATTTTTTAGCGACAATAATCTCTGAACGCGTGGCCGAGCCGATTTTCGGGCAAGGATCGACGCGAGGAACATTTTTGCTTGGGTTTCCATTCGAACCAGGATTTTTCGAGGGAGTTCAAAGCTGTACCGACGTCGACTTGTACCGATTTTACACACTTCGTTTACTCACATATCAGACAAGATATATCGATTTTTCCTTTCGGATGATCCATGATCGTTTACAGTAGATCCCGCAAAGATAAGGTTTTTTCGACTAATTTTACGTCACATATCAGATCGACACGGTCGAACCACGGAGCACAGATCGATCCAGCCGCTGAATGAATGATTGCTATCAACGAGCCGCCTAACAGAAGACGACTCGAAACGATTCTATAAATCGAAAAAAGAAAAAAAAAATGAACGCGTGCAAACGCGCGCATAGTGGCATTAAAAATAGTAACGAAGCCGCGGAGCGATTCCTAAACGGACGCGGTAAAGTGTTCTGCGCCAAGAAAAGAGAAAACAAATAAAAAATAAAATGAAGTTAATCTAAACGTCGCTGAGTCGCATACATTTAAAAAGAGAGACAACGGGAGAAGAAGCACACATGTATATCAATGTACATTCCGTCTCACGCGAAGATATCGACACGCTCGATCGTCTCGTTAGCTCGACACGGAATCCGCTGCGATAGAAAAGCAATTGGCAGGGCATTCTCGAGTGGGTCGAGGCTAAACATACCTCTAATCTTAGGTGAAACTATTCAGACGAGAACACGTCGCGCGGCTGTGTCGACGCACTATGATCCCGATCGGAAAATTTAACGGCATCGTTCATTAAATGTACACTGCTTCCCGAGTACGATATAATTTCCAATCTAAATTAAAAATTGATGTTTGTAGTCTATTTAAAATTCAATGCTCGATGCAACAGAGAAACGTTCAAAATTCTAAACGTTTGATAAGGTATATTTTTAGAGTCTCCGGAAGAAAAGATACACAATGAATTATACAATTTTCCACGTACTCTTTCGTACAAAATTCACTTCGATATTTTATATAGTTACGTGAAAAATGTCCCTAAATTTCTCGATCTGGAGTCCGGATGCGACGCGTCGCGCTGCGCCGCCGACAAGATGGCGTCCCGAGACGAAAAATTCTGTTCCCCAATGATTGAACCAGTTCTCCCATCGATTTGCCGCAATGAAAATTCATGGAGAGAGCAACTGCCTGCCTGTTAACCACCCGAATAAATTGTAACGTTCATTTTCCAAGTCTCTGCGCGTCACAGGAATTATTTATCGGTATTGAAGCAAGCCTGAACGAGCAGTGGTCACGAAATTCTCCCCCAAATTAACCTAATTACGAGCCCCTCGCGCGATTTTCTCGGGACGTTGATAAAAATCGTAGTGCTAAAGCGTCGTTAACAGATGAAATTATACATATACATTATACAATATATGCGTGTAAGATACGTAAGAAGCGATCGCGCGCGACGCAGGCTGTGTCCTGATTAAAAAAAAAAAGATGAATCATTATTCCTGTCCCGGAGAGCAAGGAAACGCGTACCGATGTCCGGTGTTCGAATAATTATCGCTGCCTTTTCCCGATTCAATAAACAAGACGCAAAAAGAAGCGCACGGACGAGCGAGGCGACCGTATGAAACCAGCCTAACGAACGTTGAGAATGATCGAAACGAGAGAGAGTGAAAGATTCTTGTGGGAGGACACGGTCGTTTGTCGACGCGTCGAACACGGTCCCCGTCGCTGCTGCACACGAGCGAGTTGTTGAAACAATGGATACTATCGTCACAGCCCGCATGAAAATACTCTCTCCCCCAGAAATCGATAAACCGCAAAAACGAAAAACAAAAAAAAAAGAAATAAAAAAAAATACTCGACTCGACCCGCCACGCCGCGCCGCCTGATTTCTAAACGGAGAACGGAGACATGAGAGAACGGACGAACAACACACAACATGACAGAACACGCAAGACGACACACAAAAGAGTTAGAAGAGAATGGTCGATGTTCAGCGTTATCGTTTTATCCCAATTTTAAATGTTTACTGTATAATAACATTGTAATATAGTCGTTGGGCAAATAAAGCTCGTTTTTCGATAATACACACACCGTGGAACATTCAAGCTCCCAGAACTCTGAAATTCATTTCGCATCGACCGAACGAAAATTATTCGAAACTTTGATCTTACTACGAAAAATATGCGAAGAACCAACATTTTTCTAAATTTTTCCGTTTTCACGTTTTGAAGTCCACTTATTTCGTTCAAATGTTCAATGCTGACATCTCTTTCCGTGTCTATCAACGACACATCTAATCTCCCAAACCCCCCAGACCCATAAACCATAAGGTTCCCTTGAATTTTGTATGATCTCGCTTATCACAGTGATCTGGATCCACCAAAGTACACAGCGAACCACTAATTTCATGGCAAACTGTTCCAAGCTTCTCTAGAAGCAACATCAAGCTTACAGAAGGCTTGAAAAGAGTGAAACAAAACTTTCGATTATAATTTGCGCTGCGATGGAAGAAGAAATCACCGTTCAGGTGGATGAAAATCCTCCAAATCCGGAGCACGTCTTGCGTCCCATAACTTACGTGGCTTGGTTCCTCGGCGTGGGCGTCGGAAGTCCCAAAAACTGCCCTAAACTGGTCACTATGATCCTCCGAGGGGTTCACATAGCGCTCTGCACGGTGATCGTTGCGTTCAGTGTGATGGATTTCGCAAATTTTGGTCGGGAGTTCACCAGCAAGCTTTTTGAGATCATGTACTGCATGAATGAGACTATCTGCCATGTCTCGGCGTATTACTACGTATGCAGCATAATGAAGTACTATGATAAGTGGCCGGAACTGATGAAGATGATGGAGTCGTTGGACCATTTGATCAACAAGGAGTTGGCTATCGACGATAGAACTGTCCGAAGCAGACAAATTCTGGCTATTTTGACTGTGATCGTTCTGGGACCTCTGACTTTGGCTGCTCATGTGCTGTATTATTATTATACCGATCCTAATCAGATCTATGCATCCGATTTGCTGCTTTATTACAGTATTTCGCGGACTCTGGTGAACAGTTTCGTGTTCGATGTTGTCGTTTATATGATCTGTTTGAGGTTCAGGACTATTAATCTGGCAATTCAAGGGTTGGACGAGAAGCTGGGGAGCTTTTGGGTTGCTCTGAAGATTAGACGGATCAGGAAGCTGCATAGTGGTGAGATGGTGCAATGCATTAATTTTCTCTTACACTTCTTGTATCAGCTCACTTTAGGTTACCAATCTCGAATGACGAATTTCAAAAGTTTCTGAAAGTTTTTATTGTTTGAAATTTTTATTGTCAGAATAAAAATTAGCTTCAACCCTCCGCCATGTCGAAGCACACGTTTTAAGCCATGTTTCTTGCAGATGCTTGTGCAGTAATAATGAAAGTGAACGAGATTTACGGCATAGATCTTCTTCTATGCTCGACAAACGCGTTCATAATGGTGGTCGCCAAGCTGTTCAGGATCTACATGAGCGCCGCAGAGCACAAGAACGGCTTCATATTCCTGAACAATCTGATCTGGTTGATCTACTGTGGTCAATTCATCGTAATGTGTTGGGTATGCACTCTAACACACCGGGAAATCAATAAAATTGGTCCATCCATACAAGAGTTCGTCCTGAACGCTCGATGTTTAACGAGGTTCAATAAATTCGCTTCTTTCCGAAACTTTTGCAACGAAGAACGAACACGCGTCAGTGTCTGCGAGGATCAATCGGCGATTTATCCAAACAATTTTGGAATGGATAGTCTTTTGCGTGCGAACTTCGAACGCGACTGTGTTCGAAACGAAGCAAACGATTTCGCGTTGCAATTGCAGCAACACGATGCGAGATTCACTGCCTGCGATTTCTTCGACATGGACAATTCCTTGCTGACTAGAGTGAGCGAATGTTTAATTGAATTATTCTTTTGTTATTTACGGTTCGATTGATTGTCGGTTTCGATTTGTTTCAGTTCATCAGCGTGATCACCACGTACTTGATCATTCTCGTGCAGTTCTACAAACCTGAGGGTTTCTGATAGTGTTCACTGCGTAAATGCAAATAATTTATATTCTGTAATGCTTACACTGTTCGCTAAATATTTATTACAAAATGCGTATTTATTACAACTCTGTGTACAAATATATTTTCTTCACACTGAAAATATTCATAGAGTCGTTGTAAAATCTATAAACATCGTGTGATTGTTCCTGTAGTATTACAATGTTTATTAACCCTTTGCGATCCAAATTATTCCCTCTCGAAGTACCATCATAACTGTGCCATTATTAACGTGTATAATATAAATGACTAAAGTAAGTAACTATTGGTGTAAAAGTCACTGTCGAGTCCAGCTCAATACAGAAACGAAGGATCACAGGAAGAAGGGGTCCAAGAACACAGAGTATTTATAAGAAATTAATAAATTTTATTGCAATACTGACCCGCAGAACAATAAAGTCTCCGATTCTCGCGAATAAATAATCATAAAAAGTGAGTACGATGAAACGAGCGTGTTACAGGAGATGACTTAAGTACAATGAAGAATGAAATGAGGAACAATCGCTGCCGAGGACGGTGATGTTAATCATCTTCTGAATTAATCTACTTCTTCGATGGTGGGTCCGGCAGCTCCGGCGCCAGCTCCTGGAGCAGCTCCTCCTGGGAATCCTCCGGGAGCTCCAGGGAATCCTCCGGCTGCTCCTCCGGATTGATACAGCTTCGTCACAATAGGACTGCAAATGGATTCCAGCTCCTTTTGCTTGTCGGCGAACTCGTCCTTCTCGGCCAGCTGATTCGCGTCCAACCAAGCGATTACTTCGTTGCATTTGTCCATTACTTTTTGCTTGTCCGACGCGTCGATCTTGTCCTTGAGTTTTTCGTCGTCCATCGTGCTCTTCATAGTGAAGCAATAGGACTCGAGCGCGTTCTTCGCTGCGATCCTGTCCCGTTGCACTTCGTCTTCGCTTCGGTACCTTTCTGCTTCGTTCACCATCCTCTCGATGTCTTCCTTCGACAATCGGCCCTTGTCGTTCGTGATTGTGATCTTGTTCTCCTTACCGGTCGACTTCTCCACTGCCGACACGTTCAGGATACCTGAAAATTCATTAGAGGATGCATTAGCATTCTCGGTCTACAGTCGATCGCTGGAATTCTAGTGCAACAAAATCAATATCCCTTATCGATCGAAACTCATGCTTACCATTGGAGTCAATGTCGAAGGTAACTTCAATCTGAGGTATTCCTCTCGGCGCAGGTGGAATGCCAGTGAGCTCGAACTTCCCCAGAATATTGTTATCCCTGGTCATAGCTCGTTCTCCCTCGTAAACCTGAATCAAGACTCCAGGCTGGTTATCGGAGTATGTGGTGAACGTCTGGGTCTGTTTCGTGGGTATCGTGGTGTTCCTCTTGATCAAGGTAGTCATCACGCCTCCAGCAGTCTCGATACCGAGTGACAAAGGCGTGACGTCCAAGAGCAACAGATCCTGGACCTGTTCGGATTTGTCACCGTGCAAGATTGCAGCTTGCACAGCGGCGCCATAAGCGACAGCTTCGTCAGGGTTGATCGACTTGTTCAACTCTTTGCCGTTGAAGAAATCTTGCAGTAGCTTCTGGATCTTTGGTATCCTGGTGGATCCACCGACTAGAACGATGCTGTGAATCTGTGATTTGTCCATCTTGGCATCCCTGAGAGCCTTCTCCACTGGTTCCAGAGTGCTCCTGAAGAGATCAGCGCAGAGTTCTTCGAACCTAGCTCTAGTAACCGACGTGTAGAAGTCGATTCCTTCGAATAGGGAATCGATCTCTATGCTGGCTTGAGTCGAAGAGCTGAGAGTTCTCTTTGCTCTCTCGCAGGCTGTCCTCAACCTCCTCAGGGCTCTCTTGTTCGAGCTGAGGTCCTTCTTGTATTTCCTCTGGAACTCCTGCACGAAGTGGTTCACCATCCTGTTGTCGAAGTCCTCGCCACCAAGATGAGTGTCTCCGGCTGTCGATTTCACCTCGAAGATGCCCTCCTCGATCGTCAGGATTGACACGTCGAACGTACCACCTCCTAGATCGAAGATCAGGACATTCTTCTCACCGGCTGATCTCTTGTCCAAACCATAAGCGATCGCAGCTGCAGTTGGCTCGTTGATGATTCTGAGAACGTTCAGACCCGCGATCGCGCCAGCGTCTTTCGTTGCTTGCCTCTGGGAATCGTTGAAGTATGCTGGCACTGTGATCACTGCGTCCGTTATCGAAACTCCCAGGTACGCTTCTGCCGTTTCCTTCATTTTCGTCAGCACCATCGATGACACCTCTTCAGGGAAGAAGGATTTCGTTTCTCCCTTGTACGAGACCTTGATCCTTGGTCGGCCTCCCTCGTTCAGCACGGTGAACGGCCAGTGCTTCATGTCGCTTTGCACCGTTGCGTCGTCGAACTTTCGGCCGATCAGCCTCTTCGCATCTGTGGAAAATTAGGGAATCGTTACAACACGAGTATAAAGGATTCGTACGAAGGCGTTCGTCGTCTTTGTGCAAAATAAAAATTGGCCGAACGAAAAACGCATAAAGATATCCCGGTCTAACTATCGCCTTCTATTTTTCATCGTTGCATTCAGAGCAGAATTTCGACGACGAGAATACAGTGCAGAGAACAAATTTGAAAACGTAGCATCACCTGGCACCGACAAGGTAATTGCAGTTATGCAATCCTGTCGGTGCAACGGAAGGGGGGCAAGCGTATCCGTGCCGGGACGTCTCACGGTTAAGCAAGATCAGTTACGCGAGTACAATAGTTGCACACGAACAATGACGGGTTAACTTGTTGAATGCGAGGCGGTTTTTGACGACCATAATTTATTCATTGCTTTATCAAATTGTTGAACGCGGCTGTCGAGCAAACTGTTCGTTGCTGCTTCTGATTAATTTCCTATTGAACGTTCTATTCGAACATTGTAAACATTCATAACATACGTATTACGGAAAAATTTTTATACTAAAGTTTAATGAAGACCGAAATAATTTTTCATTGGGTGCCTGTTTTCCACGATCCGTGCAGAACATTTTGATTTTGCATGAAGGGTCCAAAAGTGACCGAGTTAAAAAATTAAATAGTAGCGCTGATTTCAATGACAAATGAACGTTCTATTCGATCATTGTAAACATTCACAATGTACGTATTACGGAAAAAATATTATACTAAAGTTTAATTAAGACCGAAATAATTTTTCATTTGGTTTCTGTTTTCCACAATCCTTGCAGAACATTTTGATTTTGCATGAAGAGTTCAAAAGTGACCGAGTTAAAAAATTAAATAATAGCGCTGATTTCAATGACAAATGAACGTTCTATTCGATCATTGTAAACTTTTACAATGTAAGTATTACGGAAAATATTTTATACTAAAGTTTAATGAAGACCGAAATAATTTTTCATTTGGTTTCTGTTTTTCACGATCCGTGCAGAACATTTTGATTTTGCATGAAGAGTCCAAAAGTGACCGAGTTAAAAAATTAAATAGTATCGCTGATTTCAATGACACAATAAAAATGATCGCTAGATCGATCGAAGAACGATGACGAATGAAGTGATTTGTAGCGTACCGAAGATGGTGTTGTTAGGGTTCATCGCGACCTGGTTTTTGGCCGCGTCGCCGATCAGCCTTTCGGTGTCTGTGAACGCGACATAGCTTGGTGTTGTCCTGTTTCCCTGATCATTGGCAATGATCTCAACTTTCCCGTGCTGGAAGACACCCACGCAGGAGTACGTGGTGCCCAAATCGATCCCAACTGCTGGAGCTTTCGATGGCATTTTTGTTATCTGGAATAAATCGAGCAGAATCCGTTTAGTAATGAAATTTCATGAAGAAACGGGAAGGTCGAACAAATTTGTTGAAGGAAAATCCCCTAATCGGACAACGCGCTATTTTTAGTAGACGCGGCAGGCTCGATGATTGCGACGCAATAAACGTTGGCTGACGAATTCGATAATTTTATCAAGACCCCTTGCGAATATTCTTATCCCTTAGCTCGTCGATTCCGAAATAAAATCACAGACGCACTTCAACACGCGTTCAAATTGATGATGCAACCAATGACGTCGTTAGGCAATGTTCACGCGGTCACGCACTCACTGCGCATCACTGTAATACTCCGTAATGCGAACCTCAATGTCAATAGCGACGCGAAACTGCAATGTCACGACTTCGTTTCGTTCCGTAAAAATGAATTCAAAGACTGACAACGAGTGAACTGACAATATTTATTCCAGTTCTCGCGAAGCAGAGGCCTTCCTCATTCACGGACTATAATTAAATTCGTGGCAGGAGATTGAAACCGGGTCTGGGTTGCAGCGAAATGCAATCGGAGAAAATTTAAAATAATATTCCGGAATAAGATCCACCGGAGCTAGGGGATGAAATCAAATCCAAGAGAAAAAATTCAAATAAATGATTCAGGGCCAGAGCAAAAACTCAGAACATATTTCAGGGTTAAAGATCGCGAAATAAAATCCAAGAGAACATTCAAACCAAAATATTTCAGACTCAAAGAACGTGATACACAAAATAAGAAAAATATTTCAGTACCGGCGAACTTAAAATAAAATCGTAGATGAAATTCAACAAAATTTTCAGGACCAGAAACGGCAGAATAAGATCTAGGAGGAAATATTTCTGGTAACAACCAACGTGATATTCAAATCCAAGAGTTCCGAAAAATATTTCGGTGCCAAGAGACTATAAAATAAAATTCACCAAAGATTTTTGGATTGTCAAGTAAAATCGCGAGGTAAAAAATTGACTGAACGTAGCAGAAGTGTGAAGGAAGGTGCACTCACCTTTCGTTTCGTTCGGTTTGTCGTATGTCTCGATGATTCGCACTGTTAACACGAATGTTGTGTTAGCTTCAGTGTTCGTGGTTCGCTTGTGAAATTGTAACTGAGCGGTGGCAGTGCGCCGGCTCCTTTATACTTCATATCTCGCGCTTCGAGAAGCTTCGGAGCGCCGACCAATCGGAGAGCTATTGCAATTGGACAGAACGTTCTCGTTGGTCGGATGGTTCTGGCAGGTTCTAGAGACGTCGAGAACGAGGACGGTTATGTGGAAACGAGGCGCAAGCGCGTCATCGAACACAGGAGAGAGACCGAGAGCACCGTGATCGAGAGCGTCGCGACGCTCGCGAATCTGCTTGGACACGTTGCATTCACGATCCCAGTTATAATTAGCAAGCTCAATCTTCTCGCGTTTGTTCGAGAACTGGCCGCTCGAATTATGCTTTGCAATAACCCGCGCCATTTTGCGACTCTCCGCGATTTTCCTTGAAAATGAATACCAGCGACTGTTTAAACGAAATGCGTTAAACAGCCGCCAAAATAAATACTCGAGGAATTGTTCTTCCTGTCCTAAATGCTTACGCGATTGCGTCGTTTCAAGCTTTCAATTATGAATTATTTATATCCAGACGATATTGTACAATGAACTGAAATATAAAATACTTTGTCAACAAATTGATGGGGATTGATTAATTCGAAGCAACAGTCTTGTAGATTGTTTTATCGCTTGCGAGCACCCGGAAAATGATAAAATGAATTATACTGTTTTGCGAGGAGAGCAAATCGTTTAAAAAATAAATATCGACAGAGGAACAGTTGTTGAAAACGATAATCCGATACGACGAACGTAATTGTTTATAGTAGATCGAGGGGAGTATTTACAAAGGAAATAAAGATCGAGATCATCGCGACTACCTGCATTATACAGTGGAAGATTAGACGGATCTAGAAATATCATCGCTCTTCTAAAGATAGCCCGAGCGATGAAATTTTGCACTTGTCCAACGCACTATTTTGTATCGATTTGTTTACGCGTCTGTATGAAGAATATTTTGGTCGATTCAAAATAGTTCGATGGTCGTTTAAAAATAACGATCAAAACGGGCTCGATGATCGCGGCACCGAAAGAACATGCAAACATATTTTATTTTCTGTTCTAAAATTAAGGAGAACGGATATTGCGTTGATAAAACGACGATGTTGCTCGTAAAGCCTGTTGTTTCGCAACATATTAGTCGCTGCTACAAAGAGGCGATAACGAGCAAACAATGATCATTTTTGTTAATTAAAAGAACAATGCTTCGATAGAGGTCGAGACGGCACATTAACCCAGTATGTTCTCGAGTATTCTATCTATACGCGTCAAATCTTCCATTGACAAAAGCGACAACGATAGCCAAAACGTCTGCACTCTCGCTACAACGGAACATTCCGTCGACGTCATCACACTCTATATACATATGTACTTTGTATCCGTCACCTCTCTATAAGACAGTGTCATCCTTCCTCTTTAATACAAGCCCTCGAGAATCGAGACTATTCTGTTTCTCGACACGATTTCGAATTTTCTTTTAAAATTACGTGTTTTTTCATTCTAAAGTTACCTTGAAAAGTTTTCTCGAACGACAGAACAATAGTAGCTGGAAACAATCTTATTCGCGTTAATACAAAAATCAAATGAACCAGATTAAACAATATATTTTGTCCTGAGGGAAGGTGACATTGCAAAATGTTATTACTTTACAAGATATTACTTTACAAGATCTTTATTGAAAATCATTCAAGACATTTGTTTTTGCATCTAGCAAGTCTTAAATTCTACTATATAATGTTTTAGAGACTCTAATAAAACAGTTGCCACTGCTGGAATCGATTGTTAAGAACTTGAACTCTCGTACGAACGGTTTGAAATGAATTTAATCGTTCGATCAAACGGCGCAAATTCATATTTAAATCTCACACGACATCCCGCTCGACCGGACCGTTTAGTAACGGGTTTTCGCCTAGCGGAAAACTGCAGTACTACCTCTGTGCAAAACAAAAGTGCATCGGTAACACGCATTGCCAGTTTCCACCAATAACAACGCTTCATCAATCTAGAAGAGGTCCTCGTGTTTGTGAGAGTGAAATACGACACGAGTGTGTAGTACTCGCCGCTAATTCACGATTACGCTTTCGAAGAAATGTAAACAATAATTAGAGTTTTCGTTTGGGACGATCGTAAAGTGTCAGAGTCTGTGAGAAGCTCGAGGTTGAGTGTCGAGAAGAGGAATGCTGATCGCAGAGACGATTTAAACGTTTAATCGTTCGCTTAGAGGTTTGTTACTTCAAACTGGGCTATGTCCGTTCGGATAGCGTCGTAACCTCTTTCACGAACCGTGTCCTCTTCGAATAAATCGCTATACTACCGCGTGGACAGACAATGTTGAGTTCGCGCAGCGTTTGCAACCGGTCCTGCTCGACGGAAACGAATCCCGGCGCGATGTGACAGCGTTCGGGACCGTTTGCGCGAGATGACCAGGTACTAGTAGCTGGTGATTATGGATTATGAGCCGTCCGAGAGTCGTCTGAGAGATTTTGATGCTTCAGAGGATCTGTCTCGGCCGAGAGAGTCGCTTGCGAACGATAACTCTGTGTGCAGTTCGGGTTCCGTGCCATGGCAGAGTCTGCGAGTGATGGCTTCGCAGCCGAAGCTGGGACTGGGCATGGTAAACAGAAGCCTCTCGACACAGGTAATGGAATACTATCAGAAATACTCTCAGACCGCCAATCTGGATCACTACTTTTCAATACCCACGACTAGCAGCTCGCCAGAAGCAGTTAAATATTATTGCAGCGTGTACAAACTGAACCCTGCGTTGGCCACCGGCCGGCAGGACTGCATCGGAGAGGAGTACAGTTTGCGCTCTTGCGTGCCCAGAGAGAGAAGACGATGGGCAAGACCTCCGCTGATCGGACAGTCTTCCAACGCAGACTCTTCGGCTAGCTACGCTTGCCAGGTCTCAAATTCAGAGTCTCCGTCTCCAGATTTGAGGCGTGACACACCCGAGACGATTCTAGAGGAGAAGCACGAGACTCAGGAAAATCTAACAGAGTCTGTAGAGCGTAAAGTATCTTCTCCCACTTCTAGCATCGCTTCTCACAAGCCGCTTGAATGGGACAGCGGCGCGGACGTTGGTTACTACAACACTCTGCCGCTACACAAGCAAGGTGATAAAAAATTAAGTACTATTGAGCGCATGGCTTTAGCTAGAGGTTGCTCGGCCGCTTTACGATTAGATCCCGAGGGTACCACTGAGTCTGGAATCTCTGGCAAGCTTGCAGGGCCGCAGAGCAGTGTGAAAACGTCTGTGCCCGACGCCAACTCCACTCCTCTGCTGGGAAACGTTTCAGGCTCTGAGAGCGAGGTTGAGATCACGCCAATAGTGAAGAACCATTTGCCAGGAATTATAGCTGGTGGTAATTTAAGCACCAATGAGAAATCATTGCCCAGAGACCCGAAGCAACAGGATTCTCTGAGAAATAATGATACGACACCGAAGCTGCCGTTCTTCAAGGTTCCTGCTGTGAAGCAGACGGAGCCGAGGAGGACGCTCAGCAAGCCGAACAAGGAGAACGTGTGTCCGCCGTTGTCGCCGCTGAAGAAGAGCACCTCGATGAACACGTTGGCGGTGTCAGCCTCGAAGTTGACGCTGAAGAGAAGCCAGAGCGAGCTGAACTTGTACGCGAGAGAGAGGAATCGTGTCGGGCTTCCGTTGATGTTTAATTCCTCGTCGTCGATCGCCACGATAGTGAACAAGCCCTCGACCTGCGACAAGCTGATACAGACGAGCCTGAATGCCTGCAGCCAGGAGTCCGTCGGCGTCCAGGTCTCTGTCGTCGACGAAGAAAAGCCGCCGTTACCAAAGAGAGGAACTAGTTTGCAGAGGAACATGACCGTGGCGATCAAGAGCTCCAGAGGCACGTACAAGGTCCCCAGTCCTAGGAAACAGAGAGCCGAGGATCCTGGAGAAGCTAACCGAGCGACCAAAGCGAGAAGAAGCTGCTCGGAACCTTCCCAGAACGGCTCGGGGACGCAAACGCCTCGAGACGAGGCCGAGAATGTAACTGGAAGAGCGAACAGCTTCGAATACTTCCCCGGTCATGTTTACGAAAATGTACCTAATGGCAGTGGCAGTCACGTGTCTTCGACTGACACGGGAAGATCACAGTCCACTTTGCCAAACACTAGCTCCAGTATTAACGAGAAACTGTGGGGAGACTCGGACAGCTTGGTCAGAGACTTGGAGCGGAGCGTGAACATACTGAAGAGCTTGGTGGACGCGAACAAGTGCGATAAGGACGTGAGGAAAAGACTGATTCACCATGTGGTCAAGAGACTCATCACTGCGAAGTATACCGATGATAAGATTGAGCATAATCTGGAAGACAATGTGCCTTGGAACCCGGACGACGCTAGGAATAAGGTGTACAGGACAGAGATCCTTCAAGCTCTGACTAAGAAGCATACTACCAGCGATTCTTCAGGGAATTGGGGTCATCAGAAGAGCACTGCTTGTGGACGCAAGGTAGCAGGGAGTGGGAGAGTCTTGGGTAAGGAGGTTCTAGGTAGCAGTAGCGACAAAACGGATAAAAATACTGATAGAACTGAGACTGATGGGAGGAAAGCGAGGATGGGTCTGAGATTGGACGACTGTCGACGAAGCAGTAACACTCCCACGGAGCCGGACAAGAGCGAGAGCTCGGAGTGTTTCTTTCCGCAGAGGGGTCGCAAAGGCGCCAAGCCGCAGGACATCTTCTGCATGAAGGACAGGTGCAAAATCTCGAGGGAAGACTCCAGTCTATCAAACAGCACGCCGGCGGACCATAACAGGATGCTGCTGGATGCTGTGCTGAACAACAGGAGGCCCGGCAACGTGCGTTCGAGTAATAGCGAGGAACAACTGGACTGGAGATTGCTAACGACTTTATCGGAAAGGCAGTTCGAGATGAAGAAGTGCGGAAATTCAGAGTCCGAAGACTCGAAGCTGGTCAGCTATGCGGAGATGGAGAAGAGGAACCAGCTGATCTGGATCACGAACGAGATCAGTCATTTGTCGAACCTGAAGAAGCTCCTCGAAGAGCCTCGCAGGGTCGAACGGCCTCGGATGTCGCCTAGAAAATCAAGACACACGAATTTCAAGTCGAAACCGGTCCACGGTTGCGTCAGAGACGGCGATTACCTGCGTAGGACTGAGTCTGACGGTCAGGCGAACTCTATGGACGAACCTTGGTCCTCGCATTGCAATCTGGCAGCGTTTCGACCGCATAGCAGAGCAAACAGCGTGGTGCAGCGCATCAGGAAGCGCAACAGCTGCGCTCAGACCGCGACCAACGTCACCAGCGCACACTCGAAGACGGGTGGAGAGATTGTCTCCGCCTCGAACATGCATCGCTCGACCTTGAAGCTGGTGAACACCGGCGTCCAAACTGATCCTCAAGAGGCTGCCACGATCCCCACGCTGATTCAGTCGGAGATCGTGCATTATATCAAGTGTCCCGCGCACAACGCGATGCATTTTCAGAATAGCTATAAGGGCAACGTGGAAGCTGGACAGTGTCCAAAGCACTGCACCATTCAGAACGTTGTGTCTGCTTGCGTATACTGTTTACAGGACCAGAAGGACCAGTCCAACCTGCAGACCGTGCATGCGAACGCTGATGTATGCAGAGAAGAGAGTCCTGTCGATTCGCAGAAGCTGGGTCATAGTAACGACAACAGTGTCAGCTCGGCTGAGGTGGTCCAGCAGAAGGAGGTCAGCCAGCTGAGGCAGAAGGAGACTAAGAACCAGATCAACGCCTCGAAGTCGAAGCATTCCTGCGATTGCAAGCGCCAGGCCAAAAGGCCCATGTCCAAGGGCTGCCAGACCAGTTCCACGACTCAGACTTTGGAGGCCAGTAGCGTCTCGAAGTGCAAGGACTGTCAGAAGAAGTATTGTGTTCAGGAGAGGAAGGATTTAAACGGTAAAGCTTGTAGCTGCACCACACTCTGCGACTGCGACAACAATCAGCCGAAGAAGGGTAAGATGGTCTTCAGACCTAACTCTAGGTACCACGAAGAGAGCAACCAGTGCGTCTCCAGTTTCGAGCAGAACGGTCATGCGAAGCTTTGCGAATGCTCCGCCGATTGTTCCTGCGAGAATAGAGCTGGTAGCAAAGTCATGCACAATGGGAATCATCATTGTGGCCGCTGGTCCGAAGCCGATGATCGACCGGTGCGCGGACGGCCACAGTATAAAGTACAAAAGAACCTGATGTGCGAGTGCGAAGAGGAATCTTATAGTAGGGCACAACACCCTGAAGCAGGTGACTCTGAACGGAGCTGTAAATACTGTAGAAGATGCATTGTGGCTACCCAGGCTACGAAGCAGAACAATTATTGCCAGACCTACCCGAAAGCAGTCGCGTACGAGCTGTCGTTCGTGAAGGAGAAGGTGCCATTAAAGAACCGTGCTGTTAATGGGAACAAAATCGAAGGCTGTGTCTGTAACGTGGTGAAGAGGACTGCGTCCAGCACGAACTCGCCGAGGAAGGACACTCTGCAGGTATTTATGAATCGTTCCGTTTCACATTGCAAGGTTCAAAGAAATTGATGACTGTGTGGCAAATTCTGTGTGATTTAAAGTGGAACAGGATGCTACTGTATGTTATCGTTAATCTTGAAATAATTGATCATTAGATCATTCCTCATAGCTGAGGACTTATTGAATCATTAATTCCATTTAGCAATTATTGAGGGGATATTCTTATTTTCGAGATGGCTAAAGTGTTATTATTTTGCGATTAATGGCTGTGTCGCATTGTTACAGGACTACCTGACGAGGAACAAGGCGGATTTCGTCAGCAACGCAGAAACTCGTCGACAGTACATGTCGGAGATATCTCATCTGCGGCAGTTGCGAAAGGAAAAGCGGATTCAACTACTCGCCATGGCCACCACGTCCAACGTGGTGAAATCGCCGAAGACCTCTTCGAAACCGACGGGTGAGGACTGACTCCAAAATTAATAGGAGATTATTAGGACTTGAAAATGAATTGTTAAGAGGATTTCTCTGTTCAGTTTGCACGCAGAAGAGGGTGACCGACGAGGAAATCCGTGAGAGGCTGCGCAAGCGTTATCTCCGTTTGAACGAGGTTCGCCAGAAGAAGCGGCAGCAGGAGAAAGAAGAGGATACTCGTCGCAACAAGCTGATGGCCAAGATTTTCTGCAAGAAACTGCAGCAGAAGGTGCTGCGGGGTCAGGTGGACCTGTCCCAAAGTGTCAGCGTGATATCCAATATGTAATATTGGAGAACAATCGGCGCTCGTTCAGAGTCTGCCGTTATTTAGCGAATTATAGTCCTGCGAGTCGACCAAGGATAGAGAAACGTACAAAGTAGTTCGCCTTTCGCCACAGCAAAGGCTAGATTAAATCTCATTCTTAGGAGACACTTCTGTTTTTCGCGACAGTGCATACTTCGTACTAGCATTTGCATGCTGACCGTGGATCTTTATGCGTTTATGACGTTTTTAAAGTTTTAAAGCAAAGGGATCGTTTAGATTGATGAGTAGTATCGAAATTTCTATTGTATTTTAACCAGATGATTTTATTATTGACGAAATTGATTTTTCTTTCGTACTAGGCGTTGCAATGTGTTCGCATTAAGATCTACAGTCTGTTAACGTTTGTTTTAATTTAAGTTGCGCCTCGGATCGTAAAAGTATACGATCGAAGCTGGACCTCGTGGTTCACGAGTACCCGTTTAGCATAGCTAAGAGATGAAGTATTATATCGCATTGTTCGACACGGTCTTTTGCCTAGATTCTGCCGATATTTATATATCAAATATAAAGAATTTTGTCTTGCCAAGTTATTTTCGTATTAAGAATATATATTTAGCAGACGTTGCACGCGCGTTAGATCCAATACGATTGCGAGAAGCTATTCAAGCAATAACGGGAGCTTCTTCGAGGCGTTTTACTCAAAAAATGGCCGCGAAGAATGAAAAACGATCGACAGAACCCGACTGCCGGTTCGATGGAAACCGAGATGCTTTAAAAACAACGAAAGTAGTTGTTAGTACCTGAATCACAGTACACTTCATTACTTGTAAGACTTAGACGATATATATAGTCCCTCTTGAATTTTTCTAATATTTTACCCTTTTTGTATGACGATTATACTCGTCCGGTTACTCAGAATAAAGTGAACCCGTACAACAATATCCGTTCACCGGTGTTTTCCTCGACTTGTTCCGCTGCGGTTGTGCAAAAAGGTCGGAAACTGCATCTTTTTGCGCAACTGATTTCTCTTTTGACATTCCGTTTTGTTGGCTTGCTTCGTTTAGCCTCTTTCAATGTTTCAAAACTGTTTAGAGGATTCTATCCTTCTCGTTTTCAACTCTTTGCACTCTGAAATTCTTTTCTGCGATTCTGGCCTTTTATCGTTTTCTATTTCCACTTATATCGCACAAATTTTCTTTAGAATTGCTTTTCTTCTGCAAATATTTCATTACCTAAAATTAATTAAGCCCACAGATGCTTGCTATCAACATTAAAGGGTTCAAATTGATACGATCGAAGACCTTGTTTGTGCAGGGAGCGGCCAGCTCAAAGAAAAAAGTCACTAAACACCGGCCTCGCTCCACTAAAGCAGAAAGAAAAACCGCTTAACAATATTAGCTCGTTTCGTCTTAATCACCGCACGTTGTATATAAGAACAACTGAGAATTTCCAGCCAGTTCGAACGAAGCAGAGAACGGACCATGTTCAAACGAACATCGCAACAATCGGTGCTTTGAATGCCACGGTTCATTTTTGCGAAATCGGTTCTCGCGGCTCTGATCAACGATCATTACAAGTAGAAATCGATTTTTGAGCGGTTTGGGGCCCAAGGGACAGAAGAATGGCTCCCAAGTTCAAACTTGACGTTGATTTGGATCGGATTTTGCAAGAGAAGTTCACGAACGAGTTCAGGAAAGGCTACGTCACCGTGAATGGTGTCTGTTTGCCAAAGAGATACGAAGAGTTTGCAAAAGCGATCGAGGAATTCGAAGTCAGAGACAATGATGTGTGGGTCTGCAGTTTTCCCAAGACCGGTACTCACTGTCTACATGTCACTCTAACACTTTAACTACCGGTAGACACTTGAAATGCAATAATTAATGTAGCAGGAAAGAGTAAACGTTGATTTGTGGAAAAATTGTGCAATAGTGAAAGGATTAATAGATTTCCGGTAGCTAAACTGTTAATTATCGATAAATAGACTGCGAACTTTGTACATGTATAATCAAACTGACTGGGTAGATGAAATGTTAAACAGTAGAAAGCTTAGAAGTATTCAAGAATATCCTCAATATTCGAATATTTGCATTTTGCATAAAGATCTACAGTCTGTTAACGAACGTTAATTATGCAACTAGGAACAACCTGGACACAGGAAATGATCTGGTGCATCGCGAACAACATGGACCTCGAGGGAGCCAAGGTCCCTTTGCCGGAGAGGTTTCCATTTCTAGAGTAAGTCCCCGAAGAGCTTTATGGACGAAATGGTAACGCGCATTCTCGACCAGGCACTCGATCCTGTTCGATTACACGACGATCATACCTCGGCATCCGGAAGTGCATCTCCACCAGCTGGTTTCCGACAGCGTGAGTTACGCTAGCAGCAAATCCAGTCCGAGATTCATCAAGACCCATCTGCCTTTCCGGTTGCTTCCTCGTCAGCTTCGGACAGGTGAGAAGCAGCCGAAGATCCTGTACGTTGCTAGGGACCCAAAGGACACCTGTGTCTCCTATTATCATCACTGCAGGCTGCTTGAAGGCTACCGAGGAGATTTCAACAGCTTCTGTCGACTCTTCTTGGGCGGGAAAGGTACGAAGCGAAGACGGCGATGATCAACAGGTTTAATCTTCTGTTCTCTCTGTAATAGTGTGCTTTGCGCCCTTCTGGGACCACGTTCTGGGATTCTGGAACAGAAGGAGCTACCCCAACGTGTTATTTTTGAAGTACGAAGACATGAAATCTGTAAGTAATCGAGTTTACCCATTCCCCCGATTTTTCAAACGATAGAGATTTATTCTGAGGAACCGTAGATGTCGAAATGTTTGAAATTTAGGACCTGTCCTCGGTGATCCGACGATCGGCCACGTTTTTGGGAAACACTATATCCGACGATCAAGCGAAGGCGCTGCTGGAGCATCTCAGTTTTGAGAATATGAAGTCGAATCCGTCGGTGAACTATGAAGAGGCGGTAGAGATGAACAGGAAGCTGAAGCTAATCGATGTCGATGGTGACTTCATTCGGAGTGGCAAAGTGAACCAATGGCAGGGAGAGATGGCTGAGGATGTTGTCGATCGGTTCGATCAAGAAACGAAGGAACAGTTGTCTTCGCAGGACCTCTTCTTTTAGAGTTACCGATTGTCTTTCGTTTCTTCGAGATCGACGTTCAGCTGGATTTCGTATAAATAGCTAATAATGTACACTGGCTACACTAGGAAATGATTATACCCAATTTAGATAAGTTGTGAAATGTTCGTAGTTGAACTACGGTGTTCTAGATTTCGGTTCGATGCATCGAAGAACATTAGGCATGCTGGTTTTACAAAGTTTGCCGATAGAAGCTTTGGTTTTCGGTGTGAGCACACCTCTATCGCTTCCCCTTTCCATTAAAATGACCGCCGCGTCCCTTTTTCGTGACAGAATGGCTAACTGAAGAGCAGTGAGGCCATTGTAGTCAGTAATGTTGATTTCTGCACGACGGTCCAATAGGAGCATCAGTATGTCCAAGTTTGAAAGGTACACTGAACAAATAAAATGAGATTGGTTTTCTAAAAGTGCCCCCGAAAGGGCTGCAGACTTTTACAGAGCCTCAAATTTGTAATTTAATTTAATTCAATTTAATTACTTCACATTTGATAAGATCTGTAAAATCTGCAGCTTGGTGAGAACTTCTGCGATTTTATTTACGCGATGTCATCAGAGGCGTTCGTCCCTGCAAATCTCGCTGATTAATGGCAGCGCCAAAGTCCAGGAGAAGGGTCACGTTTTTTAAACGTTCGCCAACTATGGCGTATTGAAGACAGGTCCAGCCTCTACTACACCATAAAATTACTTTTCAAAAGTCGGACTTCTAATTCAATGATTATTGTTTTCATAGTATAGTCTTACATGTCCGTCTTCTGGAGGTCCGCGCCCTTTTTCAAAAGCACCTGCAGCATCTCAGGGTCCCTCGAAACATAAGCAGCGTACATCAAAGCAGTTCTTCCGCAAGGCTGTGTGATGGTCTCGTCCAAATCCGCAGAATTTTTCTCCAGCAGGAGAGACAAGATCTGTGGATCTTTGCGATCGATCGCCGCCATCAGAGGCGTCTTCAAATCCTCTGTGGGGTACCGCAAATCGATCGATCGACTGCAATCACAATTAAAAATACAATTCCCAAAAAATCCTCGGGACCTCCTGCTAGACTAACTCACTTTTTCAAGAGGAAGTCTCTGATCTTTTTGAACCTGGCGGACTTGAGCAACCACATGAATTCCTCCTCCGCTGAATCTGCGCAAATAAAATACCAGGACAGCTCTACCAACACGAATCACAACTTTAAAATATCCAAAACCGTCGAAACAATTTATTTGCTAAAACCAACACAGTCTAAACACCATCGTTACTTAATCACCGTGCTATCGATGCGACGTTAAAAACCGTAAGGAAAAAAATGTAATCAATAAGAAAAGCTCACCGTGTCGGTCCTCAACTCCGAAACCCGACATCGCAACAATGCTTCCCTCGAAAGCTCGGTGACTTTACAGGCGAGCTTAATCGATCAAACATTCCGCGCATGCTATTTTCCACATCGTGGCTCGCGTCCTCGAAAAATCCTTGCTTTTTAATCTTTCGAGGTCACGCTGCACTCGCGCTATTATAAAGATCGAGCTGTCTCGAGAGACCGATCCCAGTTCATTCTTTCCAAACTATTGAACCGTTTCGTTTGCGTCATTGACGATCGCGATGCAACTTCCCGATGTTCGATCATCTACTCGGAAACGAACGGAACGTCCAAGCCCTTAGTCACTCGTCGACTTCCTTGCCTGTCACGCATTCCAAGTTAGTGACCACGGGAAGGACGGCAGTCCAGTGACACCGGTAGCGGTTCGTTCGTGGATCAGGATCGAGAACCGCCTATATCCGAGCACGCACACTTTCTCCCGGACGACGATAGAACACGTGCCAAGGCAGCCGGAGAACGGTATACTAACCGGGGAACAGTATACTAACCGTTCAAGACTCTGCCAAGTCGACTTTCTAGAAGACCGAAGCCGCTCAGAGCCAGTCGGGCCCGCGTCCATTGCAGTCGCGACGTTGCATTCTTCACGTTGCATCCTCTCCAACGACTTTCTAATCGGAATTCGGGGGGCCAGCACGCGGTACTGCATCCGGACGAACGGGTACGTGCACGAGACGCGAGGAAGATAGTTCTCGAAGAGGTCGAGGTGACGCGAGGAAGATGAAGCGATGGCAGATGTTACGAGGCGATGGATAACAACCGCTCTCGCCACTGTGCTGGCATGCCTGCTGTTCTCTGACTGCGGTACGTTCGTTCTGCTTGATTACAACGATCTGCCTACTGCAGGACAGTTCATAGATCTCTCCGCGACTGTGCCGTGTCGGGAAGAACCGCGGTCATTCTCTTTTTTCCTCGCGTTTGCGAAAGAATTCAGCTGGCGGCGCTTAAAACGCTGGCGAGATTAAAATAGTTGATCATCGATCTACTAAATGAACTGTTTGCACGCCTACTGGCACTCTCGGAATATTTTTATCCTGTATGGAAATCCGTAGGCTAACAGTTAAATCACGAAGTTTGTGCATTTTTTACAATATTCGATAGTAAAGAGATTTAAACGATTTAAGAACGGTATCGTGATCATTAAAGGGAGAACGAACTTTCTATGTGATTACTATGTGTCCAGTGACAATTCTAACAGAAAGCTTTATTTTTTAGTAACGATTGAAGAAGGCGAGGATCGGTAAATTTATTAAGAAATTAAAGGAGAACTAGATACAATACAGTAATTAAGTTTCAATGTAGTGTATTGATTTTAAGATCGATAATGATCCAACGTCGAACGGCAGCGCCGAACGATCTCTCCTAACCGAGCGTTGAAGTCTCCACGCGTCAACAGTGGCCGTGACGAATTTCGGAAATTTCCGAGTCAAATTTTTTTACAGTGACATTGTTTGAGCAATGACCACAGCAGCAGTCACGGTCTAGTTTACTTCTACGGCGTTCTGTTTGATACGAGTACATTTAATACATTCACATTTTTCTTTCCGTAAATGGTACAACGTTTCTTGATCTAGTCGAGTCCTCGGTTCGGTAATTATTGCAATAGCCGTTTGATTACAATAAATGTTTGGTAGTTCTAAATTTATATTCTAGAGAAGCGTATTCGAATGCACGGCTCGAGCGAGGTCTACAACGAGGTTAACTAGAAAACGTCAAGATAATCGCTGATTCTTGGAAGTTTGCGTCTTTATCTCTAGTTCTCACGATCGCTGCGCGAGTTTCTTTTTCATCTTTCTCTCCCGAGTCTGAAGCGAGACAAAGAACTCGCGTGATTTCACGGTCGTCGCTCGATCCGTGATAATACTGGACGATATCTTTACAGGCTCGGCAGTTGGCATAATTCGCGATTTAATTACGAATATTGGGTGTCTCGTTAGTCGACACGAAGGTTGCCGAGTGGCAAAAAGAACGAAAGGAAAAGAAATTTTTCGAGAGGGACTGAGTTTCTACCGATGGTTGAAGCAATTTGGGACATAGGTCTAGCTTTCATATTTTGGTACCATTTCTGGCCAACTCTCGACTCTCCAATGATGAATGATCGTCGTCATAGGATCCATGAGTCACGATTGATCGATCAACAGGTTCCGCGGAAGATGATGAGGTGTACAGGGGCAAGTACCTCGGCAAGCTGAACGCGTACCATCACCAGGTGTCCGGTGACGTCTACGTTGTCGACGAGTACACGCTGCTGTTGACGTCCTTCAGCTACGATGGGAATGGGGCCGACACGTTCTTCTGGGCCGGAGCATCGAACCGACCAGGCCCACAAGGATTCATCGTGCCCGACGAGTGGGGAAAGTTAGTTCAATCTTCAAATTATTTCTTACCACGCCTTCACTTCTCGGAAGATTAAACGAGTCTTTGTTTCAGGACGAACATCCTGGATCGATACTTCAACAAGGACTTCACCCTCACCTTGCCGGACAACAAGAAAGTGACGAACTTAAAATGGTTCGCCATCTACGATCTGGGGAGCCAGGTAAATCCTCTTCTTCAACATGTTTCAATTGGTGAATTCAATACAACTTCGGTACACTAAACGATACTTAAAAATTCAATTTCCGTGTCTGCCTCGATTAGAACACGTTCGGCGACGTCTACATCCCCGAAGAGTTCGATCCACCGGCACCGCAAAAGATCTCGCAGCTGACGAAACGCTCTCACGGAGTGTCGTCAGAATCCATAGTGATTGTAGATTCGAAAACCATACAGATTCCCGAATTCATCTACGACGGGCAAGGAACAGACACCTACTTTTGGGTAGGACTTGGTCCTCAGCCTTCCAGCAAGGGCACGAAAGTTCCTGACGAATATGGCTAGTGAGTGTGCAGCTTGCGATGATTATTGTGATCTGTGTCGCTCGTTGAAACGTCCTCCTTATCAGTCTAGATCCCATACGCACGTACAAGGGCGACGACATAGTCATCCAGCTGCCGGGAGACATGACGGTCTTCAACATCGACTGGTTGAGCGTGTTCGACGTGAAGAGCAAGTCGAATTATGGCTCCGTGATCATTCCGGATGGACTGAACGTGCCACCTTCGCTTGTCAAAGTAACATACTCTTCTGATTCCTTATTGTCTCCGCGATTACAGCGAACGGTAGCATTGAATGTAACACAAAGTACAGGTGATCAAGCACACGCAGACCCTCCCGAACTGTATTCAGCTTCACAAGCGGTTTCAAATCGGCTGGGAGATCTTCGGACCTCAAATTACTATTCAACTGGCGGGACAAATTGGTGAGAACCATTTCACTAGCATTTTCTATCAACTATTCGACGTGACTATTTGAAGATTAAATCTATACTAATTCGTCCGCAGGCGAGGATGACTACATGGCCTTCGGACTCTCCGGTTCAGAAACCTCAAGTCAAATGGAAGGCGCGGACGTTGCTGTTGCTTACATGGACGGGACCAGAGGATACGCGGCTGATTACAACATCACTGCAAAAGCTGCGGTACGATATACCATAAACCAACAAACGATTACCAAGTTAAACAATTCTTTCTGAAATAGTGTGGCAAGGTTCTTGGACAGTACAGAGGAGTCTGCAGAGATGAAGTCGTCGGTGGCTTGGACAGCAATCAACTGTACACTGCTGTCAGAGAAGATGGGATCAACATCATCACTTACAGACGCACTCTAATTTCTTGTAAGTTGAGCACTCTCTATCGAAAAATTAGAAAGCAAGGATTGCACGAGGATCTCTTTCATTTTAGCTGATGCAGGAGATAAAGAGTATCCTACAGATCGACCTGTGTATGTTATTTGGGCCCTGGGCAAGTTGGATGAGAATAAGGAGCCTACTTTCCATGATCAGTATCCTAAAGGCGACCTCAAGCTGGAGCTGCTTCGTCAGGAACCGGATAACACTTGTATGGACTTCACTGAAAATGATGAGGCCTTGATGTAAACGATTAATTAATTTTTTAAAATAAAAATAAAATTTGTGACAGAAGTATAATTGATTGATCGTTTCTTAGAGAGGTCTGGGAGAAGGCAGAGATATTCGACAGAAGTATCAGGACGTTCAAGGCCACCATTGGCCCATCCGGTGGGAAGAAGGGCTACCAAGGGATGACCGGACAAACGTCAACAAGTTTAGCTTGGTACATCGAAGGTCAACTGGTCCCTGAATTATATCTCCGTCGAGGACTGACCTACAATTTCCGCGTCCACGGTGGAAATAATCCTCATAGTCCAAACTTGTACCATCCATTCATCATCACCGACGAACCTCACGGCGGCTACGATAGATTGAGCGATGCTGCACAAAGCAGAATTAGAGTACTCGCCGGTGTTGAGTTCACCAGACGTGGCCAACCGAGGCCAACTGCGGGTCAGTGACATTTTTCTTTCTGATAATTAACTTAAGAAATGTTTATTTTGTGTAATGACCGGCTGTTAACCGATGAAGAATGTTTCTTTTAGTTGGTCCACTGTGCTTGAGCAAGCACAACGAGCGAGACAGAAGACTGGACGACGATTTTCCAACCTTTAGGCACTTCAACAGGACATTGTTAAGCAAATGTGAACCAGGTAAAAAGCGATGCTTGTTTTTAACCCTTTAGATGTTTTAAAACCATGAGTTTTCCGACAGGCGAGGGTGGAGTCTTGGAAGTGACGCCGAACTCCACATGGCCGGACACCGTTTACTATAATTCGTTCACCCACGCCAACATGGGCTGGAAAATCCACGTGGTGGACGTATTCTCAAGAAGCAACGGTGTCACGTTAAAGCTGTCGTTGCTCGCAGGATTGACGGCTGTGTTTTTTCGTTTTTTTTAGAATTAAGTATAAGCTGTTGAGCTTAATCGCTCCACCTCGCTATGCGAACGCATGCTGACTGAGAAGATAGGATTTCGTTCGCGTAGATCGTTTAGTTCCTACACGAGAAACGCGGGAGGAATTTCATCTAGTAGAACAGAAAAAAAAACAGAATGCTGGCGTCATCGATCGTGCGTTTTGTTTCATCATCGAGTATTTAATGCTAGTTTATTTATCGTAGCTGCATTCATTAGCTGGTACATCACGTGTTATCAACATGCACACACACACACAAGTCACGATTTACTATAATACCTTCTTAAAAAGACGACGTACGTGGTACGACGTGTTTAGTTTTAATGGAACTCTTCTAATGGAAATAAATGATTTTTTACTCGCAATAGATTATTTACTTTCTCGATTTTCCTCAACCTTCCTCAGGACTTTTTCTTCTTTTTTATTTTGCCGCATCTTTCTATCGTTCTCAATCTTTAGAGAATATTTAAATTAAGAAATATTTAATTCCTCGATGTTCCAACTGAAATGGTAATAAAAATCTCCTGCAAAAATCGGACCAACAGAATTTATTGAACGTTATCTCCTCCACGTCTCTCTAATAGTTAACTAATAAATTATGCGAAAAGAACCCGGACGTTCCACCTCTACAATTAAAAATTCCAGGCGTGGGCTAGTAAACCCAATTATCCATTTAAAAAATTCTTTTACCACCACAAGAACTAACAACCATGATTATTCTACTAGTTTCATAACCCAAGTGTACCACGTGATTCCGGATGGAGATAGTATTCGTATCGGTTGATTTCTCAGAACGCAACGACTTTCTCCAAAAGTGAAATCTCTCGTCGAGCAAGAAAGTAAATAAAATCAGGATGCAAAGCGTTTAGATCGAACGCCCGATTTCGTTCGCTTTATTGTTCTTTGAATAGTACGTTCAATCGAGAATTGCACGTTGCAATACGACGAACGCGATGATTGCTATCTCCCGTGTATAATTGTGGCGGATGCAGTCCTCCTCGAGATTCTGGAGCCGTTCGAGAGCGGACGTGCGGTACCTACAGTTCTGGAATCGAAAGTTGTTTCAAGCGACGGGGAAAACAGAAAGAAAGGAAGAGCTTGGGCGACACGATTGCCGAGAGAAAATGCTACGGAACATTTCTACGGAAGCTGTAGCCGCGTGAACATCTTCTCTGTCTACGGAAAAGATTTCGAACAGTCCATCGTATCAATCTTTCCAAGTGCGTAATCGTTTGCTCGATGAACGATCCTGTTGTTCCGATTTTAATCTCGAATTATTCCAGTGGAGAAGAAGCAGTTGACACTTGCCACGATCGAGGGAGAGGTAGGAGCAAAATTGGACAAAATATTTGGCACGAAGTCCAGTTTCTTCCGGGTGCAACCTGGCAATTGTGTTCTGCCACCCCATTTCGTCTTCTATGGGACCAGGATCAGGGACATGGAAATCTACGAGGATGACGTTTGGATGTTGTCCTATCCACGAACTGGTAAATCGGAGACTGTACATCTGTTTATCCTTAGTGAAGAATTGTGCGATTCGAATTCTGATCTAATTGTGTGATTTGAAATTTCAATTGAACACATTCTTCCTATACTAACCCTTTGCGCTCAAATGTCTTTTTAGCATTAATAAGAAACTTACATTCTCTCGTTTCAAAGTATCGAAGTGCTAGTCTTTTTTTCGCAGGCAGTCATTGGGCGCAGGAAATGGTCTGGTGCATCGCGAACAATTTTAACTATGAAAACGCACAGACCTTGCTACTCCTGAGGAATCCTCTGCTCGAGTGAGTATCCGACTTCCCAACAATCACGCAATTTAGCTGTCGGAAATAAATGTTCTGTTTCTGCTCGTCTCTGAACGTTTCGAAATGCTAGAGACGGCTGTAAAGAATTGACTACGATAGAAATAAACTAAACTAAACTCGATAGATAAAAAATAGATCAATTTCCTTTGTAAGAAACGCGGTGACTAGATTAATCGAACTGCTCGTTTAGGGGCTCGAGCCTAATGGTCTCCGGTGACTACGCGGAGTGGTTTGCGAAGTTAGGCGACTCGGTGAAGAACGTGGAGAACATGCCTCGAGCGAGATACATCAAGTCCCATCTGCCTGCCGACCTTTTACCGCAACAGATTCACGAGAAGAAGCCGAAGGTCTGTGCGTTTAATACGAAAACAAAAGTGTGATTGCACACTCACGGGGAATGATGCTTTCAGATCATCTACGTCTCAAGAAACCCGAAAGACACCTGCGTCAGCTTCTATCACTATTGTAGGACGTTTCACAACATCACTTGCAGCTTCGACGACTTCGCAGAATTGTTTCTGGAAGGCAGTAGTGAGTGCAAGCCTCGTAGTTGATCAGTAGACTGCGGCGACCACCAAAAATGGGTGGATGCGATAGTTCTAGAGCAATTTATCTTTTCTATTTGATCTATCGATCGTTGTATTGTTTGTTAAAGCGCCGATGGGCCCGTATTGGGATCACGTGCTGAAGTTCTGGTCGATGAGAGACAACGACAACCTGTTCTTCCTAACGTACGAGGAGATGAAAAAGGTAAGAATTGTTCCAGGAAAGATCGATGACGAATAGCGACAGGTGTCCCTCTCACCATTGATCTGTTTTTAGAACCAAGCGGAAGCGATCAGGCGGACTGCGAAATTCTTGGGAAAGACAGCGTCGGAGGAGCAAATCAAGGGCCTCTGCGAGCACCTCGAGTTCTCCAAAATGGCAGCGAACCCGGCGATCAATCTGGAGCAGATTATGCCGCAGAAGGACGTTCCCGAGGATAACAAGTTCCTCAGGAAGGGCAAGGTCGGCGATTGGAGGAACTACATGTCCCAAGAGCTGTCCCAGAGGTTTGACAAATGGACAGAGAGAAAATTAAGTGGCAGCGGACTAGATTACAACAAGTACACCGTCTCCCGCGACGAGGAGTGAATGGCAGCGACATCGGAAACTCCAATATTCTACGCGTGTAGACCTTGCACCGTGTCTGCGTGCAAGATAATTATATTACTCGACGCGATGCGATCAATGTATAACAAATGTATTATATAACGAAGTGTATCGACGCGAACGCGACCTGCACAAATCGTGTACGCGTTTCGAGTTGAGAAAAATGTATTAGACGATTAAGGGGAAGTCTTTGCATGACTTGTCCCCGGAGCAAATTAATTAACGTTTCCTGATACTTATAAGTGCGGCCGGTGATGGAAACGTCTCGTTCACAATGGAAGACCGGTTTTCTACGAATGGCTACTGGCTTCCGTCATTTTTTAACGCTTCAGCCATATCGGAGCTCTATTCTCTATTGTTAAGCGCGAAAACTAAGAATAAAGTTCGGAAATTGTATACCGAGACAATGAGATCAGTCTTTTCAGATCGGAGAACATGCATGCTCCATGGTGTTGACGTTGGTTCAAGGTGATTGGTACTTGATTTGTAGTTTGACATGTATAGAAAGGAGTAGAAAAAGTGTTGTAGGCGTGGTTTATAAGGTGTAGCGAATTGGTCTTTGCTAATTAGCATTGCAGATTTACATTGGAGCGATTTATACAGCGGAGTTTTACAGAATACAAGCGAATCGTTTATTTGTGAAAATAATGATTTTATCCACGATCATATCTGTCAATTTATTAAAAATAAAACTGATCAAATTCCAACAAAATTTATTCCGCTGAAAAATATTAACTTTCGTCGATGTTACAATTGTTCGAAGTAAACGATTTGATTTACCGCAGGCGTCGGAGTAGCGGGGCGCCTCGATTTAATTAGAAGAGGAAGAGGATAATTAACAGAGAGAGGTGGGACAGAATGGGCGTTTAAAAGAAGGGAACAAGGATTGTTTTGATCGATTAGTTATTGTTCATGGTCCGAGAAACTAGTCGCAGTCTCAAGTAGTGTTTCAAGAGCGGCGCGGAGTCTCATCCAACGTGCCCGACACGCGCGACGTTGGATCGGTGATGAGATATTGGCTAGGTTTTCTCGCGCATGCGTGTCCAAAACAGTGCCGTATCTATATTACGAGGAATAAGTAGTGGGACAGTGATATATTGGCGGGAAAGTTCCGGGCAAAGTGACTCCAGTAAACTAATTTACTAATTTAGTAAACTAATCCTTCTAACGTCTCAAAAAAAAATCTCGAGCTCTTGGGTCCAATTTCGAAAAAAGTTATTCGTTTGTAAGTACACATGTTATACATTCATGTTTCACAACCGAATGATGGCAATTTTGAAAAATTTCCTAGGATGACCAAGGTACCCTATTTTGTCCAGAATTTTACTTGACCGATGCTAAAATCGTCGCGCGTGCGCGAGGAAACCTGGACAATATCTCATCACTGCGTTGGATGTCAAAGCAAAGATGGCGTTGATTCGTGTTGTGTCAGGTGTTTAAAGTTCCTTTAAAATCCCTCCGGAGTCTGACATTGCACGCGGCATTGACACTTCATCTGGTATTTTACTGCAGCCGTGATCCTATCGCGTACCATCAGCTCTGGGAGAAGCATAAACGCGTCTGACAATAGTCACGTGCAACAGTGGCCGCAACTCGCAGCTCAGCGCTTAACCTCAGCAGTCGCAAAGTGTTACAGGATTGTCTGAAATACCTGTATCGTTTCCCATAAACGGGCATCGATGTGATCTTCTCTCTCTGAAAGAAATCATTGTTTTTCGTCTAACGTGGAATTCGTTCTAACCAAACGTGACGTCAACGACGATTTCCTTGGCAGTTTGTGATCACTCAACACCGCAGAGATCTCTTTTCTCAGTTTTAAATCACCGAGTGTTCTATCCTCTCCGAGCTGCTGATTATATTCGATTGAATGCTGGTTAACGTCACACCTGGGTGAAATGCCTAAGATAAGAACCAGGCAGCCGAACAGCCTGTGGTTAAGGCAGCGTGAACTTGGCATCAAGTTTCCCCTGGGACACGCGGACCGTTTTCACAAAACTCTTTACTCTTCGATACAGCCAGTTATCTCCTGGGACCATGCGCTCGCGTCCCCACCCCATGGGGGTGTCTTCAATTTGGAGTATTCGCCGGACGGGTCAGTATACTCTTCGTTCTTCGATCTATCCAAGCTGGAACGTCAGAGTCATTTCATAATATAAACGCTTCTATTATGTTTCAGTTCACTCCTATTGGCAGCGTGCGAGAGAAAAGCAATTTTAATGTTCGACCCCCTCAGGAGAAGGTTGATCCACGCGATAGAAAATGCTCACGACGACTGTGTTAATTGCGTTAGGTGCGTACAATACACTTAAGAATAATATTCGAGTCAATGTATGATTATAATCGTTTTTTTAAATAGGTTTTTAGATCAACGTATGTTCGCGACATGCTCAGACGACAGCACCGTAGCTCTGTGGGATGCTAGGAATCTAAAGCAGCGGATCAGGACACTGTACGGGCACTCGAATTGGGTGAAGAATATAGAGTATAGTCCCAAGGACAGTCTTTTGCTGACCAGCGGTTTCGATGGCAGTATATACACATGGGACATCAACACGTTTACCGAAAATAGTATTCTTTATACTCGTGTCTTCCACACGAATGGTCTGATGCGAACGAGACTTAGTCCGGACGCGAGTAAGATGTTGATTAGTACTACTTCTGGATACCTGATTATCATCCACAATCTCAAATTGAGAACGTTGTCGCAGGACCTGGCAGGATTCCGAGTGAGTTAAATTTCTTCGCTGATGAATAGACAATGGACTTAATAAATGCATAAAATCAGCAGTCTATCAATGAATCTTGTTTATTTGTAGAGTGAATTGTCTATAAAATCATGTTGCAATTGCAGCCAAACATATACCGGTTAATGCAGTCCTCTCAAACCACCATACCGTACGTGGCGAACTTCACACATCTGTTCTCCCATTCCCGAACACACAATAGAGTAGAATTTCTGACGGATTTCCCGTCGGGCGACGACGCGGAGATAATATCAAGCTTGCAGGTGCATCCTCAAGGATGGTGCGCCCTATCGAGGAACGTCAGCAGCGGAGAAAAGTCAGAGGTTCGTCTAAAAAACCATTTATTGCTCGTTTACCTCCCTGTGCACCACCTAACGCTGTGCATTTTCGATCACAGTGGACTTGCATCCACGACATCCAAGAACGTGACTCTTCGCCGAGCGAAGAGGGGAAAGATGGCGAGGAAACAGCAGGAGGAGCGCCGTTCAACGACGTAACGGTCGAGGAGTTCGACGACATTCAGCAGCCGTCGTCCTTCTTCATCGAAAGGCCTCAGCGGGTAAGTGAGATCTTACCCTTATACACTACCGCTCAAACGTATCCGGACACTTGCGAAATGTGTAATAGCAACGTTTAAAAGTTACTTAAGAATCTAAAATAGTGACTAAAATCGATCTTTATTACTTTCTTATGGAATATTTAACGTTTCAAGTTAGAAACTACCTATGTGGAAACTTACCAATATTAAACTACGTAAGATTAAATACGAGATTCGTCGACGTATTCACCGCGATTAGATATTACCGCTTGCACTGCGGCATTCTTTCAATTAGTACTTTATTACTAGTATTTGTATCGAAAAATTCTCTGAATTCGCTCTGCACCTTAGAAATGAAACAAAGGGATTACATATTACACTAGATTTCGTATTTCTGGATATAAATTATATTATTGTATTTTCATTATATGATTTTTACATAAAAATAAATTCTATTGTGCTATGATACCACAATATACATAGTAATAATAATTACAAGTGACAAAATTCTTCTAAATATTTTTCCTACTAATTTAAACTACGGTTTGTAGTGTAAAAGAAAGTGTCCGGATACTTTTGAGTGTAGTGTACGACTAACACTCATGGCTAACCCGAAAACGTCCAACAGGTTCCTAGAGGGTCTAGAATGGACTGGATACTAGCTACGCATCGAGCGTCCAGGTATCAGGCTAGAAGCTCGCTCGCCGATAGAATTAACGCTGCTAGATCGAATCTTGGGATCGTGATGAGCTCGAGTGCGGGTTCCTCGGAATCCAGGCCGGCCGGCGAAAGGGATAGGGAGAGAGATAGGGACAGGGAGAGGGATAGGGATAGAGATCGGGACAGGGATAGGGACAGGGATAGGGATAGGGATAGGGAGAGGGATAGGGATAGGGATAGGGAGAGGGACAGGGACAGGGACAGGGACAGGGATCGAGAGAGGGACAGGGACAGGGAGAGGAACAGGGAAGAGGGAAGGCAGGAGGATAGGGACGTGTACGACACGAGCGAGACCGAGAGCCTGCACGAGGAGGCCTCAACTGACGCGGACAGGGACTTCGCGCTGGACTTCAGTACGTCCAGGCGAAGATTGTCCGAACTCGCTCGACCGAATATGATCGACAATTTCTCCACTGGGAATATAGAGCTCCACGTGAGCACGACGGACGTGTGGGAAGCGCACGTGGCCATCAGAGAGGCCAGGCTAAGACATGAAAGGGAATGGCTCTCCCGATCCAGCAACAACACCGTCGTGATCATCGGAGACAGGACCCGGGTCCAGAACCCGAACCGGCAAGGTCAGCAGACCATGTTCGCCATACCCAGGAACCGCCTGATCCATCAGAATAGACCCAGGCTAACTCACTTCATCGAAGAGCCGAACGTAGGCTCCGGCTACATCAAAGAGCTCTGCTTTTCCGCCGACGGACGACTGATCTGCTCGCCCTTCGGCTACGGCGTACGACTCCTAGCGTTTTCCGGCGATTGCTCAGAGCTGTCCAATTGTGTTCCTCCGTTCGAGTCCGTGCAGCTGCACGAGCTGGCCACGAACGTCAGTCATTCGGGCATCGTCGTCAGCACAAAGTTCTCCCCGAGACACTGCCTGCTTGTTTCCGGCTGTCTCAGCGGGAAGATCGTCTGGCACGAACCAGTCGTACAATAAGGTTCTTTAGAGATCTTTTTTCCTTGGAATGTCCAGCTCTAGGGAACAAGTCCTTGTACTGGTTGTCAAAGAGATTCAACGAGCTCTACCGAGAGCGAGACATCAAGCTGATAAGATGATCGCAAACTTTGAATTCTTTTCGACGATCCAGTGGGCTCGGAGACGGGTGAGGAAAAGTCGAAAGGATGGTTCGAGGTATGAGAATCGCGGAGGGAATATTGTGGTTTTGGATCAATTTTCGCATTTTATTCGGTTCGCCAATAGCCTGAGTAACTCTTTCATGTATTATTTGGCTGTGGGTTTTATGCACTCGGAAAATGGAAAATTGTGTCAAAGACTAGGCGATATAGTAAAAATATTGGAAATTTATCGAAATTGTTAAGAGAGGGAATAAATGCAGTTCCTGTCTCTTGCAGTCCTTGCACACCATTTTTATTCTGTGTAGATGTCCACAGTCTAGGTATTATACTACTGCCAGTACTCGCGGTTAATGTTGGTGGATTTTTAACCCTCGGACGGCGTCCATTTTGACCCGGGGTTAAAAAGTTCCCATCGATACATTCTAATATCCTAACAGTCAAACTGAATAGCCAGTAATCTTAAATCCAGTGGAAGAATCAACGTGAACATTGATCTCAAGGAAGTAGACTCGAAAGAAGATCGATATTTACGGATCTACGCATGGCTGCCATTAATGAGTATTTTCCTCGTTATAGCGAAAATCGAAACCGCAATGTTTCTTCTCATACCATCTTCTCTCATCAGTCTCCATCCACCCTGCAATCAGAATGTCCATTCAGCGCAGCCCATAAGAGGGTGGCTCCACGAAAAGACTAAGTCGAAGGCATAGAGTAAAATCTTTTCGTATAAAAGTCTGAAAAACAAATCGAATTGTTGACCTGTATATTTTTCGCTTAATTTTCTCGCAGAATCATCCCCTTGTGTTCTTGTGTGTATGTCACTGATCAATGGGACATCCTGCGCATGTATAGAAACGTGTACATGATTTTGTCGTTTCTTCTTCTCCCTTCTGTTTTCGTTTTCTCCTTTCCCGAACAAAGTCTCTATAGCATGCTGCTCGAATTCCTCCCCTCCTATAGACGTTTTTCGAAATCCCGGTCGCGAAAGCATAGCGTTTTGCCACGGATGATTCAAGTACACAAACACTAACACACGTATATCTCGATGAAAATTTTTTCACGGCAGAGTACTTTCCTTTTGTATCGCCGCGGAGCAAGCAATGAAAATTACTTGGAACTTGTATCTCAGAAACATTCCTCCCGCAGAACTGTACATACTTCTGGTGGAACACCATGGGGATCGCATGGATCCCTTAGATCCGGCTTGAGACTGACCCGTTCTCGTTTCTCCTCGAGAGATCTTGGCCGATTTCTGTTCTTCTCGATCGTAGCCCTCGATCCTGGGGCTTGCAAACTGTTGTAGTATCGATTTCGGTTCTTCGAGAACCTCCGTTCCGTAGGATTGTTACGAAAAAGTACAATGTTTGAGCACTATCTACTTTTGGTTGCGATTTCCATATCTAAATTGATTGTTCTGTCGATTTTTCTGTAATTCGTACCACTGATTATGGCTGCTGCAGATTATTGTGCATATATATGTATATATACATATACATATACATATATATATATATATATATATATATATATATATATATATATATTTTAAATAAAATCATTATAGTAGAAGAAGAAGATAAATTTCTACATGATATTGATTTGGAGTAAATAAAGCAGCTACATGTTTTTCACATCCAACCAGGCACAACATTATTCAGGATAGGAAATTTTTACTTCGATTTCTTGTGTTCAATTTTTATTTTATATTGTATTTAACATAGAAAATGTGAAAATATAATATACATAGTGAACTTAATGATATACATGTTAAAATTTGTCAACTATTTCCCTGTGCTGTTTTTATGTAAGTGAATCGGTAGAATATCACTTATGATTTTCTGACTTTTCATTTAGCAACGGGAGCCGAGAATGAATTTTAATGCAGAAAACAGACAAGAATCGATTCTAGAATAGATAGTGCTTGGATATTTCGATTCTTTGTAACGGTTCTTCACAGTAAAGGTTCTTCGCAACTATTTTAATCAGGACCTTCATAGAAGAGTTTTAAATAGTCACTTTTGGAACCGTTTCAAGCCCTGCTTCGACCGCTCGTGCCGCTCACGATGATTGCCGCGTTGAAACCGTGTATCCACCTTGAAAACAGTGGCTCGAACTCAACCTCGCTGGAGAACGCATTGGCGTAATCTTAAGTATTACATTTCTTAGGTATCGCTAGGCTGTAAGCGCGCTGAGGCGACAAATAACCGTGCGATGACAATTCGGCGATGACAATTCGCCGAGTACTTTCCAGCGAAAATTGTTGAAACGGGAGAGCAAGAAAGAGAGAGAGAAAGAGAGAGAGAGAGAGAGCGAGAGTGAGAGTGAGAGTGTCGTCGATCGATGTGAGTTGAGAGCTTGTCGAGTGAAAAAGAGCGCAATCCAAGCGGCAACGATGCTTCCGGTAGCATCGTGGATTAGATCGAGGCGAATGGAGAAGTTGAATAGTAACGAGGAAGCGAGAATACGTGTCTGTATCGTTGTAATAATCGTCGGAGCTATCGTGAATGCTAAATGTAATTGATTTGAAGCAGGATCGGGATGCGATCCTTTTCTCAAGACTCGTGACGCGTCGACGGTTTCAGCGAGTTTGTATCGTTAAGGCTGGGAAGAAGTGTCGTGTAACATATGTAAATACATCGTCGGCTTAGATACATACGTGTAATAATATTATGTGTAATAAGGAACGGCGTTCGTAAGTGGGACTCTACTTTTAAAATAAGAGATGGATAAAGAGAGAAAGAGAGATAGCGAGCACATGTTGTTTGTATGTGAGATGAAAAGCGAGAGAGAGAGAGAGAGAGAGAAAAAGAGAGAGGGAGTTTGTCAATTTCGAGAAATATCGTGCAAGCATCGGAGTATGGCGCAATTGTTCATTGGAACGGTTTAACGTTATTTTTTCGACGAAGAACCAACGAGAGCACACCGGAGACCAGCCGATCAACGTACTCTTTTCCATGGCATGGTGGATTCGTCGGCGACTTCTGCCAGACCGGAAATAGAGCTCGATTCTCGCCCATCGCCAGTTCCAGTCGACAATTGCTTCCGGATTAATTGACGAGGCTAGCTGATCGTCGTCGACCCCTCGCGCCCTCTTACATGACATCTTACATGACAACCTACGATCGTGTACAGTAGTTAGTGTGCTGATTGTTTTGTAAGATTTGTTTGTTTTTTCTTTTTTTTTTCTATACAATAAAACATTGCTTAACGTCTCGAAAGTTCTGCAACGAGCCTTCTATTCGTGTTCTTCTACCTTTCGAAACAGTCGAATTCGCAGTAAAAATAGCAAATGGGTGAATTTTCACCCCGAGGATCGTACGAGGGTTAAAGAAAATTTCTACGAAATCGGCGAACGTTTTTTAAATATTTTCGCTGCGAGAGAGTAGATTGAAATAGCTGATCCTCTGCCCTAGAATGATCGAAAGATACGTCTGTGCGAGTTCTGTTTCTCGTTTTACAATCTTTATTAACAATGAACTTATCTACAAGTGTGTATACGCTAAAACGTCAACAAACTCTTGTCGTAGCACGTAGATCGATGGAATCCCCTCCGTGGTTGCACCTCGAGACTTAGAACCTATCAATCCTTAACTTACGCGTTACTTTTAGCTCTGTTTCGTTCTGCGGTCGGGCTCATTTTCTACCGGCCGTTTCTCAACGACTATCCGGCTAACTTTTCTCGGAATCCGATCCCCTATGGAAGAACAAGAACGTTCGATTATCAAATTTCGTGCACGACTCCCCGTCCGCGCGCAGAAACAATGGACGGTGTGGATCTCTTAATAAATAGCTGAATAAATAAGTAAAAAAAAAAAATAAAATAGAAAGAAACGGAGAAACCAAGTATCTAATAATGGTTAGTTTATATTTCCTCCCCCGTGTGTGTTATCGCGCCCGATTACATTGTTCGTTTATCTACGAGTGTATCTCGCTCCGCGATGATAAAGATCGAGCTGCTAAAGAGAAACCTGATCGTTCCGCGCCCCGAGCGATCCTAGATCCCCGCGCGAACTTCCGGTCCGCGATCCTAAATCGCCCCTTTTGTGAAAGTTCGAGTTCTCTGACGAACTACCCTTGGAAATCCTGTTCCCCTAGATCGAAAACCACCCCCTCAGATGACACGGTGAAGGACAACGGCCAAGAGAATGCACCCAAAGTTAGCCATGACCGTTCCACCAGCGCCGGCAAGCAAAGAATCGTTGGAATGATGATGATGACCGTGATGATCGTGGTAATCGAACCCGGTAACATTCCCGTGAACGTGACCCTCGTGCGGGGATCTCTTCTCGCGTGACACCAGTGTCAGCTTCGTGTTGATCCTTGGTCTAGAATCCGGCAAAGACAAATCTGTCGAAATCCGACGTTTATCAAATTCGGGGCGACTCTCTTCCGGAACAGACACCGGAAGTTCACCTTTGAACCGTCCAAACTGCGGTGTTCTGCTTAGACCATCCGAAGAGAGTCGTCCACGGTAATCATCGATCGTGGAAATGGACCTGGCCAGGCTAGAATCCTTTAATCTCTTGCCATCGAAAGTGATCAGGACACCCGACGGTGATCCTGGAGGATCCTTAGGCCCTGTGCTAGCCACAGGAGGCAGATAGTACGCGTTCGACCTGTCTGCTGCCATCTCCATGTCGTCAACGTCTCCGGGACGGAGTTTGGTCTTCTTCTTGGACTTCTTGGCAGTGTCCACGGTCGGGACAGGTGGAGAAGGTATGAACACTGGCTCGAAGCTGTCCACAGGTCTGTGGTTCAGTGGTTCTTGAACCGGAGGCTCCTTTTCCTCGGAGATCCTCTTATCCGCTAGGTCCTCCGATCTGTCGATGCTCTTGATGATCGGTTTAAAGCCTCCTTCGATCACGATTGAATCAGGATTGAAGCCTGTGTTTCTAGCTGGCTTCAGGGGCACGGGGAATAAGTTGGACACGTCCACGGTGGAGACCTTCGGCTCGAGCTTGATGGGTGGCTTGGGCTCGACTTTCTTGAGCTTGATGATCTGCGGCGCGGGAATCAGTTTCTCGGCTGCTCGCCTGTAAGTGGAAGTGGCCGGTCGATAAACGGCCTTCTTCCTTTCTAAGAAGACCGGTCTGGGCATGCTCTGCTGAGGATGAGGACTCTGGAGCATCGGACGTCGCGTCATCATCGGCCTCTTGATCAGCATCAGCTGCGTCCGTTGCTCCGGTTGATGATGCACGTGGTGCATCGGCGCGTGATGGTAAGGATGATGATAGTTGTTGGCGTAATGGTAAGACATCGGTCTGGAATAAACGATCTGGGGGACGTATTTGATCCCGTGGCTCATTGGTCGCGGCCCATCTGCAACGAGGTTAGACAATTGTTGGTTAGAGGACTGTTGGTGTAGGTCCTGCTCGATCTCCACGATCTGTTGACGGTTTGGTGGATAGGAGCTCTGCGGGGGGGCCGTGCCTGTTTGCGCCCATCATCGGCTGTTCGCGATAGACCGGCGACAGTTGGTGATGATGATGATGATGATGGTGGCTGTGATGCTTCTGCAAGACGTCCTCGTCGAGATGACGGTGTTGCGTTGCGTACGATGACATCGTGCCGAACTGATCCTCGTACGATGACGATGAAGACGACGGTGATTGCAAGCGCATGTAGTTGTTGTTGTTGTTGTTGTTGTTGTTGTTGTTGTTGTTATTATTGTTATTAGCGGTCGTTAGTAGCTGCGTGTATGATGCGCTTAGCTTGCCGTGGTTAGTCGATGGATGATACTGATAACGAAGCCCGGGTTCACCGTGATGAAGATGCTGCTGAAGAAACTCCGCCGTGGGCGTTACCTTGCTCGCGACGCGAATGCTGGAGCTCCCCTCGAGGTCGTCGCTCTGCTGCTGGTCTGATAGAGCTACCCGAACCTCGTGGATCTCGCTGGCGGAGGATGCAGCCTCACCCGTGTCGCAACTGTCGTGCACATTGATCTTCCAGCCCAGGTATCGGTGAGTGAAACACTGCGAGTGCATAGATTTTTTTTTAGCTCCTACGAATCTCTCTACTACTACTCTGTACTACTACTCTCTACTAGAAAGTTAGCTTATCCCTAGGCCAGTGCTGGGCACATTTGTCCCCTTCCCGTAAGCGCCGTTACAGCGTGGCAACGAAGACGCGAAACACCAGCGAACGCGGCGATGGTGCGTTCTGTACGGAAGAAACGTTGATAGGGGAAGCAAACGTTTGAGGAGCCCCAATTGTGCCCAACACATCTCTAGGGAATTGTATCTCGAAACTGTTCAATCAACTCTTCGTTATCGTCGATTAGCGACCCAATTATTTCATTGTATTACATTCTTTCAACTCGACGGATGTATCGAAAGTGTTGATTCGGGTACCTGGTAGTAAACGGTGTCCGGAGTGTTCTCGTCAGGGGTCCATTCCACATAGCCTGGTTCACCAAAATCGCACTCGAGCGTCAGAGTGCGTTGATACGCTCCGAACGATGAAAACTCATCGGCAGGTGGTTTTTTCGGGTCTGGGACCCAGTTGCACAGACGTCCTACACCTGTTGGTCGGTATTGACCTCGTTGACGTTGGGCCCCAGCGAATATCTTCACTTTCTGCGAGCACAGAGCACATTACTTTCATCTCTGCTTACTTATACTAATAGTATCCACTTTTTCGAACGAATATCGCAACGGCGAAAGCACTTACAGCCTTTTCCTCGGGAGTCTTGTGCTGATATCCACCAACCGAATCGTCAGTGATGTAGAAGGGATGGTAGCGAGCAGCTACCTCAGCGTTTTCTCCGCCTTCCACTATGAAAGTATACTTTGTTCCACGGACCACGTTGATCTCCGGAATTAGGAGACCGTTTATGTACCAGCTGATTCCCCATCCAACGTGACCTAGAAGAAGCAACGTGGTAAACCAAACGCCTCCTTCACTGACGCAACCTTCACTCGTAGCGAACGATCTATTAGGTTGTCAACTAAATTTTTGCGAGCTTCTGTTTGTTGTAATTATTTTATCATTTTAACAAATCATTCTTCCAAGAAAATGTTCAGGTGGCGAACTTAGTTGCAAGCTAATAAAACGACGAGAAACGAGTCACAGTGAGTTTCGCACCAGTGATAGCAGGGTATCCGTGTTTTCCACCAGTGGGACCCATCTGGGCGTAGAACACTCCGTTTTCAGGTTCGTCACATTGAATCGGAGGAATCTCCCAGGCGTCGCTCTTTGTCGCCGGTGCAGGGGTTGGTGGAACCCTTTGAGGTCTCCTCGTGGTTGCAGGCAATTCCTGTTTCGACAAATTGTCATTACGATTACAACAACGTGGCCATTTATATGAAGGTTAAGAGCTTGTTATTTTGGTCTGTCCATCACCTGGTGCCCGCTGGGGTTGTCAGCATCGACCCCGAGCAGCGTAGACTGTTCCTGATCCGGAATAGGACAGTTCCACAATGGCGGTCTCCCAAAATTGATGAACCGGTCGGTCTTCAGGTAGTCCGAGTGGAAACTGACTTCCTGTCTGTCGTTCAGAGGACCGATGGCCCAAATGATCGCCTGCGAGCCATTCGTTAGGATCTGACGATCCAGCTCGTCGCTCGCCTTCAACGGTCTCTGGTACGTCACGATGCTGTACCCGTCTACCAGGACTGCGTTGAGCAGTCGGATGGAATTCGTGTTCTCCTGTGAGCCGATGTACCATTTCAATTAAATCGAAAGGGACGCGATCGAATACCTTTCGACGGGCAATGAATTTTGATAGACACCCTTCGAATAAAAATTGATTTACCTGTATACGCGTGTCGGGGCAGCTGCCTCGTCCGCCGGAGCACTGAGACTTTGACTCGAGGAAGTAGTCGACGGCATAACCCTGAAGAGTTTTTTTGTCTACCCAGGCGACCGCGACGTCACCGCCCACCATCTTGCTTCTTTCCGGATTCGCGGATATTCCGAAGGACATGTACTGTCCGCTTTCTGCCGGCCAGAACGATCAAAATGAAATTGTCCATTTAATCAGACGTGATCTTCCACATCTAATCTCATTTTTCTCGACAACTACACGCGATATCCAAACGAACCAAAAACCAAATGATAGGTGCTCGTTGGCTGTAGCTCGTGTACGAGGTGTGATAAAAAAAAAAGTAAAGGCGACTTTTTGAATTTCGTGGGATACCTGCAGTCGATTTTCGTTTTCTTTATTTTCTTATGCTGGTACACTCGTCCCGAACGTATGTTCACAGTTACAGCTATATAGCATTTTTTATTTGTTCGCGAGAAGCATAAAGGTTAGAAGAGTGTTTTGCGCGTTCGGCGATTTTCTGCTGTCGAAAAAATGGATCAAAGAATTTGTATCAAATTTTGTGTAAAAAATGGAATTAAGCGTTTCAAAACACAATTAATGGATTTTGCATCACGATAATGCACCTGCTCGCGCATCGTTGCTTGCGAGTAATTTTTTGGCCAGAAACAACATCACGATCATGCCTCAGCCACCATATTCACCGGATTCGGCCCCCTACGACTTTTTTCTGTTCTCAAAACTGAGGAGACCCATGAAAGGTCGGAGATTTGCAACGATCGAGGAGATAAAGATTGCATCGCTGGAATAGCTCAAAGCTATACCAAAAAGTGCTTATCAGAAGCGCTTCGAGGATTGGAAAAAGTGCTGGCACAAGTGTGTTATATCTGAGGAGGATTACTTTGAAGGGGACAACATAAATATCGATGAATAAATAAATATTTTTTTGGTAAAAATAAAAAGTCACCTTACTTTTTGATCACACCTCGTATTTCTCGAAAAATTTTCGGTGGCGATTGTGGGGTGTAAAATAATCGAGTGACAGGCTTAATTAGACCGTGTAACGCGATGTTTCCGCTCTCCTTTTTTCCGCGAGAACGATTACACGGGACACGTAGGGTGCAAACGGGTCTTTCGGTGACTCGTGTTTCTCGTTCCCGCAGGTGACCGGGGCGATTGATCGTCTCCCGTGGTGTCGCGTGGTACGTCGACACGCCTAAAAATACGTTATCTGCCGGACAGCGTCGGGTATTGTTAATTAAAAGTTCGGCGCCCGCCGGATCTTCGGTTTGTGCGGGCGGCCGGGCAGATTCACGGCGCTTTCAATAAAGCCGCGGCGCCGATAGAAGTTTCGCCCTTTTGTGGGACGGCAGAGAGCGGCCGGGACAGCTCGGGAATATATGTACTCACCAAGTTTTCCGACGAGTTGGGCGACTATGCTGTCTCCGGCCACGGCCCAACGCACCTCGAAGCCCAGTCTGCCCTCGAGAACTTCGCAGTTCAGTTTCGACTGAAATCAAACGACAAAACCGTTTACCATTCTCGTCTCGTCGCGTCCCGCCGCGTCTCATCGTCGAATGAAAGCGAAACCGATCCACGGTCAGCTGGAAACCCATCTGTCGTGGTCAAAATTAAATTCTTCGCACGAATCGATAGCCAAAATATTGGCGATTTTAGATGATTATGTGTGAAATAAGAAAAAAAAACGGAAGCGAAGCGATGTTCCACGAGGTTAGAAAAAAGGACTCGATGGTTGCAAGAAAAATACGTTTGATTCGTTCAGACGTTTATTTAGACGTTCATTTGTATACGTGCGCTTCAGTGGCTCGCGCGAAGTATCTGCACTTTTCTGGTCGACGGAGCTCGAACCTAAACGCTCGTTCTCCGATGAGAACCGCTGAACCCTCGGTATCACAGTCATAATCGCATATTCCAGTCCCTCTCTCACGCTATTTACAAAAGTAACGCTTCCGTTTCGACGCGCGTCGCCGTTCACTTTCGCTGGTCTCTCGCTCGGCCGTTGACTCACTGACACGCTCCCTCCGATCGAGATCTACTCGATCGTTAATCACGCAACGATTTTATCTATTTTTTCCTCGCCTCGAACGCTCCCAAGGATTCTAAACGCTCTCGCCGCTGCGCCGGAAAGCTTCGTCGACCACCGCTTCCGATCGACAAACTGATTATCCAAAAACTTTCCTAGAACAACACCTATCCTAATCGTATTCGTCCAGATAACGAATTTTCCAGCCAGTTTCACCGTTTCGCGAGCGTTTCGACAAAGTTCCCCGTAGCACGCGCGCTTTAGGCGAGTCCGAGGAACAATGTGAGCCGTCGGCGATATCGACACATATTTCACGGTGGACCATGCATCCCGACGACTCGTATTGTCCTAGGAGAACGCGAACGATGCGCTTGCATATCTCGTAAAGGGTCTCTACCGCCAGTGGTGCAAATCGAACCTTCTAATTCTCGATTTGTGCTGGCTTCTACATTGTCCTAACAAGATTACCGCCCTTTTCGTTCTACTACACTTCTACAATGCCTAATCTTCGCTCCAGTGTGCATTTCTCGTGCGACATCTTTTTCGTAGAACAGAATTTCAGCGGACTTCCGGTTTTCGGACGGGTGTTTCAACGGCCGGAAGTCGAAGCAGCTAGCGCGCGTGGCCGTCGTTGCACGCGTATATCCGTGTATCTCGGAGATTCCTCTTCGGAACGGATGATGGCCGGCGGCGCATGGGGTAAAATAAATAAAGGGGTGTGGCCCCCCCGAACTTTGCGAAACGGCTGCCACGCGACCAGCCCGACAACTTCGCGAACGATCCGCTCCGGCTAATATTATCGCAGCTGCGCCACCGGAGTTTTCCGCGACGGAAAATCGCCCGCCCGGCTTACGGAACTTCCGTTAATTTCTCCAAACGCGACCGACTTCCGGGGCCGAGGTCTGCGGGCCTGATTTACCGGCCAGGATTTCCCTGCTCCGGATGTTCGAATCGCTCGAGAGAGCCTTCTCGAGTCGGTCCTCTTCGGTCCGGACGAGTTCTCCGCGAAATTTCGCGGCCAGGAGCGATTTCGACGACTAACGAAGCGGTGACGGGTCGAGGATTTGTACAGGGGCTCGTTCCGTTTGGTAAAGGTACCGTTTTCCCTCCGTTGGGGCGCGCTCGGCGATTTTTGTGAGGTTCCTCCGTCGTCGCAATCCAGTTGATTAAGGAGAAGGTTCAAGAATATTTGTTGGTTTAGAATGTTGCGGCGAGGCTCGAGTGAAAGACGACGAGTCAACGGAGATGAATATCGACCCTTTACGATCGAGGATTTTTGAAAATATTGGAAATACTTTTCTCAGGAAGCTGGATCCTATATTTAAAGTAATAAATCGTATACAACTGATCTCTCGTTACTGTAGTTACGAAATTATTTCTTTTCAACTTCAGGAATCGAGTATTCTAAACCAACATATAGAACGCAACGGAGGGGGAACCTAAGCTCTAGCTTGCGTCCTACACTCTCTACTCGCGACGCAACGGATGGAAAACTCCACGAAACCGAAACAACCACTCGTTTAATATCTAACGAAAGAGTCGAGTCTCCAGTCGCCATGGAATCGCATGAGTCTCGCATAAGAATTCGCCTGTGGTTCGTCGGCGATCTGTCGCGATCTCGATCGTTCCGCGTGCTGCGAGCCTCTGTTCGCTTGCGGCCTTGTTCTGCGGGATTGTTCCTGATACGCGGGGTCGTCAAGGTTTGTTGTGTCGTCGCCGTTTTGCGTCGCCGATCTGCCGGTCTGGACCTTGTCTTCTCGGCGTAGGATCGGTCGGTACGTTGTCGGACGCTGATGTTGCTGCTGGGACAGCAACGCGTTCGCGAACACCGTCGACGACGACGGCGACGACGACGAAGAAGAAGTCGACGACGAAGTTGACGGCTCGAACAGGTTCGCCAGACCGACCGTCTGTCCCTGCCCTCCGCGATGCACGTTCTGCAACACAAGGACAGAGACAGGGTGTTATGCATTTCTCTCTCATTCACTCTCTCTCTCTCTTTTTCTCTTTGTCTCTCTCTCTCTCTCTCTCTCTCTCTCTCTCTTTGTCTCGACTCGATTCGATTGGCAGAGACTAGAAGCGTGGTCCGGAATTTTATTGGGGGTCGGGACAGGTTCGCGAAAATTTCGGGATTTTCGGATATATCGAGACTCCGGAGAATTTTTCAAATTCCCGAGCATCGATGTCGTCGGATCAGGGGAATCGATTCGAATCGAGGGGAAAATGTTACCCCCTCTTTGCCAGTATCGGATTAGTCGCGTGAAGGGGTGTGCGAGATCCCGGTCGGGACGGAAATTTTTCTCGGGATCGGGACGGAATCCTCAAAATGTTCAGGATTCCCGAAATTGTTTGGTATTCCCAAAAATATCTGTGATTCCCGTCATTCCGAAGTTTCTCCATACTTCCGATAATTACAAGAATCGGAAAGCTCGAAGGACACACAGGTTTCGGATTGCTGAAATTTTCAAGAATAACGACACTTCCGAGAATCCGAAATATTATTCTATATTCAGAGCCGGATTAAGCACAGTATCAGAAGTAGCAAATGCTACGGGCCCCGCGCTTGCAGCAGAAAAAGCCCTGGCTACCATTGACAGATATTTCTGCTAAAAAAAGGTCCTTCATTGTGTTTTGTTTTATTATCATGCCAAACCTAGGGCCCCCAGGTAACATTTGCTACGGGCCCCGCGCTAGCTCAATCCGGCCCCCTTGTCTATATCCCGTACATTGTCAGAAATCCCGAACATTTTTGGGATCCCGTATACTTTCGGTAATCCCGAATATTCTCGGGAATCCCGGATATTTTACGAGAATACCGAACATTTTCGGGAACCTCGCGCACCCCTAGCCACGTGACATTGTAACACGTGACCGAGTCGGAAGCGTGGGGGAACAGCGCCGTAGAAGGGGTAGGTAGAGCGGGGAGACAAATTTTAATCCGGTATTATCGAGGATATTCGGGATTCACATCAAGGTTCCTGAATACGAGGTGTGATCAAAAAGTAAGATGACTTTTCGAGTTCCGCGGGATACCTACAGTCGATTTTCGTTTTCTTTTTTTTCTTATACTGGTACACTCGTCCCGAACATATGTTCACAGTTTCAGCTATATAGCATTTTTTGTTTGTTCGCGAGAAGCATAAAGGTTAGAAGTGTTTTGCGCGTTCGGCGATTTTCTGCTGTCGAAAAAATGGATCAAAGAATTTGCATCAAATTTTGTGTAAAAAATGGAATTAAGCGGTCCAAAACACTTGTAATGTTGACAGTGGCGTACGGTGAGTGTACTCTGAGTAAAAAAAATGTTTATAAGTGGTACAAGCTCTTGCAAGAAGGCCGAGAAGATGTTAACGACGAAGCTCGCCCTGGACGCCCCAGCACGTCAAATGTCAAGATTTTGCTCACTGTTTTCTTCGATTATCATGGCGTAGCGCATCAGGAGTTCTTACCACAAGGCCGTACGGTTAATAAGGACTATTACCTTGAAGTTATGCGCCGTTTGCGTGAAGCAATACGAAAAAAACGCCCGGAATTTTGGAAACACAATTAATGGATTTTGCATCACGATAATGCACCTGCTCGCGCATCGTAGCTTGCGAGTAACTTTTTAGCCAGAAACAACACCACGATCGTGCCTCAGCCACCATATTCACCGGATTTGTCCCTCTGCGACTTTTTCCAGTTCCCAAAACTGACGAGACCCACGAAAGGACGGAGATTTGCAACGATCGAGGAGACAAAAACTGCATCGCTGGAATAGCTCGAAGCTATACCAAAAACTGCTTATCAGAAGTGCTTCGAGGATTGGAAAAAAGCGCTGGCACAGGTGTATTATATCTGAGGGGGATTACTTTGAAGGGGACAACATAAATATCGATGAATAAATAAATATTTTTTGATAAAAATAAAAAGTCACCTTACTTTTTGATCACACCTCGTATAGCGGAATTCTGAAATATTTTCCGAAAAGCCGACACGTTCGAGAATCCCGAACTTGTCCGAACTGGCCTCGACCCGATGGCTTCAGACTCGACATTTTCGGGTTCTTGCACGCCTAGTGGAGAGCCACGTCGAACGAGAACTCGCCGCGTTTACCTTGAATCATCGGGAGACACCTACGCGAAATCACCGCCGCGCCGGAGGAAAACAAACGGGGACCGGTTGCGCGGAAAATCGCAAGCCTGTCGAGCTCGACGACTTCCGTCGACGGATATCCATTCAAATATTGACGTAGACGCGCTCTCGGCGTCGAACAATGACGAGTTTGCAACTCTCTATCACTCTCTTTCTCACTCACACACACACTCTCTCTCTCTCTCTTTCTCTTTCTCTCTCTGCTGACTCGTTTGCCCGCGCGTTTGACACACGAACGAACGGCTTCGATTCCGCGACGAAATTTCCCTCGCGATACCAGCTTCGCAATATTTCGGTCGAAAAATTCCATCAGCCAATACAAATCGTGATAATTTAACTGCGTAGTCCATTCTGGAGTTTTCACGTCGCCAACGAATTTTTGGCGAAATCTTTTTGGAAGACCTGGCAAATTTCTAGCCGTGCAATTCTTCGGACGAAAACTCTCGTCAGCCGATACCACGGTCAATGATTTAACTACTTCATCCATTCAGCGTGTACTAGTGTTCTACATTCGGTAGTCGCAGGAAAGTCCTTACGTTTTAAAAAAGTTTTATTAATGAATCGTCGATGGATCATTGTTCCCGATTCTTTCCTCCCGTGAAAATGACGATTGGACATTTGGAAATTTCGAGGATGGATCATCGGGGGCTGCGCTTTTATTGGTTGTCTCTTAGTTTCTGCGTGTTGAAAAATGATCTTGGGAAAATTGTCGCAGGTTTACGTGTTTCTGTTCGGTGTTTTCTCGCGTCGAAATTTTTGGGAGACCCGCCCAGCGAATTCTATAACGCGCGGAGCGAGACGGGGGCAAATCGTCTCGCGAAATGTCGCCGGAATATGAAACTACGTGGAAGTTGGTACCCAGCTCGGGAACTTGCGGGACGTGACACGCGGGAAGCATCGAGTCTTCGGGCTAAAGACGATGTAAATCGATCGGGAACGGGGTAAAAGCCTGCACGAATCCCTTTCCTCCTGTCAGCTCGGACGTGATTGGCATCGGGATTCGGATCGGCGTCGGAGAGAGCCCTACCCGTTCGAGTATGATAGTTGTCTACGCCTATGGTGCAGATACTTCGTGGCCGTGCGTCGCTATACCGATTAATTGCGTTCTACATCATCTTCTCTATATTGCCTTTTTTCTAACGTTTATAATTCTCCTAATCTGGTTTCTCTAATTGTCTAATGATTTAGTATAGCCGCTTCTTTGTGGAGAGACGATAACGGTACGACGTTCGGTTGCAAACTGAGTCTATGAATGATTTCGTGGGTGATCATCGGTCTGCGGATTTTATGCATTCGTGGAAAATTATTTTCTAGAAATATTTGTAGAAATTTATTTAATTGAAATTTAACATTGGATCTCTCGTCGAGTCTTGTTCGTTGATCGAAAGGTGTAAAATCTAAATGAAAAGTAGTCTTCTATCCGTAATCTTAACACGTAGAAACGATATTCTCTCTCCGTTTTACATTTTCATCAGAAAATCTTAAAATCCGCAGTCTGGCAATGCAAAGCTAAACGAATTCTATTCTCTCGGCTCTAGCTTAGTGCAACTATTAATGTTCGATAGAAAAAAAACCTCGTGTCCAATTGTTATCCACGAACCCGTGGTTCCATCTTCACCACCATGGACCGATGTGGATGTGGACCAAGTTCTAATACTTAATTGGTGCATAAAATTGTTTTAAGGCTGAACGATCTAGAACCTCGTCGAGACGTTTCCCGACACTGTGTTCGAAGGTGTTCGAAGGTGTTCGAGCCGGCGTCTGTCCCCATAGCCATGTTCCAACTATGGGAAGGCTTTCCAGCTTACCTGCGGCGAGACTCCGAGCATCATCAAAGATGGTGGCACGTTCACGCTCTGCGGGATTTGCACGTGGCCGAAATCCACGGTGAACGCCTCGCACCAGACACCGAAGTGGCCGATCTTGTGAACGGTTAGGTCACCTGGCAAGGTCAGGACAATGGTCTTGCGGTCGTATAATCGCAGGGGCCTTGTCACGCCATTTTCGTCCGGTATTCTGATCCCTTGCGGCGATGGCGATGGTCCGGCGCCCACCCAGAACTTTGCGTCTGCAACACGATTGTCATAATCATTCAGAGAAATGTTTGGTTTCGGAGTTAAAATAAGTTCCGAGTACGAAATGCTAATAGTTCCGGTGAATCTTCACCCGAGGAAACCAGAAATTTTTCATTGTTTTCACGCAATCCTGTAGATTCTGACGAGAAAATGCCGAAAATCCAAGTTTCAATCTTAGAGATCCACTGGTTCAAAAGTTACGCGTGTTTAAATTACAGCGGTTTTCACTGGTTCGGAGCAGATAACTGTGTAACTGTCGAACCAGTGGATTCCTACGATTACAATTTATATTTTCGGCATTGTCTCGTCAAAATCTACTGGGTTACGTAAGAAAAGGTTGAAAATTTCTGGTTTCCTCGGGTGAAGTTCAGCCATAGTTCCAATAAAAATGTATAAAAATGGGGCGAGGAAGAACGAGGTTCTATCTGAAGTTTTAAAGTGCAACCTAAACATGCATCAAATTAATTCGATAATAAATACACACCTGGAGCTTCGCCATCATAGCTGAAGCTAGGCACCAACAGGGTTTGACTGTCAACGATGACGATCGGCTCGGAGCTGACGCCATGAACGCCGCTCAAAGCACCAATTTTCTGCGGCTTGGGGTAGTCGAATCCTCTGGGTATCCTAACATCCCCGAAGCTCACCTGCAATAGCAACAATGCATTGATTTACGGTCGTGCAAGTTTCATTGCGAAAGACTGTTTAACGCCAAGGATTAACGATCGCCGTGGACAGAATTCATTTGCAACTGGTAGAATGGGAGTTCTAGCTCTCCACTCTAGTTGTGTCATGATCGAGCTTATCATTCTGCGTACGCACGCGCGTATGTATGTGTACATATAGAGGGCTGTGGTATCAGGACGCTGTGACTCGGTATAAATTTGCGTCGCGCCGGCAATATCGGGGACGTAAATCGACGATCCACGCAGACTATGGATAAGCGGCCATCCCGAATGAGTGGCTCTATCGTGCTGCTCATTAAATCGGAAATTTCGCGGTGTACGTCACTCTGCTACCGTTTGCCAATTCCGTTTACACGGCCGGGCACCGTGCTAGCTAGAAACGTGTTTTCTTGGACGTTTGCCTGGACGTTAGCCCTCTGCGGTCCGCGGTGTCTCCTCTCTTTTCTTTCGAACTTGTTACAACATCGTACGATTATATAAATAATACGAGCTTAGTAGAAATTACGGAAAAATCCATCTGAATGGAAAACTACGAGCAGAATCGGCCATAATCGTGTGTTTACCGGCGACGACATCCGGCAACCGGCTTTTCGTGTTTTTCATTGAGTAGAGAGGTTCCCCTGGCGACGGGGACGATTAAATATAATTCGTGGGGACGTTCGTCGCAGTTATGGCAGTGCGCCAACCGAACCGATGACTTTCTCGCGCGACTGGCACGCGCGGCGACAACGGGAGCGTGAAAGTTGCGCCGCGAGGAAACGGTATACCGGTTTCTTCATGTTGTTCGACGGGGATCGACGTGACAACGAAGGTCACGAGCACGATCGATGGATTCGTTGTTACTCACTGAGAATCTGTCGCACCACACCGAGAACCACTTGATGTCGTTCAGCGTCTTGTTGTCCGGCAACGTTAGCGTGATGTCCTCCTTGCGGTACCGCCTCAGCGTCTGCGTTCTGCAAGTCCGAGAAAATTAGATGTTTAGGGCAATCTTAGAAAAATAGTAGGACCAGCAAACGATACAAAATTCGTTAAAAAAATGTATCAAATCCTGAGAGCTGCAGGTTCTATTTTCATATCCCCGGGACATTGATTAATTGATTAATCGTGTCTCACGTACTTTCACTTTCGAGATATAGCCGCTTATCGGTTGAATCGTGATATCGTTTAATTTGTATTACTTTTTCGAGCCTTTCGAATTTCTTTCCGTGACTTTTTTCCTGGCAAACACGTCAATCTTATGCTATGAAGCTCGATGAATGCACAAACTCAAATTTTTTGAAATTGTGACATGCGGCCTTTTCCCTTGCAATCACAGAATATCCGAGGCAAGAAACATCAATGTTTGCATGAATTCTCTTTAATAGTCGCATCCGCTTAACCCGAGCTTCGAAAGCGAAATATTTTACAGGTTTGTGGGTTAATTAAGATTCATAGAAGAGTTCGTATCAATGAAGAATGATCGCTCACCCTCCTCGTTCGTCGCGCAGTCTGATTCCGTCTTCACCGCTCACTCTGTCCGTCGAACCCACGTAGAAGAAAGCCGCTGGAAGAAGATAATCTCGTGATTACTGGTTCCGATGATTGCTGGTAATTACTTGATTAACGGCGCTCGATCGGTCGCTCGGTCGCTAGATCAACTTTTCGCTGTTTCTAATCGCGAGGACTGCTCTCGCAGGCTCGTTAGCGTTTTATTCTGATCCTTCGTGACGTCGCCTTGCACGTGTCCTTCGCACACGCACGACTTCGATGTTATCTTGAGCCGCACCGCGCAGGAAAGTGAGAGTCGACTCAGAGAACCAGCAGAACCTTTTACGGCTGCCACTGGCTCGACTTTAACGCCCAGACTCGATTTCTCCGGCTCGAACTTGAACGGCTCTCGCTCAGAAAATTTTATTCGAAAATTCTATCAGGTTGCTGCGTTTCGACCAAGAAATACTATTACAGCCTGCGGGTTTATCACGCGCCATTTCGAGGCACGAAGCTGATCTACAATTTTTATTTAAATGTCGATTAATGTCGTGTACGCTTCTTCATACGAGTGGAAAACGAGAAACTGGATGCAGTTTAACGCTGAAACTAGCGAGCACCGAAAGCGATTAAAATGTTTTAGATTCACCGCGATTCTTATCGCAACGTGTGCTAGGACAAAGAGATTTATCGAATCAATTTCTCCGTGGAAGCAACGTCGTATTCTCGATAATTGTAAAATTCAAAATGTAAGACCATTTGACAGCGGCAGGTTTAGTGTCGATGGAACTGTCGGAAATCAAACATTTGCAGCGACCTAATAAAATTTCGAGATTACGGTCTGTGTTTTCCCCGTGAAGTGAACAGTGCCTCGGCAGGGGAAACCGCGAGACGCCAGGATTCGGCTGTTTTCCGCGGGAAAAGCAAACCGAGCGCGCGTGCCTCTCGTAATGGTAAAGTTCAGGCGCTTCTTGGTTACGAACTTGGCGCTTCGCCATCGTACACGAAGTCCTTGATGAACAGAGTTCGTCCGTCCGCCGCGTAAACTTCACCGCTGACGCTGTGGTGAAGTGTCGGCAGCTTGCCAATGAGCTTCCCATAATAAGACTCGCTGCATACTCCTGGAAAGAAATCGGAATCGGTTAATCACGGATCAACGTTAATCCGCGGTGAAAAGCGGATCAACATTATGCACTTTGAATCTTAAATTTTAGAATGTGTTCCCGTGAAACATCGTGCTTTACGTGAAGTGAATTTTATTTAAAGAAAACGTACGAAATCATTATTATTAAATGATTATCAATGATTAGAGATCGGCGTTACGAACGAATACAATGCGAATCCGTGCAATAAATTAGTTCCACAGTCAACGACTCGATGTAAGACACGTTATCGCCGAGTCTGTTATTATTACATATTTGGGAAAAGCAAAGAGGCGATCGAGCCGTGATATACGATCGCCGGTGGATTCTCCAGACTCTCGAATAATTAAGCAACGGGACGCCGTCAGAGGATCTAGGACCGCAGAACCGGTCGCATGCATAACTAATCGCGTTCAGGATCGCGTTAGTTAGAATAATAAATTCCGTCGGGCTCGGGTTACCGATCGGTTAACGGTAGTCGATGTCCACCGTGAAGCATCCATCGCGATGTAGACCGTGGATCGTTACGCCGTATGCAAAACCGAGTTCTGCGAACGCGTCTTTTTACGATCCATAGATCGAGACCACGCTGGACAGATCTATTAGGCCGTATCTACCACGAACCGTCCAATTTTTTCACGCTTTCAATACCGAACTGTTATACACTTCGCATATTTAGGTAGATTTTATATACATTTCTGTACACCTTCAACTCGTACCGTCTCGTACGACATTCCATTTGTTCTTAACCGTTCGGACAAGTTGATTAATTTGCGTATCCATATTGAGATGATTCGAAAATGTCGTTTCGAATGCTCAATTTTGTACATGTTGTAATCTCTAGCGATATACGAACGTGTCTCAAAGCATTTTCAAAGGAAATCTTAAAAATTGTTGGTTTTACAGACGTGTAAACGAATGTGTCAACATTTTTTCCGTTAAATTATAATAGCTCTACTGGTAAACCGATGAAAATGCGTTTTCACGAAACAATGCGAATCCCGGTTAATATTAACACATTACCGACCGGTGATTATTGCATAATTTTGAAAAATCGATGGTACACGGCTAAACACTTTTTAATGGAACCTTCAATAGCAACAGTAATTTTCGTTGTGAACTAACAAGTCACCCTCGTTAACGTCATCTAATAGTTTCATTTAAAATTGCAATGTAAAAGAACATGTCTATGCTTTCTTTTGCAAAAGCACAATTATTGAAAATCCGTAGGTAAAGTGTTGAGAATAGAAAGATTTTTGTGTTTCGGACGATCATCGGGAAAAATGATTCTTTTCAAATAATTTGTCAATTGGACAAATAAAAATGTCGTACTGGTCCAGGCACATTGATCCTTTCTGGCGAGGTACGAAGAATGGAGTCTGAGAGGCCCCAGGATCGCGAAACGCTGCGTCCAGACGCGCTTAGGAGATCCCACCTTAAGAATCGTTTACGATCGGGGCCCGCGAGTTCCCATCGATCGCAGAGTCGGCCACGAGGAAACCAGGATCGCATAAATATGGATCGGACGTCAAGGCCGGACCGTTCCGATCGATGCTAACGAATCGGGGAAACCGGTCCGACGATCGCTCGTCCATCTAGCCCTCGGATCGAGCGAGCTTGTACCGTTACGGTTCTCCTGGTGGACAGGATATCGTCCATCGGACGAGATTGACGCGTGTCCCGGGCATAAATCCTCGGGATCGGATCAATCGTCCGCGATCGACGCGCCCGGAGGGGGCTGTTCCTCTATGACCGAGGAAAAATCCGTGGGTCCGCTCGATCCCTGGAAAATTAGACGAGCCTCTCTGCACGGAGATCGGTGCCGGCGTTTGTCGTCGTTTCGTGCCGTTAACTGTCGTTTGTAATCGGTGATGTAACGTCGACTGGGAACCGGTGTACCACTTTGTCCCTGGTATTTGATAATTGGAGAAAAATCCTGCCGTTCGCGGATGCAGTTTGCGAGTCAGTGCATCCAGATGCACGCGCACGGCCATCTCTCTCTCTCTTTCTCTCTCTCCCTTCTATTTTTCCCAACTGTTTCCGAGCACTGGTGAAATTTATCTTGAGTCCGTGTGCTCGATGGGAGTCGCGGAATGGTTTACGTGGGACAGCGACGATATTAAGCATGGGAAAACCGCTAAACGTCGTCGTGCGATCGATCGATCGGAGAGCGCGGCCACGGATCCAGCCTTCCAACCGTGATTCACGTTACGCGTGTTTACACCGGCAGATTGGCCCGCTCGATCAATGACAAGACTACGATCCCAGATTACACCCTGCGACTTAATGATCAATCCGCTCCATCGCGAGGCGATCGTAGGATCCACTTGGTGCCGGTGGCTTTCCACGGGTCCGATCTGTCCGAGCTCAGGATCCCGATCCTTCTGAATTCTTTCGGATCGAGAGCGCAACCGTTGCCTTGCAAAATGATCTTTGGATAGATCAAGCGACCGTAGGACTTTTATGCAGAATCAAAATTGTCTGCATTCGTTGCGAGCTGCAGCAGCCACGTTATTTAATGGATTGAAAATGATTTTATTATTTTGCAGTGGTCTCGTTTCTTCGATTGGATAATTTGGTATATTTTGCAAAAATACATTTTCAATCTGAACACGTCTCGAAGAGCATAACCGGGTAAATCCATTCTGATCGATGTTACAACATTTCCCGATCCGGCCGTACCAGCTGCAAATTAAACACAATCCACTTCCCGATCGCGTAAGATCGAGGAAAGGATCGATCGGAGAAAACGACCTGTAACACCTCCTCGAGCTTAAACCAACCGAGTTACATCCACAGTTACGTCGTCGAGCTCTCGTTAAGGGAACACCTTTTAATTTCCCCATGCACCGTGGGGTTTCGCGTTACAAACTGGTCCGTAACTCGTATCTAACAGGCATCGGGTTCAAGGATCCAACTTGTTTCTCTCGATCGGATACTGTAGCCCTTCCGAACCAGTTAACGGGCTGATGACAGGAGAAACGAAACAACAAATTAATCAAAGTCGAGCACCGGATATTAAATTGCATCTTAGAAAACCTTCCTTGTTTAAGGGTTGAGAAAAATAATTTGGAAGAATCATGTAATGGAGGGATTCAACTGTTGAAGCATGTCGGCTGTGTAATTCGCCGAGTAAATTATGCCGAAGATGATAATTCGCAGAAGTCCGATGTAATCATTTTTATCGGTGCTCCTTTCTTGGAGCGAAGTCTTCTGCTTTCCAGAAATAGAGTAGAACGGAGTAGAAACTCAACGGCACCAGGAAACGCTCGGATTATTAAAATTAATTCTTCCGAGGCACGAAACAATGTTTACAGGCTAGTAAAATGAATAGGAAGTTAAAAATGTGTTGGAATTTTCACTGGCGGCGCGTCTTTAGTGCTTCTTCTTCCGGGAAACGGACTGTGGTTCTATTTCGTTGCGATCTCGCCTAAACCACTAAAAACCACTAAATATTTGGCGAAAGTCTTATAGAAAAATAAAGAAAAATAAAGCAGCTGTGTAATTGGATTAGTAATGGTTGCGGTCGAGGGGATATTCGTTTCTCTTAGATCGAGGCGTTACCGTAGAACAGAAAACTCCGCCTCCACGCCTAGGAAAAATTCATCCGAACAATCTGAGCGTTTCCCAATCCTGCGAACAATCTCCGCACCCTTCTAAAGTGGAGCTACGTCGACCGAAAATTTTATCCGGTTTTTTTTTTCATTCTAAAGTAAATAGGTACGATACGGGACACTTTTGTCATTAACACGGTGCAGCAGAAATTACGTGTCTCCACTTCACCGAGCTCCGCTTCGCCGAGGCGAAGGGTTAAAAGGCCGGTTCAAAGCGTCGTTCACCCTTATGATCGCGAAACTTTCCCGAAAAATTCATTTCCGCGAAACGTTTCGGCAGAATGGTTTCGCGCAAGAGTGGAGAATCAAAGGGTGGATCGGAGGGTGAGGGCGATGTTCCACGGAAATCTGGGCCATCGTTCGGCCGGGTATCAATCGCTAATGAGAACCAGGGGCTTGTCAAAGCGGCTATGGTTTCGAGCTCGAAGAGGATGCATTAGGTCGTTCGGCCCGCGGGCCATTAGTGCGTAATTATTGTCGCGGTAACGACAGCTCGCGGGAACGTGGTTAAACGTTTACTCTCGGGGACGCTCGCGAAAAAGCCTCGATCCATCCTCCATCCGCGGATCGAGCGATCGGATCCCGGATCTAAATAAGTCATCATTCATAAATGGAACGGTTTCGAACAATGCGTTGAGAAATCTTCGATTTTAGAAAATCTATTAAAAATTGCCGGTAAATAAATTGTTAAAAGCACGTTGCCTGTCAAGAATCGCTATTCGACTACACAATTCTAGCGCAATTATTGCCGAAACTGTGAATGCCGTGTGAAGAATCTTGTTGTCTCGTGTTTCTATGATATTCTAGCAGGTTCTCGCTTCTGCGATTATTTTAACGAGTCGAAAATGAGTCGGATTAACTGCCGGTACTTCCAGTGCTAAACGGCTCAAGCTCGTCAGAGAGACACGGAGAAAGAGGAAGAGCGAGATAGAGATGTGTATCGGACCTTTGACATTTCCATACGAAAGAGAAAGCAGAAGGCGGACAAGCGTAATTGCCGAGCCGCGCATAATACGACTCTCGCGGCTAATGTCGCAACCGGTGTATTCACAGTGGTTGGATCCGCGATAATGAATCGCGATAAAATCGGCGAACAAAGATACACACTTCTGAAGTGCCTGCCTGGACACCATGCGAATTCGTCGATATTTTATTCGCGCTACTATAAACGAGCCTACTCGCCAGCAACAGAAACAACCATTATATACCTCTGGAGAAAGTAAAATGCATTATGTACCTGTGTTATGCAATTATCGCTACTAAATATTGTAAAAATATATTCTCGTTCTTTTAAACACCACGCGAAACGAATTAGACCAACGAGTCGGGTGAACATCAATTACAAACCGAATCGAAAACAAGACTGACAGCAAAATGGAATTCTGTTTCTTCGAAATGATTTTACATATAAAAAATAAAGCGATAAAATCGCCGTATCCGAATGCATCTAATGTTGGGAAGAAATTTTCGGAAGAAACTTTGAAGAAAACTTTGATTCAACGAGAAATGGCTGGTCTCGTCGTGCAAAAAGCAGCACGATGAAATCGTATCATCTTCCACAAAGCGAGAAATGCAAAAGTGGCGTTGCCCGCGAATATTAATGAGAGTAATTGTATATACGATCGGAGGCTGGCTCGAAAATAATTCTCGGTTCCTACGTTTGTTTTCGCTGTCGGAATATCGAGTTCCTCCGGGTTCGTTATAATATAATTCTATCAACGCTGGAATATCGGGAGGAGAGCCCCGTCGGATTCCATTTGCGTTCGCCTACGGCTGGAATTACGTAAGAAATGGCCGACGAGCTGGTAAACAAACCGGTGACAGGAATAATTTCGAAGTGGTTTGAATGCCGAATGCTGTATGCGAACGCGCGGCTATGCGAGTTGCCGCCGCGAAATTTTGTTATCCATTGTGTACGCGGTTGTGCGCGAGGCTGTCTACGCGAAGAGTAATTGTGCGTGCGACCTTACTTGTGTGGCCGCTAAAACAACGCGACGACGCGCGTTGACTCCACGGGGATTAGATTTCGGGGTTAGATTTAATAGCAACGTTGGTTTCGCTTGAAACGCGCTGAATCTCGCCGAGTTCCCGGATCGCCATTGTTGCGCTCGCGAATATCGGTCGCGTTCCTTCTTCCGCGATCGTAACCTTCGTCCGTTTCATTGTTTCCTGCCTAGACTTCTTTATTAGGCCATTTTAAGGACACGATACTGTCGCTGCTTCCATTTCGTTCTTTGACCTCGAAGCTATTCTTTCGTGTACGATCTTTTCAACGAATCTCCGATATAAAAATGTTCTGCATCGATCGAAAAATTCATTTCATCGCTCAACACAGTTCTTTCGCAACGGAAACAACATGCTGACATTTTTAGATGTTTAAAATCCGCGGTCTGGCTGTAGAAATATAGTTGTGCGCACGTTCGCGATTATTTTCGCGGGAAATCGCTGGTGTTGGGAGCGTGTTCGTACGGTTGCGTGAGCATCGGCGCTTCCCGCGACCGGAAATCGCTCTCTCTGGTCCGTTCGATCCCTGGTCTCGATCGGGATCGAGGAAATCGCGATGCTAGGAGCGGGCACACGCGAGTTCTCGGCCGCTCGGAAAGCGGACGAGGATTTCTTGGCTTGGCGACCGCGATACCGCGTTTTTCTCCCCCTGTCGTCGCTGGTCTCTCGCCTCGGCGCGGAGGAAAAGCGTGGAGAGCGCGAAAGTCGCGAAACAGACCGGCAAATCTGGAGACGCGAACGAGCCGAGAGTCGAGCGAGCTTTAGTAGTTGCTTTACCAGTTGCTTTGGCACGGTGACTCGGTTTAATTGGCTCCACGCAATCAACGCGCTCGCGCGAGATCGATCCTCGGGCCGAACCACACGCCCGATCGTTTCTCGTTTTGCAATCCGACTCGGCCGTCCAGCAGAACCGTTTCAATTTCTCTCGTGCTAACAGGCGACAGCATGTCACGCGAGTTCCGAAATCCCGCGAAATTCCGAAGCGATTGAACGCTGACCAACTCCACTTTGGTCCACGATGCTGTGTCGCCTTTGCTCCTGTCAGGCGACACAATTCGCACCTAGTTGGACCACTCTATTTTTCCTGCATGAATTTTTTCGACAGCTTTTGTTAACGCTTCCGATGCTCGAAGGCTGAAGTTCAACAATTTGTTTTGATAACTGTTAGGTCCATTAGTGCCATTTTCAGAGAATCAGAGTTCGCGCGAAGGTTTCAAAGAACAATTCCTCCCGTTGTTAAACTTCTAAGACTTGTTCAGGTGATTTTTCTTAACGATTAGGCTACCTGCAGCCTGCCGATAGGTGTTTTAATCACTGTGCTAGGTCTGGTAGAAGTTGAATAATTTTTTCGATAATTGTTAGATCCATTAGTGCCATTATCAAAACGAAGCTCGATGAGCGGCATGGCGCTCGCATGTGGGCTGTCTGGTGCACTGCTTCGACACACACCCTTTGCAAGCGCAGTCTACCGTGGATAACTTCGGAAACTTTGACAATAACGCGTCACGGTGGTTCCCAGAACTGCAGAATCAATGTAGGACTTTTCTAAAGGTTCGTTTAATAAATTTCGAATCACTCGAGAATCTTGTGCAATTCGAAGCCCGCGTGTACCGTCGTTTTACAATATTTTAATCCCAAATGAATAGCAGGAGTTGTTCAAGTAAAATGGTATTACAGGTTCGTCAGAATTTTTAATCCCGTCACCGGATAGAAACTAGTTTGCTGAGAAGTCAGCGGAGCGAAATGATACCGCGACAGGTTTCGATTTAATCCTGTGACTTTTAAATCCATGTTAACTTAGTCGTGGCAACTATCAGATACAGTGTATCAACGATCAAAGCGCCACTAGTCCCCTGGTTAATTCGAATCTCCACGGACTGGGAACTTGTTTGTTGCAAAATAGTCCCACAATTGTACTTTAATCTCAAATTGAAACACTGACAAGTTAAATTAACGAAATGGTTATTCTTTCATCTCGAATTTAATCACTGTTAAAGGTAAGCGAACCAAAGGCACAAGTTACAGCAACATAATGGTCCCACACGAACATACTTTAATCCTAAATTGAATCACTGTCAGAAGTACGCGAACCAAAGGCAGAAGTTACAGCAACAAAATGTTCCCACAAATGTACTTCGATCTCAAACTGAATTACTGAAAAGTTAAATTAATCGAACGGTCCCACAAATGTACTTGAATCCCAAATCACTGACATATTAAGAAAACGGTCCCGGGATCATTTGATCTCCTCGAAGGGAGTTTTGTTTTTCGAAGCAAGATGTTAGTCGTTGGCGCGGTATATTCTCGTGAATTAGGCGCGAAGAAGGATCCTCTTAGGAGAACGCTCGGGGAAACTCACGTGCTGTCAGGAGAAAGAAGATCGCTCCAAGCAGACTGATAGTGGAGAGCCGCGGCGAGGACGATGTGGGTGATCGTGCCGTCATGGCGTCTTCGTGGTTACTGCCGTCGAAAGTGGCCGTCTTGGATCCAAATAGCTTTGTCGATCCCACTACGATCACCGGCTCGCCTTGCTTCACCTCGGTGTCTCTCTTTCTCTTCACCCCTCTCCTCTCTGTTCAGCTCGCTGTTCCGCAGCGCCGATTGGTCATTTCCTGTGGGCTCCTTATGGGCTTCTATGCGCGCTCGTAATCTTCCATTCAGTCCCATGCGATTACACTTTGTTTGCGCCAACGATAACAACGCGCTAACCATGCGCACCCTTCGGAATCGCTACGATTCCATATTCGAACCTTGTCACATTCGCTACCAGCATTTCCTTGTCAATGTGTTTGCAAACTGCAGCGGACAATGCTTAGCGTGAATGCCCTGTAAATACTAAATATTTTATTTTCGATTCCTGAGAAACTGCAACTACTTAAATTGCGATCACTTCCGGTAATCTTTTCGACCCAATTTTAAAGCTGAGAAATATCTTCGAAATCACTGATTTCACTTCAAGATGCTGCGATTTTGTATATCTTCTTTCTGATTCGCAAATAATAATAGTAAATAACAGTAAAATGTCTTTCTGGTTCATAAATAATTGTATTCCATTGTTTCAGCAGAAACACCGAAATGTTTACGCAAAGCACACTCTACAAAAACCTGTACAACTCGCTTATTTCCGATTACTTTTTATTGACAAAAAAATCGCTAATGCAAAATCCAAATGCAGAAGATCCGATGCACTTTCGAGAAAAAATTTCTAAAAATTCTTGCGAGAACCAGCAACCCGTTCGAGAACTTTTCTCTTCTCCGTAGGTCCCGCGACGAGCGGGGCCCGTCGCGGAGGGACCCGGTCCCCGGGAAACTTCATTTTTCCCGAGCCGGGGAAAACTTTCACGCGTCCGAAGCCGAGGAATTTTAATTCCGTCGGCGGCGTTGCGTCGCCGTCTGCTTGGCGAATTAAAATTCCACGGGAGCTCGGAGTCGATTGAAAATCCGTTCGGTTCTTTTTCTTCTTTTCATTCGCGCCATACACGGAAAGACAGCCGGTGCTCCCCGGGCTGAATCACAGAAACAGCTTCGATGAATAATATTACCGGATCCCGCGGAGAAGACGAGGGAATTGCGCGAGGCGGAGGGAACGCAGCTGGGGATCGGAGTTGTCGCAGGTGCGATTCGAAGATACACCGAGGACGATTACACGCGTCACTTGGTCATTGTCTTTCGCAACAATGGCTGGTACACGTTTGTTTAGGCCTCCCCCTAGGCGGGATAATGGGTTGCACGTGCCACGGCGGGATCTCTTTCTTCCTCGAGACTGCTCGCGAGCGAGCACTCTCCGGTGCTAGTCTGTGATTAAGTTTAATCTCGCCTTCATTGCGGCTAATAATTACGGGATAATTATGAGAAGCCCTGGTGTCTCCGCTACTCGCTGTCGTCCTTCCTCCCCCAACGAAAGAATATCGTTACGGAAACTGTGACTACGATTATGGAAACGTCGAAACTTTCTTCCCGCTTTTGTTCACGACGAATTCGTTCAATGTCGCGGACATGGAGCGGGGGTATTCCGCGGTCGCCGAGAAACACGCGGATTCTCGTTATGCACGCGACTTTCTCGACGCTGCTCAACCGAGCAAGCGTTCTCCATTTTGTCTTCAGAGTCCGGGATGCGACTCTCCTTTTTACGGAGATCGAACGATGGTCAGACGGTTTAGACGGCGGATACGGGCCAGGGAAATTGCTGGTTTCTCGGATATTTATGCGACGAGCTCGTCGACAGAGGTGAAATCAGTTGATCCAGGGATCAGGGTGTTTCTATGATGTTTCTTCTTCGATATACTTTCTTACAAATTCAAAGAAAATCGAATTTCGCAAAGGCTCTCGCGATTTCGGTGTTATCGGCTTGGGCCAGATATGCTGCGAATTGAAAGCGTGGGATTATCGAGGTTGTTCGTTTCTTGGGCAATTACCAGCGCGAAAAAGGCAGAGTTTTTGTGTTCGATCTGACAGTTGAATGTTTCGGAAACGTATTCATGAAAGGATTTCGTTCGTGCTGAGTCATTGAGCAAGTTGTCAGCCTTGAACTGAGGCTGCGGTCTGATAGAGACCCGGTTTGTGGGCCCCTCTGGAAAATCGTTGTAGCCTTCGGCGTGAACAATACTTTTACGCCAACAAAAATTTACATGTTTCTCGGAGAAAAATCTCCGACACCCAATTTTAAACTTGTTACTGTTTTGGGAGCCGCTGCGCCAATTAAACAATTGTCCTACAGTGACGAGTGAGAAATTCGTCTTAAAGCGTAACAGTTCAGAAGCACAATGACAAAAGCATTTCACCTCCGTTGAATCATTGAAGAAATTGTTAGCCTTGAACGGAAAGCAGAAGAAAATTCTTATAACTTTGGACGCGAACAATATTTTTATACGAAAAAAATTCGAGATGTTCTCCAAATACGAATAAACAAATACAGCTCAGTTTGAGATCGCTGCCTGTTATAATTTCCTCGAGAAAAATCCCGAAACTACGCCGAATTTCTCAGCGATGCATCGTGGACTCGGGAAGTGCGAAGGAAACAAATTGAGGCGATTCCGGAAATTACCATAACAACCGCGAATGAATGGAGGAAACAGTGCGAATAAATATAGGGAACTGCGTGTAGAAACGTAATTGCTGGGTGGTGATGATTCGTAAACGGGACCGGGCGTTGGTCTGTCTCTCGATTCTAGAAAGCTTCTGTTCACGATCGGACACGCGTTGATCCGCAAGGATTTCAAGGCAGAAGGCAGGCAGGCATCGTATCGGCTCTGCTCTCCATTCTTTCATGGCTGGACTGGTATGCGGGCCGGTCGTGTACCAACAGAAACCAAGAGGTTTCTGTTCAACCTAGAAACCGCTTTCTGCGGCTCGTCGCCCGCTGCGACGCGGGGGAACGGTGCGCGGTATAGTAATTAGAGACGATTATTACTCACGCACGGATCTCGGTGAAGATCTTTTCCTTTAATACGCCAGCACACCTCTCGTGATCGAGTTTCATTCGTGCGGGGCTCGTCTCCTTCTCTTTCGTTTTCCCACCGGTATTCTTCGTCCGGCAACCCGAGAGTTGATGAGTCTGTTTGTTGATGAGTCAATTAACGAACAGCTGGTGCCGTTCAGTCTTATGTTTCCCTTCGCAATGTTTAATTATCTCAGATTGGACAGGATATTTGTACACTCGAGTCTAATCGCTGGTTTCGGATTGTTTGGTTTATGGTCAGTGAAATGGTAAAAATCATTTAATTGGACGTTGCCGAGCGAGTTCCTTCAGACAGATGCGCGTTGCCATGAAATTCGTATCTGCTACTTTTGTTTGTTTCTTTGGAAATGTTACGGTGTGAGAGCTTTCTAACAAAGAGCTTTCTGCAAGGCTACGATTACAGCGCTAGACTTCAACTTTGTTACTGGAAAGAAATTCATACAGTCGATTCTGTTGGAAATGGGTTAAGAAAATCACAGAAACACTGTTGAATTAACTTTAAGACACAGCAATTTTTATATTTTATTACACAGCACGGAAGGACGACTTGTCTGTTTGACTAGCGGACTCGAAGTGAAGAATGAAAAAGAAAGTTGTAGGGGAGGAAGAGATTTTCAGTCGCCCCCTTGACTTTTAGAAAAAACCCCAGCCTGCATAGTTTACGGCACAGGCCCTTGAGTACGACGAATACCAGGCCTATGGGTCCGATGACATATAACTGGTCTATTGTTCTTTGATAGAGAACCTACAGTGTTTCTCATATAAACGAAATTCATTTTTGCACTGTGTTGCATTATCATTACTAATAATCCAACGGATTCTTCTGAGTTTCGAGATTACGCTCTGTGCACTGTCGCAGTGTCGATGCAACAATTTCAAAACCGAGGGAATGTAAAATGCAGTGTAACAGTTGAAATCTTGGTGCGTTGAGGATATTGCACGTAGATTCTGGAGCCGAGAGTAAAGCGTACGGAAATGTGGCTGGAGGAAAGCGAAGATCGATTAGTTAGTCGACACAGAGCATCTCGAAACCGGCGTCACACTTGAAAAACCGTGCCGTGTATCACGGTCTTGTTTTCGTTCTGTTTGCTGTCGGTGCAGGCAAGGCAGGCAAGGCAGGCAGGCAGGCAGGCAGGCAGGCAGGCGTTCTGAATTAGAAAATCAATTTCATAAGAACGAGCCTCGACCGATGGCGCAGAGGAAGGGATGAATGGTGCGGCGAGCTCGTCAAAACAATTTTCTCTCGTTAACTCATCGGTCGGACTCATTAACTTCCGCTAATAAGCATGGCCAAGTGCAAGTGAAACACGGACGAGCTGCGCGCGGTAATTGCAGCCGCCGTAATTATCCGTCCTTTAGCGGTTCGCGTCGAATGCTTACGGTCCCGCGCCCCTGAAAAGCGAGCCACGGGCTCCAATTTTCCCGGTGAAACGTCCGGGAAAAATGACAACCTACCACCGCCAGTTCTCCCCTCCCCTCTTCTACTTCCTCTTCGTCTTGTTCTCTTGATCGTACACGATTTTCCTTGGCCACCGTAACCCTAACTCCCGAGCAGGTTTCTTCACGCCGCGATGAGTTTCACTTTCAACGGCGCGCCGTACCCTCCTTTTGTCGCGAGCGCAAAAGAACAGGTACACACACGTCCGATGGTGTTTCAAACTGGTTCGTAAAGGGACCACGGGACCACCTCGAGCGTGAACGTTCACTCGCGCGAGCGATGATGAATCACAATGATCCGACGCTACCGGCTCGATGATAATACCAGCGAGCTCGGGGCCTAGTTTGCTCGCGAGACTCTGCCCCGATACATTAATATTTATTGCTGATTAGACGGCCGAGGATCGCTTGTGCTCGTTGCGGATTTTTTAAATTTCATTTATCAAACGGCACCAGACAGCGGAACTTTATGCAAAGTAAAAGTTCTCACGAATTGGGGTGAAACAGAAATGTCTTCTCTCTCTTAACGCGTTTAATAGGTCGCAAGTAATATTGGTATTTTAAAGTTCTTCTGATGTTTTTACTACTTTTAATTACACCCACTCGTTTTTCTCGTAAATGCATAAAATCCGCTGTCCAGTAATAACAATATTACATAAGATACTATTAAATTCATAGCGTAGAATCTTCGAGAAAGGAGCGAATACACGCGCCGGCTTTAACATTAGTTATGGACGTGTGTATGTTTAGAAGCAGTTGAAAGCCTAGGTAGCGGAGAGAGTTAATTAGTTTATCTCTGTTTGGGTTGGGTCGTACTGCCAGATCACGTGGTTACTTCATTTACATTTACAGTGATTGATAATACAAGATCCGCGCCAGAGGATCGGCTAATTTCGCTGATTGTATTCCTCGATCGTTTCGATTTTCTTATTGCATTCTACTGATTAGCAATCGAATCCCGTCGCCGCAAATTAAATAAATTGACCGGTTGCAGTTTAAAAGGGTTGCAGCGACGGTAATCGTATCACATGTCTCGAAGTCTAATCAAACAAGTTTAGCGAATACTAAATCCTTTTGCCCATCCAGAAGGCGATTTAAATAAAATGCATAAAAGATCAGAGCTGAAGAGAAAATGGAATATATTTGATACTACACCGGTGATTTTCATGCATTTATGGCCTCTGCAAGCTTGTAAAATGTTAAAGGTTTCCGTTGGCAAGCATTCATTTCATTTCTGCTTTATTTTTACCGTGGAGTATCTTTTAATCGGCAAATAAATTTCTCCGGCACGTTAGCTTTCATCTGCACGATATTTTGCATGAAGCAGTTTATTAATGACAGGCACAGTTTTACAAGTACCAACAATATTCTGATGTACCAGTTAGGGACTCTTTACGAATCCTCGGTCGAGAGATTCTAAAAGAGTATCGTGCCAGAATCAGAGATTGAACGTCACGGAGTGATTTGCTCGTGAAAAGCGTCGGCGAAGTGTCTCGGAAAGGTAACAAAGAATTCCTATCGACATCCGGATACTTCCACCAACAATGCACCGCTGTAATAATGACAGAAGACCTCCAGGAAGCGCCTACGACTCGCGCAACTTTCGAAAACGCATTTACAAGTACGTACCTTCCCGCGGAAGGTAATCAGGCCTCATAAAGACAACGTTCAAGCGCTGACAATGAGGCGCAACGTCGTTTCCCTCAAGTGTTCATAAAAGGTGCGCACACTTGCGGTTAGATTGTACTTCGAACTGCCGCTAAAATTTCTCCAAGGTGCTTATAAAAAAACAGCTATCTACTGAAAAGCGATGCTTTCATCGAAGCCGCCGGATCAATCTTCGATGGGAGGCAACGCCCGACACAATCGAAGAATCGCGTTTGAACCGACGCGGGAGGGGAAAAGAGAATTAGGACAACGAAAGCCTCGATCACGGATTCGAGATCCTGGTCGCTAGGCGTCGATCATCGAGCGTGCTTCCGGCCAGCGAAGCGTCGCAATCTCCGCGAAATGACTCGATGAAATCGCCCGTCCGGCACTAAAACTTTGAGCTGCCTCGAGTCCTCAGCCCCGTAGAGCTCTTCGCAGTCGAGGACATTATTAAAGTCCCACTTTAAGCAACTTTAACGCGTTATCGATCGTGACCGGGGACAGCTGATGCGACTTTGCCGGAAGTTCCACTGGAAAAGTTACGTTGTCACTGATGATCACGAATATGCTTCGCTAGAATCTCAGGGGATGCAGGCGACGTTTATCTGACCCGTAATATCGCTCGGAATTAGACCGTCGTTCCAGGAATCGGGATATTTCTGCAAGATCCTTTTGATAGTTTAATTAATGAGGGTTAGACAACATTGACTAAGCGTAGTACACACTTGGATTGCAATTAACAGCTTCTTTTAGGAGTCGCAATATTTCCAACAAATTTTCCAAACTCTGAATTAAATGATTGCAAACATGCTTTACTATAAATTCAGGGGATACAGATATTATTGACAAGACCTAATACACACTTGGCTTGCAATCGAAAGCTTCTTTTGTGAGTCGCAACATTTCCAACAAATTTTACAAACTCTGAATTAAATGATTCCAAACATGATTTACTACAAATTCAGGGGAAACAGACGGTATTGACCAGACCTAATACACATTTGGCTTGCAATTGAAAGCTTCTTTCAGGAGTCGCAACATTTCCAACAAATTTTCCAAACTCTGAATTCAATGATTCCAAACATGCTTTACTATACATTCAGAGGATACAGATATTATTGACAAGACCTAATACACACTTGGCTTGCAATCGGAAGCTTCTTCTATGAGTTGCAACATTTCCAACAAATTTTACAAACTCTGAATTAAATGATTCCAAACATGATTTACTACAAATTCAGGGGAAACAGACGGTATTGACCAGACCTAATACACATTTGGCTTGCAATTGAAAGCTTCTTTCAGGAGTCGCAACATTTCCAACAAATTTTCCAAACTCTGAATTCAATGATTCCAAACATGCTTTACTATACATTCAGAGGATACAGATATTATTGACAAGACCTAATACACACTTGGCTTGCAATCGGAAGCTTCTTTTATGAGTCCCAACATTTCCAACAAATTTTCCAATCTCTGAATTACATGATTTCAAACATGCTTTACTACAAATTCGGGGGAAACAGACGGTATTGACCAGACCTAATACACACTTGGCTTGCAATTGAAAGCTTCTTTCAGGAGTCGCAACATTCCCAACAAACTTTCCAAACTCTGAATTAAATGATTCTAAATAGGCTTCGCTAGAAATTCAGGAGAAACAGACAACATTGACCGGACGTTGCAAAGTGTGCTACAGTTGAAACTAGCGAGAGCACGACCGCTTTTGGTGAAACCTTGCCGCGTGGGAACATGAAAATTGGTATCGCGGCCATTCCTGGTAACAGAGAAATTCCGAACGACAGAGAAAGTCTTCCTTCTTCTGCGGGTAGATGCCTCGCTCGACGCCACTTTCGCGTTATGTGTCGCGACGCTCATGAATACGGGATCCGCAATAACATTAGTGCCGGCGCGATCCAACACCGGGTTGCGTATCCCCGCAAAACGAGATGGACGTTATGCAATCTGCTCGCAGAAAGCATCATTCTCTTTCTCTGCCGGATTTCTGCTTGTCGATCTTGACACCAGCCAAATATTTTTCACACTGTACATCAAATAACGTTTTTACGTCTTCGGAGTCATAGGGCAAAGATACGTTCTAATTGTTGTAGGAGAAAATCATACAGCAAAGAGTCATATTTTTTGTCAAATCAAAATGATTAAATTTCAGTGGCCTCAAACACGAACCGCACAGTGATCACAAACGTCCACTTAACCTCTAACTGCGGAATTTAATTTTAAAAATCCCCCGCAGAGTGCGGAATTAAAATCAACCGATGACGAGCATAGTGACCTATTACAAATTTTACGAAAAGCGAGGAAGGATTACATTTTTATTTGATAAAAAATTAACAATTAATTCTTCAAAAGATTATTGTTATTGCACCGCGATAGAGATTTTGATTGACGTGTATACACGTTGAACGCAGTTATCTGGTTGAGAACGACGAAACGGGAAAATGGGGAGTTTGAGAATTTTACGGGGTCACCGGAATTGCTGAACGATCGAGGATTAATAATTCCTCACAAAGGCGCGGTGCCACGATTCGAGTAATCGCGGGACGAAAAATCTGGGTCGCTTTGACCCGCGGTCCCAGCGTTCGCCGGTCAAAGGATTGCATAATTGATCGAGTGCATCGCTTCCCGGACGCATTTATTCGCTTAGCCGAGCGAAATTTCCCCGGGACCCGAGAAAGCCCGGGCAGCTCGGGAGAAAAACGAAGTTAATGCCGGTGTCCGGTGAGCTCGACAGACCTGGAAGTCGTTCGCGTATTAATTGGCGGGTCGCGTTTCCTGTCCGCGAGTCTGCGTGCAACGAAACTGCACGTGCGGCCACGACAACGTGCCTGCACTGGCGCATAGCGAGGTCGAGCAGCCTAAACTAGCCGGGTCCCACTTTTACCGGAGTATTCTGATCAGAGGAGAATTTTATACGGATAGGTGAACATACGAATGATAAATAGTAAGAAGTAATATTAATTAATTAGTTAAATTTAGTCAATGTGCAGTTTCGAGTATCAATTGTCTTTTCCCCTTGTTTGGGGCCTCGAGGCGACATGCAGTGCGGTGCAGCTTGGTGCAGCGGACTGGTTGCACGCGACTCCACGCGCAATTGTGCGCGGGTCAAGGAGTTCGAGTGAAAGTATTAAATATCAGGCGGCCTGGCCGCTGCACCGAGCCCGTGTGCGTCTTCCACGGCGTTTGTGCAGCGGATGCACGGTTCTTCACGGTGCCGAGGAAACCCGCTCGATCGGCCAACTTCATTAAACTTCACGGTGGCCGGCTCGCCAATTCCGAAATTTCTGCAATCGTCGGCTAATCCACCGCGCCGCCTGACGCTGGAAAACTTCGGGGTACAGAGTCCAGCCCCCGTCCATAATCATCCCAGAGACTTATGGAAATATTCGCCAGTTGCGAAAGAAGAACGCGAACACTCGCGAAACTTATCCCCCGAAAGTTTTACGAACTCGCGGATTAATAAAGATCAGCGGATCGGAAATTATCTAAGAGCGTTTCTGGTTTACTTCTCCTTTGAACGGAGACTCCGAGCGATTTTGGGATTCGTCTGTAACGTCTCGTAGCTTGGGACGTGCAGCGGAAGACGCGCGATGCTGCGAGGAAAGTACAGTAAAGTCGTGATTACTGTCCTCAGTCAACACAGGGTTCTCAGTCCAGTGTCTACTCATTCCACTGGCGGCGATGATTGATCTCGGCTCGGGTATATCGGTGTAAACACCACGCATTGACTCGAATGAATCGAAATGTTCAACTTTCTTAATTTCATTATTTTTTTCATGAAATTTCACTATCGTGTTTCTGGAATTTTTCTGATTAATACAAGACCAAACACGATATAATTCCAATTGTATTTAGGAATGAAGGACAGCGTATGCGAAAGAAAGAGACACTCGTTCTGTCCTCCTCTATGCTCGGCTTCTCCTTTGAATTTCATTCTGTCCTCCTCTATGTTCCGACTCTCCTTTGAATTTCATTCTGTCCTTCTTTATGTTCGGACTCTCCTTTGATGTAACAAAAATACGATCGCAACACCAGGATTACTGTCCACCAAAAATACGGTTGTTGGACAGTAATCTCGACTTTACTGTACTGTGTACTAGCCTATAATTATTCGAATATTAATGCTGGCGGTTTCTAAATAATCGTGTACGTGGTTTAAATGTCTGTTAACACGTCTGTAAACTTTGATAAAGATAGCTCGTCCAGTTTTGTAGAAAAAAATTCCCAAAGTAGCATGACCCAGCCGAAACACATGGTGCCCGTTTTCCAAGAAGCGACGTTACAGTAGAAATACGAAAAGTACAGTGTTCTACGATGGCGTGGGAGATTTTGCAACGCGTATATATTTGGCGTGAAATGAAAGTAAGGTAGCTAACGATAGTAAATGTTGACAATTAACGGCTGTTTCTCTTTCTTGAAAGTTTCCGGACACCTGAATGAGCCTCGCGGTGGTGGGGATCGATCTGGGCCGTAATAGAGGCTGCTAGGCGTGACATTAGGGGGGGGGGAGGGGCGGTGAATAGAGAAGCGACGGAGGCCTGTTCCGCTTTTCAGGTTGTCCCATCGGCGGCGACGGCAGCGGTTGCATCAAGAAAGGCAGCCTCTTCATTGCGTAACGCAGTTTTTGCAACGCATCGCGACCCGCTCAACATTTTCTACTCTGTTTCGCGTAAATTGCGCACGCCTTTTCGTCTGGTCCCCGGGAACCTTTGTTCTCGACGGGACGAAAACGATCCCACGATCGATAGCGGCTCGTTACAATTAACGACAATCGCGGGCGTTCATCTCGGGCTCTTTAATCTTCGAATATGTGGCAACCGGTCGCGGGGAACCCGTTTATATATATCCTCTGTCCCGAAACGCTGCTGGCAAGTTTTTAATAACAGCGGCGCGCACGAGTCTCTGCTCGTTTGTCATCGAGATACAGCTCTCCAAATTAACCCTTACGCAGACCAAATTCGTATTTTTACAGATTAAATTCATTCTTTTGCGTGTAGTCGAAGTTTTGGGACACAGGAATGGCACCGCGCCGATTTCGAATCTGGCGGATATTTCGGTGTTTCGTTGCGATTTATGAAGAATTATAAATCCCGAGATTTTCCGGGGAGGGAAATGTGTGTCAGGAAGGCGCGTCCACGGGAACTTTCCGAGATCCTCGTAATTCAGCCGGAGATATATGGAGATATCGCAATCCATAAATAATCTTTCCCATTACTTCGCGGCTCCGTCGTGTTATCGTTCCGTGCGGCTGATTCTATGCATACTTAAGCGTCTTTTATGCAACAGGACTGGCACGCCTGACTCATACGCCGATAATCCAGCGGTTGAACGGCCGTGCACGGCACGCGAACGCTTTTCCCGGGCGACCGAGCCATTTTCGAGCCGCTAAGGAGGTTTTCCCATTTTCCGGTATCCAGCCAGGACTCGCTTTGGACATTTTTCCTTGCGAAACCAGACAACCCACCTTCATAAAACTTTGCACACTTGTTCCTACATGTTTCTACCACGTTTATGATTTTTTCCACACTCCTAGCTGCAAAACTATAGTAATTATTCGTCGAGAATGCGGACCCATTACCCACACCTTACTCAATTACTTCTCTAAAAACTCGCGTTACTTTGACAATTTTTTACTAACAACGTAGACGGGACGCCTTAATGAAACTTTGCAGACTTGTTCGCACGCCTATCAACTACATCTACGATTTTTTGTAAATCGTTAGCACAAAAATTACAGTAATTATTTACCGAGGAAGCGAACCGTTCCCGTCGCATAACTAACGGGGTGCCGTCAATTTATTTTTCCTGCTTACGCACGGTAATTTATGTTTGCAACAAAAGTTGCATGGCGACCAGTAGAGGCTGGGGAATGTAATAATAATTTTCTTTAGCCGGCCACGTATATTTTCGCGATGGTGCGCGAAGATGAAGTCCCATCTGGGAAGAGCGCTCCGCGTCGAAGAAACTTCGTCCTGGGGCGACGCAGCTGGGTCGCGGTTGCGTTTCTCAAGTATGACGGTAACAAAACGTTTTACAGCGGCCCGGACCGTGTAACTCGGTTTACGATTTGCCGCTCGTCTGCCGGCCGACGTAATTGCGCGTAAACGTCCGCCCGCCCGTGCAAAACGAGCGAAAGAAAGAAAGACTGGGACTGGGGCCTCGCGAAAACTTCCAAGGGTGGCACAGTTCGGACACTCGTCCGTGCAGTCACGCGCGCACACACGCAGGCACCGTGCAATTTCACGGCTGTAACCTCGAAACAACAATCGGTCGATAGAATTTACCGTTCCTGCTTTTCCACGGCGATTCATCGTTCTGCACAGGCCGCGAATAAATCGACAGGTTTTGCCGGCGCTTTTTCTTCGTTCCCTTTCATTACTGCCGTTCCACCCCCACCACTCCGTTTTTTTCGCGAACGCAAAACCTGCAAGCTCCAAATACCTCGTGTCGAGCCGACCGTGTGCGCCATTTTGTTATCGGGTTAGTTCAAGTAACATGAATTCGAGATAATGGAAATTACGATGGTTTATAGAAAATTTCAGAAATCATCGTGATATTCCAAGAATTTAACATACGATTTGAAAAGAGCCCTTTAAAAAATATATGAAAGGTTTAGATAGAAACATGTTAGAGAAGATGGTTAAGTGATCCGTTTTGTTACAGGCACATTTCAGGACGTCTTGTCAATGTTGTCTGTTTCTCTTTAAAGTCCAACTGGTTCTAAAATTGTTATCGGGTCGGTCCAAGTAAGACAAGTTCAAGATACACTTTAAAAAAACGTTTTTCTATAAATATATGATACGTTTTAAATAGTAGTATGTTAGAGAAGATGATTAAATGATCCGTTTTGTTACAGGCACATTTCAGGACGTCTTGTCAATGTTGTCTGTTTTCCTTTAAAGTCTAACTCGTTTCAAAATTGTTATCGGGTCGGTCCAAGTAACACGAGTTCAAGATAATAGAACTTGCAGATATAATGATCTATAGAAAATTTCAGAAATAATCGTGACATTCTAAAAATTTAACATATGATTTAAAAAAGCGCCCTTAAAAAATATATGATACGTTATAAATAGAAGTATGTTAGAAAAGATGATTAAGTGGCTTGTTCTGTTTCAGGCACATTTCAGGACGTCTGGTCAATTTTGTCTGTTTCCCCTTAGAGTCTAACTCGTTTCAAAAATTGTTATCGGGTCGGTCCAAGTAACACGAGTTCAAGATAATAGAACTTGCCGACACAATGATCTGTAGAAAATTTCAGAAATAATCGTGACATTCCAAAAATTTAACATACAATATAAAAAAGCGTCTTTCTATAAATATACGATACGTTTTAAATAGAAGTATGTTAGAAAAGATGATTGAGTGGCCCGTTTTGTTTCAGGCACATTTCAGGACGTCTGGTCAATGTTGTCTGTTTCCCCTTAGAGTCTAACTCGTTCCACAATTCCAATTTGCTGAAAACATTCGCGGAAAGAAACCACATTACTTAGACCGCAACTCGATACGTTTCCGAACAAAGGCGGGCAGAATGTATATGTAGGAGAGGCTTGAGTTGCTTTAATCAACCGCTATTCGGATCAACGAGACACGGGAATCGTATCACCGGGCCGCTTCAAAGAGATCGGAATCATGGGGAATTACGGTTAATGCCGGGGGGGCCCCGTTACAGTTTTGTTTACGAATGCTTGTCGACGGGAAACGAGCGGCAATTTTGCGGGAAAAATATTGGGAGTGTGCCGGTTCCGTGAGTCCACGCGAATCCTCTTTCCCTTCTCGATTGCTTCGAGACAGGTTGGCTCACCCGTCGGGAAAGTTTCGCAACACTGTCGGCGACAAAATTGCTGATGGAAAAAACCATGCAGCAGACAAACAGCAAAAGTCATGTAATTCTTGGCAATCTCTCTTTAAACGATCACTCGATCAAACTTGCTAAAACTTTCTCGGTGTTACAAGAAGCGAAAATGAAATAAATATATTTCTGTCAGACAGGATTAACCGATTTCTACTCGGAATTATTTTAATTCGACATTTCAATCAAATTTAATAATACGGAAAATATTTTGAACAGTGATACAGCAATTTTTGGCGGCCACTCGAGCGCCAAGAGTTATCGACTGAGACTGAATGGAGAGTGTGAGTTTGTTTTTGAGCGAGAACCTTGAACGTCACGAACGATTTTCTCAAGTTCGATGAATGTGAGATGACACTTCTCGGAAGGATGATATTATCGGCGCAGCGGTGTGATCTATGCAGAGAAGAATTGATTTTTTGCGACTGGTTATACAGTCGAGTCTGTGAGTTTAATTGGCAGTCGACCCGAGGAACGGTCTCTAGGCGCCACGGTATCCTTGGATCCTTGGATCGGTGATCCTTCATCCGCTCGAAGCGAAGGCGAGCGAGTCCTTCGAGGCGGCTGCATTGTCCATGCTCGGGCACGCTCGCCCACGCACAGAGAGCTCTGTGGGAAACCTGGAAGGACGGGGCAGGATGAATTTACACGGCTCGTTTCGTCCGTGCTCTACTAAGTGCACGGAATCCCCGCGATACCTTCTCGCACGCTACCGGGAACCAGCTGTTATGGCAACACCTCGCGTGCCACCGACACAGCTCAAAGAAAGTTGACGCAAGACAGCGCACGCCTGCTCCCGTTCGCGAAATTCTTCGCGAATTGCACGCCCGACACGTTTCTCCACTTCATTCTCGCGTTTAGCAGTCCTTTATACTTATGTTCACGATTAGCGACAGTGGCCTGTGTTCACAAGATTTCATTCTCTGTGTTACAAGTCCGTTTGTAATCCTCATTTTAACATGTCCGCTTCAAAGATATTTCCCTTTGTTTCTAAGAGAATGTTTGAACGATACTACTTTAAATCATCCTCGAAGGTATCGAAGAATGGGTAGGCTAACGTGCGAGCGTGGCCCACTCTTACAGAATCGTTCACGGTAAAAGTGATTGCAGCGACATCGAAGACATGCAAGTAGAAAGTCCCAGCGAGAACGACAGCGGAGAAGTTGGCAATATTACTGGCGAAGTGACAGTAATAAAATAGAAGATGCAGACCGGCGAGCGCAATAAAGACATTTTTATTCCCAGGTACATATCCTTTTCATTCGCACTACAGTAAAGTCGGGTTTACTGTCCAGAGTCAACACCGGGTTCTAAGTCCAGTGGCGGCGATGATTGATCTCGGCTCGGGTATATCGGTGTGAACACCACACATTCACTCGAATGAATCGAAATGTTCAACTTTCTTAATTTTCATTATTTTTTTCTTGAAATTTCACTATCGTGTTTCTGGAATTTTTCTGATTAATGTAAGACCAAACACGATATAATTCCAATTGTATTTAGTGGTTAAATCGACGATTCGAGTTTCGGTCGCAAGGAAGGACAGCGTATGGGAAAGAAAGAGACACTCGTTCTGTCCTTCTCTACGTTCGGCTTCTCCTTTGAATTTCATTCTGTCCTTCTCTATGTTCGGACTCTTCTTTGAATTTCATTCTGTCCTTCTCTATGTTCGGGTTCTTCTTTGAATTTCATTCTGTCCTTCTATATCTTCGGACTCTCCTTTGAATTTCATTCTGTCCTTCTCTATGTTCGGACTCTCCTTTGAATTTCATTCTGACCTTCTCTATGATCGGCTTCATCTTTGAACTTCATTCTGTCCTTCTCTATCTTCGGACTCTCCTTTGAATTTCATTCTGTCCTTCTCTATGTTCGGCTTCTTCTTTGAATTTCATTCTGTCCTTCTCTATGTTCGGACTCTCCTTTGAGTGTCATTCTGTCCTTTTCTATGTTCGGACTCTCATTTGAATTTCATTCTGTCCTTCTCTATGTTCGGATTTTCCTTTGAAGTAACGTAAACCCGACTTTACTGTAGTTCATGCCACTGGATCTGTGGATCTTCGTACGAAATAAAAAATGTTCGCATCGATTGCGAGACACTGGAGCCAAACGCAGCCACGCGACCTACAAAGACAGAGCGATTTCGAGGAACCGCCTAAAAATTGTCCCACCGCCTGCCGGGTTAAAAAGCGGCGTTTAGAGGATCGCGCGGAGTTTCGCAGACGGCTGAAACAGGGCTCGCCGGTAATTTCAGTAATTACGGCGACCCAGTTGACGGCGAATCTCCTAACCCAGTTCCCGCAAATCGTGGATTACGAAAGTGGCGAGTCGACGGGACACGCTGTGTTTCCGCAAACAAGCCTGATCTCGCAAGAGTTCGCCGGCCGAGGTATCCAGCGTTGTGGGCTGCCTCGTTGCCCCTGCTTTGGCTCCGGAAGCTTCTCAGGAACAGGAAATATTTTGGTATCGGTTTTCTTACGCGATCTAACGTGTAAACCCATCTTTGAGAGAAAATGAAAATACATCTGTTGAAATGTGTCGAAATTATACAACATCAGTTTATTTCAGTTTGTTTATGAAACCGTTGGTTATTTGTTCATAATATCGTTCAATTTTTTCTAACCCGAATGATCCTCGCTTGACGTGTTACATTCAAAACGTAAATACGTGTTTTGCTTGTTCTGCTTTTCTAATTATTAAATAAACTCCGTTGAGCGAATTCATATAAAGAGTGCGGGTTATTTAATAACATAATCTAATAACATCGAATGATGCAATTCCGGTTTGAGTGGGCGTGATCTTCAGAAAGGGGCGTGTCCCAGCCTGATAGAGGCGTGGCTTTCGTGCCCTCGGTTCCAGTAGAGACGATTTTATTTGAACGACGATAAATTTTCAATCTAGTGAATTTGTCAGACGTGTCTTTCAGCTGATTTGAAGTTCCCCCAGTGGGCGTGGCATCCTTTGTCGATTCCATTGGAGCGTGGCTTCGTAGGGCTCCCTTCGCTTTCGCGTTAAAAATTCGGATCGGTTCGTGCGGAACGCGAAGGAGAGCGTAGAACCTGATCGCGGAATGCAATTAATACTTCTCGGAGCGAATTGGATCCGGAACGATCAGCGGCCGCCAACCTAATATTCTACGCACTGATTACCGCTGTTTTGGTATCGCTGTATCAGCCCAATAATACCGTATCCCCCTGTCTGCCTCCCTGGTAAATTGCTCCAGTAAATTGCCTCGGACGAATCCGATATTCTCGGACGTTCGCGGAGGAATCGACCGCGATTAATAAAAGACTATTCAATTTTTCCATGCGCCGCCGATGGGATCGCCGGCAATGCGCGGCGACTATGGCAAAGCGCGGGACGTCACGGCGAATCGCCGGGATGCCGATTAAACGCGCAATTCCTTGCAATTCCGCGCGATGCAATCTGCCGCTTGTTCCGCTGATGAGCCCGCGCGCACCCAGCGGACTAATTTATAAGGCGGCGGGATATAATGGATCTCTTCGGCGGTATGGGGACGAGGAATAATTTCTAATAACTCGCGAGACGCTGGTCTTCCAGGGAACAAGAGCTGCCGGGTCCCCGAGGACTCGTAACGAATCGCTTCTGCAGCCTTCGGACCGTCGAACGCCGTCCGGCGTGCTAGTAAAATTGCTCCTGCCTCGGAATTTCCTTTTTCAAACAGTCTGAAACGATCCCCGAGTCGAGCCTTTTAATTTAACAGCCGGATCGGCGAGGACCGACTAAATCTCTGTCTTCAATCACGGGTATCCGGAAATCTTGGGAAGTGACGAGAGCACTGTGAAATTTGCATGGAAGTAGTTCATATTACAGAATAAGAAAGGAAATTTCAAAATTGCTATCTTCAAGCACGGAAATCTAATAATCTCAGGAAATGACGAGGAATTTGTAAATTTTGGAAAGAAGAGTATTTAATATTATGAAACAGGAAAAAGTAAAAGGAAATTTCAAAATTGCTATCTCGAAGCTCGGAAATCTAATAATGTCAGGAAATGACGAGGAATTTGTAAATTTTGGAAACAAGGGTATTTAATATTATGAGACAGGAAAAAGGAAAGGAAATTGCAAAATTGCTATCTTGAAGCTCGGAAATCTAATGATCTTAGGAAATAACAAAGAATTTATAAATTTTGGAAACAAGGGTATTTAATATTATGAGACAGGAAAAAGGAAAGGAAATTTCAAAATTTCCCTCTTGAAGCTCGGAAATCTAATAATCTAAGGAAATGACGAGGAATTTGTAAATTTTGGAAAGAAGAGTATTTAATATTATGAAACAGGAAAAAGTAAAAGGAAATTTCAAAATTGCTATCTCGAAGCTCGGAAATCTAATAATCTCAGGAAATGACGAGGAATTTGTAAATTTTGGAAACAAGCGTATTTAATATTATGAGATAGGAAAAAGGAAAGGAAATTTCAAAATTGCTATCTTCAAGCTCGGAAATCTAATAATCTTAGGAAATGACAAAGAATTATAAATTTTCGAAAGAAGAATATTTAATATTATGAGACAGGAAAAAGGAAAGGAAATTTCAAAATTTCTATCTTGAAGCTCGGAAATCTAATAATCTAAAGAAATGACGAGGAATTTGTAAATTTTGGAAAGAAAGGTATTTAATATTATGAGACAGGAAAAAGGAAAGGAAATTTCAAAATTTCAATCTTGAAGCTCGGAAATCTAATAATCTAAGGAAATGACGAGGAATTTGTAAATTTTTGAAAGAAGAATATTTAATATTACGAGACAGGAAAAAGGAAAGGAAATTTCAAAATTGCTGTCTTGAAGCTCGGAAATCTCGAAATCTTAGCAAGATCAACTATCAAAAATCTGAATGACAGAGCAGCATTACACAATGACGCTAGAAAAAGCAGAAAATGGAAGAAAAATTTCCCACTCAAAAAATGGAATGCTCTCCGTAGAATATGACAAAAGAGCGCGCAATATCGAAGCAACGGGAGAAGTAGTGAAACTTGCAGTCGAAGAAGTGAGAAGACTGTCAGTGATTTTTCAGAGTTTTTACTACAGCGTCGAGCTCGTTGTCAGCGAGAAAGAAGTCAGTCGGCGAGCGAAATAAATAAATAACGAGGCCCGTGCACGGTTCCCTCGATCAAGGAGAAAGCAAGCGGGTACGCCGCTGATTAATCGTGACGTAAAAACATCGCCGAGAGTGATTTATAGACGGAAAATATAATCGACAGAACGGCTGGTTGTTCTTCTGAACGGTTCTCGAGATTCTATCTATTAATTCTCTCTTACTAATTGGTTTCTCTAATCCGTATTACCGGGGCCCGGTGCGAAGGCTGTGAGCAATTTGCTATCTTCCCGATTAACATTTAATCGTTCCGGGAGCGCGGGTACGCGAAAGAATTAGTATGAAAGGGGCGATCATAATTTTCACAGAATCGGTAATTCGAGGATCGTGAACATCGAAGTGGGTCGATGTTAATCAGTAGAAACGGCAAGTGATCGTCGCTCTTTGATCAGACTTACTGAATGAAATTTAAACGCAGTCTCGAACAATTTATTTTTTGCATCGTAAGCAGCTGGGAAAATCGTCGAATTAATTTGTTGCAAAAGGTCTCGTTGCTTATTAATGACTTCGTAGCTCGAATCAGATGCTTGGCAATTTTCTACGGAATGTAACGAACATAAATATTGTTCTCTTCATTTGCAATAAGAGGCTGCTTATCTGATGTCAATATTTAATCTTCGAGCTGCAATCTCTTTCTCAGTCCAGACAATTACAAAATTTTTTGTATGTTGACATTTATTTTAATTTTACCGGCGGTGGTAGGTTTACTGTTAATTATTCAATAAATTTAATAAACAGCTGACGATAATTGGAGTATTAAGTGGTTCGATAATTCGATTTGAAGAGACAACGGGAAGGGTCCAGCGAAAGTTGTGCAGTTTTTCGACGGTCGCTCGAGGATCGACGAAATCGAGTTGGAAGGGACGGGAGGGATCGTGTTCGATCGCCTTTCTCTCGTGCAGCATAGCTCAGGGCCTCGATCCTCGGATAGCGTTGCTCGCCGCGCGATCGGATTGTTAGCAAACACAATTGACCACTTCTGAACTGCTCATTGCGATATTGAAACGTTAGTTTGAGTCTCCGCGAACCCTAGCAAGTTGCGTATACGTGTATGGGGTTCTTCTATGCGAGTGTAGTTACACAGAGTCGCGAAGCCGCCTTCTTAACGAATTAATACGCGTTACAGCGCGACGAGATGCCTCGGCAACGCCAATGCCACTTGCACACCGTGAGAGATCGGCCGATCCGCCGAGGAGATTCCATTCTCAGACGGACCGGCATCTTCATGAGAAGAGAGGAGAGAGGAGAAGAGATTCAGAAGAGAAGAGAGTAGATCCTCGCCGAGCGTTGAAACACCGTGTCGCAACGCTTCAACGTTTCAGAGACTCTCCATTGAATCGCGGTAACGCGCCGCGTTACGGCATTGTAACGCCATTCCCGCGATCATTATTATTTAACGCCGCTCGTTTTGCTACCGTCGCCGGGCTACATCTCCCACCTAATTAAAACGCCGCGCCGCGCTTCAACTGAAAACCACTGCCTCTTTCCTCGGAACACTAAATTAACTACACAGAGTGGACCGTTCATGTCATTATTCCTTTCGGCCACGCGTTTTTTCGGAATTGGAACGACCGCACTTTCTAAATTTGAAAGATCGAGTTTGTGCATTTTATTACCTAACGGTACATTGGCCCGACCTAATTTTTTCTGATTTTTTCTGACCACCATGCTAAATGGATATTAACACGAGCGATCTCCATGGAACTTTTTGGTTACGAATTTCTCGGAATGGGCACGGCGCTTTCAATATTCCGAATATCATGTTTCGGAATACAATTTTTCGAATTTGGTGCAGTATTTAACAAGATAAACGTAACAAGCGTGCGTCTATCCAAATTTTTGGCCATTTTTCCGATAGTATACTATTATATATATATATATATATATATATATATATATATACCCAAAGAAATAAACTTGGTAAATAATTCTTCAGGGAAACATTTTTACCGTCATAATAATTGCAAATTAAGAATATTAGAACCCGTCATTTTGACGGGTCCCGTAACCCTAGTGTTAATACGGGATGTGGAACAATGTTTATAGAATTTAGTACAGCGGAATATTAAAATTCGAAGTACAGTAGAATTTGATGCAGAACGATGTGTATGGAATTTGATACGGTACGATGTTAAAAAACATCAGCGGAATTTGATACAGTGAAATATTAAAAGACGCTGTTTGATCAAATCTGATACAGTAAGAAGTGTATAGAACTGGATACGGTCCAACCTTAAAACACGAACTTTACCAGAACTTGATACCAGCGAAAAACACTGAAATAGAAACTTCAGTAGAATTCGATACAGTGGAACACTGAAATCCAAACTTCGCGAAAATGGCTACATAGCGTCGCTAAAATGCAAAGTTCAATCAAATTTTTCACATTAATTACTTCCCTTTGATCCACGAAAGGCGACTGTGCAATAAGCGTCTATTAGATCATACTTTACAGAACCCGTGCAGTTTAAAAAATGGTAGATTGTGTAATAAGAGGCACGAGGAATGTTCGTCCCGGGGAAATTGCTCGTCGAAGGATAATTGGAGACGCGGAAAGTTTCCGCGGGTAATTGAAATTAAAGCGACGAAAAGGAAATTCTCTCTCTCTCTCTTACAGACTCTCTCTCTCTGTTCCCTTCTCGATTTCATGGTTTCCGGATCAACGAGCGTTTCGACGCGAAGTTCTCGCGTTCATTCACGCCTTGGCCGTCGATCGATCCCTCAATTACGCGATCGTTTTGCGCGTCCTCGCTTATCGTAAAAATTGCGCGTGTGGAATGAGGCGATCTAACGGAGGGACGAGGCACGAGATCACGATCGGCCTTCACGGAGCCGAGAGTGCGTTCCCTCTCACCTGATACAGGTACGTCGAGGAAGTAAATGGCCGTCCTATTCGCCTTTACTCGCGATTGTTTCGCGCAGAAATTAATCCGACGTCCCTTCTCCGACATATTACTTCTCGCTACAAACTTCAGTTAAACGTATCACATCGTACTAAAATATTTAACATCATTTTTACGGCCCGTATACTTTTGGAAATTACAAATTTTCTTACAATACCGCGTCGCGAGAAATGCGAAAGAATTTTTACATTTCACGTACAGCAAGAGTGATACAGTTTGGTGGCTTGTTAATTCGTAGGAAAATATATAACATCAATTTTGGTAGTCCTATATTTTTGGAAATGACGAAATAAATTGAAAAATTGTGTCGCGAAAAATCGCAAAATTTTTAGCTATCGTAAGAAAATATTTAACATTACAAAATACAAATAACACCTCACAATTCATTTCTTTTGTTTTCTACTTAGTTTTATACGTACGTAGAATTTATATGTTCATTTTGTGATAGGTGTGGTTTAGAGATGCGAAGCGAATTGGCTAAGGAAGTGGGTTCAAGGGAAAACATCGCGAGGATGGGGGAAAAGGAAATTTGAGAGGTGAACGGACCCGTTTCCACTACTTCGGCATCCTTTCTCCCGATTTGCGGAAACAGACGGAATTGAAAAATACCGCTGACCTTCCTGTGAACACTGCGCGTCCCGTCTGTCGGTCTTGTCTGACCATGACACGCTTCATTCCACTTAGAGATTCCGTGGTTTCAGCAGGACGCTTTGAAACAGAAAAAACTCGTCATCGTTTATTATCATCTTGACATCGATCGCGGCGATGCTGAATTCCGAAGACAATAATTATCTCGAATACAGTCATACTCACGTGTCAGGCAAAAATTGTTGAAATAAAACCTGACGAAGATCCTTGCTAAAATCTAAATTGATACGGTCGCTTGTAAAATTGTTTGAGCTCGCCGATAATTATTTACACTGAATAAATTGTACAGGGTTCAATTTAATCAAGTGTATATTTATTCCCATTGTTTGCAAGAATGATTCATTATGATCCAAAGAATGATTTGAACGCTCGCATATTCTAGACTGTCTTCTATCCAATTAGCTCAGGTGTTTCTCACATGTCGGATGCGAAAGAAACATTATATTGGAAACTGTTCGCCACGAAATTGTCATATCAAGAAAAATTGTCGAAATAAAACCTGACGAAGATGCTTGCTAAAATTTAAATTGATACGGTCGCTTGTAAAATTGTTTGGGAATAAATTGTACAGGGTTCAATTTAATGAAGTGTATATTTATTCCCATTGTTTGCAGGAATGATTCGTTGCGATTCAAAGAATGATTTGAACGCTCGCATATTCTAGACTATCTTAAATCCAATTAGCTCAGGTGTTTCTCACATGTCGGATGCGAAGGGAACATTATGTCGGAAACTGTTCGCCACGAAATTTGGATCCTTCTGGAGGGCGGCGCTCGCGGCGTGTTTTGCGACGTAAGGGCGTCGCGACGCCGCCGAGAAGCTCGTACGCGATGAAACGTAAACAGACGTTTACTTTACAAGGTCGCCGAGTGGAAAGTAAACGCGCGCAAAATGAAACTAGAAATATAAAATCGCCGGCAGCGACCGCGGTGGTCTCTCCTCCCCTCTCTTTCCCACTCGCGAAGACCGCGTATGTGTCGAGTGCTGATGCAACCTCGTGACGAAACCGAGTGACTGGCAGAAAAGGTTATTGCTCTTCGGGACGACCGGTGAATCGCAGATTTTTCGATCGGCTGCGAGACGAGCACGGAGAAAGTGCCACGGTGTTTCGGCGATTGCTATAACGAGAACAGAAACAAGATGTAATCTTGTTCCTCTTGACGGACGTAATTGACACGTCAACTCAAACTTTGAATACGCGGAGAGATCGGATGCCGGGAATCTTAATCTCTCAGATAAGTAAACTATTCGTCGAATTATTTAATAAATTTGTGTAATATTCTTTATAGCAGATCTTCATGTTTTAATGTTTCCGATCGTGAGAAATCTATCTGGGATAGCATTGAGGCTATCATTCGAATTTAGCACGGTCTTTTGCTAGCTCTTTTAATGCGCAAACATTATAGCCAGAAGAAAGGAACGATTCTGCTAATATTCTCTTGCGATAACGCCTGGGAAATCTCAAGCTAATAGTGTTATTATGCGAACGAATTTTAGTTAATGTACTCGCGTTTCCTGGACCCCAGTTCCATCAATCCGGTTCACGAGTGATTAATTATTTCACAAATAATGATAATTATTTGAAAGTTGATTTCCCTGATTATCGGTGATTGGCTTCCGAATCGAAATTCCGAATTATCTCGTCTACCGGCGTGTCTGATCAGTGTCAGTAATTACTATAATATCTGTCTACCGGGTGTCCGAAACTCGAATCAACCCTTTCACTTCGATCTTCGAAAACGAGTTTCAGTCCATCGGTAAACGTCAAGGAAATTTATTAGGTTTTATATATTTCAGGTTTCAAAGTGCTTCAGAATTTAAAATGAAAAACTTACGCGCACAGGCCGGAAAATTTTTATAACAAAAATAGAGAGCGTCGAGCGAGAGCAGCTTTGAAAAGGGTCTGCTGCCACAAAGGGAAACTATGCAGAAAACGGTCAGCCCTACAGAAAAAGAACGACTTTCCTAAACTCCACCGCCATTGCCCTTTTCAATTCCCCATCCCCTGACGTTTGCAACCCTTGTCACTTCCGCGGGAACCTAAATAAATAAATAAACGCTGTAATCGAAGCAATTCCTCCAACGCGCCTCGCGCGTCAGAGTACAGGTTCCTCACTTATCAACTCCATTCTCCTCAGTTATCCATTCTTCTGACGGAGGTCGCCGTGACCACAATACGATTGCTCTCTACAACCCTTCGAGTCTCGCAGTAATAACCCTCCGGGACACATTTTCAAATTTCCCCTCGAATCAAAATTTATTCGACTTTTAATAGAAACGCATTCGATCGATAAATGACGAATTAAAATTTTTCAACGCTCAATCTTTCTCAGACTCCTCTTTGCCACCATCCCCTTACCAGAAACAATTCTGCACAAGGGGTTGAAAGACAGAACGAGCGAAAAAATTATGAGCGTGCAAGTTCCACCCTATTTATAAAAAAACCTGGATGTTTAAAGCCCGGGGGTTAGAATTTCCATATGATACATCGCGAAACGGTTCTCCCTCGTCGCAATTAAATCGTCGCCGCCATCGCGCCGTCCCCCCGCACCCCGGCACACGTTTTAACGATACGATTTTCGCGAGAAATCCGAACTGAAAGTCGTAACCGGTTTCGAGAGGGGCCCAGCTGCGATCAACAAGTTCGTTTCCGGCCGGGGACCGCCCAGAAACGCGATCGCGGACGCATTGAAGCAATTAAAGTTTAATTAAGCCACTCTCACGGCTGGCAGCAGCGTCGCGACGTTAATGGCTTCCTTCGCGACGCTCTCGCCGCGCTAAACGCGAAAAGCGAAACGTCCCGGGATCTAATAATCGCGATCGACGCCTGCAACGATGCACCGATGCGCAGATGCACCCGGCACCCGCCCTTTATTAAATGGACCGCGCTGTTGTCGCGTCGCCCTGCCATTTTTCATCGCCGAACTCCACTGCTCTGTGCATTGTTGCATTTTTATTTCGCGAAACTTCGAAATTTTCTGCTGGAACTTTTATTCATCCCTTGAAACCACTTCGACACCCTGGAACTGCGATCTTCCACCAGAGAGACAGAGAGGAATTTGTTCCGTCATTGATTATTGCTTACCGGTTAAATGAATTTTCAATGGGACGTTCGAGTGTTTGTTGCGATCTGTTGGATGTTCGCAGTTGAAAATTTTGATAGCATCGACGTTGAGAGACGAAGGAAAGTTTTGAGAGGATTATCGAGTCTGACTAATTTATTGTAGCGTGTCAACTACGACGATAGAATCTTCAAACTATTTCGTTCCACAGAAGTTTCAGGGTGTTTATGTCGGTTTAAGAATAAATCTGTGCAGTATTATCGTAAATTAATATCCGTGAACCGCGTTAATTTGATTACCTCTCGGCAATGCGAGTGCCATCCCGAACGGAAGTCGATAGAGAGTTTTGAGAGTGTTGACACAAACTTCTGAACTCGAAGGAGCAAACTTTCCAGTATAAAATTCCCGCTTATCATTCGCGAGCTGCCAGCCATCGATCGCTTAACAGCAACATAGAAATTCATATCCAAACAACATGCAGATGTCCGAGATACGAGTTTGATATTGTTTGACCCGGTTTTGAGCGTGCGAGAGGTCCCGCTGCTCAACGAGGAAAAGGTACTGCTTTCGTAGATAACTCTCTGGCAGAGAGTTCGACTCTCTTTCACAGGAGGAGGCGGTCGTTTCACCGAGCAGAGGAACTGTAAACATTTTCAATTTCGTTTTCGTCCCGGCTCCACGCGATTCGCGACTTCTTCGGCGCGGCTCGACGACGTTGCTCGTTAGTCGAACGCGGCACAACGTCGCGAGGCGAATCGTTAATGAATTAAATGCGACCGGATGCCGTGTAATTTTCCAGGTTGACGAGCACCACCTCCGTCTGACGTGCATACACAGGCGTGCCAGGCTCGGATTGAACGCCGAGTTCAATTTCGTTCCTTACACTTGATAGTCAAAGGCTGTTTACAATTTGCTTACGTCCGTTTGAACATCGCCGATGCACGTAAGAACCCCGGAACGGCTCGGCGTGTGTGTCCACACGCGCCGCTACCGACAGCCACCGTGAAATTCCTTCCATCTCGATTGTGCACCTGTACTCGGACACTTCCACCTCTTCCTCGTAGAGAATCGCCGAAGATTAATCCCTTCAAATCCATTCGCTCGCAAATTTTTCAGAATTTCGTAGAGCCGCTGCGCAGTCTCGTTCCTCGAACCTCTTTATTAACGCTAAACCTACAATCACCGGTCAAATAACCGACAATTCTCCTTTCGAACGAACATATTCCAGTCAATTTTTGGAAACATATACGACAGATACATTCTAGAAGAATATTCGACGCATTTCCTTTCTTATCTGACGCCGTTCGCATCGAACGGGTGAGACCCACCCCCAGTTAGGGGTTGAAAACACATATTCCGACGTATCTCGGGACTCAGAAGACACGGAGACGTGGAATTTCTTTTAAACTGCGCGTTTTCGGGTGGAGAATATAGCAAGATAAAAATTGTACAGACAAATTTATGCAAATAATATGCCAGAAATTATTATACAGCAATCGACATTTTTTAAACTGCATATTTTCGAGCGAAGACGAAAGCAGCACAAGAAAATTTCCGAGAAAATAATAATAATAAGTCTCTCTAAATAATTTGGATTTTTTCGCTAATCGCTCGCTAATTGTTGTCACGCAGCCCTCGCGTAATCTCCGCGAGCGGTTTGAACACGGTTCGCGCGGATCAATAAATTACCGTTCACTTTGTTGCCTGTTTAAAGGGGACGTCCCCGGAGGTTGATTAACACGGGAAAACCAAGAGACGTTCCGTGGACGAGTCGCGATCGCGAACGGGTCTTCTTTCACATTTTTTTTTCGGCACGCTTATCACGGGCCACATAATTCCGAGACTTATGCCGCGGCGTTATACCACCAACATGGATTCGCACTTCGCCCGGCAGCACCCGCTGCACGTGATTCCGTCGCAGCGAATCCTCGAACCAAAGTCTGCCGGGCATTCCGCGAACACCGAGAATCCATACGCGAGCGTACCGCACCGATATACGATGGTTCCGGCACTTTTACTCGTAGATCGCTTCCTCCCGATCGAGCCAAGTCTCCGAGACAGTGGATCTTTTCAGAGAACGCACCGAGCATTTTCGTTCGAATCTCTATTTTGGAAATTTGTCCCGCGAATATTGTTTTCGTTCGGAGACGTTTCTTTTCCGTTGAATCTCCGAATGAAAAATTCTTGAATAAGAGAGGATGAATTCCAAAAAGCTTAGAAAATTGAATAAAACAAGATTGAACGTCTCCTCTCCAGACGAAAAACAGCGAAAAAGGACAAGGCCGAATTTGCAACGCGTAAAAGAGACCCTCGATATTAGAAAGGTCGGGAAATTTTCGCAAAATTTCGTACGGAGCGTTCGTGTCGGAATAAAAAAAACAGTTCAAAGAGTAGGAGCGAGGCTGTAAGAGGTTACTTAGTCGCAGGCTTGTGTATTTTCCTCGTAGCTCGCGAGCACGCGTTTCCCTTTGCAGATACGTCTCGGATCTAACTTCCTGGTTTTGTGTCCCCTTTCTTCGTGGCTCGCAAAGGGCAGACGGACGTTGTCGTCGACAACGGTCGGAAGAGTGGAGAAGGAAAAAGAAGAGAATAGAAGCTGAAGGAAAGAGAACGAGAGAAGGGGGTAAGTGGGAGGGAAGGGGACGCGAAGGAGAAGGGAAAGAGAGACGTTGCCCGGCAAAGAAGCGTTTTCAATTCCTTTCCCTTTTGCGCGACGCGACGTCCCGTAATTATTGATTCGATTAGGAATTCGATATTCCGGGGAGACGCGGAGACTGGCTCCGTCGACTGTAAAGCGTTCAAACTGCTCGCAGAATGTAAGGAAATTACGTAATTTCCGGCTCGTCCGACGGGCCGACACTCTCTCTGCTGGCCCTCGTTTCACGGTGCTGCGTAAAGATTTCTGTCGTTCGCGAACCATGCGTTTCAACGGTGTCCAGTTTGTTCCAGCTGTCCGGGACATGTCCTGGTCTACCTCGGGCTAGAATATTTCACGATCCATCCGATGCATCGCTGAATCATCGAATGGGTCCACCGTTGCCTCGGGGGAACGTCGATGTATCCTCTTTGCAGCTCTGAACTCTTTGAACCCGCCAACTACTCTCGCAAGTGCATGCTCATTTTCCCTGATTGAAAACTTAATTCCGTCAACAACTCGTCGGTAAACGGCACGGTACGCGCAATTATGTCCATACTGGAGCGATGGAAGCGCACATTCGATCGAAACGTTGGAAATATTCGCTGGATCGAATCGGTGGAGCTCTTTCAAAAATCACACGGCAAAACCTAAATGCAGACGAGTGCGGAACGATAAGCCATTAATGAAATGAAATGGATTAAACGAAGGTCGAGGAGCGGGGAGGTTAGATAAACGAGGGCCCGGGGTTTATCCGAGTTTCATTTTATTAGGGAGAGGGGTTCAAACCCCGTGGATATCGAGCATGGGGTCTCTCGTCGAGGCACTCAAAGTGTTAATGGAGTAGAGATTGCCTCCTCTCGTCTTTACTGTATAAACAATCAACTCGACGGTGTAACCGGCTGCTATTAGTTAAGGCACAAATGAACCCGTCCCTGTCCCCCTGGGTTTCTGATGGATTCCCTCCGCCCCACACCGAAGTATCATGTTTGGCTCACTTTCCGCTTACGGGTTCGGGCCGGCAGAACGGCCCGATCGATTTATCGTCGGATCAGCCGTGATTCATCCCGACAACGCGAGATAAAGCTGAGCTATGTCACGCCATTAGCTCGGCAAGCGTCGAATAGCGTCTCCGAGCGCGATGCCAACCAGCGATTTCGAGACACTCGTAAAATTTTCATGATAATGTCGCCGCGTTATGGCTCGGAATGGTCAATGCACCGGCCCCGGTAGACAATCGTCCGTTGTTCGCGTACACCATGCGTTCCCCGTTGCTGCCACCCACGCTTTACGATGCCGAACCGAGTTAGATTCCGTTCCCCATCCGACAACCTCGCGATTTTTCCGGTTGATTTCAGACGAGATTTTCGAGACAGCGTCAACGCGTCCGCGCACGTCGATCTTTCCCAGAGATTCTGCAGTTTTAATCCGTGTATATTCCACTACATCCTTCGGGACGTAGATCATGTTTCTGCGAGGTATGTCCGAGTCGCCTTGAAACGGAAAGAACCGAAACCACGAGCCACGCAACACAAAATTATACGTGGGAAAACGCAAACTTGACGAAGCGGCGCGATTTTAAAGAACAGAAGCTTTCTGACGACGAATTTGATTTTTTCGAACCAGCTGCTGGGGCGGTCCCGGTGGAAGAGGGTTTGAGGGGAGTTAAGGGATGAGAACGGGAAACACATCGCGCCACTTTGAGCCCGCGTTTTCATTTCATCGCCGGTGTTCCATCCGGAACAACGTTGACCCAGATTTACATTTTTCCAGCGGTCCCGGCTAAAAACGCTCGCATGTGCGCGACAGCTCGAGGGTGGAACGGTGCGTTCGGTTAATGGATCTCAAGGCGATGCTATATCGTCTTTTATCGTCGCGAATGTTGCCGCGAAGGAACAGGAAGAGAGAGAGACGAGGGTGCGAGAGAGTGAGAGTGAGAAAGATGAGAGCCGCGAACGAATCGCGCCTCTGTATTAGGTATCGAGCCGGATGAGCGAAACAACGACCGCCGACTCGGCTTTTATCGATTCATAAAATACGCAACCGTCTATAGCGGGTTATTCGAATGAGGCACAACGGAGACGACGGAGGCCGCCGCTATATTTACGTCGAACATTTTACGAGAGAAGCTTTAAGGCTAAAGCGTTTACGATAACGGCGAAATTTCTCATCTTATCCAAGCCAGAACGAGATGCAACGCTCCGGCCAAATTTTCATCATCCCTCCACCGACCTATTTTACCTACGTTTACTTTTTCCACGGGCGCCGGCAAACTTGTAACAGCACAGCTCGCTTCCGCGGTCCGTTGCACCTGCACTAATCCGGGGAAGGGCGGAGATTAACCCTTCGCGCCAGCTTGCCGCAGGGGGCAGCGAAAACGCCCTTAGAACTCGCTGCAGATACTAAACAATCCACTTTACTTTAATCAGTTGACTTCAGAGCAACCGGGACAATGATAGAATTAACAAAACTGCTCCAGATTTGTTACCAATTGAGCCAACACGTTCACCGTCGCGCGACCCAGGTAGCGGTAAATGTTGTTAACCCTTCGCACTCGCAACCGTGTTAACGAATCCTTCAATGTTTAGTAATTGCTTAGAATTTTTTAGTGGCGACTCTGGGGAACCCACTCGAGCGATTAAACATTCATCGGATGCAACTGGAAATATAGCCGACCTTTTTATTACATTACCATTTCCTTCCCCAATTTACTTTTATTGCCGGAAACGCGCTCGGATCGCATATTTAAAATACAGATTTATGAACGTCCCGCATTACGTATCAGATCAATGAATCAAAAGTATTTTATGTCGCGTGTCAGATTATTCAAACAAAAATATTTTATTTCATGCTTCGGGTTGCCGAAATAAAAGTATTTTATGGGCTATAATAAATAACATTATACCCCGTACTGTAACAAATCAGCGATTCACCGCGTCGGCCATGCCTGTGTAATTTGTTGAAATCGGTGCGACGTGCTCCTCAAAATTAGTTTAAATCCAATGTAACATTGTTACCGGATACTTCTAAAACGAAGATCCAAAAAATCTTCGTTCAAGGGAAAATGAAAATTTCAACGTTCCGACCTGAACACTGCGGGGCCTCGGTTGGCCCCCGAACTTCGACACCCGTTCATTAATATTCCCCAGCGGTCGCAGCCTTGCGCTTCTTTCCAGCGTCGCAGGATCGCTTCTCAGAGGTCGTGGCATCGACTCGGTAACAAGGTCAGGGGTTGCACGCGTGCACGGTGGCTGTCTTCGTCATCGGGACGGGCCGGGACAGTCGAAAAAGCACCGAGACCCGTTCCCTCTATGCAGGAAGCCGGTCGAAGAACGAGGAAGGAGTGCGCGAAACACAGAGACACAGTCTTCTATGGAGGAGGGTGGTTTAGCTCTGGGGGTGTAGGGGTTAGGAAAGATGCACGCGGTCCCCTCTCCCCGCTGTTGGTAAAAGCTGGCTGGCTCCCGCGAGAGGGAGAGAGGGAGCAAGTTCTCGAAGCAGGGAGCAAAAGAGCCGGGAGCGCGTTTGCCCCGCCCTCTTTCCGACTCGGGAGCCGCTCCCCTCCCCTGGAACCGCGGGAACAGCCGAACGGCCGACGTTCGGGTTCCGAGCGGTGCCCCCTCTCCTCCCCGAAGTCCCCGCTCCATCGCTCGGCCCCTCCTTGCCCCCCAACGCCCCACCCCCATCGGGAAAGCCGCGCAACCCATACCACTCTCGATGGATCGATGGTAACGCTGCAACCCTCCGCGTGGCGACGCGAGCGTCGGCTCTTCGGCGACTATGCCGCCTCAGTCGGAACTCGGGTTCACTCAGTCCACGACCGTTTGCCACGAGACTTCGATCTCGTCGGTCTCAGCCCGTCTCTCTTCAGCCAGCCCTCTCCTCTCGCTCTTTCCAGAGAGGACGCGGAAAGGGTATCCACCACCACTACCACCGTTTCTACCACCACCACCACCGTCGATTTCCACCGCCGCCAAACTACCACCACCGGCACGCCGTTTACCACCACCACCATCCGATCAGCAACAGCGACGCCGACGCCGACGCCGACGCGGACGCCGACGCCGCCGCCGCCGCCGTCGTCGTCGTCGACGACCGGGGAGACGCACGTAGTCTAAACGTGAGACTCGTACGGACGTCGTCGTCGTCCTCCTCGCCGGTAGTACACTGTTTTCCGAGCGAGACCCTCCTCTCTCGATCCGGTTCCGACGAAGCGCCTCTCTCTCCGTCCCGCGGAATCACCTGGCAGCCAAGGTGAGTCCTCTTCGAAGAATTCTCTTCTCTCGATCGCGGCAGCAGCGTTTACGTCGTCGATGTCTCTGCACCCCTCTTTCTCTCCCTCTCCGAACACTTCTCACTCTGTTCTCTATTCTCTGTCACTCTTGCACCTCGTTTTTCCCCAGTCTCTTCCTCTTTCCCTGCCGCGCGCGCTCGGCCTGTCGCTCGTTTCTTCCAGAGTCAACAACCTCGCACGTTTTTCCGCGGTGTTCTCGATCGATACCGACCCTGCCGCGACCCCTGTTATTTTTCTCGGGGGTCGATTTTCACGCGGAAACGCGTGGCGAGATTATGCTCCCCGTGCAACGAGAGTCACATGCTTCTCAAACATTTGCCCCCATCGTCTATCTTTCGCTTTTCCTCTTGATCCGTGTCTCTCTGTCTTGCTCGCGCCCGTTTGCTGGTGCAGTCGTTGTCGTCGTAGTCGTCGGCGCGACGGCTCGATAAAACGCAAGCAAGGGTTAGGCCGCTGCTTGCAGGCCTCCCTGATCGATCTCTCGGCTCGGTTTTCCCGGCCCAGAACTCCTGGATGCACCCCTCGTCAAAGTCTCCCCGCGGCAATTCCTCCGCGAGGACGCTCCTCCAAGTGTGGCCCCGTGTCGGCGCCAACCTCCATGACCTTGCACTTCCCTCTCGATACTTTCTCCCTCCCGCGGCAACCCCCGGTCACACCGATTCTCTCTCTCTCTCTCTTTCTCTCTCTCTCTTTCAACCCCCTCCAATAGACGGGCTGCGTTTCGAAAGGCGCCAGCCTCGCTCCGCACGAGCGATTTTCATTTTCGAAACGGTTGCACGTACTTTCTGTGCTTCTCTTCGATGCGACGTGGCTCTTTAATACATTCTCAAACGTCCTGCGAGTCCCCGTGCAAAATTTTTTGATGAAAGTTGCTGACTGTGCCTATGAACGCCTTTGGCCACTTCGTTGACGGTCCGAGTGTGCTGGGACGCTTACGAAAGTACATGTTTCGCGTCGTTCGAGTCCCCAGTGAAAAAATTCTGAAATTCTTGAATTCTTTTTGATGCTCTTATGTCTGCTATCTTTAATATATCTGTGACACACGTAGAATTCTGTGCTCGTGAAGATTTCTGAGTGTAGGTCCGTCGGCGACTTTCTTCGGTTAAATAATCGATGTAAATTGTAGGTCCGCCAGTCACCTGTGAAACGACGAAACTGTACAGAAAAGATGCTAGCGTTAACCAAATTTGGTACAACGAATATATTGGTATAAAAATGATTTCATTGAACAAACTCCTTTTCACCTTTCGTATCACAAGCTCCGGTATCACGGGCGCAGGTAGACGGAAATTTTCATATCCCTCAAGCAGTAAATAGTCTATTAAGTGGTACGGGACACAGCGTAAACACCGTGGAAAACTCGGGACCCTGGTTCCTTCGTTTTCATTTATTCTCTTTTTCGCGAGCGACTCTTTCTTTATGGGAGCCGTCGTCTCCGGCGTGCGCACTGTTTGCGAAAAACGGAACGGATACGGAAGGCTGAAATTGCATTTCCGGCCGTTTCAATATTATGCTAACGTATCCGGTGCCGTTGCCGTTCGCTCGACCGTCCCCAACCCCCTGTCCCAGACCCCGTGGAAACTGGTTCCATTAGGGAAATGCACGTTCGGGAGGTTCTTAAATTGAGTGGCAGTTAAAAGGGAACCATTCCTCTGATGCACGAGCTTTGACGGGTCTCGTCGATGCGTCGGTGGGGGGGCTTCCGGATCGCCCTTCTACCGATGTCCAATTTCATCATCGGTTTCGATCAATGCGATCCTCACCTTGCGTTTCGTCATCTTTTGATCTAGCTCAAGGTCTCGTGATATTTCTCGCGTTACCATTCGCGAATTCTTCGGTAAAGGGAAACGATACGGCAATTACAACAACTAAGAATGATTTTGTAACAACGATGGAATATTTTCAAAATTTTGTATCAATTTCCACGAGTCGCGAAGGACCCAGAAACGAACGACAACATCGAGATTCTGCTCCAGTGTCCGTATTTACATCCCCCAGTTCGATTTCGCCTGGGAGGGTGCTAGGGTCTCGTCGATGAATGCACGAAGGGAGGGTGGCTCTGTAGGTTACGAAGGTCGGAGCAAGACGGACGAAGGTCAGCGAACTCCCACGATCGTGTTTCTTTTCCTCCGGTTTCCCTGTTCCAAGCTCCAGCGTCTATTTGTTCCATCCTACCCGGTGGAACGTCTTGGAATTAATTATTCAAGGGCTCAGCCCTTATCTGCGTCTCTTGTAGCATATCAAGCGAGCCTGGTCGTTTATCTCGCATCGTGACGAACTCCTCGAAACCTAAACTTTCCGTATCCCCTTCTCTCTTTCTCTCTATCTGTTTCTATATCGCTGCACCGGCAGCGTGTTCCCTCGTAGTATGCAGATGCGAATTCGCCAAGTTCAATTGATATTTAAAGCCGGAAAGTTGCCGCGCGAATTATTCGCGGAAGCTAGCTGGCTCGGCCAGAAGATCGCGCCGTGCTTGCTCCGATGCTCTAGGATCCCTGAAATTTCTTCGAGGCAAGGAGAAGTTTCTGCTACCCCGGGCCCAGGTTCTGAGTCGGTCGCCTCAAATTAATTTCCTGCGGGATCGAACCTCTCTTTTAATCTCCGCGCACACCCCCCGTCCCGCCCTCGACGTCTCTCTTTTCCCTGGGAACACCTTCTGCCACTAATCACCAGCGTAAACTACTTCCCTCCATGATCGAAAACTCTTTCAACTCGCGGCGAGGCTGTCGAACTTTTTAAAGTCACGCATCCCCTGTTTGCTTCTCTCCAATCTCGCTTCACATCTTCACGGCGATATTTCAAACAGAGATTTTATTGTTCCAACAGATTCGTCGTGATTTCCGACTCTCAGGATTGAAATCGTTTTTTCGGTGAGACGATTCTTTAGCTGGGGGTGGCAAATTTTCAGATTTTTAACTTTCGGTCGTCTGATGAAAGTTGTCTGTGGACAGGGTGATTCTTTAGGGTTGTACATTTTTCAGCTTTAAACCTTTGGGAGACGTCCGATGAGAATCATCTGTGGACAGGGTAATTTTTTAGCTGGGGGTTGCAAATTTTCGAACTTTAATCTTCGGGACGTTTCTTTAGGGTTGCTAATTTTACGGCTTTAAACTTTTGAGAGACGTCCGGTGAGAATCATCTGTGGACAGGGTAATTTTTTAGCTGGGGATTGCAAATTTTCGAACTTTAATCTTCGGGACGTTTCTTTAGGGTTGAAAATTTTTCAGCTTTAAACTTTTGGGAGACGTCCGATGAGAATCATCTTTGGACAGGGTAATTTTTTAGCTGGAGCTTGCAAATTTTCGAACTTTAACTTTGGAACATTTCTTTAGGGTTGCTAATTTTTCAACTTTAAACTTTTGGGAGTCATTCGATGAGAATCATCTGTGGGCAGGGTAATTCTTTAGCTGGAGGTTGCAAATTTTCGAACTTTAACTTTGGGACGTCTGATCAAAGTTATCTGTGGACAGGGTGATTCTTTAGGGTTGTTCATTGTTCAGCTTTAAACTTATTGGGAGACGTCCGATGAGAATCATGTGTGTACAGGAGAATTCTTCAGCTGGGATTGCAAATTTTCAAACTTTAATCTTCGGGACATTCCTCTAGGGTTGCAAATTTTTCAGCTTTAAACTTTTAGGAGTCTTCCAATGAGAATCATCTGTAGACAGGGTAATTCTTTAGCTAGAGGTTGCAAATTTTCAAACTTGGAACAATTTTTTAGGGAACATAACTTTGGAACATTTCTTCAGGGTTGCAAATTTTTCAACTTTAAACTTTTGAGAGTCTTCCAATGAGAATCGTCTGTGGACAGGGCAATTCTTTAACTGGGGGTTGCAAATTTTTGTGATTTAAACGTTTGAGACCTCCGATGAGAACGAACTTGTGATCAGATGTGTTTCAATTGCGTAGACTTCGTTGTAATTTACGCAGGAAAACGTCGGATCTATCGATGTCGCAAAATATACGGTGGTTAGGAGGGAGGGACGCGCCACTCGCAGGCGTCCATGATTCATTGCGTCGGGGCTAAGCCTATCCGCATAATCAGACAGCGACGTATCACCTCCGCCATTAATTACGGGGCCGCGCGGCACACGCATTTATCAAGCTGAGCAGTAAGGGAGAGAGAGCACAGGGGAAATGGGCACGGGCCTGGCAAATGATCGTGTCAACGATGACTCGGTGGTCCCGATCGGCTAAGGAAAAGTCAGAGCGATCGATCGAGCCTCAAAATCAATCTTACTACGCGGTCTCGAGAATGGCACATTCCCACGTGTAAACCCACCAGAGATTCGGCATTGCAATTATTAATTGAAGCAACAATACTTACGAAACAATACTGACATCACGCATCGATATTCTTTACAGAACACGATTCAATGTCTTCTCTATTACCATTGAATTATTTTTATCATTGCTTCAGTTCTTGCTCTGAAAAATAGTTTAGACCCAGAGGTGATTAAACTTGAAATACTTCTGACCGTTGAGGGTTAATTGCCCATCAATTTACGAGCCAAACTCGTGCAGGTAATGGTTTCGCGATCGGCAATGGGTCAGCGCAGGAATGCTGGCGATATTTTCGGCGGGCACAGTCGTGTGTCAGAGCAAAGTACGTTCCAGGGGGTTTCGGTTCTCTATCAGCAAGGGATTTAACTGTGAAATTTCGGGTTGCACGTCGAACCGGTCTCGCATCATCGAGAAGATTCCGTCCGGCGGCGTGGAGTGGCCTCGTTTCGCATTCCGCCGGCACGTAGCATCGAAATTGAGACGTCCTTCCTGGGGATGGAAGCCCTAGCTGCCGTTCTGCCCGACCGCATTACCATTTTTCGGCAATCGAACCGAATCGATAGCCTCGGCCTCGGCTTCGGCTTCGACAAACCGACTCGGCCCGAGGCGTCTCTCTCTCTCTCTCTCTCTCTCTCTCTCTCTCTCTCTCTCTCTCCCTCTCTCTTTCCCTCTCTGCGAATCCGACGCCGATTCCAACGCATAAATCCCCGTGTAAACCGAGCTTTTCCACCTATTTCGACGTTCTCCAACCCGAAAACGCTATCAACCCGTTTCTTCATAATTTACGATCGCGACGAGATGCTGATTTCAAATTCCAGCAAAGAAACCTCTTACGCGCCAGATCCCCGAATTGATTCCCCGGAAAATGTCCTGTTCGACTAGTTCCATTGGCTTTTCCTGGACGATAGTGATCATTTCAGATCGCTAGTTGCTATCCGAGGATCATGATCTCGGTGTACTAACCGTTCGATTAAATGTCCCGGCGAGATTGTGTTCTCGAGAATCGATTTTTAATGCCCTTCCGATTCTATGGGAATCTTTGCGAAATGCTGCTGCAGTTGCTGGTCCGTTCAACGTTATCACTCCGCGATGGAAATTTAAAGAAGCTCGGCTTTGTTCCTCGTTTATTGAAAATGGCGCAGTTAGCTGTTACATTAACGCTTTGAGCGACACGTCTCCCAGAAATGGAAATATTTGTCTCAATATTGATATTAACGTTCCATCAATATTATCTCATTCCATTGAAAGAGTACTTTCAATTTGAGAATGACTTTGATTTTATAGAAGTTTCGCGCTGCTATTGGAGCAATCGAAGTGTAAATGCAGCTATTCAAATATTTAAGCGAACCTTCCATTCTCAAAATATGAGTCTATTCAATTTTGTAAACAGTGTACAACGATTAATGCACATTCCATTCTCGAAATGAAAATATCCGAATCTGCTGGACAGTGCACAATGGTCAATATTCTCTGATGCAGTTATTTGTAGATTGGGATGCACTTGACATCCTCAATGCTATTTGAATGCTATTTTAGCATTCGAAGTGTAAATGTAGTTATTCAAAGATTTAAATTAACCTTCCATTCTCAAAATATGAGTCTGTTCAATTTTGTAAACAGTGTACAACGATTAATGCATATTCCATTCTCGAAATGAAAATATCCGAATCTGCTGGACAGTGCACAATGGTCAATATGCACCGATGCAGTTATTTGTAGATTGGGATGCACTTGACATCCTCAATGTTATTTGAATGCTATTTTAGCATTCGAAGTGTAAATGTAGCTATTCAAAGATTTAAATTAACCTTCCATTCTCAAAATACGAGTCGATTCAATTTTCTAAACAGTGTCCAATGATTAATGCACATTGCATTCTCGAAATAAAAATGTCCGATTCTGCTGGACAGTACACAATGATTAATATGCACCGATGCAGCTATTTTTAGATTGGGATGTACTTGATATCCTCAAGATATAAATGTCTAATGCGCATCGATGTAGCTGTTCAAAGATTTATAGAACCGTTGCATTCTTAAAATGGGAATGTTCAAATCCCCTGTACAAACGTAAGCGCGCAATAATGCAGTCGTTTGCAAGATTTATCTAAACTTTTTCCTCCGAAAATATAAGCGTCCCAGTTTCCTGGAGAACAGCGGATTAAAGCGGATGAGAAAGTTCGTCGTTGGGGAGAGCATCTTTAATATTCGATCGTTCGCGCTAACTATAGAGAAGGAAAAGGTGGAGTTATACTTTCTATAATGGACAGCCGAATCGATTCGGTTTGTCCACGGGACGATCCCCTAAGTGGTATCCTTTTAACCCGGTCACGGGGGCTTGTCGAGCGGAATGTACCGTGGACTGAAAACTTTCTTGCCACTCTGACCTAACCCAGGACACCCTCCATTATCCGGTTGTGTTCCAGAGTCGCGTTAAACAATCGATAAGCCATCCTAAGACGCTACCAGTAGTACCAGTCAAGATATTCTCGGCCAAAGAGCCTGAGCGTCTTTGATAACGCTATCTTTGCTCCTGTTAACCGCGGAAACTCTAGTCTTAGAACCCCGAAGCTGCATTCTACTCTGATGCACCGGAAACTGCAACTGCGACCGGCAACTTCGAGAACACATTCGGACCTGCTCCGAAACGTACGGAAAAGATTTCCGTACAAAATCGAAAATTTTCGTTATACCAGATACTCGGACGACATGGTTGAAAAGCTGATTAAAAATTTAATAATTATTTGCAAATTTACTTATGATTATTTTTCTAACAATCCTGTCAATGATTATTTATTATATTTGAAAGAAACAGAAGAGAGGTACAAATTAATTTCGTTCTTTAATAATTTCACCGCATGAAAATACACCGATTTTCCGAAACAGAGAGACGCCAATTTAAACGGCGTCCATTCTTTGGAAACCTATTTTCCAATGAATAAATCCAAACGCAGCGTTCGCGCCATTCGCTCGCAGTTGATCCTGGCCAAGAATAACGGAGAGACAATCGAAGAGGTAGAACAACCAGCAATATCAGCCCCGGAACCTGTAGGACTCAGTCACGATTGCCGTTGACTGGAAAGCCGAGCACAGTCTTCCAAAATTATTCACGAACCGGTGGAGTCTCGGCTCGAAATTAGTTTCCGCGGAAGCCTCTTCCTCCGTCAGAGATATGCACGGTACCGAATTCGTTAAGAGGCGAAACTATTCGTCCCTTTTCCACCATCCACTACCACCACAGTCGCCAAACTCGTAGCTCAAAGGAGAGAAGGTTCTTTCATTGACTGGTTGCGTCCCGTTCCAGGCTCCAGGGTCCCCGAAAGTCCCTTGCGAAGAGTATCACCCTGCTTGAAATTGCGGGACGGTAACGAGGCCAATGCTCCCTCTACCGGAAAACAGCCCTCCCCAGAGTGTTCGGGCTCTCATTTTTAGCAAGTCGTTTCCCCGGATAAGCGGCATAATTCCCCGTTTCAAATTGATGGCCCCTTAATTCGTTCCTTCACGCGCCGACGCTCTTTTATTACGATTCTCCTTCTTCTCCGGCCGAAAAAACCAATTCAAATCATCCCCGTTAAGTGGAATTTTGATTTATTTTATTTAATCTTCGGAAAAGATCCGGGACAAACGTACTGGGAAACAATTTGTTCAAAATCGTTTTGGTAAATCCTCTAATTCTGTAAAGATCGAGAAAAAATTGTTTAAAATCGTCTCGTTATGTTCTAGTTCCGTAAGACTCAGGGTTGTTCAGCCCAAGAAACAATTTCTAATCATTAATTCAGTGGATCTTATTGTTGTGCTGCCCGAGAATCATTTTTTAAACCATCTAAATCGCTTCTTCAGCAGAAGGACCAATAACAGTAAAAACTCGTATCGTTAATCATTAACCCTTTGCACTCGGAGCTATTTCAACTGCAAAATTAAACATTTCTTTCGATCTAAAATATCTTCATTCCGTATGATTTTTTTAAATTTGGTGGATATGAAATTGATGTAACACCTCGTACAATACTTAAATGTTGAGTAATTGATTAGACACCGACAGATCTAATAATGCAAAGAATATTTTAAATAATAGTACAGAAATGATTAATGGCGCCTCAGAGGCGTCACTCGAGCGCTAAGGGTTAATATAATTATTTATTGATCGTTAATTTTGAAAAAATCTGCTCGTTAAGGGAATAGACTCGATGAGTTGCGTGGTACACCACACACCGTTAGACGAATGTACGTACACGAGAATTGCAAGGGTCCGGGATATGGAAAATAGCGTCTCGCTAATGCATATTGGGGACCTCTTCATAGTCGCAATCGCTACATAAAAGATGCATCTAGCGCGCTCGCTATCCCAGAAAGCCTAATTTTTCGTTTTTCATGCGATATTCGCATCATTCGACAGAATTTAGCGGAGCCGCGAGAAGAAATGCTGGCGCGACAGTGCTGCATTTTCATTTGTTCCAGCAGTTCTTCTCGCGGCTCCGCTAAATTCTGTCGAATAATGCGAATATCGCCTGAAAAACGCAAAATTAACTGTAAATGCATATTTTATCTAGCGATTGCGACTATGGAGATATTGCGACCTATTTTCCATATCCCGGACCCTTGCGGTGTGTGAGTGTACCACACAACTCGTCGTTCCTACACCCTTAAGAACTGCATCTTGTTCTTTTTGTGAATCAAATCGGGACCGTTAATCTGCTCGTTAACCGTGAATCTAGAAAAGTTGAAGCTCTCGCAGCCGAGGAAACAACTTCCAAGAACGGTCCGAGATGGTGCGGATTGAGAAACACTTACTAAAAGCTCGTTCATAGTTAATCGGGTGCAGCCCAAGGTTGCAGCACGCAGGAAGCCTAGCCCGAGGTTTTCTAAAAAACTCGTGCAATCTCAGAATTGCTGTAGCCTTCGTCAATATCTGTCACGCGAGATCGACGAATCAGCTGATGGTGTTTCCACGGTGTGTCTGTTGTTGGTATAGTAAAGAGGGCGGCTCGAGGACGACGCCGTCCTTCCCCTGAGTCGTGAGGGTAGGTCGGGGTGTACGAAAGAAAAGGTGGATGGATAAGGGAAGAAGGAAGAGGGGGATGGGGAGGAGAGATGGTGGGAGCGGTGGGTATAACATGTATTAGAAGGCTTCGTAACTTACCTCGAGATATCGATCGTGGTCGGTGCAAGGGCGACTCTCTGGTTCTCGGGGTACCGTTTCGTTTCTGTTCCTTTGGTTTTTTTGTTTCATTCGTTGATCGTTTTTCAGCTTTTTTTCTCCTCCTTCGTTCCCTCTCTCTCTCTTTCTCTCGCTCTCTCTCTCTCTCTCTCTCTCGGCCCTTTGATCGTGGAGCCAGAAAGATTCGAATTGAAATACTGCGAACGTGCAGTTCAATTCGGTTAATTAAATCGTTTCCATTCCAATATGTTCGACGCGTTTGCGCCGAATACTCTCTGGTACTCGCGTAGCCGTTGATTACCGCTTTGAGCGCGGCGCGTTCTGTTTGCCACTGCTTTGCGCCGTTGTTCTCCGATAATCCCGTTTTTCCACGTACGAGTAGAGAACTGTGCAACTCTCTTTTTTCCCTCCCTTCTCTCTCTCTCTCTCTCTCTCTCTCTCTCTCTCTCTCTTTCTATCATTCTCTCTTTCATTCGCGCTGCGGAGCATATTTTTTCAAACCTACCAGAGACATCAAGGGAAAGCCAATCCTTTCTTGCGGAACGAAAGTTTCCCTTGCAATCCCCCGGCTGAGCTTTTTCTTTTCTTTCTCGCTTTTACCCACCTATCGAGAGCTTCTTTGCCGGTTCGATCGAGGCCAACCGGATAGAGACACCCGGCAGAGAATTAACAGAAGAGAAAGAGAGAGAAACACACTGTAATTCTCGTTAGACGTCCATTGTGGCCGACGGCCTGTCAGAACGTTCCAGTTCGAGAACCAGAGTTTTTACAAGACGATAAAAAGATGAGGGAGCAATTTTTATTTCTCCGGCTCGAGAACACAGCTCTCTGGCCTCCTTGCTAGACGTGGAAATTGACTGGAAAACCACTGCGGTTCCGGAAACTAGTGTTTCATTGATAATTCGGTTTCCGTGCTGCCAGGTCGAATTGTTCTTTCGAAAAGTTTTACCTTGTTTCTCTGTGTTGAAATGGACAGAGCGAGGAGGAGATTGTTAGGGGACTGGCCAGACACCGTTGCTATCAGTTCAATTATTGAACTGATAGTAATTCAATTCAATAATTCTACCAAAAGAAAATCTCTGAATCATTTTTTACGTAATAATCTTAACCCTCGTACGCTTCTTGGGTGAAAATTTACCCATTTTCTGGTTCCAGATGCTGTATTATGTTTGATTTCTTGCTAACTGTGTTATAACTTGATGTACTATTTGTCTAAAATATCATATTATATGTAAAACACAAGTCGATGATATTTCCTTTATGATAGTAACGTCATAAACAGACAAGCGACGGAAGAGTCCTCGGGTGATATTTCACCCGAATACCGTAATAATAATAACAAATAAGGAATACAGAGAAGAACTGTACTACCCAGAGGTGAAGCATCACTCGCTGTAGTAAATACGTTACAAGTCATTGCTGGCTCATCAAATTTACAAAATGCAAAAAAAAAGAAAAATTACAAGAAGTCGATGCCAATTATATGTGGGAAAAGATCGGAAGGTGTACGCGGCTTGCGGAATATGTAAGAAAAATGTATGCGACGAGCATAAAAACGCTATTTATATATGTAGTAAACCGCAAGATAAAATAAAGAAATTCACGAATTTAACACTAGGTTTACGGACCCGTCAAATTGACGGGTTCTAGTATTTTTAATTTTCAATTACTAAAATTGTTAAGATACTTCCCTGAGAAATTATTTACCAGATTTATTTCTTTGGGCATATATTATTGGAAGAATGGTCAAAAATTTGGATAAACATATTATTGTTATGTTTATAAAACAATGTGAGATAGTTTTTTCTAGAGCTCCGTAAACCTAAGGTTAATTAACTTTTAACGAAACACATTATGATATATAACATTAATTGAAGTGTAGAACGAAAATGGGTGAAATATCACCAGTATGAAGGTTAAACGAAATTATTAGATTACTGTACCGGAGCGGACTTGTTGATTAAAATTGCTACTGGACGATCTACTAGAAAATATTTCTTAGAGACATTAAGTAATTTGTAATCGTCCGATAAGTTCGAGGCGACACAATACTGTGCAGGGATCGAGCTTAAAGTGTACCTTGAAACTGTGCGATCATCTATTAATCGTTATCAGATTAGACAAACGGCCCGCTCACTTTTTAATCGTGCAATTCAGGTGCTAACGGAGGACCTTCGGGTAGAATCTCTTTACTTGCTCGGACGTGTTTGCTCTCGGCTCTCCCGTTTGTTTGTCGAAGGGCTCGATAAAGGATAATCGAAGCGATCGTCGACGATTTCGCAGGTGGTCCTCGCGATTCTCGCGAGGGCAATCGCGTTATCGCGATATAAGCATAATCGAGCTGACGGCGATGTACACGAGGCGATAGCCGATACACGCTGGGATAGGGCGACGGATAGCCAGGGCTATACCAGCAAACTGATAATCGGTGATAAGCCACACCGGGTCGATAATCAACGGGGTTCGGCTTGAAAACGACCGATCGCGTGCGGAACGCTACCCTCCACGAATTATACAGCTCGACGAAATTCAACTCTGGTTTCTTTTCTTTTTCGAACTGACGGAACTGTCCCGTGGAAGTTCCGCACATTGATTTCGATTCTGAAAATCGTTTCTCTCCACCGTTCACAATTTTTTAGAAATTAATTATTTATATGAAAACCATATCTCCCGGTTTGAGAATTTCTCCTGCTTGTAGACTTTTCTCAACAGGACAGTGTATTTTTTTTTGTAACAGTAAGATTGTTTAAATTTCTGTGAATATTGTTTAAAGACAACAAAGCTCATTATAGGAGGTACACAGGTATCTGGCGGTCTTTAAAAATTACTTAAAAATGTTTAAACGATTGTAATGTTATAAGAAATATACCATTGTATACGGAAGAGACTGCACAATAATCTCGCATAAATAGCATTCAAATATCTCTTCCGGTTCAAGCAGGAAAAATTCTCAAACTTCAGAGTATTATTTTTACTTCTCCTTAACAGGACAGTGTATTTTTTTCTAACAGTAGGATTGTTTAAATTTCCGTGAATACTGTTTAAAGACAACAAATCTCATTATAGGAGGAACACAGGTATCTGGCGGTCTTTAAAAATTACTTAAAAATGTTTAAACGATTGTAATGTTGTAAGAAATATACCATTGTATTCGGGAGAGACTGCACTAATAGTTTCGCATAAATATCATTCAAATATCTCTTCCGGTCCAAGCAGAAAAAACTCTCAAACTTGAGAGTATTATTTTGACTTCAAAATTGAATTTCTGAAAAACAGAGCGATAGAGTAATACGACAGTTCGATTGCTTGTTGCGAGTAGAATTTCTGTTGAACGGGGGGTGGAGCCAGAAGCAGAGAGTAACGAAAAATAGCGACTGGTGCCCGAGAAAGATACTGAGGAATTAGGCCGTCTTTTCTCCGCGCCGGTTGAAAAGGGAACGTGGAGATGGAGGCGAATGGGACGCTGGGAAACACTGGAAGGCTCGAACAAGGCCGTCGGTTGGACGGAGAAAGTCCCTGGGAAAGAAAAGGCTGCAGAACGCGTCGAGATTCGCGCCTACAGACACGGCGGGGGATCCCCTGTTTGCATTTCGACGGAAATATCGTGCTCCAGATACCGCTGCGATGGGTAAAAATTTAATTCTGTCCGGGAGAATGCACTGCCTCGTGCACTCCTGCGTATATTCGCTTTGCTCGTCTTACTTTTCACTTTATCGCGAACACTGAGCAGTAAACCGGATCGGGAAAAAGCATTTTTTTCGAAATCGAAAACGCCTCGCACGAGAAAACTTGTGGTTCGACGTCCTAATGACGGGATCAAAAATCCCAATGCTGTGCGATGATTCCTTCAGGTTGTGCATTCAACCCAAAGTTTGAAAATTTAGGGAGAATATCGACATTTTTAACCCCTTGCCGTACTTTGACGAGTCAGACTCGCGACGAAGGTTTTTAACAATGTCTAACAAATATGAATGTCGCGCGTTTCATTTTAGATGAAATGAAATTTGATTCGTTTGCAATCAATGGACTGCGGATTTTATGCATTTATCACAAAAACGGGTAAGCACAATTTAACGCAGTGGACATATTAAGAAGATTTAAAGTCATCGGTGTATTGGTTTCAGCTTGATCAAATAATTAAAAGAAGAAAGAAATTTTGATTTCACTCCTCTGATCCGCAGTCTAGTATCCAACATTTAAGCATTAAAATAAATTTAGCCATACAAGAAATATACATTTTCTTTTCCCTTCTACGATATTTTTGTGCATAAAGACGTTTTGATCACTGTAATCGTGAAAGAAATGGTACGGCAAGTGGTTAAGAATATCAAAATCGAAGTACATTGTGTCTATAAAGTCTGCAGAGACTCAAATGCTGAATTTACACATTGTCGATTTTGCAAGTAATCTTTCTTCGATCCGATTCAGTAGCTTTCTGGACACGGTATCGGTTCAAAGAAGCTAAACACTGAAACAGTATCGCCACTTTTGCGTAGCTTCGAAGGGAAAACAGTCTCCCAACACGGCTCCGGGGGATCGCGGATGTTCCCTTGGTGGATCAACAGCAGGATCGACGATCCAGGGGGGAAAAAGATTAGCCGCGCGCCGCTTAATATCGAACAACAACGATGACCCAATTTCGAAAGATTAATAGGCTGACAGGCAGCGCGCGTGACCTTTGCTCCTTTACAAGATTGAAAGCAAATAGGCAAATGCGCGGTCCGATCGATCGTTCGAGTGTCTCCTCCAGCAATCCCAATTTATCTGTTTTTTTTTTTTTATCGGGACGGCCTTATCCCCGAAACTCGTCGCTCGGAAATAGAATCCGTTGAATATTTAAAAGCTACCGGAACCAAACGGGGATGATAATAATAAGCACAAGTTTCTTCGATGAAAATAGAAATCGGACGTTTCCGAGAGTACGGGATCGTGGATTCTGGTGTCGTCGCGGGCTTTTTAGAACGCCCCTCCAATATTTGCTAGTTACATTACATCATCGGCGGACTAATGTCGAATTAATGCACCGTTTCATTTGCAACTTTATTACGGACCAATCTGCGTTATTGGATCCCGCTCGCCGATGTCGGGCCGGCCAGCGAAATTACATCGACTCGATTAATCAGTTTTTCGACGATATTTCTGCTTCGATTTCGGCTACGTAATTTTTCTTCCAGCACAGTTTCGTTTACTTCTGACAGGATTCTCGAGACTGTATAGGATTAGCATAAATACGCAATTAATTTCAACGAATGTACACAAGTGCTTCGAATAGCTACATCAGCAATGTATACGAGGTGTGATCAAGCATAAGGTGACTTTTTATTTTTATCAGAAAATATTTATTTATTCATCGATATTTATGTTGGCCCCTTCAAAGTAATCCCCCTCAGATATAATACACTTGTGCCAGCGCTTTTTCCAATCCTCGAAGCACTTCTGATAAGCACTTTTTGGTATAGCTTTGAGCTTTTCCAGCGATGCAGTCTTTATTTCCTCGATCGTTGCAAATCTCCGTCCTTTCATGGGTCTCTTCAGTTTTGGGAACAGGTAAAAGTCGCAGGGGGCCAAATCCGGTGAATATGGTGGCTGAGGCATGATCGCGGCGTTGTTTCTGGCCAATAAATTACTCGCAAGCAACGATGCGCGAGCAGGTGCATTATCGCGATGCAAAATCCACGAATTGTGATTCCAAAATTCCGTTAAAATTGCTTGGCACGAACCAAACGAGATGCCGACGTCATCGGCAACTTCTCTAATGGTAATTCGACGATTCCCCAAAGCTATTTCCTTCGCTTCTTCAACGTTTTCATCGGTTGTTGACGCGCTGGGGCGTCCAGAGCGAGTTTCGTCGTTAACATCTTCTCGGCCTTCTTGGAAGAGCTTGTACCACTTATAAACATTTTTTTACTCAGAGTACACTCACCGTACGCCACTGTCAACGTTTCAAGCGTTGTGGAGCACTTAATTCCATTTTTTACACAAAATTTGATGCAAATTCTTTGATCCATTTTTTCGACAGCAGAAAATCGCCGAGCACGCGAAACACGTCTAACCTTTATGCTTCTCACGAACAGACAAAAAATGCTATACAGCTGAAACTGTGAACATTTGTTCGGGACGAGTGTACCGGCATAAGAAAAAAAAGAAAACGAAAATCGACTGTAGGTATCCCGCGAAATTCAAAAAGTCACCTTACTTTTTGATCACACCTCGAATATAAATATGTGAGCTGTTAACCTCTTACCTGCGGAATTGAATTTTAAAAATCCCCCACAGAGTGCCGAATGAAAATCAACCAATGACGAGTATGCACGTCGAAAGCAGGGCAATGTGTCCTATTATAAAATTTTACGAAAAACGAGGAAGGATTACATTTTCATTTGATAAAAAATTCACAATTCATTCTTCAAACGGTAATTGTTATTGCACCGCAATAGAGATTTCGATTGACGTGTACGCACGTCGAACGCAGTTAACTGGTTAAACAAATAGCAATAGATTCGGTGGAATATTTAAGCGAAGTTCTAGTATGAAGAACGAACGATCGCGCCGCCCCCGCTCAGGTAGGCCGATACACCTGCCGACTGTAATAATACCCGACGTATTTTGCAGCTGCGATTGACCCAGATCGACGGTGCCACCGAATTACAAATCTGGGTCAGCCGAATTATACATACGTGTCCGTTAAAGTGGCTATTTGTGTCGGGTGTCCTTCTGTGCCTCTTTTCCGCGGGTGCGGGGGTTACGAAGAAAGCTAAAAACAATCCTAAACCGCGAAACGACCTCGATCCCTATCGCGGGAGTCCTGGAGATCGTTGGAACGGCTTATGGCCGGGTTACTCGGCCGATGGAACTGCCGGATTTATTGCCAAGGTCGATCAAGGTCGTCCAAGGTCAACTGCACCGAGGAGTAAATTGTACGAAATCATTCTGCAAGTTTAGGCTTCGTTTCGAAGGGCGCAGTTTAGAGTGAAATTCGTTGCGAGGGTCGAACGACCGTCGAACGGTGGAAAAGAAAAGGGCGTCGGTGTCTGCGGTCGATCGTCGAACGATACCACGAAAGGTCACGGCTTTTCTTGACAAATGGCGTCCTTGGGCCGGCAACGGACTCCCGCCGGTATCTCGCCGGACACCCGAAGTGCATTATGAAAGCATTCGCAGCTTTTCGGCGTGCACCGAGCCCCTCCTACGAGTTTCTCCGCCCCTCCCTCTCTGCCACCCCTCCGGCACATAGAGAACGCGAAAATACGCGAACAACCCGCCTCGAAATCCTGTGTCCGAAGTTCTCTCGAGGGTCCCTCGAGGATCAGGACATCGCGCGGGATCATCCTCTCGGACCCCGAATCGCATTCTCTCCTAGCGATCCGGCTGCACGAGGTCCGAGCCTGATCAATAATTTATTTGTCTCCGCAGCCCCTTTCGGAAAAACCGATCCGTGGAAATACGATCTGTTCGAACGAGATGAAATATGGTGACACCGTCGCGTCAGCGGGCTGCCAGTCCCGAATTTATTTTGTGAGGCGCAACCTTCCGAATTTGGCGATTTTTGCATTTTTATTGTTGCGGAACTCGGTTGGGGCAGTTGCGAACGTTTTAGGATATTGAAATTAGGGGGTTTAAGTTATCGTTTTATTATTATTATTATTATTATGTACGGACCGAAATCCATTTATACAAATGTTCACAATACAAAAGTAAAACTAAAATGAAAGTCTTAACCTAAAATTACTTATAAACGGACTTGCCGTAAGCTGTAAGAATACAGGTATTGAATTAACATATAATTGTACGCAATCTTCTCTTTGTGATATACTCGTTTTGATATATTCAACTTTCTTTTTCGATTTCATTATTTCGAAGACCTGTTATGCTGACTGGTACTCCAGAGATGCGAAGTTATTAACTTGACAATTATTTTACAAAATATCCTGTCAATTTCCGAACTGGGAAAACATATTACAGTAAAGTCGAGATTACTGTCCTCAGTCAACACCGGGTTCTAAGTCCAGTGCCTGCTCATTCCACTGGCGGCGATGATTGATCTCGGCTCGGGTATATCGGTGTAAACACCACACATTGACTCGAATGAATCGAAATGTTCAACTTTCTTAATTTTCATTATTCTTTTTAATGAAATTTCACTATCGTGTTTCTGGCATTTTTCTGATTAATATAAGACCAAACACGATATTAATTCCAATTGTATTTAGTGGTTAAATCGACGATTCGAGTTTCGGTCGCAAGGAAGGACAGCGTACGGGAAAGAAAGAGACACTCGTTCTGTCCTTCTCTATGTTCGGCTTCTCCTTTGAATTTCATTCTGTCCTTCTCTATGTTCGGACTCTCCTTTGAATTTCATTCTGTCCTTCTCTATGTTCGGACTCTCCATCGAATTTCATTCTGTCCTTCTCTATGTTCGGACTCTCCATCGAATTTCATTCTGTCCTTCTCTATGTTCGGACTCTCCTTTGAAGTAACAAGAATACGATCGCAACACCAGGATTACTGTCCACCAAAAATACGGCTGCTGGACAGTAATCTCGACTTTACTGTACACCGTGAAACAAGCTTTCCGCTAGAAAATAAAAGAGGTGCGCCACGATCGGACAAGGGGTTTCCAAGATAAAAATTCACAGGTGCAACCTGTTACGTCAACACGCGACGATAACGTCTCTCGAAATTCTTCGCGGTATCCAAACAAATTCGAGGACAGCGTCGGGACGACTTGGGCTACCCCTGATTTGGTATGCGTCGCATGACAGTGCATCTCGAGTAGAATGGCTGACAGCAGGAAGCCCCGTGGCGAATCTCGCTCGTGTTCAAGTGGAACGTGTACGGTCAGACGCAGGCAGCCGGCCGACAAGGGGACAAGGCGATGGGCCGGTGAAAAATAAGGGCATTTGCCGCCTCGAAGATGTCTCGGACGTATCCGGGGGCCGTAGATCACGCACGGTATCCCGTGCGAGTTACGGGAGGCCATGATTTATTCGGGGCGCAGCGGGGAAACTTTTAAAGTGGCTCAGCTCGGTGCAATATATCGGTCAGGAGTGGTTCGCGGGGGCGGAAGGGGAACGAACATTCCCGCTTAGCACGCGTTCCCTCGATTTATGGGGGGCGGGTGTCGGGGGAGGTGGTGCAAAAGTAGAAGGAACGTTGCCGAACTTGCGTAAATCGCGGAGGCCGTTTAATATTCGCGGGCGCGGCAACAATGCGCTAAAATATTCGTGGAACAATGGCCGGATAATTGAATGAAACTGTACGTATCAATGCATTAAACGCCGCCGGGCGCAATATATTGTATTAAAGTTGGTAATGCAGTGTAATTTTATTAGTCTCATTATGCCGCCATAATGGATATAGAAAGGACACGTAATTTAATTTACGGGGGCCGGAGCGCGGTGGCGCGACTGTAAAATTTCAGATCTGAGTTTCACGGGAAATTCGCCGAGCTTCCGGAGAGATTCGCGATGAAAAAAGAAAGGAATAACGAGAGAGGAAGAGAGAAAGAGAAAGAGAGAGAGAGAGAAGAGCCGTCCTCTCGTCGACTTATTACCGAAATGTACGATCCGCCGGCTGTGTAGCTTCCGGCCGCAGAAATTACGAAGTCAAATGGCCACCGGCCGGCCGTGTGCACGCGGATTTACGTGTTCCCTTCTTTTCCTCGTTTTTCCACATGCCCGTTTTTTTTATATATTTTTCGGTGCTCCCCCACCATCGAGCCTTCCTAGACGAAACGAAAATTACCGTGTAATAGGATTTTGAGTGGCGGTCGATGCTAATCCGCGATTTAATAACGTGGCTCGGGCGGCAAAGATTTAGCGTGACGTCGACGATAACCCCGTCGACGACGCGACGACGCTATTTCCCGCACGGCTACCGAACCCGAAATTATTATTATTACGCCCGTCGGATCCGCGTATATTTTAAGGGACACTTCGTTATCAATTCGACCCTTGACATTTCGACTCGCGAGCAATTTTAACGCGCCCGTCCGCCCGCCCGAAAGATTAGGAATAATAAATGCAGCTATCAATTACCGTGCAACCGGCCCGGCCCGACCCGACCCGACGAACAACGCGCCACCGCGCGGGTATTCGGGTCGATCGAGATATATCGTTAACCCTGTGCCAGTTAACGAAACTGAAATTTTGCTGTTCGGCCGGGGCGGGTTTCTCTCTCTCTCTCTCTCTCTCTCTCTCTCACTCACTATGTTTACACCGCTGCGGAGAGCCTCGGATCGATGCGGGAAATGTCATGTGTCGCGACGCAAGAATATCGTGTTTAATTAAAACATTATAAATAAATTGTATACAGCGCGACGTAGACCGTGCAAATTTAGGGAGGGTTCGTGTCATCGTTTTAATCATTTCGAATTTCTTTACGAAAAACGGGACCGCGAAACGGGTGACCCTCTCGCGAGGGCGGATCGCAGAATTTTTATCGCGGGAACGGGTCATCGGATTGACACGATTCTTGTTTTGTTTTAATCGGGAAAGTTTGCTTTATCGGGGAATATTTTTGTTTAATTGGAAAACCGTGTGGGTATTTTTTCCAACGATTCCGAACGCTGGCCGTGACTTCGTTTCGTTATTCGTAACAATGTAATCTGAACGAGATCGAGTATCAACGATAACGTAAAAATTGAATAATGCTGTGTTCTTGCAGCGTACAATCGTTTCGCGATCATCTAATTTGAACAACGGTGTGCGAGTACTGAAGCTCCAAGCTCGTGCCTGAGTTTATTATTCCTCGATGCGTTTTCACCAAATTACAACGGTTGAAACACCACCAATTTCTCGACGCTCGGTTCGGTGCACGGCTGGGTTTCGCCCCGGAGAGAAAAGTGCAAGTGCAACGGTGCATAGCGTCGCAGCAGGAGCCGGGAGCAATCTTGGTAGATTCGATCGTGGAATCGCAGGGCGAGATAAGGGCAGACCTCGACGAACACAGCCCTCGGAGAAGTCGTTTGTATCCGATTAGAGGGAGGTGGGGAGCGGCGAAGGGGGAGTACAGCTCTGGTTGGTTGCGCGGGAACGAGAGAAGCACAGATAAGGATTTCATCAGGCGCGGATGCATTGTGCGGCGAGACAATTCGTCCTACATATGCCGGCTATCTATATGCACCGGGTGCATGCATCTCAAGTACGCTGCAACCAGCCCAGCCAGCCAGCCGCTCCTAGGATTAATCCGACTGGTAATTTGCCGTCCCGCGAATGAGACTCGGCTGGGGAAACTCGGCCGGGCGCACATGCTGCCATCGTCGTCGACGAATCCTAGAATATTTCCCGCATCCAGACACAACTTCGTCCCCGTGTTTACGCATTCGACGATGAACTGCTTCCTCGACGGTGCTCGACGAGCTCGCGGAACGCGTCGACGACTCGTCGACGGAGCCGCGATCGTCGAAACGGAACAAGTCGACGGTGGAACACTTGGCACGCGAATTTTTCGAAATAGAAACACGCACCCTGCTTTCTCGCACAGGTTTCTGGCCTCTGAGAGTTTTTCGAATTTCTCTTACACTTCCGAAAGGGCCCCTTTACGTGGCAACGAAGAATTTGTTGTAATTGAATACATTTTTCTGAAATACGAAACTGCTCACGAAGCACAATCGGCGGAATGAAATTTTGAAATGAGACGAATAGTGGATGGCTTGTAATCGATGTTTTAGCGTAGATAAAACGCTCTAAACGCTAATTTTTCGAAATAGAAACACGCACCCTGCTTCCTCGTACACGTTTCTGGCGTCTGAGAGTTTTTAGAATTTCTCTTACACTTCCGAAAGGGCCTCTTAAAGTGGCAACGAAGAATTTGTTGTAATTCGATACATTTCTCTGAAATACGAAACTGCGCACGAAGCACAATCGGCGGAATGAAATTTTGAAGTGAGACGAATAGTGGATGGCTTGTAATCGATGTTTTAGCGTAGATGGAACGCTCTAAACGCGAATTTTTCGAAACAGAGACACGCACGTTACTTCCTTTCACACGATTCTGAGAATTTTTCAAATTTTTCGAATTTTTCTTACACTTCCAAAAGGGTCTCTTTACGTGGCAACGAAGAATGTGATGTTTCGTGTTGTAATTTGGTACATTTCTTTGAAATACGAAACTGTGCACGAAGTGGATGCCTCATGATCGATGTTTGAGTGTACAATTGTTCGAAAAGCAGGTTCTTCGAAGCTGCGGCAGGGATTTCATAACAGTTTGGATTTTTCTCTGACCTCGCACTCATTCGCCGAGCTCAAGAATCCTATGATTCTTCGTTTCGCTCGGACTTTATCTCGCCCACGTCAGTTCCCCGCAATCCTTTGCTTCATTTGAATGTACTAGCTCCATCCTTTAGTTATTCCCATCTTTTCCTAATCCTTTTTAGTTAGCTCCTCCACATTAAACTCCACATTTCCCTGGTTCTACCTCGATTCTCCTACAGCCGCCAGATACTTTATGGGATCTGGAACTGCATTCGCGATGAACTCTTATTCGAGTATATATTACAGGATTGTGAGAAGAGAGGTTAATGTTGTTAATCTTCGTTTCTTTGTCGGGCGGAATATTCTTCGGTCTCGAAAATAATGGATAAAACGTTCGAAATTATACGGTTTATCATGGGATACGTTATAATGGATGTTTCAACGGTTGGACGTATGAAATGGTTCAAAAAATTGAAATAATTTATTCAAAATCGTGTAACTTGCCTCGACTCGTGAACGAATTCGGTGGAGGTGTATCAATTCCTTGTCTGGCAGAATATTTTTTGGTCTCAAAAATAATGGATAAAACGTTCGAAGTTATACGGTTTATCTTGGGAAACGTTGTAATGGATGTTTCAACAGTTGAACGTATGAATTTCTTTTAAAAAATTCAATTAATTTATTAAAAATCGTGTAACTTTCCTCGACTCGTGAGCGAATCCGGTGCGGATGTATCAATTCTTTGTCTGGCGGAATATTCGTTGGTCTCAAAAATAATGGATAAAACGTTCGAAATTATACGGTTTATCTTGGGATACGTTGTAATGGATGTTTCAACAGTTGAACGTATGAATTTCTTTCAAAAAATTCAAATAATTTATTCGAAATCGTGTAACTTGCCTGGACTCGTGCGAATCCGGTGCGGAAGTATCAATTTGTACACAGAATAAAAAGCAGCTTCCGGAAGGGATGGTGGGATGAAAAAGCTGCCGAACCAGGTACGAAGAGGGTCGGAATTTCCAAGGGAATTTGACAGTGGGAGTCCCGAGTGGGTAAACAGCACGCGTCGGCCCACCTGCACCGGACAGAGCCCGGGAAATCACGTGCCGTTAGAAGGCGCCGCAAGAATTACGGTTGCGCCTCTGGTACCGGAAAGGATTAAATTGTACCGTTAGCAGAGATTGGGGGTGGAGGACATTACAGTATCTCACGAGTATAGGGGAGCAGCAGCAGCCTCGAGAGTAAATCTGCCCGTCAGGATTCGTCGGCTGGTCTGCCTTATCCGTAGCTGTGCACGAAATGCACCGTACCGTGGACCCGGGGACTGGCTTGTCGTTGCATAATGTACCCGAACTTGCGGCCGGCCTTTGCCAGGCTTTCGGGCGTAAACCTTCGTCGGTCTCTTTCCCTCTCGAACGACTAGAGAAACCTTCTCTCCATTCTGCCTTCTTTCTCAGCCGGTTCTCGCTCGAGCCGCGATCGAGTCTCGCCTCTATCGTCCCCTTATCCTCTTTCTTTGTTCCTCTCCCCTCTAGCCGTCTTTATCCATCTCTTCGCAAATTCTTTGTCTTCCTCTCTCCGTCTTTCCGCGAAACTCGGGCGCAATAGATCTTCCGACGACTCTGGCAGCACTGGAAAATTTCTTTCGGGAACGAATCCTTCATAGATTTCAAGACCGAAGCCTTGTCTTTGCAACGAAATCTTGAAAGTTGATCCACGATTTTTCTTGGTCAGTTTGTCAGACAGAAATGGGACCCTTCACCTTCTACCTGGGAGACTCGTGATTCAAGAATGCCTCACATTCAAACGCCTCTAGAAGCACCGGAAAATATTTCTCGGGAATGAATCTTCCACGAGCTTAAAGATCGAAGCTTACTCTTTCCAACGAGACCTTAAAGTTCAACACCCGATTTTTCGTAGCCGTTTTATTAACCAAGAACGAAGAGCAACTTCTTCGTTATTATTAAATTGGAACTTTCATTCGAAGGAGAGCGGAACTGTTAAAGAAAAAAATCGTGGAGCTGGTTTTAGGGTGTCGTCGTAAACTCGGATGTTCGGGTGGGTAACAGATTCAGTCATAAAAAGATTCTCAGGCCCGGGAGACTCTATCTCGTGCTCTCTGTCTTTGTTTCCCTATTCTTTCCAACTCCTTCTCGGTGTCTTTATCTACCTGTTCGCGATACCGCTGGTCTTTGTCTAAGTCTTTCTGTTCCAGTTCCTCTCGGTTACTCCGTCTTTCTTGTAGAGTAGAGCGCAAGTCCCGTTCTCTCCCACGTTTCCCGTGCTCACCCCCCTGTGCCAGAGCTTTGTCTAGCCCCAGTGTACCTTGGTCGGCCGTAACGTGTCGCCTCCTCGTATCAAAATATGGCATCGAACGACGCGATATCTTCCCCTCGATAACTTCTCCTCGCACAGCTAACGCCATCCTTTGCCAGGCTCCTCTCCAGACTCCTCTGGACGACGACTCTATCCACCGGATAGTCTGCGCGGCGGCTAAGATTGAATTTTACGGTTTGGTTGCGGGCCGATACGAGGACGTTGTCTTTATACCGTCTACGCTCTTCCGGGCTCCTTTTTACATTTTAAACTGAACATTCGTGAGATCCGACAGAATTCTACGCTGCTTCGAATAGCACTTCATGTGTAAATGTATTTATAAATTAACATATTGTCGACCGACGATTTTTTCATAATATTTGAGAAACTAATTCAACACTTTACCTACCGGAAACCTATTAATAGGATTTTCAATAATTGCGCTGTACCAAAAGAAAGCGTACAAAATTTTCTTTCACATTGCAATCTTAAATGATACTATCAGATGACGTTATTGACGATGAGTTGTACCGGAAGATCTATTAATGAGATTTTCAATAATTGTGCTGTACCAAAAGAAAGCATGGAAATTTTTTTTACACTGCAATCTTAAATGATACTATCAGATGACGTTATTGAGGATGAGTTGTACCGGAAGCCTATTAATACGATTTTCAATAATTGTGCTGCATCAAAAGAAAGCGTACAAAATTTTTTTTCACATTGCAATCTTAAATAATATTATCAGACGAGGTTATTGAGGATGAGTTGTACCGGAAGCCTATTAATACGATTTTCAATGATTGTGCTGTACCAAAAGAAAGCGTACAAAATTTTCTTTTACATTGCAATCTTAAATGATACTATTAGATGACGTTATTGAAGATGAGTTGTACCGGAAGCCTATTAATACGATTTTCAATAATTGTGCTGTACCAAAAGAAAGCGTACAAAATTTTCTTTTACATTGCAATCTTAAATAATACTATCAGACGAGGTTATTGAGGATGAGTTGTACTGGAAGCCTATTAATACGATTTGCAATAATTAATTTGTACCAAAAGAAAGCGTACAAAATTTTCTTTTACATTGCAATCTGAAATTACACTATTAGATGACGTTATTGAGAATGAGTTGTACCGGAAGCCTATTAATACGATTTTCAATAATCGTGCTGTACCAAAAGAGAGCGTACAAATTTTCTTTTACATTGCAATCTTAAATGATACTATCAGATGACGTTATTGAGGATGAGTTGTTCATAATGAAAATTTGCTGTTGCTATCGAAGGCCCCATTAAAAAGTGTTTAGCCACGTACCATACGTTTTTCAAAGTTATGCAATAATCACCGGTCGGTAATGTGTTAACAGCAATAACGTACTCTAATTTCTGCCTTCGGGATTGTTATGTGGTAAAAGATTTCTTAACTTCCTTTTAGTACAGCACAATTATTGAAAAGTCTATTAACAGGCTTCCGATATATAAAGTGATAATAACAGTCTTCAATAAATAAATTTAGTGAAGCTATAACGTAAAGTAAAGTGAATGAAATATGAGAAAGTAATATGGAAAGTAAACTAATAGTTTGGGAATAACATAAAAATAAAATGAACAGATGGAGGGACAGGAAAGTCCGTGTCTGACTATGGTGCACCTGTTCTACTTACCGGCACAGACTGAAAGAGGTCTCCGCAAGCTAAATACTTCTTGTACCTTCGCAATCGTACATCATCAATAACGGAGAACTACAAAGCAGAAAGGACAGAAAAGTAGCAAGAACAATGAATAAAAGAGTCTCTCTCGCAGCCTCTCCAGCAGAAAGACTCTTTTTCCTTCTGGAGCATTTATGTATAGATTTTCTCTCTTTCTCTCTCTCTCTCTCTCTCTCTCTCTCTCTAGTCGATCCAGGAACGTAGAATAAATCGTGTAAGATCCTTGGCAGTTTCTCGCGATCGTCGAGAACGAATCATTCTGTCCTTGTTTCGAAAGACAAACTACCGGCGGCGAAAACTTCATCCTCCACGGGGCCTTTTCCGAATAAGAGCCACTATCATTTTCTGTTATTAAGAGAGAGAGATAGAGAGGGAAAGAGAGGGGGACGAGGTGGAAAAAAGATGAGAAAGTGGGCCAATTATTTCGCGTCAAGTGGCCGGGGCGGTTTCTTTCTGCTATACCGCGATTAAGAAGCTCCCTGGGGGCGGTTTCGACCGAAGGCGGCACTCTATATTGTTCTTACTCCCAGCTAATAAACTCTCGGGCGCTGATGAGCTCATCAACCATCGAATACCTTTAGCGCAAACTTCTCCAGATATCTGTCACGATTTTACCCTAATTTTCCACGATTTTTCCGTGGTTTTCCGTCGATCATTTTGAATACTAAACGTGACAAGTCTGTATTGCCTTCTAAAACTAAGAATATTATATTCATTTAGATTTTTCACTACAGTTTCCAATTACAATGTCTGTCCGAACAATGATATTCAATGATTTCCCATGGAAATGTTTTCATAATACCATGAATGTTATTTTGGAACAATAATAAATGGAATAATATTTCGCAATTCTTTTTCGGAAAATTCGGAACAGTCGATCAACTGGAAACAAACAAAATTGTGATTGCTCAGGATCCCGTGGAAAATTTTTGGTGCTTGTACCTCTCTTGTCGGTTTGAAAGGACACATTCATCTAGGTTTGCGTCACCATAAATATTTATGGGACGGTATTCGAGTCACGGAAATGGTAATGGCGCCCGAAGCGGGACAGAATCGAAGGTTAAATCGGGAACGATGTCTAATCAGCAAAAAGTTTCCGATTTCATGGGTATCTCGTAAGCATCCAGAGAGCCTTCTTCTGCTTCTTTCTTTTCCGATTCCCCATTGGCTTCTGTTTTCCCCGGACCTCTTTTTTTTCGACCGTATTAGAAAGAGGGACAGGGGATCGTGTACCGATCGATTTCACTCGGAACCGTGATTTATTACGACGGTTCGCAGGTTTTTGCTCGGGGGCCCGGCACTTTCGCGATCAATCAGTCGCGGGAAGACCGTGATGTCCGATAAATAGCCAATCGATGCTTTCGGTCGAGCCCTGCGACCTAATAACGTCCGACACGCGGAAAATTCGATTACGCTGTGGAACAACTATCATGCGGGCCTGGAAGGTGTTAACCGTTGAATTGTCAGTGCAAGAAGAATATTATATTCTTAATTCAGGCTGTACAAAAATCGTAAAACGGAGAAACTAAAGAAATATATGATTTGTTTTCTACCCGTAACAGATAATTGAAAATTTTTAGAAAATTTCAGAATGGCAAGCCAACGTGTACGTTTCACTCGCAATTGGTTTCACGCGAATATCGTGAACAGTGCCGGAGGGAATGGTTTTCTCAAGGTTCACTTCTCTCGAGATTGTATTTTGAACAAAGAATCCGTGTTCCAGTTTCTTTTTCGGGTATCTAGCCAGTCCCTTTTCGATTCCTCTGTGATTCCTCTGCGATTTCGATCGGTTCCGCCCGATTCCACTGGCAATTACCAAAGAATCGCGTCTAGGCCAGCAGTCGAAAGCGTCTCACGTATCGTCGTAATCGATCACGCGCCGCGGAACCAAGTTTCGTGTAAACTCGTACACGGCGAGCGAAGACGACGACGCGACGCCCTGAATTCCGTCGCAGGATTTATGGCGTTGGAAAGATTGCTTTTGCGTCCCTGCCATTCAAGAAAAACAGAAATGTTCTCTTTACCCGTTCCGCGTATCGACAATTGTACTCCCAAGAAGTTCAAACATTTTAATGAACATTTCCAAGAATGCGTTTTCTCTATCACGTTGGACAACAAATTCTGTGAACACAGCGTACATTGACTGAAAGTTTACCTTGCATCCTACATATACTCTCCATCAAAAATCTCGGAACATTTCCTGAGGAAAGTACAGCATTCATAGTCAACCCTAAAGGATGCGAACACGTTGTCGACAGCACCGCCAAATTGAAACGAGTCGTGCCGGTATTCTCGCCGGGATTTCATCTGGTTTCCTCTGCGAGTGCGACGATTTACCGTATCCTCACCAGTTGGCAACCCTTCCGCACCCTCTTCGTCCGAAAATTATCAAATATTCTCGGAATCCGGCATAATAAACAGCAGCATCCAGAATTTCGTCATAGAACTCCGTTCTTGGTCTCATTGTAAAGGAGAAAGTACAGTCTTCAATTTCATGTTGGTTTCACTCATGAAAAAAATATTCCAGGCTCCATAAAAATGTTTGAATGTATAAAACATTACTAGAGGACGACCACTTTCTTCCAAATCCTCTGAGATCCAGTAGAATAAACAGCAACATCGAGAATTTCATCATGAAAACTACATTCTTTGTCTCATTGTAAAAAAGAAAATCCAGTCTTTAATTTCATGTTGGTATCATTCACGAAAAAGTTTTTCATTGTCTGTAGAAATTTTAGAGAGGATGACCACCTCGCTTGGCCAATTTGTGGTTCGTCACAGAACGATCAAATCCTCTGGGGATCCGGCATAATATACAGTGTGATCGGGGGTTTCATCGCGGAAGCCTCGTCCGTAGAATCGACTCGTTCAGGGTTTAAAATATCTCGGTAGTTTAACGAGGTCTTCATCGGCGGACGAAGCCGTAAATTTTCCATTATGGCGTCGGTGGGAGACGCGAGCCATCTGCCGGGCTTATTAGTCCGGCAACGATGAACGAGTATCCCTTAAACGGAGACCCCGGCATTGCTATTTTAATGGAATCCCGCTCGCGTTAATTAAGATTCTGTTCCGCGTCGCGTCTGCCCCGTGTTCCGGGGGGCGAACGAAGGATCGCGTAACTATTAGCGAAAATGCATTTAGTGTCTATTAGTGGCGCGTTTCCGCGTCACACCGGGGACTGCTAATAATCTTGGCTCGCGAGCTGAGCGTTGGAGAGCGGAGCAGAGCGGAGAGGAGTGTTCGAGCGCGTAAAAAGGGAGCCGAGCGTGATGGCCGAGCCTCGAAAGGCGTGAAGCATCGTAAAAGCATGGAAAATTGCGTTACCAATGCACAGAGGGTCGCCGGACGAGAGGGGGACAGAGACAGAGAGAGTTTTAATGGACATTTTGATGTTCAATTACCGCGACCATTTCGCTTATAAATTAATTTGCTGCGAGCCGGCGCTCGCCTAAACGGGACTCGATCCTCCCGGACCGGATAGACACCTTTTGATTTCCGTTCGTTACGGACAGATGGACCAATTCAATTATTCAGAAACGACGCTCCTCGAACGAAGACGCCGCGCCGCTGTCATCGGAATAAGGCGACGCAAATGGACGGACAGCTTTGAGAGCACGCCTCGCGTCGAGAACGCTCGACAACCTGACAGTCGAGGAGCCTAATCGAATATTCGCGGAAGTGGCCGTCGCTAGCCTTCACTGGCGTCCTTACTTTCAGAACAGTTCAGTGCTGCAGTCGAGTTATAATTTATAATTGTCATAAGCACCTCGCTTTGTACCGTACATCTTGTTCTAATTGTGAGACTTCGTGCGTCCTGATGCGATTTCAGCGGGACACTCCGGTTTTGAAATGGCGGTGGAATGGTAAAGAAAAATCGTACGCTAAAATTTTTGATCTCGTTGGAAAGAGGAGACTTCAACTATTCTAATCGCTGTGGTTTGATTCGAGGAAAGAATTTTTTACAATCGAGAAACATTTTTGAATGTGTGAAACACTTTTAGGGGATGATGTTCCATACCTTGTGCCTGTCTTCGAGTACGGAATAATCTTGAGAAACGACTCAGAGGAGGCTGAAGCGGAGGTTTCACCCTTTCAAACAAATGAAGATTCATTGCTGTACGATTTTTTTTCACGAAGTTACAACTTATTCAATTGTTGTACTCACCTGTTCTACTTGTTCACGATCCTTCGCTATCTTCGAATCATTCTAAAATCATGAAAAAAATCGTACGTTGAACTTTGTGGTCTCGTTGGAAAGAGGAGACTGTATTCTTCAATTCTGTGTTAGTTTCACTCACGAAAAAAATTTCCCGCCTTCTGGAGACCGTTGAATTCGTGATACACTTTCAGAGGACGTCTTCTTCTATTTCTCTTGACCCATTTCGAACGGGACAATATTATCAAAAGCGACCTCAACTGTGTCAAACTAGAGGATTCAAGCTTTCAAACGAGCAGAGAAACAATACAATCCGTCTCTTTCTCGCAAAGCTACAGCTTATTACAAAAACAATTTCTCTGCTCATCTCGCCACTCTCTCATCCCGATCACTCGCTCCGTTACGAGACAAAAACAATCTTCGAAAATTGACATGTATCTCATGCAAGCGTTCATACAGCACATCTCTAAAACTTTTCTGGTATCGGCAGATTCAGAAAAAGCGTCGTCTCCCAGCATGGGGTGTGTGTAGAAACCGAACCGAGCAATCCAACGACACTGTGTCGTTCTCCCGGACAGAATTCGAAGCGCGAATACGTAGGAAATGTCGGGGTCAGGTGGAAGATAAGTAGCATAGAAGAGAGCAGTTTCAAAAAGCGATCGGATCTACGCCCGTTGGGAGCCTCGACACGGCAAATAGAAGGTCGGAAAATTGTGTAGGGCAGAAATTCCAGTAAGTGAAAAATTGATCGGAGGTTTGGCGGTGTCGGCGGTTCTCCCTTGGGACGATGCGCGTTTCTTTGCTTTTTCCTTCTCGAGAATCTCTCTCTTGCTCTCGCTGTTCCGCTGTTATAGCGCAGCTGCCTCGCCACGCGAGCACGAGGCGAGGCGGGCTCGTTTGTCCGCGTTATCTTCGTGCTGTACTACTTGAACAATGAAATTCATTCGATCACCTATCATCGATGCCTTTCTTCAATTCCGACAATTTTTTTATCGTAAAGTAAAGCGCGGCGAGAGTAATTTTTCTGAAGATTGGAGCAAAAAATTTGTTGCTGAGAAATTAGAAAGGGTTAGTGAAATAGTTGTGCTACTTGCGTCGATGAAGACAATTTTTTTTATCGTAAAGTAAAGCATGGCGAGAGTAATTTTTCTGAAGATTGGAGCAAAAAATTGTTTGCTGAGAAATTAGAAACGGTTAGTGAAAGAGTTGTGCTACTTGCGTCGATGAATACAATTTTTTTATCGTAACATAAAGTGCGGCGAGAGTAATTTTTCTGAAGATTGGAACAAGAAATTGTTTGCTGAGAAATTAGAAACGGTTACTGAAAGAGTTGTACCGCTCGCGTCTTTGAAGACAATAATTTTTATCGTAAAGTAAAGTGCGGCGAGAGTAATTTTTCTAAAGATTGGAGCAAAAAATTGTTTGCTGAGAAATTAGAAACGGTTAGTGAAAGAGTTGTGCTACTCGCGTCGATGAATACAATTTTTGTATCGTAAAGTAAAGTGCGGCGAGATTAATTTTTCTGATGATTGGAGCAAAAAATTGTTTGCTTGGAAATTAGAAACGTTTAGTGAAAGAGTTGTGCCACTCGCGTCAATGAAGACAGGATCGAACGTTCGTCTAACACGGTGCTTTTAATTCGGCGGACCGCGCGATTGGCTGCTTCTCTGTCGTTCATCCGACGCGTGGCTCGTAAAAATATTATCGTTTCCCGCAAACGCGTCCCGTCGGCAAACACGTCGCCGAGGATTTTCGGCGCCGCCAAAGGAGTCGTGAATTTTTTACTCCCCGCCGAAATGGAAGCCGTAAACGCACGAGACACAGGCTCCCCCTAAACTTCCCTTACACACGCGCTCTCATGCCGAAGCCCCGTGTTTTATAGCGGTCTCGATACCTCGAATCTCCCGCGGCACCTCATCGATCTTCCCTGTCGTTGATAAAACTAATTTAATGAACGTGTCCCGACACCGGGGAACCACGCCGAGAACAAATTTCGTGACGATCGGACATCATCGCGCGCGATGTGCTTCCCTGTCTCGTAACCGCGCCGATAATATAATTCTAACGTGAAAAGTGTATCCGGTGTAAGTGGAAATATTGAACATTGGTCAGACGCCGTTGGAACATCGATTGTGAAATTATGTGACGATAAAACGATACGACATCGAAGCAATGGTTATGGTTGATGTTTGTCGTAGCGATTACATCCTTTCCGGGAATATAAAGTAAACAGGAGCATTCAGTTTTTCTTATTCATGGAATATTTAGTAAAAACGAGGGAATTTATTTGAGTGGTTTCTCGTGGTTGAAACAGAGTCAACACGACTCTGTTCCCGAGGAGACTTGCTTTGAAGAATTTCTTCGGCTCGTTTGTCTTCCAAGTAGAAATATCAAGGAATGGTCATCCAAGATGAAAACATCGGAATAAGCTGAATTAAATTCAACAAAATTAAATTAATCGAGGGTTTAATATTTATCGTTGCGATTACTCTTGGATTTTGCAAATTGATCGATAAACGCGGCGAAAGATAAATGTTTCCTGTGTTTGGCCGTTGTAGAGGTGCACGTGCTAGTTAAAATTAATTGTCGAAGGATTAAGATAGTCTCAGATAATCCCGAGTGTGCGCTATAGACATGTTCCCGCACGTAGAATTGCTGTAGTTCGACTTGGCTGACCATATTCTAGCGTTACCACTTGGTAACTTGCCCGTAGTCTACCATTTCTACCGATTCTCGTGGCTCTTGGGTGTTCGGCTCTTCTGCTACTTAGCAGGTTTGTACTTTGCAGGTCTGTACTTTGCAAGTGTATTCTACTTAGTGATCTGACAGTTCGTTTCTCGACTATTACAGTTATCAGCGTGTCTGTTCTTCGCTTGCACTTTCTACTAACAAGTAGTAATGTCTCCAATACTTTCGTAATTGTTTCTACAAGTTACTACTCTGTGTTTTACTCGAATATCGTACCGATCGATATGCCTGGTCACCACTTATTGTTTATTATTAATACGCCAGCTATGCGTTTTCTCTTGCTATCTTCTACTTGGTAATATCCCTCAACGATAACTGGCGTTTCTATTTATTAACGCGTACGTTCTTTCTCGAACGATCGTATTAATTAACTGGAGAGTTCTTTTGTGCTCGGCATTTACAATCAGCCGTACGTCTCTTCGTTGCTTGTTATTTCTACTTGTCAATGTCTCTGTCATTCCGTTGCGCTCTTTATTTATTAACGTGTCCGTGTATGAAGTACCGAGTTTCACTTATTAACGAGTCTGCGCGTGACATACCGATTTAACGAGTCTGTCCATTGCTTATTATTTCTACTTATTAATTTATCCACCGAGCGAGATTACCAGAGACAATTCAAACCCGGTCCGTCCAACGCCGTCCCGTTCTAATTGGCGAATACTGCAGTCTACTTTAAATGGAAAATGTCACGGATTTGATGCATTTGTGACAAAAATAAGTAGAAGAGCTAGTACTTTTTAATTTTATAAAATTGTTAGAGAAAGAAAAGGATTCCTAATTGGCTAATTTTTGATTTTGCTCGAAATTACGGAACTTTCTACTTCGCTTACAAGCTGAAGAAACCACGTTTTCGACGTAAACCACTAACAAACAATTTCTCTCGCAGTCCCGGCTGTATATTTTTCCAGTGAACCGTGCAGCAGCTACCAGGGATGTCTCGTATGACAATTTATCGCGTGCCTCGCACGTTTCCCGGGGGCGGATCGTCTCCGATTTATCGAAACAGCGATCGACGCCTCCGCCGACGCTGTCGGAATGGCGAAAAACGAAAGAACGCGGCCGTTATTCGGGTTCAGTCACGCGGAACGCGCGGATAGGCGAAATCTACGACGTCGCCGACGCGTCGCGCCGTTTTCTGGCTCTGCGAAGCGATTCCGCCGCGCGGAATTTCATCGGCCCAGCAAAACGGGGGCCGATAATTTCGAGTTCCTATCCCGGAGGCAGCCGGAACTCGCGGGAGACCGTAACCGTGTGGAACGCGACAACGAACGGAACAGCAGCGCGGCGTGGCCGGGTTTAATATTTGGTTTCTCCACTCGCGGAATGGAACGTCGCGAATGGATATTGTACAAATTTTCAACGGCAAGTGGAGGAGGGGAGGGGACAGTAAAATCGTGTGCCAGGTGAAAGGCGCGTTTAATTAAACGACTTTGCCAGGCCCGGGCCGAGTCGGGCCGGGTCGGGCCGAGCGCGGCACGCGATAGCCTTTGTGCGCATGAAATTTAATATCTCCTCTGAGTCGCGCGATACCCGTGGCTCATGATAATTCAGCTTTCAAGAGGAAACTTCTCCAGTCGTTAGGGTTTTAGAATAATTCCGGGATAATCGTGCTCGTTGGCCTGCATCGCGGAAAGGACGCGGACGTTTTCCCCCGACGTCCTTTCTCTTTTTAAAGATCCACCGTTTCATCAACGATCCTCCATCTTTCGTTCTACCCTTCTCGGATGCTAAGCCTCGCCGACCGTGTAATTAACGAAAGTGGAAGAGCTCTAAGATTTTTTATTACCGGTTTACTGCAATTAGGACATTGCGCAGGATCGCTATCAAATGGAACATGTGAGCACACAAAGCATCAATGTTTAACTAGACGTAACTTCGTGAAAGAAAATCGCAGAGCAATGAATCTTGGCTAGTTTGATAGGGTGAAACCTTCAATTGGATGGGCTCGAGGTCGTTTTTGAAGATTGTTTTGCATTTGAAATCGACGGCGATAAATTAAGAACATTGTCCTCTTGAACAGTTCCACGAGTTCGGAAATGTATACGGAGCTTGGAAATTTTTTTTCACGACTGAAACCAACTCGAAATTGAAGATAGAAGCCTCTCCTTTATATCGAGGCCAAGAACTTCGATGTGCGATTTTTTATTACCGGTTTACTGCAATTAGGGCATTGCGCAGGATCGCTATCAAATGGAACATGTGAGCACACAAAGCATCAATGTTTAACTAGACGTAACTTCGTGAAAGAAAATCGCAGAGCAATGAATCTTAGTTAGATTGATTGGTTGAAACCTGCATTTTCGTCTCTGTCAAGTCGTTTTTGAAGATTGTTTTGCATTTGAAATCGACGGCTATAGACAAATAACATTGTCCTCTTGAAGAGTTCCACGAGTTCGGAATTGTATACAGAGCTCGACAATTTTTTTTACGAGTGAAACCAACCAGAAATTGAAGATTGAATCCTCCGCTTTACAACGAGATCGAGTACTTCGATGTGCGATTTTTTGTTACCATTTTAGAGCCAGTCATAAAAACTCAGGCTTGTGAAAACGTAGAACACGTAGTCGCGTAAATTGACAATGTTCAACTAGTTGTAACTTTGTGAAAGAAAATCGGAGATCAATGAATCTGGACTGGTTTGAAAGGGTGAAACCTTCAGTTTGATGGCCCGGAGATCGTTTTTTAAGATTCTGTTGCATTTGAAATCGACGGCGATAAATAAAGAACATTGTCCTCTTGAAGAGTTCCACGAGTTCGGAATTCTATACAGAGCTTGAAAATTTTTTTTCGCGACTGAAACCAACTCGAAATGGAAGATTGAAGCCTCTCCTTTATATCGAGGCCTAGAACTTCGATGTGCGACTTTTTCTTACCAATTGAGAGCGTCATTTCCTCCGAGATGCTAAGCCTCGCCGACGCGACGGTTTAATTAACGAAAGTGCAGACGCTCCCCTGGATACCCTCGCACCGATAGGATCGAAATATTTCGCGAACCCTGCAATTCAGCAACAGCCCCAGCCAGAGAAACGCTCCACTGACATCGAAACTCCGTGAAACAGTAGCCAGCTCCGACACCGCGCAGTTCTCGTCGGTGTTTGTTCCCACCGACGCAACATTTTCCTCTTGTCACTCTATCGAATTTCGCTCGCTCTGTTTCTGTTTCGCCTGGTCGTTCTTTGATGGCGAGCGTGCGACGAACAAATGCGTGATTTTTCTGTGAAATCGAGAGCCGTATTTGCGACTGTTCTGCGTCCCATCGATCATCTTCTCTGTCCTTGTAATTCGATAGTTTTCGATGGTTTCGTGCGATCTAACGAATTAAAAACAAATGCCTTCATTTTCATCGATTTAACATTGACGGCGTGCGTTCCCATTCCACATGCGACACACCGCCAGAGAAAAATCGTACATCGAAATGTTCTGTCGCGTTGTAAAGGGGACACTTCAATCTCGATATCCACGGTGATTTCGTTCCCGGGAAAAAAATGTTTCGTATCCTGTTAAAAATTCGACAATTTATATACCGAGAGTGCTCCTATTTCTACTTGCCAATCTCTAGTGAAAAAAAAGTATTCGATAACAACTTGATGGACGTAGAATTAGAGGCTTCGCTCTTTCGAACAAGCCGAGCTAGAATGTTGTACGATTTGTTCCCGGAGTTCCAACGTTTTAAATATTTACAGCACTTTCCGTCGGCGGTCGCCGTGTTTCACAATTTCCAAACCGCAACGAAATGGTGGGGAAAAAAAATCGTACATCGATATTTTCGGGTTTGTCGTAACCGGAGGGTTTTAATCTTCGTTCTCCAGTTAGTTCGACCGGCGAAGAGAATTGTTTGATGTAGAAGTATGTAAAAATACATCGTCAAAATATTCTCCGCGCTTCCGTGTTTCTCTTTCATCGAACACCCGAGCGATGAATCTCTTGAAAGCGTCTCGAACAATTTTTCCCCGATCCCAGCAGCTTTGAAAAATACTAGTAGTCTCTTGAGCAGGCTCTCTCTCTCTTCACCGTGCACGCAGAGAGCGGCGTTCTTCTTTGCGCCTGATCCGGCTCTTTTGTCGGCGTTATCCTTGTCTCTCTCCCCTGGTCCGTCGGCGACGTTCTCACCCCCGATGTCACTCGAACGTAGGCAACTTCGTTATCTCCGGGTACGTCCGTCAACCCCGTCAAACGTTTCCGAAGCTTTGTGCGGGGCCGGGGCCGGCGAGTTTCGCTCGCGTCAAGTTCGGCGTGATCGGCGTCGCGAGGCGTGCGTCGCTCCACCAAGAGAGGACAGGGGAGAGGATAGGAAAGCAGAGAGAGAGAGCGAGAGAGAGAGAGAGAGTCGACGTCGTCGTCGACGTGGCCGTCCTCTGGTAGTCTCGACGGCTTATCCGTTTAATTAACGAGACAATGCCGGGGCTGGAGATTGCACGCGGCGGGTCCGCAGGGACTGAAAGCGAACAATATCGTTATTGTTTACTCCGCTCGCCTATCCGCGCCGATTCGAGCCGGCACGTACCTCGTCCAACCGCTTCCGGGAAACCTGATAAACCACTTTCGAAAAAGTCCCATCGATTTCTCGCGAGATTCCACGAACAAACCCCGGATCGGTGACGTTCCGATTTTCACGAGATCAGGTCGACCCTGTCAGTGTTGCGAATACCTAAATCGGTATCGCGGTCGTCGGACTGGTGGCGATTTTAACACTAGGTTTACGGAGGTCTACATATAACTATTTCACATTAATTTATAAACATAAGAATGTGTATATCCAAATTTTTCGACATTTTTCCGATAGTATGTACCCCAGGAATGAAATTTGTGGAATAATTTCTCAGGGAAGCATCTTTGCAATCTTAATAATTGCAAATTAAGAATATTAGAACCCGTCATTTTGACGGGTCCCGTAAACCTTGCGTTAAGGGGAGTATTCCACTCAATTTTAGAATGAGCTCCCAGAGGAATTTTCAAAGTTCGAGGGCTCAAGTCGAAGTTGACTTACTTAGCTTACTATAAGCTTACTTAGATCGAATGAGAGTCCCTAAATCGTATTGAAAAATTTACAGATACCAACCCTTAGGGCAGGTACCCTCCAAGTCGATTTTAAAGTGTGTTCTCGTAGGAATTTTTGCAATGTTCCAGGACTCAAATTGAAGATAAAAGATCGTACTTTATGGTAGAGTCAATTACGTTAAAAAATAATCACGAGATCGTATTATTATATAAAAATTGATAAAGTCCGACATCGTTTGGGTGAAAATTGGCACGAGTTCGAGTAAATTTTAAAATGTGCTCGCGTAGAAATTTTCCAATGTTTGAGGACACAAATTAAAGATAAAAGATCGTACTTTATAATAGAGTTAATTAGGATAAAAAATAATCCGATGTTGATAAAACCCGACCGTAAATTGGGTGAAAATTGCCACAAATTTATGGGTGTCCTTCGAGGAAATTTTAAAATGTGTTCGCGTAGGAATTTTCCAATGTGCAAAGGCTCAAATAAAGATAAAAGATCGTAATTTATAATAGAGTTAATTAGGTTAAAAATTAATCACGAGATGGTATTAAAAAAAAATTGATAAAACCCGACCGTCAGTTGGGTTAAAATTGGCACGATTTTATGGATGTCCTTCGAGTAAATTTTAAAATAAGTTCACATAGGAATTTTCCAATGCTGGATAGCTCAAATTGAAGATAAAAGGTCGTACTCTATAACAGAGTTATTAAGTTAAAAAATAATCACGAGATCGTATTAAAAAAAGTGATAAAGTCCGACATTATTTGGGTGAAAATTGTCACGAATTTTGGGATGCCCTTCGAATAAATTTTAAAATGTGTTCCCGCAGGGATTTGTCACTTATCCCGATAAAGAACAATGACATCGTATAAAAAATCCAATAACGTTTCCGCTCACCCGCATCATGGTGAGATTCGTGAGTGGTGTTGCCAGAGTGGTAACGATAGAAGAAAATACTTTCTCCGCGATATCGAATGGTTTAAATCGACGCAGCCCTCCGTTCAACACATAAATAAGACACAAATACACTCTCCTTACGCGATCGCGAACCACGACTAAGCCATTCCTCAAAACGTGCGAGCAATACGAACAACGAAGTAGAAGATTTTGCGATACAGCTTGGAGGGTGCGAGAGACCAACAACGCAAGCAACCAGAGCGCTGAATTTATGTAACAGGCACAGAAAAGACACCGAAGACATTCGCCAGAGCTCCTGCCCTTCGTTCCTCGAATAAACCAGTCCCTTATTCCGGCGAACGACTGCACGCGGATGTGTTACGAATCTGCCGAGTACTCTGTTCTCGTTCCATCCGTGAAACTGGTTACAGTTGCGTTCTCCCGGTTACAGCAGACTCGCAAACACTGTACTGTCGGCTGATCTTCCCGTAAATTATTTATTGGGATCTCTGCGTTCCGTAGAAAATGGTTACAGATCAGGATAGAAACAAACAGAGTAGAGTATCTGCCAAAAAAAATTGGATTTTGCCTGTTGTACTTGAAACTGGCGAAAATAGGATTTTCTGGTCGTTTTGTGGGGCTCAGGATTGACGTATAACAATTTTTCTATTCTAGAAACCGTTGCGATAAAATTTTCGGAAATCACTTTTTCCAATTGCAATTTGTTCAAATTGTAAATTCCTGAGGAAACGCAGCGTCGATGTACTTGCAGATTCGAAGCTCTCGGTGAAAGAATCGCGGCAAAAAAAAAAATGATTGCAGTGAGATCGTCACGGTTGTGGGATCATTTTGCAACATACTGTACGGCGGTGCCGTTCCGCGTCTCTAATCATTGATGATAGCCACGCGAACAATCGAAAACGCGGAACGCGTTGTCCATTAGAGGATTACGTGGAATATCGAATCGTCGACAGTTTCCGCGAGAATACAAAATCAGGTGAGCCTCCATCGAGATTAGCATGAACAGCGTCACTCGTAGAATGGTACAAAGCATTGTCCACGGTATTTTATAATTCTTCCGACAGCGAAAGGTACAACAAGCGGAAAGAAGCATGGTAGGAAGGTTAAAGGGAGTAAAAACGGGTAGAGGATTTCGCAAGTTTCGCGCTAGCGATTCAGGCTAATCCGATTCATTTCACCTTTCGCGAGTTTCAGCTGATACCGCGCGTAATTCCGTTAAGAAGTTGGCCGCGTTGGCGCTGGCACAAAAGCGCGGCGAGCTGCGCGCACTCACGGGCCAGCTTCGCACCGGTAATTAATCCCAATTTCCTGGCCGCGGGATACCTTTACGAGCGTCGCGACGCCGCGACCGCGTGTTTTCGAGCCTCGATGTTCTTCCGCACCGTGGACGAACAAGGGAAATCCGAAAATCCGCGTCACTGTCCCGTTACAGACGTCGAAAACGTTTTGATGCATTTCCCTGTGCAGTTTAGAGCACGGTGAAATGGCATAGAAAAATCGCACGCTCGATTTTCTCATCTCGTTCGAAAGAGGAGACTCGATTCTACAAATCCGCGGTGGTTTTAATCCCGAAAAAATTTTTTAATCTCGATGGATGTTTTTGAATTTGAAAAGCCCTTCTAGGCGATGGTTTCCTCTATATCTTGCGCCCGAGTTCGAGCGCGCGGAGTTCGTCGAAAGCGACTCGAAGGAGACGAAAGTAGAGATTTTGCTCTTTAAAACAAGCCTAGGTTCGTTTCCCTGCGATTTTTTTCCGCAAAGTTACAAAATTATTAACATCGATGATACGTTGAATCTCGCACTGCGCGTGGTCACGCTGCTTCGGTGTCTTCTAATCGTTCTAGAATGGCATAGAAAAATCGCACGCTCGATTTTCTCATCTCGTTCGAAAGAGGAGACTTGATTCTACAAATCCGCGGTGGTTTTAATCCCGAAAATAATTTTTTAATCTCGGTGGATGTTTTTGAATTTGAAAAGGCCTTCTCGGCGATGGTTTCCTCTATATCTTGCGCCCGAGTTTGAGCGCGCGTAGTTCGTCGAAAGCGACTCGAAGGAGACGAAAGTAGAGATTTTGCTCTTTAAAACAAGCCTAGGTTCGTTTTCCTGCGACTTTTTTCCGCGAAGTTACAAAATTATTAACATCGATGATACGTGGGCTCTCGTACTGCGCGTGGTCACGCTGCTTCGGTGTCTTCTAATCGCTCTAGATTGGTGAAAAAAAATCGCAGATTGAAGTTTTCGATCTCGTTGTAAAGCGAAGGCTCCCATCTTCAATTTCCGGTCAGTTTCACTCGTGAAAAAAATTTTTCAAGCTCTGCAGAAACGTCTGAATACGTGAAACTGTCTAAGGGTTCTTCATTTCTCGTTCCCAATCTCTAGCAGAGCACAATTTCTTGAAAACGACGTCAGGTCTTGTAAAATCGAACGAAAATATATTGCATTCCGGAAAACGTCGGAACGAGATTACAGTACTCTAATTCCACGAAAATTCTAAAGATCCTGAGTATACGCGGAGCCGCAATTCAAAGGATCTCAGGAATGCAGTTACCAAGGTTCTTCTCATGCAAACGGGCATAGTGTAAAGGTTGTCAGAGATTCTACATGTCCCAAAAAGTTTCCCAATATCGTCGATGGTTCTGCAAACAGCTCGATGGATGGTAATCCGAACAGAATTCAAACTGATTTCGAATTCCCGTGGAAACAGTCGACCGACACTTCGATATTCCGCGGTAATCCTATAATGGACAACGGGTTCCGCGTTTTCGATTGTTCGCGCGGCTATCATTAACGATTAGGGGCGCGGAATGATACTAATTGTACAGGCGGCTGCGAAACTGCCGGCCGTGCAAACTGTTTCCCTGATCGCGCCCTAACTCTTGCCATACAAAAATTTGAAATGAACACTTCCCCGCCTCTTTCGTGCTCGTAAACTGTGCGTTTCAGTGCGAAGTAAAAATTGTTTGTATCAATTATAAGAAATTTAGTTCCTTGATATCTGTCGGGCAGTGAAAATCGTTCTATTATAAACATTTACCGCAGCGAAACTAAACTGTCGGGAGATCGCAGCTGTGCGGGTTCCCGCAATAAAAACGGGCAGCTTGGGCCGGCGACATTAGCGAGTTAGACGATAAATTCCGGGGCATTATGAGTTGGTATTTTATTGTGCCGGAAGCAGCTGCGTTCTTACGTTTTCCCGGTTGGCCGTTAATACGATCGTCGCGTCGCTGCGGAATACATATCGTTCGCGTGTTTTCGCAGCGAGCGCGATTTGTCCGGCGCGGTTTAAATACGGGGAACAGTTTGCCGGCGAATAATCGTTAAACACACTGGAACCGGGAACGATTTGCCAACCTATACACACGTGTGCATACGTACACGCACGCGTGCGAACGCGGCGGTCTGGGACGGTGTCCACGTATATGGAGGTTATCGATATTCGACCCGTTCGAGGATACAATTTTGGTTTCAATTCGCCCGATTCCCCGACGAAATATTTGATCCCCGGTAATATAAATTTCCCCGGCCATTTGCTCGGCACACGCTCGTTATAGCGCGCACGATCGCGGCGGGATTGCGATCGTCCTCTTCTCGGTTCCATCCGATGGAATTCCATAATTCATGGAATCGGCAAGATCGACCTCGTCGGCCCGCGCCAGCTCATGGCTGCCTAGCGTAATCGTCCGCGAGGAGTCTCGATTAAACGTAAGCCGATTTGCCGAACGAAACGAACTCCTTCGGACCATTATCGCACGCAATTCTCGCGACGCGTTCGTACGGAGCGAATTATACGATTCCGGGCCGTTTGCTCGCGGGAATCCTGTAATGCGATCGGCAGCCCGGAGAATCGTGCTATTCCTCTTGCTATTTTCAACGCTGTCGGCCACCGACCGTTTTTACTGACACAGTCAAAACGGTACCTGTTTTGTTAATAAAATACAGATCAGCTTACCGCAATTTATTATCGTTCGGTCATTCGATGCTGAAGAATATTGTCCCGCGATTTGAGCGGATAAAAGAGGATTTCGTGGACTCGACTCGTGCACAAAGTAGTCTAGGATTAATTTATTAACGCATTATCTAGCGATCGTTTGATTGCGCTGATTTGTGGAGATTCGATTTTGATAGATAAATTAGAACGTTCCAGCTGCAGATCAAGTCTTCCAGAATTTCTCCGACCATTGTTCAATTGTAAAATAATTTTAACGCGGAGCCTGTGTCGATTTCTGACAATTTTCCTAGACACAAGTAAATATTGTGGACGTAGATGAAGTCTCCGAGAAATGTCTGAACTGATTATTTACTGCGTTTATTGGCAAAATAATTTTTAACGAGGCCGTTCACCGTGAAACAATTTTTAGGGAATCTGTTAGGGGACTCGGACGCGTCATAAGGTTTCCGTTTAATTGCAATTAAGCGTGCGCTCAACGCAGAACATTTCCAACGAAGTTGCTGGAAGAACGCTCGATACGTACGGAAAACAGCTTGAAACTTTTGCGCGCGGGCGGAGGAATATCAACTAATCGCACTGCAACGATATCGCTGGAAAGTTAAAATTGATACTCGGCGAAGAATTACGGCAATTCCCAGGATAGTATTGCTGTTTGAATATCGTTAAACGGGTACTGAAATCGCGGTGCTCGACAACAATGCTAATGAAATTCATTAGCGATTTCGACGAGAGAAAAACCGCGGCGATTCGATAAACCGGGGGAGAGATTAAGTCCGTTGAAAAGGTGACGGTGCACAGTGATGTCGGCTGTTTTAATGACCAAAATACGAATGGCAGCCCGGTGATATACTCTCGAGGCTTTAATCCGCGCGGTCGAACGGAAACGATAAAACGCCGATTATAAATCAACAGCTCGCCAATTATTTCCTCCTGAATCGCACGTAAAAGAGTGGGGCTGAGAGAGAGAAAGAGAGAGTTAACCGTCGGGGAATATTTTTTAACAAAAGCACGGTCCTCGATTCCGCCGTCCATTTAATGCGCAGAATTCTGAACCAGCAACGAGCTTCAGGAATTGATGGCAAGCAATTATTCGGTGCTGTTAACTGAGCTCGTTCACGACGAACGGTTCTCGCACGGAGAAGCAACGATCGAATCACGATTCGCGGAACGCGGTTTCGCGCGATGAACACCTGAAAAATTGAAACGAAAAGACTCGACGAGCAACCGCACAGAATATTTATGAATTTAATATGACCAGGACCGAGCCACGCTGCGAATCCATTTACCGTTCGACGAGAGGCAACTGTCGATACATCGACTGCATTTTTGTTGCAGACATTCGATTCCTAGAATTTACCTGTCGATTCCACTTCTGCGAATTTACCTCCCGAAAATTTACCTCCCTGCAGAAAAATTGTTCGCTCGAGTGCCTGTGGAACCCTGAACTGTTTGCTTCCGATAATTCGCCTTTAAGTTCTTTCTCGCAAGAAATGTGATATTTAAAAAAATAAAACAGTAGAACAGTCCAGCAGCAGGAACAGAACAATGATAAACAACAATTGCGCCGAACGAGATGAAAAAATGAGCAGGAAGTAGAACGTGGAAATGTTATATCACATGTCAAGATAGGCAGAACGCATTGATAAATCAATAAACGTTTAAACATCGCAATGTTTCTCTGCGTTTCTGTCAAACACGAGCACGGCGAACAAATCAAAAATAATGCACGACGAGATTTAATATTCTCGAAATTAAAACATATCGAAAACGTTCTCCCAACGAATAAACTGTGTAATGACATTTAAGATTTGCTTGCCTTCAAATTAAAATATATTCAAATTAAATGAATTCTCGCGAGTTCGGTCTTCCTTAGTAAAATCGCAATAATTTGTATATCGCTTTGTTGGTAATATAAATGAGTACTGTTCCACCAAAAAGTACTGCATCCCTTATATTCGTCCCTTATATCAACCAATTGGAAACCCGATAGAAATATATTCAATTTTGTAATATTAAAAATATACTGCCTGTCTGAATAAATCGAACAGTAGGAAAACAACACAATGGCGTCCACAAATTCTCCTGATGTGTTCTCATACGGTATGTATGCAGTTCCATTTCGATATCCCCGTACATTTCTACGGTAGAACGTCCCGAAGCAAAAGGAAGAATTCTCGAAGAACCGTTATCGACAAGTCGATATTTCGATCCTTTATCCAGACTGTTTAAGCCGAGGTACAGGTGTCGCGGGGGGCGGTTGCGGTTCGAGGAATCGATATGCCAATAACCGAGCCGGATCCGTTCGTTTTTCTATTTGTTTTTAAAGGATACCCTTGCTGGTCCACTCGGATGCTTGCTCTCACCCTCTTCAGACGGTTTCTCGGCATTGTCGGCGCCGCGGAGCCTCGTTACCAAGCGTCTCCGCGTCAATTTCTCTCCTCAACTTTTCGTTTTACAAGCGAACGGGTTTTAATTAATTTTTACGGCACGCTCAAAGGCCGCACCCCTTCTCCGCGTAGCCATATTTCATCCTCGACGTGGAAATTTATTGCCGGGTACGTTAGAGCGGTGTCCTCTTTCTCTGGGAAAAGGAAGAGGTGATCCTTGAATAAGCTTTCGATATCCTGCGGATGGTCCTGTCGCGGATTCACGCATTCGTTTAACTTTCCCACTTCAGTTTATGCTTTCCCACCCTTCCTGCCAGGATTTAGTATCCTAGTAATAACGATGAATTTATGAGAAAAATGGATTATTAAAATTATGCAAATTATTTAGAAATGAATGTCTACGCGGCTCTTGTATCTCACAATTTCTATTTCGCATGAAAATCGATCCCCACCAAAAATCCAAGTCACAATTTCGAATTAGTTTAACAGATCGAGCTCCGAAGTACTTGTTAATGGACTCTCGCGCGCAGAAAAATAGTTGACAGCGATTTCGCAGTAATTGAAAAGCAAAGTTCGCAAGCGGAGCAGGCGTGCCTCGCTCCGAGAAACGTTAAAACGGCATTCGTGATTCGCTTATGATGCCGGTCCCCGAGTTTCCCGAGCGAGTTTTCATTGGAAACAGTTCGGAAGCAAGTCGGGGTGCTTTGTCATCGTTCAGGCTCTCTCTCCGTGGAATCTCCGGCGACATTCTTACGTCCCTGGCATTCGTGGCCCATAAATTGCGAACTTTCCTCGAATCGATGGTGATTTAAACAGGGGTAGGTTCTCCCATTGCCGGACAAGAGGGCCAGAGGCGCGAGAACCGATTTTTCCAACGAAAAAGCCGATTCCTACGCTCGAATCGTTATTCTTCCAACCGAAAGGGACACTGGGGACTGTGCCAGTTTGTAACGATCGAATCGGAAACAAATCGCCGCTTTTCGCTACACTTTTGTCCTGGTTTCGCGGGGATTCAAGTCTGTTCAGGTCGCTGTTTCGTGAAAAGCCTCTATCCCGCGTGTCGCGTTGTTTGCGGCATTCGAAACTGAGTGAACTCTGCCGAATCGAAATTGATTAACCCTTCGACGGTGAAAGCTTTCCAAAGAATTTTGTTAAACGCGCACGGAAGTAAAGGTTTCGCCCTTTCAAACAAGCTAAAGTTCAATGCGCTGCGATTTTTTTTCACCAAGTTACAACTTGTTGAGCATTGACAATTTACGCGACTACGTGTTCTACGCTTTCACGAACCCCGACTTTATATGACTGGCTCTAAAATGGTAACAAAAAATCGCACATCGAAGTATAAAGGGAAGGATCTATTCTTCGATTCGAGGTTGGTTTCACTCGTGAAAAAAATTGTTTAAGCTCTGTAGACATTTTCGAACTCGTGAGACTCTTCAAGAGGACAATGTTCGTCATTTATCTCTATCGATTTGAAATGCAAAAGAATTTTCAAAAGCGACCTTCAGGCCATCAAACTGAAGGTTTCAGCCTTTCAAACCAGTCCAGATTCATTGATCTCCGATTTTTTTTCACAAAGTTGCAGTTAGTTGAACATTGTCAATTTACGCGACTACGTGTTCTATGTTCCCACGAACCCCGACTTTATATGACTGGCTCTAAAATGGTAACAAAAAATCGCACATCGAAGTACTTGATCTTGTTGTAAAGGGGATGATTTAATCTTCAATTCGTGGTTGGTTTCACTCGTGAAAAAAATTTTTTAAGCTCTGTACACATTTCCGAACTCGTGAAACTCTTCAAGAGGACAATGTTCGACATTTATCTCTGTCGATTTGAAATGCAAAAGAATTTTCAAAAGCGACCTTCAGGCCATCAAACTGAAGGTTTCAGCCTTTCAAACCAGTCCAGATTCATTGCTCTCCGATTATTTTTCACGAAGTTGCAGTTAGTTGAACATTGTCAATTTACGCGACTACGTGTTCTACGTTCCCACGAACCCCGACTTTATATGACTGGCTCTAAAATGGTAACAAAAAATCGCACATCGAAGTACTTGATCTTGTTGTAAAGGGGATGATTTAATCTTCAATTTGTGGTTGGTTTCACTCGTGAAAAAAATTTTTTAAGCTCTGTACACATTTCCGAACTCGTGAAACTCTTCAAGAGGACAATGTTCGACATTTATCTCTGTCGATTTGAAATGCAAAAGAATTTTCAAAAGCGACCTTGGGGCTATCAAACTGAAGGTTTCAGCCTTTCAAACCAGTCCAGATTCATTGCTCTCCGATTATTTTCCACTAAGTTACAGCTAGGTGAACATTGACCCATCGCTGGAACGACCACAATCGAGGCAGCAGGGCATCGGTCATGTGTCCCGCGAATGCAAGGAAAATCCGAGGACTGTCTGGTTAAATTCTGGATGGTGGAGAAGAGACGTCCGTGTACACGAGGCTTTGTGCTCCGCGAGGCATCCGACGTCGCGTCATTGCGAGCAGGGAATTCCGCCGAAAACGAGACGCTGGAATTCGTTTGTTGGCTCCCGAAGAATGTAGGCGCAGCTTCCGGCCGGCGAGCTTAGACGCCCGACGTTTAATTTGTTCCTTCGTGAACACAGAGCGTCAGGACGCGACGCCCTGAAGCTTTTGTTCTCTCGCTGACTGTACCAATCCGCGCGAAACAACCGGCTTCCTTTCCGCACAACTCCGTGCAAATCGCGCGAAATCCGTCTGAAAGCAACTCTCGTCCCGTCGCGGCCCGTGATCGCTCCTCGCTTGCTATAATTATAAATTCTTCGACGATGCGGGAGCGAATATTTTCCCACGTCCTTTGGGAATCTGGGGAATTTCTTAAACTAATGATCGCTCCGGATGGCTGGAATGAAATTTTTAAGTGTCTCCGGTGGACGGAGGAATTTTTATAAAATTTGCACAAACTCGCACAAGGTTTGCACGTATAAAATAATTTCTGCAATAGCAAACGAGCAAATTGCGGTCCCGAATAAGCTTCGAGATTCGCCTAAAACGGCGGCGAATTAATTACCGGTGCACCGGCAGCGATTACCATCGACTTCGTGCGGTAATTAGAGGACGCGCAACGATCCAGTGGACTATTTCTAGATCCCGCGGGAGGTTATTTCGCGAGATCCCTGGTGTTTTCCCGTTTGGATCTCGTCACGTATTGCACGCTTTTAAGTCGAACGCCAGCAAACATCCCGCCCACCTCCCGGAAACCGATCGAACGCACGTGTTCCTTCGTGCTTACCCCTTTCCATCCCCTCGTCCTTGGTCCCGGGGGTTGCAAACGAGTCACGTCCCGGCTGGAAATTATGTAGGAAAGGGAACGGATTGGCCCGGAACGGGACCGAGTCTTTTCCTCGGCGTTCCTCGCCGTTTTCCCTGGTTTTCCTCTCTTCCCAACCGCCCCTTTACGTAATGAACAATCACCGACTTATTCGATCCCGTCCCCGGGACAGTTCGCCGGCCCGTTTCGTTCGAATGATTAGCTGGATACGTTGCAAGAGAGATAGAGATAGAGAGAGAGAGAGAGCACATTTCTAGATCCCCGAAAAAGAACGGGGACGTTACGGAATCTCAATTAACGTGCGGAATTTCGATTAAATTCCCTGATTAAACTGCAACGTCGATTGATATTCGCTGCGGGCGGCTCACCGTGGAATTTCCGTCATATTTCTTCCCTCGTTGAACGCGAAGGCCGCGTTTAAATAAACACAAGCCGGCGCACGCTCCCGGAATTTACTGTAACCGTGTTTGCTCGTTTGCGCCGCACACGGTCTTCCTCTGTAACGGGAATTATCCGGTAATCAAACACTATACCGGCAACTAATTATTACTCGTAGAACGCGCGTTCAAGTGGTTACGGATTTTACAGGCAGAACGAAAGGCTGATTCGATAAGAATTCTGCGGTTTCGTGATCGCCGATGCGGTCGAGGTCAGTGACCGGATTTATTCTGTTCATTCGCGATCACTGACCTCGTTCATTTTATACATTTATGATCACCGATGCACGCGCGATCATCAATCTTACGAATCGCGTAGATTCATGGTCACTGACCGTACTCGCAGTCGCTGACATTTTTCGAGGCACCGCGATAATTCACAGGAGATAACGGTACGAAACAGCCTCGTCCCCTGATCCACGATAAATCGTCGCTTCCTCCATCAGATCAGGGCAGAAAAAGGTCCGCTCGGGTCTCCAACGACCCATCCATTTCCGCGTAAGTGCGATTCATCGTGAAATCTCGTCGGAACAGAAGAAGAGCAGAACAACGAGCGGCGATAAAACAGCGGAAAAAATTGCCGTGTCCCCGAAAATCACGAGCGTCGCATAGATAACGACATTCTATATTCCGAGCTATGCGCGTTGCCCTGCGATAGCGTCGCCCTCATTTGCCGTTTTTTCTCTCGTCGTTAAACAAATTCTTCCGGTTTAAAGCCGGGCATCCTGTGCTACGATCACCGTGCACACTCTTTCTCGCGTGTTGTTTATAGATGGAAAAAGCTTCATACAAAAGCTACGTACAAAAAGATAAACTGGTTCATACGCGACTGCTATCAGAGGGGCGGAAGGGGTATCTGTTAAACATCCCGATGAATTTCGCGCGTGCGTCCGCCGGTAAACTCCGCCGGAAATGAGGTCGTACGCTAACAAATTAAATTGTAATTCCCGAAGAACTGACTGCTAACTCATCCTCGAAAAAGCTGGCCCTCCTCGGCCCGCCGGCAGAAGCACGGGAGAAAATTACAGAGCCACACCCTTCGCTGCGCCGAACGGCTCCCGAAAGCATAAAGCTTCACGATTAATAAAAGAGAATCATATTTTGCAACGAGCTGTCCGGGCGGCTGTTGCGCAAATTATTTTACCCCCTGCAAGATGCACTTTTATTTCCGCTGTTCTCACTATATTGGGGCAGAAGCGTTCTTAAAAATGTTATACGCGTTTAATGATTCGAGTCGTAAAATGGAGAAAACGAGCGTTCGTACAAATACGATTTCACTAGAAGTTAATTGTGCTCGTATAAATTGCTTTTTTACGGGAAGGTCTTCTTCTAATTTTGCGAAATAATTTATGAGAATTAGGTTGTACACACTCTGGATGCGCCAGCGATGATTAATTGCTTCGCCGAGAGACGTCGTCTTTTGTAAAATCAACTGGCCCGAATATATCAGCGATATTAATTAATTACTTCGTTCTGAGACACGCCGATCGTTCTTCTAAGTCTGCAGTTTTACCGGGAATATAAACGCGGCAATTTGGTGAGTGGAGGGGAATGAGATTTTTGCAGGCTAATATTTCGCTTTTAGCTAATTGAGGTACATGGTTCCATACTTTCGGGTGTAGTTCTGTTCTCTGTTCGCGACCGTACGAACAATTTCGCGCGAAGAAAGTCTTGACCAACTGCCGAGTCGGCCAGAAAGAGAAAGAGAGAGAGAGAGTGAAAGAGGGAGGAGGCGGAGGAGAGACTAGCCGGAAGCGAGAGGATGCGCTCGCAGTCTCCAGCCATTATGAAATATGTTCGGAGCGTGGACGGATGGTACTCGAGGGATACAAACAAGCTTTTCATCAAACGTTACAGGGAAGGGCGAAAGCCTCTGGAACTTTCAACTAACGCGGAGCTTGTTAGTTCAATCCCTCACAAAAGGTGTCTCGCTGAGGCTTCCGTTACCATTTCGTCGTCTTGCCCTGTGGCTCTGCGACCCTGTTACGCTCGCGTTAACTCTGAAATGAAAAGATACGCGAGCCAGGATCCTGAGTCCTTCCGGCTTCATGCGGGAATCAGGACAACGTGATCGTTATGACATTTTTTGCTGTCTACCTGGTAAACCCATCTCTTGCCTTCGTAACTTTCTTTGTACCTTGGATATTTATACGAATTTTCCGGACGATGTCTAAACCGAATTGAAATTTAACAGACTTTTAATTACTAGATCAGTGACCGCAATTGCGCGAAACGTATAAGGTCAGTGATCGTAACTGTTCTGGACGAACGAGGTCAGTGACCGCGATTGCACAAAACGTATAAGGTCAGTGACCGTAACCGTTCTGGGCGAATGAGGTCGGTGACCACAATTTAACGGAACGAGTTTGAACAATCCACTGGGAGGAGACTGTGAAAAGTGTTAAATAATTGCTCGAGACGTTCTCCAGAGGAACTCCCGAAGAACAGATGTCTCGAGCGTTTAACGACACAGAACAAAGGCAATCTTTCGGAAGACGGTCGCTGACATACCCGACGCGAAAGTTCGTAATGGATCGACGGCAGTGAGCGATGATAGAGGAAAATGGGGTAGAGCACGGGTGTGGGTTTGTGCGTCTTTTAAATCAGCCGGCAATTGGGTCACGGGGGCTGAGCCTTGCGAAACGACAAAGGGAGAGCACAAAGTTCGGCACGCGGATCGTCGGATATCGGCTCGTCGTCGGATCACAGGCGGGCAATTTCTCCGCTAATTAGACCGATCCGATCGGCCTAGTTGCACGCTTTTGCTTAGGCGAGTGTGGCGCAAAGGCAAAAGCATTCGTCGTGGTGCGCGGCGGCGACTTCGTTCGAACGTGAATCGGGGCATGCATTAAACATCCGGCCAGATCGAAGGGATTTAATAATGCAAAACGCTCGGCCACTCGATTACGCTTGCTGCGATCGAACTCGCCCCCTTGCACACATAAATTCGCCTGATCTTGGCATGCGGTCGTCGTTTGCACGAAAAAAGAATAACCCAAATTAATTCGACAATTTCGCGAGGCGTTAATGACGGTCGATCGATGCAGATATGAAAGGAGGATGAAAAATTGCAGACTCGATAGATCCACGAAAGGAACAGAAGAAACGAAGGGTGGCCAAAGACCCTCGCTGTTTTCGTACGCGGAAACAGCAAGTGTGGAAGGGAAAGGGATCAGAGCGGATCCACGGCGACGAACACTGGAAGTCTCTCAGCGAGCCGTCAATATTTCAGCAACTTTTTCAGCCCCGTTCCGCGTTCGCGCCTCGACAAATGCTTAGGCCACGCTTAGCCCTTCTTATCCTTGCCCAACCTTTTATCGAGGATTCCCGTCGCCTCCGTGGAGCCAGGGTTTACGACACGCGACCGGGGAAAATTGTGGGATCCTGGGAAATATTGGGAACGTGACGGCAAGGGACTGGGAATCTCTTCTTTTCCACTGACCAGCCTGAAACCGACCGACCTGAAACTCTTTTTCCACCGCACAGTGATCACACTGTATCACCGTCCGGCCGTATTTGATGCAAGATAGATTTCGAGTCCTGTGGGATTTTTCCAGGAGCCTTCGTGATCCCGGAAAAATTGGAAAGTCGGCAAGGAGGTCCAAAAATATTGTTGCTTCTTGGTTTGGATCTCGTCTGTTCGACCACGACAGATAATTTCGTTCCTCTTTCTACGTTTTATGGTTACAACGATGCAAGACGGGTGCAGCGAGGTGCAACCTTGCAAATTAGAGGGCGACAGACATGTCCCCGGACGAGGTCCTGGGTTTTTGCGATCGCATTCGTGAGAAATGGCGTCGTTGCAACGTCCGGGGCACTCGTGTCGCCGCTACGTTATCGCGTTATTATGCGATTCCCTCGGTTGTTGTGTAATAGCTCGGACCTCTCGGCCGTTATGCGAGTCGTTCCACGATCGATACACCGTCTGCTCGGATGCACCCGTGTCCCCTGTATACTAACTAAACAGCTCCGGCGCTTGTCAACTACACCGTCGCGTGATTCTCGCCGGTGAAAGAGAAAAATCTCACCCTTTAGCTTCATCGTTTCCTCTTCGTGTAGAAAATTCGCGGAGCTTATCAACCAAGTTTTATAGGTCGACTCGATCTTCGGGCCGCTTAAGCCGCGTCGAGGTTAAAGCCACTGGCAGACCGCGCTCCGCAATTTATCTTGTAAAGCGTTGCAGAAAACGCAAGTCGCGTCAGCGTAACCGGCGCCGTCGCATATTGCACTTCTTCGTCGGACGGGCTTCATGTTCCAAGGTGCATCCGAGTCAGTCTGTGTAGCTGAAAGAAAGCATACAATACATATTCGGGCTGCTCTATAGAAACAACGTGTACAACGTAATCACGCTGTAAAGGCGTCTGAACTATGAAGAAGGTAGTCGAATGAACACAGCACTGTTTTACGTATTGGATTCTTCGCGAAGAAAGTCAAGAGAAGATTATTCTTCACGATTTGTGGAGTCAGTGACCGCAGCGTTGAGCGATCGCGGTCAGTGACCTACGATAAATTCGTATTATTTACTCGCACTTCACAATTCAATTTTGCCGTAGCGAGAAGCGTGTTTGAAGCTTGAAATATTCTCGAGAAAGATCTCGCTCGACTCCGTTTGTTTCAACGCTCTCGCCGACCAGATACCGAATGACTTTAAAATGAAATTTCAGGGTTTCGCATTAGAATTTATAAATGCGACAGCAGTCGCCGAGTAAAAATGGCGCGCGGTATCTCGATCCGGGTGCTCGCAGCTTAATTAAAATCACGAAAAATCTAGAGTGACGGTTCTTTCTCGCGTCCGAGAGAGAAAGAGCGAGAGAGAGGGGGGGGGAGAGGAAGAGAGTCCCAGTTTACAGTTGCGAGATCCGGCTCCTCGGATAAACTGGAATAAGTCTCCTCACGCAAAGGACGCTAGCAAGATCCCGTCGGGGTTTACTGCAAATTGTATTCGCGGAAACAGGCGGCGTCCTGCTAGTTTTTACTCTCTCTCTCTTTCTCTCCTCTCTCTCTCACTCTAATTTTTTTTCTCGAGGGGGGGGGGGGGTGTCCAGACGAGTATATCGTTGCAACGAGAGCGCAGCGCAACGCTGCAACATTTTCGGCAACGCCGAGCTTCGCGACTTCAAAGCGGCCGAAGTATGCCAACAATCGCTTTGTTCCCGACATCGTCAAACATTTCTTCCGTTACTCGGTTATACGAGTACACGACTGACAAAGAGCCACGCCACTCGCGGATTTCGCCGGAATTCGCAGGACCTCGAACAATGTTCCGGCAGCCCTGTCTGTTTTTTCTAAACAATTAAAACTCCACGCTGAAAGCTGTCTCGACCCCGAGGATCCCCGTTTTAATCGTATGTTTCTTGCCCGCCGTTGCCGGGATATACGGACTTAATTTAATTATTTAAATTGAATCATGCGAGCGAGCGTCGGTTCATAAAGCAAAAATGCGCCGGCGAGATTTTGTTACGAATTTTAAAAAGCCGCTCCGGGAAACACCCGTATGAATAATAACGCTAATGCCCTTCACCCGAGTAATGCAGGGTTAATTGTAATTCATTGAGGTTTACAACCGGACCCACAATTTGCGCAAACCGTGCCGTGCAGTTTGTAAATAACATTCTTCTGCCGCTTCTTCGCCGAGATAGTTCAAACATAACTGACGTAATAATGTCTTGACGGTTCAACTAGCGAGCAATTACGCATCTCTTGCGTTCGGATAATTTCGACGATACCGCTTCTATAAACTATGAAGGTTGCTAAATCAATTCGGGGCCGCTAAATCCTCGTTCGGGACCGCGGCGCATTATCGCGAACGTTTCTTCGCGGATCTTGCAGCATCCGGATGCCGCAACGATCATTAACAGTCGCCGAGATTCTTATCCACCGCCAGCATATAGGTCAGAGCCGTTCATTTCCATAGTTTGATATTCGCGGCTCGGCTGGCTGCGAACTTTGTTCGGATTTATGACGGTAATGAGATTTACATATTAAATTATCCGCCGGCAGATAGTCGCGGCCAACAATTCCCATGCGTACAATACGTTTCCGTGCGCCTAATTAAAAGCAACTCGGCTCCGTGTCTGCATACGCACACGCGGAAACCGCTTCCTCTGACTGCGCGTCGAGTCAAGTCGCGTCGCGTCGTCTCTTTTGTCGTTGACAGAGAGAACAGATAGATATATAGTCTCCGTCGCGAATCACTGCGCAGCTGATTAATCCACTGTAGATCCCTTGCGATCGTGCATCGATCATCCTTTGACGGAGCACTCGAAGCCACACAGGATTTCGCTGCGGAGTAGATCATGTTCTACAGCTCTTTGCACAGGACGAACGGAACTCTGCTATCTCGAGCTACTCGTTTGCCGGATGAAAATGTTTTTTCACCGGAAGTTGTACCGCGTTCAGTGAAGCACATTACCTGCTAATTAGGTTTTTATTCCGCTGTTTTATCGTGCATACATGATACGAATACAGAACGGGTTTGAAAATAATTATTTTCCTCAACATACCGAACTATTCGTTTTTAAGGCAATTTATACGTTATTCTGTAAAATGAAAATTCTTAATTTCCGTACTAAAGGATCCTGATAAAAAATTAATTACCGGAGTATGAGCTCCGATGTGCCTTCTACAAGCTGTGTCGGAGGCATTATTTTCTAGAACAAACGGTCGACGAGTAATTTCGAAGACCGTGCTAGGTTGTAGATCTTTCGGGCGGTGTTCGCTGAGTCTGTCGTTCCGTGAGCTTCCATAGAAATTGAAGCAGCGTCGTCGTCCCGGATACCAGTAAGCAGCGGGCTGCGAGCGGGTCGCGGCGCGGGTTCTCGATAAGGTCGACACAGCACAGCCTCGCGTCTATCCTGTCTGTCCTTTGTGGTAGACCTCTTGATTCTCGCGGCTCTGATATTTTGCCAAGAGTTTCTCTCTCCACCGCGAAATAAGTTCCAGGCCTCGTCTGCCAGGGCAACCCGACTTGTTACGTAACCGCAATATGTTTCGACGGTGTCGCGTCGCGCGAACACGAACAATCACCAAGAAGAGACTCGGTCCCTCGGGACGTTACGCGAACTGGACCCGATCGCGACACTTGTCCTCGCATCTTTCTGAAACTTCCAAACGACGACATCAAAGTGGTAAAAATGATTTATTTTAGCTCATTATAACCTCAGATTTGTCGTCTCCAAGTTTCTACGAAAGTGGATTGTTTTCTGTAACTAAACGTATCTGAACGTTTGTAAACTTCTCGATCGATGTGAAATCCCTGGCGAACTGGACCCGATCGCGACACTTATCCTCACATTTTTCTAAAACATCCAAATCACTATATCCAAGTGGTGAAAATGATTTATTTTAGCTCATTATAACCTCAGATTTGTCGTCTCCAAGTATCTACAAGAAAGAATTGTTTTCTGTAACTAAACGTATCTGTTCGTTTCTTAACTTCTCGATCGACGTGAAGGACCCGATCGCGACACTTATCCTCGCATCTTTCTGAAACTTTCAAATCACTACATCCAAGCGATAAAAATTATTTATTTTAGTTTATCATAGCTTCCGATTTGTCGTCTCCAAGTATTTACGAGAGAGAATTGTTTTCTGTAACTAAACGTATCTGAACGTTTGTAAACTTCTCGATCGATGTGAAATCCCTGGCGAACTGGACCCGATCGCGACACTTATCCTCGCATCTTTCTCAAACTTCAAAATCACTACATCCAAGTGGTAACAATGATTTATTTTAACACATTATTACCTCAGATGTGTCGTCTCCAAGTTTCTAGAAAAGAGAATTGTTTTTCTGTAACTAAACGTATCAGAACGTCTCTAAACTTCTCGATGGATGTGAAATCCTTGGCGAACTGGACCCAATCGCGACACTTATCCTCGCATCTGTTTGTAACTTCCAAATGACGACATCAAAGTGGTAAAAAAGATTTATTTTAGTTCATCATAGCTTCAGATTTATCGTCTCCAAGTATCTACAAGAAAGAATTGTTTTCTGTAAACAAACGTTGCGGAATGTCTCTAAACTTCTCGGTCGACGTGAAATCCCTGGCGAACTGGGCCCGATCGCGACAGTTATCCTCGCACCTTTCTGAAACTTCCAAACGACGACATCAAAGTGGTAAAAATGATTTATTTTAACTCATTATAACCTCAGATTTATCGTCTCCAAGTTTCTAAAAAAAAGAATTGTTTTTCCGTAACTAAACGTATCAGAACGTCTCTAAACTTGTCGATCGATGCGAAACCCTTGGCCAACCAGTTTGAAACCGTTCCGAGGCCGTTTCGAAGCGACCACAGGGTCCCCCAGGACCCAACCTAGCATCCTCCGTCCACGATTATTACTTAATCCCCATCGATCGATGTAATCGCGGACGATTCCGGCGAGCATCGATGGCCGACTCCGTAATCTGTCGCGCATCGATTATCGTTATTTATTCAATGAACGGGAGAAAATTCGCCGGGCCGCCGCGCCGTCGCCATCGCGGTATGAATTACCGTGATAATACCGCCGCTGTAACCAGGGACAATGGATACGTATAATTTTCGCGAATTACAGGTAGTACAGGAACACAATCTGATTCGTTACGTCGCTTTGAAAACCGCGCTGCTATTCATTTTGTATCGGCGCCTGCCGCGCCGTCGAATCCGGGACAAATTATCGTGTTGATTCTGTTTGCTCGTGGTCTTTGTGGGCTTTTTATGGTTCTGTCGTTCGTTAGGACTGTTTTTAACCGGATTTCACCGTAATAATTGCGGTTCGTTCGATTCGAGCGTTGTGAGAAACTCGATGAGATCCGCTTCAGATCGAACAAAGTGAAAAGTGACATACGAGGCGTGATCAGAATGTAAGGTGACTTTTTATTTTTATCAAAAAATATTTATTTATTCATCGATATTTGTGTCGTTCCCTTCAATGTAATCCCCCTCAGATATAATACACTCGTGCCAGCGGTTTTTCCAATTCTCGAAGCACTTCTGACAAGCACTTTTTGGTATAGCTTTGAGCTCTTCCAGCGATGCAGTTTTTATCTCCTCGATCGTTGCAAATCTTTCATGATATTTTTCATATACTCATGATTCGTCGGCAGTTATGACCCTTTCGAGCAAATCAGGATCATCATTGACGTCATTCAAGAGCTCCTGAGCGATGCTCGTGCGAACGTTCCTTCGGGTCAAAATTAAGCAATTTCGGAACAAACTTGGAAGAGCTTGTATCACTTGTGAACATTTTTTAACTCAGAGTGCACTCACCGTATGCCACTGTCAACATTTCAAGTGTTTTGGAGCACGTAATTCCATTTTTTTACAGAAAATTTGATGCAAATTCTTTGATCCATTTTTTTCGACAGCATAAAATCGCCGATCACGCAAAACACTTCTGACCTTTATGCTTCTCACGAACAAACGAAAAATGCTATACAGCTGAAACTGCGAACATATGTTCGGGACGATTGTACCAGCATAAGAAAAAAAAGAAAACGAAAAAGAACTGCAGGTATCCCGCGAAATTCAAAAAGTCACCTTACTTTTTCATCACATCTCGTACGTTACGTTGAATTTTGATTTTAACTGAGTTTCCGGAGCACCGTTTTCGGAATCCACTCGGGTGATAGCGGCAAGATGGCCGGCAGCTCCGGTAACCGGATTATCCTGTCGCGGACAATTTGTTCGTAGACGAGGAGCGTCGCCGTCGACGTCGACGTCGTCGTAATCGCGAGACTCTCGATCCCCGATAATCGAGATTCCAGCCGTAATTTCGCTGTCCCCGGAGATATCCTCGTTGACTCAGTGCGCCGTAAAGAGCCGCGACCTACACGCTGAGAGCGCTGCGAACGCCGTAACCGACAATTAACTCTAATTTCCGTGAGACCGAGCCGGCCCCGGTCCTTCCCCGGCTGAATTGCGACCCGTTTTCTTCCGCCACTCCCTCCCTCGCCTGAAAACCCTGGAACGGAGTGTAACTTCTCACAATTACCATGATACACCCCGGCCCGCCCGGTAATTCGATCAGAACTACGGGCCAAGTTGCCCGCCCCCGCAGGAAACCAGGTCCCAAGCAGGAACCCCAGACGATCTTTACACGCCGCGCGAGATGTAAAGTGGTTTCTTGCGAGATAGAGGTTCGTCTTCCCTTCCAGAAACCCCTTCGCGCGTCTCGGGGACCCTTGAACTTCGCGAAGTCCCTTGATAATGAGCGAGAAACTGTCTCCAGAAGAAATTCTTGCCGAGACTGCGCTGGGTCTTGATTTCAGTTTCACGCGTATAAATGCGCGTATCGCCATTTTCGAACGTCGAACCCTGACTCGCTACCCTGAGTCACTTCATGGCTACAGATTAGCTCTGCATCTTATTGTTCCAACTTCTGTTCCCGGTCAAGAAATTTTTCTTCCCGCATTCGGTGGAAGAAGAATTTCAAAATTTTCAGATTTCGCTTCGCCTTTCGCCAACAATGTAAATTTGCCTCTTATTATTCTAACCTCTCTTCTCCGCGCGCTCTTCAACGAGTTTCCCTCGAATTAATAAACCATCCGGAATTGTGAGCAGAGGCTCGATCAGCCTCTTGCACGATGCAATTTCGCAAGTTTCGAGGGATGCCTCAGCCCGGCCATTTATGTCCCGAGATTGGCCCTTTTCCTCCGCCTATTGCATCTCGAGGAAAAGCGAATTTGCCGTAGAAAAGGCTCTTTCCTCGATAACACAGCCTCATTCCGTCCCCCACGTCCGTTGGGCAGAGGACGCCTGTCGTCATTTCGACGAATCCTCGCGTTCGTCTTTAGCCGATCGTCCGCGACGGACCGAATCGAGAATTGATTGCCTCCGGGCGATCGCGACACTAGAAATTGTAGAGATGGAAAAACGAAGGGGGAAAGAGTCAAGGCTCTTTGTCTAGCCTTATCGAACTCCCATCGGAGCGTAATCGAGCCAATTTGCGGGATCGATAGGGGCCCCGGAAATGGCCTGACGAAATCGTTGCGAAAATACCACCCCTCCCAAGCCGACGAAAGTGCTCGATCGATGTCCGCATACCACCTCCGACATAAACAATTATTCGCGCTCACGGAAATATTTATTCCGCTCCCGGAGTCGGTAAGAATAGCATAAACGAGCAGGCTCGCGAAAATAGCGAATTCGTTGCAGAATATATAATATTTCGGGAAACACGAATGGAATTGTTGCGTTCCGCGCCCGGCATAATATTTATAATATTTTTAATGGATACGCCGCTGTGCTCGAGATATAATGCGCCCCGCCCCGTCGTTTCGTATGCGAGTTTCGCTCCGGCTGTCCTTTTTCTGATACTGTTTCCGCATATTTTTGTTTCGGGTTCTTTTGTTTCGCTTCCGGTTGAACTCCGGTCGCAGTTTTTCCACGCCGGAGTTTTTTCAAACCGCCCTCGGGGCTGAAACTCGCTCTCCTGCAGTTTCGCATAATTGTGTGCCCGTGATCGGACTGGGTCTTCTGGTGTTTGCTGCTCGAAGTACTTAACACGGTGAAACATTCGCGGACTGGAAGAGAGAATAAGAACGTGAGATATACCGCAGGATCAGAATATTCTTTGGAAATTATCTTTCACGACCGGGAGCATCGAGGAATGTTAACGGAGTGTCCACAATGAATCGTCGAGTTTGTTCGGGCAAGTTAGTTCAATTAAAAAGCGGGAGTTGATTGCCTGCCACGGGATTTCACGATGGAAAAATTGACGTGCGACGGACAAACGAGCAGGATCGCGGAGCGATCGTTTCTATATTTAAATAGCGGAGCTTTCGGTAGGAATTATACGTCATTAGATCGATCCGCGGCACTATTTTCGGATCAGGAAGTTGCACGAACTCGTTACAGCCAGCAGCCGGCGCCCGTTCCGCTGAAAGGTATAAGAAGCTTTGGCCGAAGAGAAATTTCCGGTCTCAGCCGGCAGGCAGCCGGAAACTTAGGTGGAGCTGATAAATTTGAACAGTTCCCGGCGTTCCCGGCGCCGAACTTTCTCTTTGCCGTGGGCTAATGGCGGAGGTCCGAGCGCTGGCTTCATTTCCACAAGTTCGGAACGTTGGCGAACGCGTCCCTGGTTGTCCACGCATCGTTTTAAACTTGTCAGCACATTTTTCGTGGCTAAACAATTCATTTCTTTTCCTGCGTTAGGCGGAGCCATAGATTGCCCCCTGGGGCAGTGGCGCGGCTCCTTTGAAAACGAGAGCAAACAAGCCACGCCTTCTTCTGTTAAAATCCAGGACAGGTATCGGCATAGATTTTCTGTTGGCGCATCGTACCGACTCTGCAGAAGTTGAGGCAACAATTCCACGCCCATTGACACCAAGCCACGCCTATTTTACAGAAATTGAGGGCAAAGAAGCCCCGCCCATTTGGAACACTGTCCTACGATTTTCAACAGTGAACCTTTAAACTAAACATGGGCAAAGATTTTTACGCGGAGCAGTGTTCCAGCCTATTACAAGTCACGAGCAATTCAGCCCCGCCCACTTGGAACGCTGTCCTACGATTTTCAACAGTGAACCATTAAACTAAACATGGTCAAAGATTTTTATGCGGAGCAGTGTTCCAGCCTAGTACAATTCACGAGCAATTCAGCCCCGCCCACTTGGAAAACTGTCCTACGATTTTCAACAGTGATCCTTTAAACTAAACATGGGCAATGATTTTTACGCGGACCAGTGTTCCAGTCTATTAAAAGTCACGAGCAATTAAGCCCCGCCCACTTGGAACACTGTCCTACGATTTTCAACAATGAACCTTTAAACTCAACATGGGCAAAGATTTTTACGCGGAGCAGTGTTCCAGCCTGTTACAAGTCACGAGCAATTAAGCCCCGCCCACTTGAGACGAACCACGCCCGCTCCACCGAGGAAAAGAGGAACGCCCACTGCTCTCGCCCGTAGTTCCCAAATTCGCGGGATTCGACCTGCCATAATTGTTTCGACGGTTTCAAAGTCGCTTGCTCCGAGGGTTAATCGTTGCTCCGAGTGGCAGAGTAACGGGAGCTCGGAGCCCCCCATCGTCTACCCGTGCTGTACAAGCTCGTGGAACGCTCCATTTGCCTGTAGTCGCTTACAATTTGAATATCTCGTGCTCGGCGCCATTGTAATTATTACACGGCGCGGCAGATGCGCAATTCGCTAATTGCGGCACGGGGCGGCTAGGTGTCGCGCGAACGGCTGCGTTATCTTGTGTCTTGGGATAATCGTGGAACACGGCGGATTCCGCGGATGAGAACTGCGTGTGCGAGAGTATAGTCGCCGGAACGGGCCACGGCGATTGTTCCGGCGTGGCTGATAAATGTTACTGGCATAGTTGTTCCCCCAATGTGTTGCGTATAATCCAGTTTAATCCCGGATTAGACGCATAAGCTACGGCTTAATCCGATGCCTCGAGAACGTGTGTCCGCCATTTGCATACGCAGGAGGGCTCGGCTCCTCTTCGCCGTCGAGTGGCGTGTCTTTGAAGATATCCTCGGGAGACTTCGCGCAGTTTCGTTCAGAAACCCCGGTCTTCTGTTAAGAAATTATGATTCGGAGTTAACGCAGGTCCTAAAGCGGAGATGTTCAGACACGAACACCAGTGCCGGATTAAGCTAGCGCGGGGCCCGTAGCAAATGAAACCTGGGGGCCCTAGGTTTTGCATGATAATAAAGCAAGACGCAATGAAGGACCTTTTTTTTAGCAGAAATATCTGTTAATGGTAGCCAGGGCTTTTTCTGCTGCAAGCGCGGGACCCGTAGCAAACGTTACCTGGGGGCCCTAGATTTTGCATGATAATAAAACAAAACGCAACGAAGGACCTTTTTTTTTAGCAGAAATATCTGTTAATGGTAGCCAGGGCTTTTTCTGTTGCAAGCGCGGGGCCCTTAGAAGAGCGCGGGGCCCTTAGAAGAGCGCGGGGCCCTTAGAAGAGCGCGGGGCCCGTTGCATTTGCTGCTTCTGCTACTGGGCTTCATCCGGCTCTGACATGAACGCGGGTCCCAAACGAGGGAGCTGCAGCCTAGGTCGAAAGCCAATAAAATTTTCGGGCCCGAAATCAATGGATTACCCGATACTTTCAGTTTGTTCCGCACCTGCTAGTCTCGGCAGGCGGTTCTCGGTTGTAGCCGGGGTTCGTTAGGCGTTTTACGGGATTGCGCGGGTTGATCGTCGATTAACGGACCCGGAAACACACTTTCCATGGAATTGATATTATCGGCAGGGGACGTCGCACGCCACGGGAACGTACACGGGACGTTCTCCGCGATAGCTTTACGGTCCCGGCCAGGATCCATTTAACTTCCCTGAAAGCGTTATCGCGGTAACTCCGCGGGGAACGTTGTAACAGTTGAACGGGGGAAGAGCTTATGATCCGGACGACGTAATTTACGCTGGGATACAGCCGGGGAACAGACGTCAGCCCAGCCCGAGATCGGTGTTAATCCCTCCGCCTTACGATTTTCCTCGTCGATGAACCAGTCGGAGTTACCGCCGCTACCGTCAGCCGAGCTGCGAGGAATTCGACGGGCAACTTACTCCGCTCACGGTTCTTCTCGAAATAGATTGTTTAGTTTACTGCTTGTTGTTAAGAGTGCGGTGCGCAGACAGCTCTCGGCGTTGATAATGGCGATTCATCGGTCGGTTTGGCTAGAGGGGCATAAATCAGGCTCATCTTCGTTAAGTTTAGTTCGGAATCTTCGTTACGAGCGTACTTTGCTGTTACGAGGCTCGGGTTTATGAGGACGTAACCGAGACTCAAGCGGGCTGGGGACTAAACCTAAGCCGGATCCAGGTCGAGTATTATTCTGAAATGACCTAGATACCGGTTGGAAGCAAGACGATTCGACGATAGGACCGTGGAAACGGCATTCGGGCCTAAGTGAAATCCGAAGCAAGAGAATTCAGCCTATCGGATTCTCTCAGGTTCAGATTTCAGGCGACTGTCGGCAATTAAATTCAGGCAACCAGTTCAAGGAAAATGGATTCGAGCATAACCCAGGTCCTACGCCGAAGTGACCGGACCTGATCCAGGACCGCTGCAAGTCGTTCGCGCATCAATCTCTCGGCGAACTGGTCTCTCGTCGGTGAAAGGATCAAGATGTATCTAGCGCCGAGTCGGATCCCTGCTCCTCGTTTTAGCACAAAGGGCAAATCCGGTCGGTTTAAATAGAAGAATTATGCAAATCGCGGGTGAAAGGACCGCGAGCAGGGTCGTTTAGCGCGTTATCACTCCGTTGTAACGAGATAGCCGTGTAATTTCGTTCTTTTACCGCGCACCGAGCGACGTGCTCCCGCGAACAGCTCCCGGTAACAGGATTAATATCTATCTCGTCGCGAGATAATGAACGCAACGCGGCGCGACGTTGCAATCGCCGCGGGATATAAAGCTCGCTCCCTTCTCCCAACGTGTACAGAGTTATTACAAGGTGTGCGAGGTATGTACAGGTGTCAAACAGCTGCGCCATGTAATGTCGCAACGAGACCACCGATCCACCTGGGAGAACTGCGCAATCCGACGGTCATTATCACCGAGTAATCGGCCGTAGACAAGCGATAAAGCTGCCGGCGATTCCGGGAAAGTTGCCGAGAAGAATTGCCAGTATCCAACGGGGAGAATGGTGGAAAACGTTCCACGCCGATGAGTAACACCTGGTTTCCGAGACGTTTGGAGACCGGCCGCGATCGCTGGTCGTTAAAATGAAATATCGCGACGATTTTTAATGTCGGGGCTCACCGAAAGCTCCCGGAAGATGGTCCGGACTGTTATCTATCGAGGACGGTTCCTCGAATCCTTCTTCTGGGTCCTTGAACTTTGCCGGTTTCGTCGTTCGTGAAATTCCGAGGAAAAATGTGCAGCGTTCTCCGGTAGGTTTTATCCTCGGAAAATTCGTTCGAAGTTGCGAGACTAATTTCTGTCGGTAATTGATGGAGCTTTGATCTACCGACGAGCATTCGGCCGATGGAACTTTTTAATGAATTTCGAAGCGGTTCGCTTGGCCGGGGAGAATCACGAATCGCCATTAAAACCCTGGAAATATCGTGGCTGTCGGAACCGTTCGGTTGCCTAAATTTTTCACAGCTCTCTGCGGAAAGCTTGTCCTTTTCGGGGACAGCGTGGGAGGATCGCTTCGAAAATCAGTAGAAACGCTGACAGCCACCATTCAGGCGATAAACGTTTAATGAGCTCGTGACGTCCGGAGCGATCTCCAGACGCGATTTATCTCCGGGGAATTAAGAATGTATTTTTTTTGACGCGCGGAAAGCGGTCTTGTGGCGATTGCGCGAGAGTGGACAATTTATTAACGAGCTGCCAGCAAAGACGAGCAAAATCCACACAGTGAAATGTTTCGTGGATGAAATGTGAGAAACCACGAGAGGAGTTCAAATTTATTTCGAGTGTAAATGTTTGGGCATCGATGGAGTTAAATTGGCGTTAAAATTAGGAAAAATCAGACCAGAGGTGGTCGATCGCGTCGGTTCGCGAGCAGCTCGATTCATTCAGAGTGTCGGTCTAACTGGAAAGTTTCGCAAGTTCTCGCGTTAGGTCGCGACAACTCTGCGACGGCCAGACTGCGCCGGCACGCCGATAAGGCTGGTTCGCAAATTTTACCGCTTTCCAAGTTTCGTGGGAAGATATAGGGGAGTACTGGTTCTGGATCGGAGACAATATACACGGGCGGTAAAATTGGCGAGCGACCGGCACGGAGGCGGCTTCACCCCCGCATCGATAAGCCGAAGTAGCCCCGGGCCAAGTTCCGCAAAGCCGATCAAACTGCGCCGAGTTTGCAGCAACGTCGTCGTCGTCGTCATCGTAGTAGTAGTCTTCGTCGTCTTGGGCCACGGCTATCCTCCTTCAATCTCGCCCCGATAACTTGTTAGCGGTGTTAACTGCTTCGTAAAATTGCTATCGGAAAGTACTTGCTGGATACCGACCGCCAGATACCTAATACCGGTGATCTCCCTGGGATCGTCTTGTAACTGGCTCCAATCACACTGTCTTACTTGGAACTTCTCTTTAACGTTTTAGTGATCACAGGGCGGGTCTTATTGATTCTGAACACGAACTCGAAAGTCGTTCCTATCCATCACTGGATCTATCCGTCACGTCCATCGTGTACGAACGACACTGGTTTATGATCAGCAATAGAAATTAGTACTCGGAAGTTGTAGGACTTCTTTTGATTCGATCAGCGTGTCGAGACGTACTCATCGACTCTGGAACCAGTGTAACTCGTCCTCAACGTCATCTTCGACATCGTTATGAACAACATGTACGAAATCCTCTTCAACATCCTGTAGAACATCCTCTTCCACGTCATCAGGAATTTCATGCACGACATCCTCTTAAACATTCTGTACAACATTCTCTTCCACATCAGCACGAACATCGTGTACGACGTCCTCTTCAACATTCTGTGCAACATCCACTTCTGCAATCTCTACATCATCCTCAAAATCATCCTCAAAATCATCCCCAACATCCTCTTCCACATCATCATGAACATCATGTACGACGTCCTCTTCAACATTCTGTACATCATCCACTTCTGCAATTTATACAACATCCTCCTCAACATCATATACGACATCCTCTTAAACATCCTGTCCAACATCCTCTTCCACATCATCATGAACACCATGCACGACATCCTCTTCAACATTCTGTACAATATCCTCTTCCACATCATTATGAACATCATGTATGACGTCCTCTCCAACATCCTGCACAATATCCACTTCCACATCATCATGAACATCATGTACGACGTCCTCTTCAACATTCTGTGCAACATCCACTTCTGCAATCTCTACAACATCATCCTCAAAATCATCCCCAACATCCTCTTACACATCATCGTGAACATCATATACGACGTCCTCTTAAACATTCTGTACATCATCCAGTTCTGCAATCTCTACAACATCCTCCTCAACATCATGTACGACATCCTCTTAAACATCCTGTACAACATCCTCTTCCACATCATCATGAACATCATGTACGACATCCTCTTCAACATCCTGTACAACATCCACTTCCACATCATCATGATCATCGTGTACGACATCCTCTTCAACATCCTGTACAACATCCGCTTCCACATCATCATGAACATCATGTACGACATCCTCTTCCACATCATCATGTACAACATCATCTTCAACATCCTGTACAACATTCTCTTCCACATCATCATGAACATCATGTACGACATCCTCTTCAACATTCTGTACAACATAATCTTTCAGATTGATTAACGATCCGGACTATCGATCTAACAAAGTTTCCTCTCTGTTCCAGGTACGTTCCCCGGTTATCCGAGCTGTCCGTCAGCGGTGTTCAACATCGGTGAGCTGTTTAACAATGCAAACACCGTACGTTTTCGGAACAACGGCGACGGTTTCCGCGCGGTTAAACGTTCGCGCCACTTACCGTGCCCGGCTAATCGCCGGAATAATTCAGAAACGTCCTCGGAAACTAGCGCCGGGAAAAATGATCGTTACGCGGAAAATTTAATTCGAAGCTTTGCCGGGTCGCGTGAGGATAATCCGTCGGGTCGACGAGCGGTTTCCTCGAACCCGTCCCAGGGCCGGGCACGCCCGGGCACCCGAAAGAGCAGGATCTCTATCCGAGGGGACCCGTCTTTTTTAATCCGGCCTCCTCGGTCCTCCATTATTCCAACCGGGGGGGCCATTTGCGCGAATCTTTCCTGAAAATCGAGCCCCGCAGTTAATAATTATTCTAACGAAAAGGATCAATATTTTTCATTCTCCTTATACTGCTTATTTTAAGGACGTAATTAACCACATAACTGCGTTCGACGTGTACACGCGTGAATCCAGAACTCCATTGCGGTGCAATAACAATAACCTTTTCAAGAATGAATCGTTAATTTTTTATCAAATAAAAATGTAATCCTTCCTTCGTAAAATTTATAATAGGACCATTTGCTCTGCGTTCGACGCGTATTCCGCGCTCGGTCGGGGATTTTTAAAACTATATTCCGCGGTTAGAAGTTGAATTGGTAAAGGAAGTAGTTGATAGGAATAGTCGTCGCGGCACGAGGCGATGAGAAATGGCGGAGTTAACTCGAGTTAGCGAATCGCCCGGACGTTGAGATCGCGAGAAGATCTCGTCGGATCTTGTAGCCGGTGCAGCCGAGCACCTGGCGGCTATTAATTAGAAGGTGTGTCGTCGATAACGGCGGCCGACGTTATCGAAACTGTGCCTCGGACAGAGAAAACGTTCTCGTTCATCTATTAACCGCGGACAGGTATCACTAGATTAAGAGCTCTGCCTGTTTTTGCCCTTGTCCCGTCGACGTTGCGTCGGGGCCTCGATCGTCGCTTCGACGCTCATTAATTGGTATTTATGACGGGGAGACGACGGCGACGTCGATATAAACGCTTCTACCCAGGAAAAACACGCCCCGACAAGAGTAACCGCTCGTCTTCGCCTCGCCTCGCCTCGTCTCGCCGCGCCTCGACGCTCTGTATTTTATAAGACCTCGCTTTGATCGATTAACGCTGCAACTACTTGACGCACTGTAACTCCGACACCGCCTGGAAAAATTAAAAATTAATTTTTAGACGACGGACAAAGTCGGAAAGCAGTTAGCCGGTTGATTTTATTCGAGGCGATATTACTCGACTCGATTTTTATTGTTTCCAGCGAGAAATATTCACGCGAACGGAGACGTTGGACAGCAAACTAATCTACTAACAGTTTTTAGCCGAAGAAACGAGATCTTGTGACTTGTATAAAAAGAATCGAAAATAAATGAATTTCCATCGATCGGGAAAACTTAAACATCAATATTTCATCGAGGCGCAGACTCGTGAAATCGCTTCCGCGAGCTAAATAAATTCCCCCGACTCCCGGGAAAACTCGCGCTTCTGTAATTTCTACAAGGGATAATAAAGCGAGTTGCTTTCGAGCACTTCGACAGTTAATTATCATTCGCGATCAGGAGCGTATCTGGCGCGTTTCTGCCGATGAAAATCTCGAGAAAGTTTCCCCGAACTTTTTCCCCCTTTCTTTCCCCCTCGTTTCTTTCTTTTCGCTGGTTATTTCGGCACGGTACGGAAAGCAGCCGATTAAAAAGCAATCCCGTATTCCGGGATTCGTTGATCTTCGATTTTTCCCTGGCGAGGAGTCGGACTCGAGCTCGAACTCGATCGAGACTCGACGACGACGTTCGTCAAAAGCGAAGGAGCATCTGTAAGAGGCTCGAGAACTCGACAACCAAGTCCGGGATGGGAAAAATTTCGAGCTCATTAAGGGAACTTGAAGTTTCTCCGTTCTCCAAGAGATCCAGGAAGAAAGAGAGAGAGAGAGAGAGAGAAGAGAGCCAAGAGATGGGAAAGGGAAAGGGAAGGAACTTCTTAAGGTGCTCGTCCCCGAACGGCAGCCACTTAAGCGTTTATGTAAATTCCTGGTCTATGGCCGTCGATCCATCTCGTTCGACTGAAAGAATGACCTGGAATTGAATCAGCTTCGACGATCAAATTTCTTTGAGCCCTCGACGTCTTGAACCTGCATCAGCATTTAAAAGTATTTTATCATTGATTTCTAAGCAAATTCATTTCCCCGTTGTCCGCGGACGCGGAGTCTTGAAAATAGATTTTCGTCTTTTTGTACTTGATAAGATCGATCGGAGACTTCGTCAAATATGGCTGCAACGTTGCCGCTTATTTTACACTCGTTTGATTGCCAGGACAGAGATCACACAAAATATAAACATTTCTATTTGTTTGTAGCGTTCATGGTTCTTTCGAAATGTTAGAAAATATTGTCAGCCCGTCGTCGGGTGTTTGACAATCAGCAAAATGTCTGGGAAACGGTGGCAACGATCATCCCGGTAAGTGAAGTCTGGCTCTTTGGTCTTCGTCGCGTTTTTAAGGTAACGTGTCTGGCCACTTCCCGCTTCTTCCACTTTCTCTAATGGGCCGAACCTCGTTACTCATGGTTGTCGGTTGGCTAGCAGGGAACAGGGAAAACTTTTCCAGAGCCGGATCCTTTAATTGCTCGGACCTTCGAGCACGAATCCTGCAGCTATCATCGGTGCATTAGCCCAGATACGTGTCTAGCATCCGTCCGAAAGAACATTCGTTGGCTCATTTTATCTTTCTATTATTCCGTTTCCATTTTTATTCGATTTATTTATGACTGGAAGCGAAATATCAAATGCCGAGCGACGAACTTATGTGGGGAACTAATTTGTTCCAATTGTTAATTAATTGAAATTCGAGATAGGGAATAAAAAAATTTAATAGAATTTAAACGTGTACACGCGTTAAATATGTGAGCACAGCTCCAACTCGCTGAAACTCGTATCGCTCGCCTCGACGCGGAAAACAACTCTGCTCTCTCGCCGATCGGTATTTTCCGATGAACCTTTCCGTTCCCTTCAGCTCTCCCAGGGAACTTCGGACTTTCCCGACGGCCCAAACGATTCCTCTTTATGGCCCACGCAGACCTCACGTTCGGTTCCTAAGAATCACGCTTCCTGTGGACGATCGTAAATCCTAAAACATGAGTCTAGGCTCGGCGACGGTTGTGACGAATTTACGATGCTACGCTTACGAAGTATTTGGAAGTGGACATTTTAAAAGTAGGCGATTAGCAATTTAACATCTTAACTGCGGAATTTAGTATTAAAAGTTTCCCACAGAGTGCGGAATTAAAATCGAGCATTGACGAGTGTACACGTCGAACGCAAGGCAGTTAATGCAATAGCATTTATAATAATAAATTTTACGAAAACCGAGGAATGATTTCATTTTCGTTTGACAAAAAGTTAACGATTCGTTCTTGAAAAGGTTGTTGTTGTTGCACCGCAATAGAGATTTGGATCGACGCGTATACACGTTGAACGCAGTTAACTGGTTAACGAGACTCCTGCGGTGAGAAATAAATTTCGGTAAAGATGTCAAAAACTGTAGAATTTGAAGGAAAAATCAGGACGAACTCGAGGAAAAGATCGCAGAATTCCCGCGACGAATTTAAATTTTCCGGTGGCAGACGTTTGGCGGAATTTATTCCGAGGCGTTTTTGAGGTAGATGTCGCGGAAGAGCGAGGATCTGGGAAGAGCGAGACGGTGGATGGCTTATCAATATGGATGTGTTTAACTTGCTGCATAATGGAGGGGAGCCGTTCGGCGTTTCCTTGGACCGAAGCGATCATTAGAGCGCGGGACGTCCGAGAGCCGACTCGATTAACCGGAATCTCGACCGCGGCCCGAACTAATTGAAAGAATCCTCTCTCGGATGGCCTCCTTTTCCCGTTCCGTCCCCTTTCGTTTGAAGCTTTCTTGTCCGCTTTTCATGGAAAAATATCGAGGATGCTCTCCGGGGCCAGCCAGCCTCGTGGCTTTTAGTCTTCTCTCTCTCTTCGAACTACTTGGACGGTTTCGAAAAGCAAAGACCGAGCGACCCAGCCAGGAGCCCCGTCCTCTTCGAACTTGTTTCGAAGTAACTGGCTCGCTGGACTTTCGACGGGTACTCCGATAGATTAATGATCCCCTTTTCGGTGCTTCCGGGATCTTTAAGAGGGATTTAAACGCTCCTGAACACCGTCGTCAAGCATTTTGTTCTTCCCTTGCGTGGGAGGTCTCGCACTTCGCTTCGAAAACAGCAGAACGGTACGAAGTATCTCGCTGCGCATTGTTACGAAGTCTTGTATACTTTAGAGAGGTAGGAACATTTTTTTTAATAAGTTGTTTTCATAAGTTGATTTTGACAAACTCATTTCACGTTATTCGATTGAATTCTGAAAGTTTCTGCTCGATAGTTTTTCAACCGCGACACAATAAAGCTGTGTGTATGTGTGCAGGATGACTCCAGGAGCCTGGAACAACAGAGAGAAGATTCTCGACGGTAAACTGAATAAAAGAGGAATAACGAAGTTTTCGCATGCAAGCTTTTGTTTTTCGAGAAAAACGAGTTTGCAAAATCGCTGTACGCTTCCACCAATTTCCTCTTAATAGCTCGTGCGTTCCATCAATATTCAAACACTTTTTTCTCGAAAAAGGAGAACGGGACTTGATACGAAAAAATGTTATTCCGGAGTTTTCACTCAAATTTTTCGTGGGAAATCGAATATGAAGCGATACATCAGGAACCCTTCCGGTCGCTAAAGCAATTAAACCAATCTGCACTTTTTTAACAAAGCAAGAAATCGAATTTGCGTTTTTCTGCAACATTACTGAATCTTTACTATAACCAGCTTTACTAGAGCTTGATTGCTGATTCTTTGAATTTTACAAATTATTGCTAATTTCTGCAAACAGTGATGAGAATGACGATTAAACTCAACGTTGGGCATAGAAGGGAATTCGCAGACTCGGTGAGAGGGGTTCCATTGAACCTCACCTCGATCTCACAGAATTCGAAGAACCGGAAGTCGCCGTCGTAGAAGGGGAATCCCATTAAGACGATCTCGAATCTCACTGGTTCGTCGTAGCTAAACTAATCACTGTTGTCCGACAAATATTTGGCAAACAGTCGATCCAGAATCCAGAACCGTCATCTCTAATTCACCTTCTCCTCGAGCCACTCTAATTGAAGGATGGTCCGACTAATTAGTAGCCAGACAGTCCAGGATCGAGCTCCTGTGACGGCGTGCGACGACGAACGAGTCGCAAACTGAAGCTTGCGGAAACGTCATTCTCGATTGTTTGTCTTCCGGTTGATGGGTCCCACAGGTGCGTCTCTATTTGCGAGTCACGAGAAAGATCATTCTCGCATTGTGTAATTGTCCTGTAGCAATTTTAAAACGTTCGAAAAACGAACGTTTAGAATATTTGAAAAATGCAACCAGAATTATGCATTTTTCATAGAGCATTTTCGAAGAATTTAAGAAGATCAAATCGTACTGACAACGCAACGTGAGAACGTTGAAACGTTAAAGGGTCGCAGTTAGAGAAAAAGCGTTGAGAACAAACGCGGCATTGGATGCAGAATAGTGCTCGAATTTGCTAGAAAGGTTGCTATCCTGTGTTGGGCAATTAGCGCAAAGGTGTGATGCTACGGCAGAATGGAAATGGAATGGGATGAGTGAAATTTGTTTGAGAGAAACATCGTTTTTCGACGGGGAAACGTGATTGTTCGCCTGTCTGACTATTGCTGGTCGATTCTACTTCGACGAACGTTTCTAGTGGATTGCACCGTGCATGGTGTATTACAACTGTGGCGGTCCCGTACGTGTGTGTTTCTGGAATATGGGCAATGAAATAAAATTCAACAGTTTTTGTTAACGAGCTTCTTTTCGTGAACTGTGGAAGCCAGGATTGCCTTGATAAACGACGAGTGTATCAATTCATACTTTTTTCTTACTCGTTCGGTATCGCCTCTGCATTTCGTGCAATAGTGTTTAATCGTGGCGAACGATTTTTTAATCTTTCGTTCAGAAGTTATTAAACAATTATTGTTGAGCAATCTAACGGAAATAAAATGTTCCTCTAACATTTACGATTGAAATAAAGCAATATTTCAACCATTTCTGCCGAATTTCACTGTTATTCACTAATCAAAAATTCCATAAATACAACAACGAACGGATGAAGAATAAACACAGTATATCGAAACGGTTTCATGCAGTAGAAGATCACAGCACAGATCAGACATCTATCATAATCACATTCCCATAAACATTCTGGCATAAAGCAATCCTTCAGATTCGATTTCCTCTCTACGGAAGCCCTCCAAACCGCATCTTTCACTCTACATATCTCACTATCAAAACAACCGACCATATTTTCCATATTTAACAAACTGGCAACCAAATCGAGCGCACCGGTATCGTTCCGAATCGAACGATCGCGAGAGCCAACTCCATTTTACAGAGTGGCGCGCTCGGTTCTCTGTTATCTCGATAGAAAATCGTTCCCGTTATCGCGCGAGATGAAAAATTTTTTCGTCGATGAAGTTTTTGGCGCCCGCGAACCCGCTGGCCGGAAATAAATTCGAAAACGGAAATCGATGATCGAGAGCCGCGCTACAAATGTTGACCGGCTGCCTCGAACTTTTCTAATAAAACTGTATTTCGTCTAGCCCCGTTTCCCCGAACCCCAAAACCGTCCGAAACTGTTTCGAATACTTCTTTCTACCCTCTCACAAGTCTACCGCAACGAATTATTTTCCTCGTGGAGAGATTGATGGCTGTTTTCAACGAATTATCGTGCAGTACCGTCGTCCACGTCCAGAAAATAATCGGACTCGATTTTGTTATCGGAAACATTTCTATGGCGAATAAGTTGTTCATTATTAAAAAATTTTGTTGCGAAAAGTCTGTACAATATTCATGGAATGAAATGCTCAACGACAGATTTTTCAATGGTTTCGATTCGATGGCGATTAATCCCGGGAAAAATTTCTGCAACGAATATGTCATCTTTCTTTTTCTAAAAATTCTGTAATTCTGTTTGGAAAAGTACAATATTCATGAAATGTTTAACGAAAGATTCTTCGATGGTTTCGATCGATGGCGATTAATTCTGGGAACAATTTCTACGACGAATAAGTCATCTTTCATGTTCTAAAAATTCTGTAATTCTGTTAGGAGAAGCCTGTACAATATTCATGAAATGTTTAACGAAAGATTCTTCGATGGTTTCGATCGATGACGATTAATCCTGGGAACAATTTCTACGGCGAATATGTCATCTTTCTTTTTCTAAAAATTCTGTAATTCTGTTAGGAAAAGTCTGTACAATATTCATGAAATGTTTAACGAAAGATTCTTCGATGGTTTCGATCGATAGCGATTAATCCTGGGAACAATTTCTACGGCGAATATGTCATCTTTCTTTTTCTAAAAATTCTGTAATTCTGTTAGGAAAAGTCTGTACAATATTCATGGAATGTTTATGAATGATTTTTCGATGGTTTCGATTCGATAGCGATTAATTCTGGGAACAATTTCTACGACGAATAAGTCATCTTTCTTGTTCTAGAAATTCTGTAATTCTGTAATTCTGTTAGAAGAAGTCTTGTACAATATTCAAGGAATGTTTAACGAAAGATTATTTGATGGTTCATGTATCACGATGACAAAATTGAAGAGATAGGTCATCGAAATAGGACACTGGGCGTTAATGGGTTAATCCCACACAGACCACCCGCACTGCTAACCTTCCGTTCCAAGTGTTCCACTTCCAGCCCCTCTACGATTTCACAAACCCCACTTTCCGACATTTAGTGGATTCGAAGAGCCAATAGTACCAGTCTGATTTTCTGTAACCCCGCCCACGCAGCACGGGAATCACGTAGGTGTAATTAAACATTGTTCTTGGGAAACTGTTCACGTGATTCTAGTGTTCTGATTTCACAATCCATCCTGTATTCTCCGGTTTCGTCCTCGAACCTTTTCATTGTGCACGAACAACAGTATATCGGAACAATTAATTAAACATTCTTCTGACACAGGCAATTAACCCATTGTAAATCGATTTTTTTAGAAGCTATATTGCAATTAACGCGAGAAATGCTCCGGAAATATCTGCCGTGATCGATTGATTAAATTTTAACGATCGAACGAAATCAAATTGACAGAATTCCAGATACAACGAGAGACAAAGACGAACAAAAATTCCGATGAGAGACTTGAAAGTTGGACGACGTTGAATAGGGTCGATTCATTAGCCCCGATTTTCGCCGACTAGTTGAATAGAAATTAATTTCCGACCGCAGGATCGGAATTGTAATGAGATAACAGAGGATTTTCCTAAATCGTGAAACAGTCGCATCAACGCACATTAAATAATAATTAGTTTAAAATGTTCAAAAAATTGGTTAGACCACCCTCGACGCGTATTAGTTATCCTCGCTATCCCCCGCCAAGCAGTTCGAAATTAATTTTAATCCGTTTTCACCGGGCTAAACAGTTTCCATTCCGGCCGGAACGTCGAATTATTCGCGGGGAACTTTATTCGAATGTTTCCAACACATTCGAAACTATTAATTAGGGCTGAAAAATTAATTCTACAATCCCGGGCTCCCGAGCGCTGTAAAGTTTACAATGCTGCGGTTACAAGCACCGTAGATCGACGTAGGGGTGGAATTTGTTGGCGGAGGGTGTGGCAGGAGGGCGAGGTGGTGGGAGTTCATCGTTTAACCCCCGATAAATGGCCGTCGCTCAGCCGATCGCTCGTATTTCCACCGGAGTTAATTAATACCGGGCTCTCGCATTGTTCTAAAACTCGTCCCACTGATAAACCGGTCCGGTTATTGTCGCAAGTGCGCCGGTTTATCGCGTTTAACCTCGATCCTATCAGCTGGTAATGCGATGCGCCCGTTGCTGTCCGGTTCTAATAGAATTTATCCTCGAATCCAGGTCTGGCGAATGCTGGGTTCGGAAGGACCCCGCGCCAGCATCCACAGAAATTGCGAATGTGCTCGCAATAATCGTGAAACGCTGCGTTGCGATCAAATGTTCGGAAATCACTTTTTCCAATTGCAATTTGTTAAAATTGTGAACTCCTGACGAAACGCAGCGTCGAAGTGCTTGCAAATTCGAAGCTCTCGGTGAAAGAATCGGGGCAAGAAAAATGATTGCAGTGAGATCGTCACGGGTGTTGGATCATTTTACAACATAATGTATGAACACACTAAATAATAATGACGTCAAGTAAAAAGTTGTTTCTCTCTTTTATACTTTTACAGACAACGTGCGACCTCCAGAAAAATATTTACAACATCACGGCTCGTGTAAAAATCATTGCAAACCCATTACGCAAGCGATTCACTTTTTCCTGGGAATTTTTCCGCAGCCATGGGGGTCCATTTCGCGGATCAAGCGCGAAAGTACGATCATGGAGGTCGGGCGAACGCTCGTTTCTTGGTGGTCCGGCGATGAAACTGACCGTCTACGCGTGCAAATAGAAGGGAAGCGCAATTTGCATAGAATTTCCCTCTTCAACGCTTCATCTTGGCTGTGGCCGCAAACGGCGGCGCTGTTTGTTTTCGGTCGGGACACACACCTCGATGGCGACGGCTGGCGGTTTGTATGCTTATACGCGTGTTGCATCAGCACGGGTGCACCAGCTATGCCGCCAGTGCTCGAAGACGAGTCTCGAGGTTCCACCATCGGGTCCCTCCGGTGTGTGGGCGTCTCTTTCTCTCTCTCCCTCTCTTGGTTTTAGATTACAGTCTCGAGGCGGAGAGACCGACTGCATCCGAGACTCGCTCTTTGACTTGAAACGACCGGCGTCTGGGTTCTGGTGTCTCTTCGACGACGTACCAGCCGGAATTGTAAACAATTCCCGGCTCTTTGCGGCTCCCGCTAGACAAACCAACCGCAATAATCGCGATGGGTACGCTGTCACGCTAATTTTGATGATTGGGACTTCCGGTCGTGGCTCCCAACGTGCTATTTCAATTAGAAAACGTTGGCGTTCTGGGCAACCTGTGTCGAATTAGGGCGAACTCCATTTAAATTTGTTAGACACCCAATTTTCTGTACCGTCAACGTGATTCGAGTCTATTAATTGTGTGATTCATTGATGAATTAATTGAAATATTGTTTACGTTATTAGATCTGTCGGTATCTAATCAGTTACTCAACATTTAAGTATTGTATGAAGTATTACATCAATTTCATATCCACAAAATTTAAAAAATCATACAGAATGGAGATATTCTAGATCCAAAGAAATGCTTAATTTTCCAGTTAAAATAGCTCCGAGTGGAAAGGGTTAAAACGTAATACACTCCTCAAAAGAATTGAGGGATCACCTATGCAAACCCGAAAAGTTGCTACCAGTTTACACGATCATAATTCCGGCCAAAATTGCTGTATCGATATCGTTGAACAATGTTTTGAAAGCGTAAAACGTCTAGTTTCAGATGATCTGTTTCAAATTTTTGTTATGTTGTTTTTTTACAATGTTATAGCGTGATAAAGACAACATTGACGGTTTTCAAAAATTTTGTGCAACTTTGCCACATCGCACGGGGTGAAACAAATTTTTTTGATAAATCGCGTTAATTTCATTTGGAAGGGCTATCTTTCCTGTGTAAAATATGTTGTCATTGATTATTGTGTAATTTTTTTTATTCGAGTTATTCAACATTGATGTAAATGTTGGCTTTTTAGCTTTAACTGGCTCCAGAAAGCGAAACAATTATCGTAGAATCTTGTGCAAAAAAGCAATAGAAAGAGCGTTTCTTTCTCTTTAAGGCACTTCTTTTGTTGTTCCGTTCGTGTTTGTTCTGTACCAGGTGTTTCTGAAAATACGATTAAAATATGCAGAATTTCCATTTTTCCTTTAACTCGCTATATCTCGGCGAGAAATGATCGCAATACGATGATCCGAAAGTCGAATTGATGCAGAAATTCTTCCGATTCGATCGAGCACCGCATGAACCCGCTGCGACAATATTTTACCTATTTCAGCTGTGTTTGAAGTTCGTGAATCATGTAAACTGGTAGCAATTTTTCGGGTTCGCAGAGGTGATCCCTTAATTCCTTTGAGGAGCGTATATTCGGGAAAACGGCGTCTTTAGCGCACCTTGGAAAATCTATTGTTATCTAGTTCCCGCGTCGACTGGGAGCCACGAACGATCGAATAAACATTTCGTTTTAAATCCAGCCAGCCAGATAGCCAGCTCCGCGAAAATTGTGCAATCGGGCAGAGGCCGCGCGTATCACGAAAGTCCCTCGGCATTTGGCGATTCCATTCCAGGGTTTAACAGGGAGTTTGGAAACCGAGCGGCCCGTAATAGAATCCTCGAAAATTCCAGCAGTTTTCCAGACGTGTCGGGCAAACGCTGTTTATGGCCTTGAGCAGGATCATGCGAAGGATTCACGCGCTACGCTGAGCCCGCGGTGGTTCCCTTTTCATCTTCGCCTGTGTCTGTTTGTATACCCACTGTGTTCCTCCGCTTTCGAGCATGCGGTACCTCTTTTTCGATGAATCACTCAGCCGAAGAAAAATTGTGGATTTTTATTACTTCTTGCGAGGCTGATTTCAGGAGCGAATCTCTCAGGCATTTGATATTTTCTTCAAATTTTTCAATAAAACACCTTGAAAATACCCTGCGCACATTTTTGGCGCATTGGACAGGCTTTTTTCAAAATTTTCATTCAACCATTAACCAATGATAAATCGAACAATGTAGTTGATTAAAAGGTAAATCCATTAGTTTTAACGCGCAAATGCGTGTTGTTCGGTGAAGAAGAGTGAGTGTCACCAAAATATTTCTTAAAAGTATGTACGAGGTGTGATCAAAAACTAAGGTGTCTTTTTATTTTTATCAAAAAATATTTATTTATTCATCGATATTTATGTTGTGTCCTTCAAAGTAATCCTCCACAGATATAATACACTTGCGCCAGCTCTTTTTCCAATCCTCGAAGCACTTCTGATAAGCACTTTTTGGTATAGCTTTGAGCTCTTCCAGTGATGCAGTCTTTATCTCCTCGATCGTTGCAAATCTGCGTCCTTTCATGGGTCTCTTCAGTTTTGGGAACAGGAAAATGTCGCAGGGGGCCAAATCCAGTGAATATGGTGGCCGAGGCATGATCGCGGTGTTGTTTCTGGCCAAAAAATTACTCGCAAGCAACGATGCGCGAGCAGGTGCATTATCGTGATGCAAAATCCATGAATTGTGTTTCCAAAATTCCGTTAAAATTGCTTGGCACGAAACAAACGAATTGGAATCGAAACGTTGAAGAAAAACAAGTTTTGAGGTTACGTTGCTAGAATTACATTTTACGAAATTGCGAGTTAAGTAAATTGTTGAGCGAGATCGAACGGTGCGCCGAAAACACATTTCATTGTTTATCAACCATTAACGTTGCGAAAAAAATGCTAAAACAACCCTTAAATTCGAAATCAATTTTCACAAGTATTAATCAAGATAATTGAATGAAACAAAATGGAAATAGCAGGGGAATGTTCGCAGTATCGCATGGAATTTATGCAGCATACGTTCGGACCCGTGGAGTTAACTGAGCGGCCCGTTTATGGTCTTCAGGATGATGCAAAGGATCCGCTCGCTCCACTGACTCCGCCGAGGTGTTCTCTTCATCTTCGCTTTCCCTGTTTATATGCTAGCCACGTTCCGCCTTTTTCGCGCATCCGAATACCTTGTTATCTTTCTGAAACGCTTTGATATACGATCGCCATAACATCGGCCGCCAGGTTCATTCAGGAACGATGGCCTCTCTCCGAATCTTCTTCTCCCCATTGTGTCGAAATATCTCGCGGGATCGTTTCTCGTTTCTTCTCCACCGGATATTTGTATCGATCGCCGTCTAATGCTCGTCAACTTGAATTTCACGGTTTTGTGCAGCTCCGCACACGACCGCCTCTTAAAAGCGTTCATTATGCTTCTTCTTGGAAAATTCTGAAGACACAGAGTTCTTCGAAACATCAGCTTAACAAAGTCTATGAAACTTTATTAAATTTTGCTACATATTCGTGGATGAAAACTGTCCTTTTTGAAGCATACAATTGCATCGAATTCAATTCAGTAGAATTACACCGCATTGACTCAATTTATCCAATATTTCAGACGGCTTCGCGGTTTTTCGTTCCCCATTGTTCATAAAACACCGATGTAAAATAGTCTATAGACATTTTAAAATAATGTTTGACCAGCTAAATGTATCGCACAATTACGCTACGATTAATTCTCGTCGATCGTGCGTAACGTTCCATAAAAATGTCCGCGCAGGACGTTCCAATTTATTCGATACGATTTTATTGGCCTTTTAACAACGCGTTAATACAAAATAATTCCGTCTAATTGCACCGAGGTATTTAACCATCGGATTCATTCGAATTCAATCGAATACGATTTAATAGAATCGCGCAAATCGTATCTTTGTGCGCTACAATTAATATACGCCAAACATATTAATTCCCTCCCATAATTTGAAATCGCTGATTCAACTAAACAAAAACCCTTTGAACAACTTCCTGCGATAATATTCCAAAAATTATATTTTATTCATTCTCATACCGTGTGGCCAATATACGTGCAAGATAGTATGTGAAAATAATTATAGAGGGTCGAAGATTCGCGTGACTGATTAACAGTGGGGAAAACAGGGTGTTTGCGTAGCGAAGGCTGCGAATCATTCCGAAATTAGCGTGTTTGGTTACAGTGTGTGTACCCGCCGTCTAAACTGCGTGAAACTGCCGGGGTTGCGAAAGGTATGCAGAAATTTGCGAAAAGTAGGACAGAGTCGCTGAGACAGCGATCATTCCGACAGCGTCGGAGCGGTATCAAGCAGGCAGAAGCGTTTCTTCGGCCGCTCGTTTGTTTGTTTCGCGGAGTTGCGCCGTAATAACGCAAATATTATCGCGCTGCCTGGAACAATATCGCAGACAGGAATCCGGAGAGCGAGATAGAGAAGGAGAGGTGGAAAGAGAGCGAAACAATTCTGGAAGACGGTATCGCGCTTATGGCGTCTGGGAGGATCGTTCCCGTGAAGACTGGGGGTTCGCGAGGCTGAATTTCTTGCCGTGGAAGAAGGCAGTTCTCCGTCATCGTTTCGGATTCGTTGAACTTTCCGGCAAGTTGCCGCGACAATATCGTTCCCGTTCCAAACAGACGGCGAGTAGAACCTCGAATAAACTTGGCTTCCAGTCACGGGAAAAGACGAGAGGCTCCGACGATCGGGACGCTTTTCGATTTAATCCGCGGTTATTTTCGCATCGATCCCGCTTTTCATCCGTGACGGTATATTCTTCAGGGGTTCCTCGGAGAGGGCCGAAGGACGAGGAGGCAGCGCCAGGTCGACAGCACTCCGGTTTTGCAATTCATGAATCACTAATTACTCCGTAGAACACTCGTTAACAACGAAACTAAAGGACCGCGGCAGTCGGGACTTATCGATTCAGACGGAAATTCGGGAGGGGAGGGAACCCGGCAACGGCGGAATGTACAATTTAAAGGGAAACGACGACGGACCAGCGGTGGAGAGTGCAAGACGTTTAAGTGAGTCATTAATTGCATTAAGTAAAGTGCCGACCCGGAGACAAGCCCCGCCTGCGCACCCTCTCTCTTTCTCTCTCTCTCTCTCTCTCTCTCTCTCTCTCTCTCTTTCACTCTCTCTCACCGTCTCACCCGCCTAAACGAGACGGATAGACGTCCCCGCGGAAATTCGGCACCGTGAATTCGTCCGGGACGCGTCAAGAGTTTCGTCCCGTTGAGCGTCGTGTATCGGAGGAAACGTTCCTGCCAAATTGAATCGTTCCTGACGACGAATGCCTCTTGGATGCCCCAGGATGGCCCAAGAACATTTTCTGTTCACTGCACAGAAGATCGAGCAATTTTTAACATTCGACGAGAACTTCTTTTTGGGACTGCTCGAGATATTCCTGTGAAGCGAAGGACATGTTTTAGGCACATCTTAGAAGTGCGCCACAGAGTTATTTCAAAATTTTTGTCTGAATTATTATTAAACTACTACTTTTGAAGTTGACTTGACTATCAGCAATCTGTAACTTTAAAAGTGAATTTCACAGGTACTACTTGACACTTTAACCACCGGAAGCCTATTAATAGGATTCTCAATAATTGTGCTGTAACGAAAGAAGGCATAGAAATTTTCTAGATCTGTTAGATGACGTTATTGAAAATAACTTGTTACTTACAATGAATATTGCTGTTGCTATCGAAGGTTCCATTAAAAAGTGTTTAGCCATGTACCATAGATTTTTCAAAATTATGCAATCATCACCGGTCGGTAATGTGTTAAGATATCCGAATGAATCGAACGGCATATATTACGTCCATCTCAGCTACACCTTCCACAATTTTTCCAAATTTTTCGTTGACTGAATGTTGACTGATTGTTCGAAAAAATCCTCCAAACTACCATCTCCTCATCTTTTTCTGCAGATCAAAGTCTGACCTAGATCAAGAGATCCAGCATTTCAATCTATCTCAAACCCGGTCCAAAATGAAGTCCCATCAACGACCCAGCTATCCCAGCCCAGCATCTAGCCCAATCGAACCAGTCCAATGCTGACCCAGTCCAAACGAAACCATTTTCGTGAGAGTATTTTCCTATTATTTTCCCGAAAATTTTCTTATTATCCATCTCTGTCTCTCTCTCTCTCTCTCTCTCTCTCTCTCTCTCTCTCTCTCGCTCTCTCTCTGCCTCTCTGGAGAGAAGAGATCTTTTCGCTCGAGTTCGTCGGCAATGAAGATCAATCCCTTGACCCGGCATGTGCGGCGTGGAAGCGTAAAATATCCAGCATCGGCCAATCGAATATCCAGAGCGTGTCCTCGGCCGGAAATCGCGGGAGGAAAACGGAAATCTTCGGATCGAGGATCCGTTCATCTCGATCGTGGATGGAGATCGCGTCCCGGTTTCCCAGCAAACCGGGCTAAGACGGAGAACCGTGTTCGGGGTCGGAACCGTTCGCGACGGTGTGCGGTGTCAAGGGCGAGAATTCAATTTCCCGCTATCTGAACCGCAAGGCACATGGACGCAGACCGTACCCCGCGTTTCCTCCGGACGCGTTCCGTCGCAGCCACAGAACCGAATCCCTCGACGAACGACGAGATAAGGCAAAAATTCCCGCAGAGACGAACGCTTCGACCCACAAACACGCGTTCTGCGGTTTCCCGGCACCGTGGCGAGCTTCTGCGAGAACCTTTTTGCCTCGGTCGCGATCCCATTGGGTTCAGTTTTTATTCGCCGAAAACGTCCCCGGAATTATGATGCACCGATGCCGATGTACATCTTACACGTTTACGAAAATCCCTCCGGTATTGAGGGTGGATCGAGCAGCTGGCAGAGCGTTTATAAAGTTGCTTTGCATTAGCTCGTATATCTCGGTTCGGAAATAACAAAATAGCGGTGACAACCCTTAACTTCAGGAGTGAAATCCTCAGGTACTGCTTCAGATATCTGAACGAAACACACTG